>OY992538.1:171714048-172935976 GCA_963921195.1 Pegoplata infirma | reverse complement strand
CAGAAAACTCTTTCAAATATCTGTTGAATTGAGATTACTGTCATTTTACATAGTATTTTACAGAGTTATTATTATGAGTGTATGTAAATTTACATATATTTGTGAAATGCATTTGATGCAGAAAAAATTTACAGAAAAAACTCTGTAAATTTACAGAGTTTAGTTAAATGCATGTTATTTTGTAAAATTTTTATAAGATTTCTGAAAAAAAAGTTGTAACTTTTTTGCTATTGATATTTGGTAACAAAAACTACTCAAAACAAAAAACTTTTTTGGTTAGTCAATCAACAAAAACGCGAATTCAATTAATTTTTTAATTGAAACTCCTCCGATAAAGAAAATTGTTATATCAATCATCAAATTGTAGATGATTGATTGATTTTTATTTTAATTAATCATTTTTTCGATTTTGATTAAAAATTTGATCAAATTTTTATTTAAAGTCAGTTAAAATAATGATTGATTAAACAAATGAATTTCAAGCTTATGGAAAAATTATGAAGAACTTCATATTTTTTGCTTTCCAATATAATATGTTGCCGACAATAAAAAAAGTAAAACCCTAGTATAAAGTATATTTTTGAATTAATGTATTTAAATAAATTGAAGCGAAAAAAAATCTGGTATAATAACAAAAATGTTGATCAAAACAATAATTGACTCATTCAAATTTTGTTGATCAATAGATTTAATTGCAATTTTTAGCCAATAATTTTTTGTGTGTTAATTATCTGTAAAATTAGGATTACAAAGTAAAAAGTAATATAACAGAGGAAACTTTGTTTTTTTGTCACAACAAAATACGATGTATTTTCTTTAAATCTGTATTTTGACAGAAAACTCTCTCAAATATCTGTTGATTTGAGATTACAGTCATTTTACAGAGTATTTTACATAGTTATTATTTTGAGTATAGAAAGTTATGATAAGTCAATGTCGATTTAGGGGTTTTTCTGGGGGGGCAAACCCCTAAAAAACTGACAACACTGGCCTAGGAGAAAAAAAATTTCCTGGTCGTTTCAAATCGGAAGAAAATCTCTTTTGCCATACAAAAAAATTTCAGTCTAATGTAGTACAGTCGAACCCGGTTATAACGAACTCCGAGGGACCAGTAAAAATAGTTCGTTATAAGCGAAGTTCGCTATAAGCGGGGTATATTTTTTATCAACCTAGATTTATTTCCAAAAAAATAGATCAAATCGTGTTTAATTTGATGTTTTATTCGTCAATAAACTACTTATTGAGAAAAAATTATTTAAAATATTAATACATTTTATTAAAAGTATAATATAAACCAAAAAATTCCATCCTTTAGTTAGTTTGATAAACATGATTGCCACACATTAAAAAATATTTATGGGAGTTCGTTATAAAAAGGCAAATATACACGAAATTGTGTTCGTGGGACCATAATGAGCAGTTCGTTTTAACCGAGGATTCGTTATAACCGAGTTCGTTATAAAAGAAGTATTTTGTGTGAAAATTGATGCTAAAACGTCGGGACTTTAGAATTAGTTCGTTAAAACCGAGAATTCGTTATAACCGAGTTCGTTATAACCGAGTTTGACTGTATAAATAAAAAATTATGATAAAAAATTTTATAATTAAGTTAAAAGAGTTTTATATATAAAAGAGTTAAAAAGCTTTGCAAAAACCAAATATTGATTTGAAAACCAAATATTTAAATTTGTTTTGTTAGAAACTTTAAGGTATCCCGAAAAATATTTTTTTTATTTTTTTGACTTTTATAAACTTTTTTTTGGGAAAAACAAGAACGAGAGTTAAATTGGGCTGTACTGCATCTTAAATACTCTTAAACAAAAACTCAGACCAATCAACAGAAAAATCTGCGGAGCCAGCGTTCGGTACATCCCAGCAAAAATATTGCTAAGCTGGAAGCAGTTTTTGCAAGGGAGTCCCGATTCAAAGAGAGCTTTCAATCCTATTATTTTAAGGCATGATTTTTGTGGGAAAAGTCACAGATAAATTCAGTCTTTGGTTACACTAATTATTTTATATACCCGGTGAAAAATGAGCATATATGGATATATATATGTGAATATATGGATGCATATATGTAAATATTTAAGCATATATGGTCATATATGAAATTGTATGCAGTCATATATGATCATATTTGCAACATATATGCCCATATACGTAAAATGAGGGCATATGCCCATATATGACATATATGGGCATATGTGGAGCATATATGTCATATATGTTCATATGCCCTCATTTTACGTATATGGTCATATATGTTGCAAATATGATCATATATGCCTTCATACAGTGTCATATATATCCATATATGCACCATATATATCCATATATGCACCATATATGGACATACATGACGATGTATGAACGCATATATGATCATATTTGTATCATTTTTCACCGGGTATCCACGCCCACAAAAAATGGGGCGTGTCTCAAAAAATTTAATTTTGTAATCCTAATGGTCCAAGTGCAGGACTACACAGAAAAAAATATGGAGAAAACAAATTTGAGTAATCACTTGTTTAAATTTAAAAACAAAAATTGAGTAATTTTTTAATTGACGCAATTAAAAATTTACTTAAAAAATTTTAAAAACAATTTAAGTAAATAATTTAATAAAAATTTAAAAGTTTTTTTAATTTTTTTTTAAACTCTCATAGTTTTTTGAATTCTCGTTAAGTTTATAGTTTTTTGTATATGTATATGAAAGTTTGTAATCGTCTTTATAAAATTTTCCTATGTTTTTGAGACATAAATATGTTTGGTAAAGTTTAAAAAATCATTTTTTTTTTTTTTGTAAAAAAATTTTAAACTTTTTAAAAAAAAATAAATAGATAAATTTTGAGTGTGTCAATTAAAAATTTACTCAAATTTTTTTTTTTCAAACATTTAATAAATTTTTATTAAAAATTTACTCAATACTATTAAATCGTTTACTGGTGCAAAATTGAGTAATTTTTTACTCAATAGTATTAAAAATTTACTCAAATATTTTTTTTATTTTTTTCTGTGTATGAATAATCTTCTGGCATAAATATGTTTCGTATGTTTAAAAATACAAAAAAAAAAGTTTTTTTCAGAGTTTGTTTTAGTTCTTCAAGAATGTGGTTCGATGGTATAAAAAACAAAAAGTATTTTGTTCTTATCAACAGTTTATTCAAAAACATAAAAATAAAATTTTATAAGCCGTGCAAAGTACAAAGTGTAAACCAAATCAACAGTGCATAAAAATGTAAAAAAAAACTATATACATGCATATATTTATGTAGTATCAAAGAGATCAGTGTATGGGCTCAAAGAAACAGTAGTAAAAATGCAAAATGTTTGGCAACCGCCAACAAAAAACAATTATTATGTTCTACATTTAGATTGTTTGTTAACAAAAAAAAAACATTAATAAAACATTATTTACACGGCTAATCGAATGCTAAACTATGCTGATATGAGTAAATATTTGCCTAATTCATCTCCTACATACGACTACATACATGAAACTTTAAAGTTAAACACTTTTCTTTGTATGCAAAAAATAATTACACCGTTTACAATTTGATATTGAATTTTTTTTTAACACTCAACAATCAAATTAGGTCATTCAATGGTCACCCATCGATTTGCATTTTGCAAATTTTGGTTATAAGTACCTAAAATATGCACTTAAATCTTATAATATGCACTAAAAATCATAAAAATGCACTAAAAAATGTGAAAATTAATTTAAAAAAAAAACTAATTTTTTCTTTTTGATTTTTTTTAAATAATTTTTTGCTTTGTTATCTTATTAACGGAAAAATATCATTTATCAGACAAGTATTTCGGTTTCAAAGTTGACATTGAAAAATAATTTTGAGTCCAGTCTAGATGGCTTAAAAAAGTTCACTAAAATTTTTATGCAAAATATGACCTAAAAATATGCATTATAGAAAAATATGCAAAAATATGAATTTTCAGTAAAATATACAAGAATATACACTAAAGAATCGATGCCATTTTCAAGCAAATTCTTTGATTCGCAAATATGCTGTTCTAAGACTAAGATGCTGTTCTAAGACAGGAAAAAACATGCATTTGCATGAAAGTCCTCTCCGTGGTTATGAGTAAGGAGAAGACTTTTATGCAAATGCATTTTTTCCCCTTTAGTCTAAAGCAAATATCTTTGCAAATCAAAGAATTTGCTTATGAATCATAACCAGGGACAGGACCTTCATGCACTATGTTTTAGGCGCCTAAAATATGCACTAAAAAGTGTTGAAATATGCACTAAAACTCTTAAAATATGCACTAAAAATCATAAATATCCATTTGTTTTTTTACTGTTATTAAAAAAATAACATAAAATTTGAATTCAGTCTGGCATTTTAAGCGTAGATATGCATATATACAGTGTGTATAAAATGTTATTAAAAAATATAAATTATCTAAAAAAATTTAATAATTGCTTTAATGCAAAAAAAAAAAATTAATAATTGCTTTAATCCAAAAAAAAAAATTATCAAAAAAAAATCTTAAAAATAGTTAAAAAAATACTAAAAAATAGCTAAAAAACTAAAATTTATGTAAAATATGACCTAAAAATATGCATTTATAGCGAAATAATAGCAAAATATGCAAAAATATGAATTTTAAGAAAAATATGCTAAAATATGCACTTACGAATCGATGTTATTTTAAAGAAAATTCTTTGATTCGCAAAGATATCTCGTTTATGCTGTTCTATGACCAAAGGGAAAAAACATGCATTTGCATGAATGTCCTCTCCTTGGTTATGACTAGGGATGAGATTTTCATGCACTAAAAAATCGAAAATATGCGCTTAAAATATGCACTAAAAACTTTAAAATATGCACTAAAAAACCTAAAAATATGCACTAAAAAATAAAATGTGTGCAATAAAAGTATTGTTTTCATTCGAAAAACTTATTAAAAATGCAAAAAATAACACCGGGCTTAAATTGTAACATCTAAAACTTTAAATAAGCAGGATTTTTTTTGAAATTAGGGCAATCTATAAAAAAAATTAAAAAGAAAAAAATAATTTTTCTCATTTTCAAAATAAATTTTTAAAATTTAAAATAGTTTTTGAAACAAATAAATTTCAATTTGTGTTTTTGCTAATTTATATCAAAATATGCAAAAATATGCACTTAAAAATTGGAAATATGCACAATATATGCACTTAAAACCAAAATATGCAAAAATATGCATTTTAACCAAAATATGCAAAAATATGCAAAAACAAATCGATGCCATTTTAAAGCAAATTTCTTGATTCGGAAAGATAATTGGTCAAAATTGTTTTAAGACTACCGACAAAAAACATGCATTTGCATGGAAATCTCATCCCTAGTTATGACACTATACAAGTAATTGAGCGATATGTCCACCATAGTGTTGTGTCGTTCACGAACGAACTAGTTTATTTGAACTATTTAACAGAGGGGTTTAGATCAAAATGATTCGTTCACGAAAACAAAAATTGACCGATTTGAACTAGATAAACGAACAACAGTCGTGATCAAAATAATCAATGACCGAACTAGAAGAACGGTCTTTTATTTGAAATGAACGAAAATAAGCGCTCACTTTATTGAACGATTTAGCACAAGTCTAGTCCACCAGAAGCCGAATTAAGGCATATTGTATTTTTAGGTTATGGTGAATGTAGCAAAATTTTCGAGTTTTTTTTACATTTTCGGTTATAACTTTTGAACCGCTGAAACGATATCGCTTAAATGCAATAACAAACTGCTTTGGACTACAGCAAATAATAATGCTAAGTTTCAGGCATATCTGTTTAATAATTTGGCAATGATCACCATTTCAACAGATGGACAGACGGACATCGCTAGAATGTCTTGGAATCGATCACTGATCAATAATATACATACTTCATGGGGTCCTAGAACGATATTTCGATAAGTTGCAACCACTCAACCATTAATTCTAAGTGGTGGGTATAAAAAATAAAAATTCATTTTTTTCCTCCCACTTAAAATTCATTGTTCATTGTGGATGGTATTCATTAATTCGGTCAAGCCAAATATTATTTCTTTACTTGTTTTTTGTTAAACTCACTATCGCCACTACCCAGTAGCAAACAAAAAAAAAAAACCTAATTAAACCCTTGCTCTAAAATTATTCGTTTTGCTGCACAAACTTATTTTTTAAAAGTTCTTTTTGTTTCTGGGTCATTAAAATTGTATAATGCTTTGATTGAAATGGTGTGCTTAAGAGATCTTTTCAAAGTTTTTCCTTTTTTTTAATGGAAATAATGTTAAAATTTTACTTTGATTCTCGTTTATAATGTTTGCCCTACTTTTTTGTTAAACTCATACATAATACCTTAATAAACTTTATCATGATGCAACCACCCACAATCAACATACAACATTGGTAGGTAAATATTATTTTACTAGAAAAGTATTTTTTCAATATAATTTTTATAAAAAAAATATATGCCAACATCATCTCTTGTATATTCTTACAATATAATATACAAGTAAGCTGACCATTTCTATTCAAAAATATTGTTTTAATCAAGGAAAATATATGAATACAGGACGTCAGTTCCTTTCGACAAGAGTTTTCATTTGAGAACAATTTAAAGCAAAATCAGATTTTTACACATTTTTCACACACTTTTTACTCTTTAAAACAGAGCTTCTCACTAAATTTTGCTTTGCGACCCCTTTTCAATATTTAAAATTTTTCGCGACTCCCCAACATAAAAAAAATTATTAACGTGAACTTTGACCTCAGTTTTTCAAAAAACCTGAAGTAATGGAAAATTTTTGAAACCAAATTTAGAAGCAGCATTGAAAGATTAATCGAAACCGTGTGGTCAGATCCCAGCATACCAAAAATTTCTAGCAAAAACCTTCTAAAAAATAAAAAAACACAATTTTTGTGAACTTTGTCTCAAAAATTTGGAAACCAGGTCCCGAACTACGGCATTTTATATCGAAACTTACTATCTTCATCGATTTTTTATTTCCGAAAATAAAAGAAAAAAACCAGCATTTAAAGTCCAATTTGGAGTAACGATTCTTCTTTTTTCAAAATGATGTACCAATGTTTGGTATTGATCGAAATTTTATTTGATCACGAATCTAGATCCTTTATTCGGATCCAGATTTGGAATCAGCATTAAAAAGTAAATCGAAAAAAGTGGTCAGAAAATTTAACAAACAAAGCTCTTTAAAATGCACAAGAATACGTTTTTATAAACTTTGTCTTTAATTTTCTCAAAAACCTAACGTACTAGAACAATTTGAAATCCAGATTCGGACTCAGCATCGAAAAGTTAATAGAAGAAAGCGAACTGTCAGATCTCAGACTCACAAGTGAAGTCTCCCTGGTGTCACCCTCCGATCTTCATGAAATTTGGATATGTTGTTAAGAACGAAAATTAATTCGACACGTATTTTTTTAGCGGCCCAAACTCATTTTTAGGGGGGGTCGATTTGTATGGGGGGAAATTGACCTTTTTCAGTTTTTTACGATTTACGCCTATTTAAAAAAAATTAATATAATGTGTGGTATCAGATTAAAGGTATTGAAAATACCTATCTCGTGGTTCTAACAACGGGCCAAAGAAGTTAATATTTTTCGACTTATTAACAAAAATGTCCTAAAATTTTGGTATTTTACTCAATATGACGAAAAGTTGTTCATGTTTGGACACGTTCTTAGCACACGTAGATAGGTTTTCCAAAGACCTTTCATTTGGTATGTAACATGACTAGGTTTCTTCGCATAATATAGGAGATAAACGAAAAAAACTGAAAAATGGCCTTGTCTTCCCCCCTCCTTTTTACCCCCTAAATATGAATTTGGGCCGCTAAAAAAAATACGTGTCCCTTTATTTTTTCTGATCTAAAAAATAAAACAAATTCCATAAAAATCCGCAGGTGACACTAGGGAGACTTCCCTTGTCAGCCAAAACACTTCACAAATAAGGTTGGGCATCCCGAGAAATTATCAACTGTACAGTGATTACGGAGGGACCTTAACCCTTTCACTCCCCTTGTACACTACAGTGTACACATCTTTAAAAATTCATTAAAAATTAACCGTACAACATTTTTGTGTTTTGTTTTGACAATATTGACCATTGAAGGGTTATCTTTACGATAGATGTGCTCGGAAAAATTAATTTGCATTCCGGTGAACTCTACACGCAAACTGGAAATTTTTCAAATAACGTAAAAAAATTGCAAAACAAAATAAACGTTAAAAAGTTCTCAAAAATCGAATAATAATCGTTCAAGCTTTCTTAAAAGCGGATTTTGTAGAACTTTTCGATATGAAAAATACAAAATTCGAATTTTGGAAATATGTTTACTCGTTCGGGAGATATTGCATGTGAAAGCTTCAAGTTTGGTTGGATATATCTACGCTAGAGGGCGCGGTAGACCAACGAAATCAACAAAAAGTTTTTACTTTTCATAGATCTACATTTTCACAAATTTTGGTCAAGAAATTACTAGCCAAAAAAAAGTCGGTAGTGAAAGGGTTAAGTGATGGAATTTTTTTTTTTTTAATAAAAATATTTGTTTATTTTTATAACACAACAATGAAAAAAATGTGCTTTAAATTTACAAACATTTAAGGTTCTAACAAATTTGTTCGCGACCCCCTAGGGGGTCGCGACCCACCGTTTGAGAACCATTGCTTTAAAAAGTAATTTAAGCCTCTACAAAAACCTTCGCTATTTAATATTCCCCAGTTCTACATATATTTTTTACTGAATGGGTCAATTTTGACCCCCTATCAAGAAAAGTTAATGATTTTTTTTAAAGATAATATATTAATACGAAATTATAGTTGGGGAAAAAAGTACAGAAGCCATTTGATACTTGTTTATAGCACAAAATTTAAGTTGGAAACTTCAAATTTTCTGGGGGGGGGTCATTATTGACCCCCAGCCAATGTGGGTTAAAGACGTCCTAGATCGGTAAGATTTCATGACAGAATAGAATGCCACGACACCAAAAAACCGTTATTAATCCAAATTATTGATAAAACCAACATTTCCTTAAAATCCGCTAACCTCCCCCCGCGTTTCTTGATAAGTGGCCCGACGGATATCCTCCATATTTCACATTTTTATACCCTCCAACTACAGTATGGGGGTATACTCACTTTGTCATTCCGTGTGTAACGCATCGAAATATCGGTCGGGGACCCCATAAAGTATATATATTATTGATCAGTGATCGATTCTAAGACATTCTAGCGATGTCCGTCCGTCCGTCCGTCTGTAGTTAACACGATGCAGTCCAAAATAAAAGAGCTAGACCCCTCAAGTTTGGCACAAATATGTCTTATGGTCCTAGGCAGGTTAAGTTCGAAAATGGGCCAAATCGGACCAGGGGGAAAAAAGTTCCCCCTTGAAGAACTAAACCAACCTCTTAAAAATGCTAATTTTTTTGACGTTTTTTTGTATTTTTGTGAACCAAATGAGACATTTTTATGTTCGTAGAAGTTTATAGCCCTGAGCTTGGACCCAGGGGATTAAAAAATGTCTCTTTTTTTGCCCCGCCCATCTTTTAAGGGCGTGGATAAAAAAATAACTAAAATAATTATAAAACTTTAATACTTAAGTGCACAAAGCAGACAAAAATGAAGTTGTAAACATACTGTGAGCGTCAAAAGAAAGTGTACAGGTCTTAAATTGATGTAATTCGTTAAGGACAAAGATGACAATAAAACCCCTTATTATTATCAATCGGCTATCATTTAGAAACACGCTATAATGGAAATTTTCCAAGCTTTAATTTAACCTTAATAGAGTCCAGATTGAGCAAATATTAAATGAAATACGGGGGTCGCGCTAAAAACTGAAAATTTTTGTAGACGTTTTTTAAAAAAATTTTAAAAAATATTTCTAATTTTATGTGTTTCAAGTTCAAACATTAAAAATTTAAAAAATAGTACAATAGTTTAAATTCAGTTATCAACTCATTTTTGTAACGACCCAATCAAAAACCAAAATTTTTTAAATGCAGTAAAAAAATATGCATTTTTTTGACCTCCAACTCTTTTGACCACCAATTTTTTGTAAACAAAAAAAAGATTTTATTGTTTACTAATTTAAGTACATCTAAGTGTATAGTAAAGAGATATGAAAATAATAAAAAATTTTCTTGGTTTACAAAAAATTGGTGGTCAAAAGAATTGGAGGTCAAAAAAATGCATATTTTTTTACTGCGTTAAAAAAATTTTGGTTTCTGTTTGGGTCATTGGAAAAATGAGTTGATAACTGAATTTAAACCATTGTACTATTTTTTAAATTTTTAATGTTTGAACTTGAAAAAAATCAACTTAAAAATATTTTTTTAAATTTTCCTAAAAAATGTCTACAGAAAATTTTATTTTTCAGCTCGACCCTTGTATCTCATATAATATTTGCTTAATCTGGACGCTATCAAGCTTAAATTAAAGCTTGGAAAATTTCCTTTATAGCATGTTTTTAAATGATAGTCGATTGATAATAATAAGGGATTTTATTGTCAACTTTTTCGTTAAGGAATTACATATATTTTAGACCTGTACACTTTCTTTTGACGCTCACTGTATACCGTGAGGGCCAAGCAGTCACCCCAGCTCACCGACCCCCCCCCCCCCTTAAAACAACGCCCCTGTAATTTTTTTTTTTTATTTCTTTACATGTTGGAGGGTATAATAGATTCGGCACAGCCGAATTTAACACTCTCACTTGTTCTTCTTCAAGGTGTTCTTAATGAATTCAGAAAGAAAAAATTATACCACTATATTTTAATTTTGTTTTAATAAAATTTTGAAATTTTGAAAAAAGGTGTTTTGAGAACGCCCCCAAAATCATGCCATTTTTATGGTATCAAGTTTGAACGGGTTAATGATATCGTAAAATCTTTAGATTTCATATTTAAGTATTTACGATCATATATTATACAAAAATAATTTTTTAATTATTTTAATAAAAAAACTTTATTTTTTTTTTATTTTTTAAAAAGTCCTTTTTTGCAAAAACTCCAAAAGGCTCAAAGTGGAGACATAAGATAAACTCCGATCGGAGTGATATTTTGCATGTGAGTTACCCTTAGAGGACCGACACTTTTAGCGGGTATTAGAATTTGATCAGAGAGAAAAGCCCAAAAACGAACCACCCTATTGTGCACTAGGGTGGAGCAAATTTTACACTATGGGGGAGCAGATTTTCCTTTTTTTGAATTTCAAAAACGTCAGGGTTAAACAGTTGCCTATTAAGGTCAATATTAACATCAAAAATATTGGACCTGTAGGGCAATGTCTTTGGGTTCCTTTTTTGGCTTGAAAATTGGAAAGTTCCAAACAAAATGAAAAACAAAAAAATTATTTTTAGCTAAAAATATTAATTAATATTCGAACATTACTGTAAAAGTGTTTTTAGCAATGATGGGTACCAATACCTTTTCGATACCAATACCCGTTAATACCAATTCAAATTGAAAACCAATACCAATTAAAAACCAATACCTTTATTTGTGCGATACCAATACCGATAAAAAACCAATACCGATTCCCCACTACCAATACCAATTAAAAACCAATACTTTTATTCTTCAAAACCAATACCAATAAAAAACCAATACCAATTAATTTTTTTCTACTTTCGTATCGGTTTTGTTTCGGTTTTTTGTATTCTTATTTTCGTTTGTTTTAATTGTGACGTCAAACATTTCCTTTCCATCACATTATTTGGTTTTACCTGACTAACGAATTGCAAAGTATGTTACATCGATCAGTAATCGTTTGCATGCAATGTCACATAACAAAAAGGAGTTAGCTACTTGAATTTTAAAAGCCATAAAAACATAAAAGAAATATTTTTTGTCACGGTTTTTATGACCCCTAATAAAAGTAGATCTTAAAAAATGTAGACCTCTTCTGTGATGAAATTTTTTCTTTTGCAAACATTGTTAATATTTAATATATGTACATTGAATGTCATTGCACTCTTCTTTGCGTTGTAAAAAAAATAGTAATGTCCTTTTTTGGAAATTCCAAAATTTTAATTAAGCAGACGTTACAAAATTTTATGTCCCAACACCAGAATCCAGAAAAAAAATTTATTGTTTTATTAGAAGCACAGTCATATTATATAAGAATTTAAGAACGAATATTGTGCAGTTCACTTGCTATTTTTGAGAGTTTAAGGGCTACGTGTTTAAAAAATTTTTTTTTCTGTATCCATTACGCTTTTATTCTGTTACTGGTGTTTTGTTAAACAACTTGTTTACGGTCGTAAGAGTGAACCCATATAAGAAAAAAATTGACCCGTGTAATCGCAATTGCCAAAAGATCTAAAATCGAAAAAGGGGCCCCCTGCATGATAACCCATTTCGATCACCTTTTTCAAAAAAATATTTATGTATGAAAAGGATGAAGTTCAGGTATATTTTGTTACAAATGTTAAGTCTCATCTTTCTGCAATTAAAAAATATCTCCCCTTGACCACCGGAATTTATATGTGCATTAAATGCAATGTGCATCAGCTCAGAAATTGTTTCAAGCAAAAACGAAAAGTTTGCATTTTTTTAGTTTAGGCTTTTAATTTTTTTATTAATTTTTTTTTTTGGATTTTGATGTGGCACTAAACCTATAGATTTCAAGTCTATAGTTTTGTTTAGGCCTGTTGGACCAGCTCAATGGCTGACATAACCAGGTTATTCAAAAAAAAATACGTCCAATCGTATTTTGTTAATATGTATGTATATATTTAAAAGTTGGCATACGTGCAAAATGCAACACCAGGTTAAAGTGGCAATAGATTAGCAACCACGAAGAATAACGGGATATCCCGTTATTGATGATGACGCCACGCTAAAGCCTAGACACTCAAGTTGGCTCTGCACACAAAAAACGACCATTGCCTTTGCAATGGAGGCAGTGAAACAATGCTCCCAAGTGCCGATAGACATATAATCAGACCACAAGTGTCCGACGCAATGCCGAGTGAACCAGCAGGCTCAACAAAAAAAACACGCGGTACAGTTTTGTCTTTAACTTTAATCAACTACAACGCCGCAGCTTACACGTCCTTAATCATTGACTGACCGATTACAACTGTTTTTATTAATTTATATTATTTTTTTTTAGATTTAATTTATTATCAAATTCCACGAATTGAAACATTTTGAAGCTATTTATTTTGAAAATAAAGGAATAAATTAATAAAATAGCAAATAAATCCAAATATTAAAATTGCATAAAAAGTTGAAATACAGGCTTTTTTGGAATAACGGAACATTCAATTTTTTTTTACAAGAGTTTTGAGATCAGCTGGTGCTAATTTTACTAAATAGGTACCTTTTTCCAAAAAAAAAAAAACGAATCTTTGTCCAAAATGGTTAAGCATGTACTATTTAGTTTAAAGTTAGACTTAATTCTGAATGCAAATACTGCTAAAAAATATTTTTTTTTAAAGGGGTTTTTCAAAAAAAAAACATCCCTCTCGCAAAAATTTGACTCACTCTCTAGACACTCACTCAGAATTTTTCAACTCACAATCACGTGATTTAAATGAAAATCACTTTTTTTAGTCACGCAAATCACGGGACCAGCGACCATCTCCAATTCAAATACATAAACAAGAGACAAGTGTCTTTTCATTTGTTTAATCTATAACATCTGTAAATTTTATTTAAAATGAAGTGTCCACCCTTGAAAAAGTTTCCTTGTAGGTCTGAATCCAAAAAGTTTCAAGGCACTTATTTATTACCTTAATATAGTCACTTGACTTAAATAAAAATCACTCTATAACCAAATGATTTAAATGAAAATCACTCACGCTCACGCGTGAATCACTAGACCAGAGACCATCTCCAATTCAAATACTTAAACAAAAGGCAAGTGTCTTTTCATTTGATTCATCTATAACATCTGTAAATTTTGTTAAAAATGAAGTGCCACCCTGAAATAGTTTCCTTGTAGGTCCGAGTTCAAAAAGTTTCAAGTCACTTATTTATTACCCTAATATAGTACTTAATTTAAATGAAAATCACTCTATAATCACGTGATTTAAATAAAAATCGCTCACGCCTGAATCACGTGGTTTTTCCAGTCACGCAAATTACGGGACCACAGACCATCTCAAATTCAAATACATAAACAAAAGACAAGTATCTCTTCATTTGTTTCACCTATAACATTAGTCCGGTCGCCAAATGGGGAAATTTGCTTGGACCTTGAAATAGGGTCCGGCAAATATTTTATGATTGATTCTAGTTCTATTTGATGTACTGAATCATAATATGTGGGGTGCCAGAGTGGCACCTTTGGGCAACTTTAAATATTAAAGGTCAAAGGTCACGGGGTCAAAAAAACATAAATGACCCATTTTATAGCGAATGTATGGGAGTCGGCTCAAAAAAATTTTATATTTGTTGTTAAATAAATTAGTTAATGCCGTGGTGCAGTGAAAAAGCTTTTGGATCTGCCTCCAAATGGTCTCGGGTTCAATTCCTGGCTCGATAAACAAAACACTAGAAGATAGCTATTCAACATAAAATATGTTTTGAAACGGGTAGAATAAGTAATAAATAGAAGATGTGTAGTTTTAATTAACTTAAACAAAGTATTAAAGCTTATCTGGGATGAGTCTAATATTCTTAGCATGAATGCCGATGAGACAGGGACCAGTTATTATTCCCGTCAGAGCTCGACATTCCCTTCTCGTAAGTGATAAAAGGTATTTAGTTTTCCCTTGGTCATAAGTTGGCCATAAATTTCTGCTGATTTTGCATGTTGTTGGATTCAAAGATGGAGGAAACGAAGATGCTGCTGTATTCCAAGTGCAAGCTTGTAAATGGCATCGTTTTATATGAGGTTCAAATGCTTCTGTTGTCGGAGGGAGGTTCTTAATTTTTGGAGGATTTTTCTCTGATAACCATACCTTATATCGAACATCTGACATGTTGTGAAGTTCCTTCGTGTAGCCGTAGCAATGTGCAATGAACGTTGTGCACTCTGCTATACATTGTTGCATTGAAGATTCTTTGCAACCTAATTGCTTAACTTCAATACCAGATCTCAAAACTTGTATAGCTTTAGTCTTTCTAATTCCAAAAAATTTGAAGTTGTATCACTGCCAGTGAGACAATTGACTGCTAATAATGAGTTTGCTTGAATTCCTAGGCTATGAACTGTTGCTTCAATATCTGAGAGCTTAACCTTGTCAAAAGACTTCATCCACATAGCGCATTTAAGATTTAGCTTTTTATAAAAGTGTACAAGGAGAACAAAAACGTCGGTGTCTTCAGATAAAATATTGATATTGTTCGTTCCACAATTTGATTTGTACAATTATAACGTCTGCTTCTTCATGGTGAGTTTCCATACCTGTGCGAGGAATTATATCGTCAGGAGTTTGTAATTCAGTTGGAATTGTATTAGTATTAGTAATGACCAACTTATGTGGAAGAACTCACTATGTAATTCTTAGCAGTTGCTTCCAAATCATGGTTGTTAGTTGTGTTTTATTACACGCATGGGTCAACATACTATTTCGACTTGGAAGAGGTGTGCCTGCTCTTATTTGCATGGAAGTACTGTTAACTCCTTTTTTTTGATCGCGTTGTACTCTTTGGACTGTACTCGAAATACCTATCAAAGACAAGGAATGTGTCTTGTTCTGCAACATGCTTGAAGAACACCGCAATCACCATATTAATGTAAGTTTGTATTGTACCAACCTTTGGCCAATGATCATGCCACAATAGAGCACTAGCATCTATAACCAATGCATTTACTGATATCCCTCTCGATGACACCTGCATTCTTAGTTGACTCATTAAAAGTGATTTCTGGAATGACGGATTCATGTCACCGAATTCATCAAATAGTGCTGAAGGGACTGGTGATAATTCATAACTAAACAGAGTTTGCAGGCTGCATATTTCTAAATTACATGTTATCATTTGCAAGGCACGTGCGTAGATAGTCTTAGTATTATGTATATACTTTCGTTTGTTGGACCAACATGTGTTTCTTGTCATTTGAAAAAGTGAAAACTTCTTTTTTCAAATGAACATAAAATCCTTTTGGCAGTGATTCCTCAAATTTTTGGTGGTCTTCAATTACCAAAGGGTTCATACATGTTTCTAGTTTTTTTTTCTTATTGTCTGTCTATCTTCTTCATCAGATTTAATTCTTGCTGCACTTTCCTCTTTGTGACACGTATGTATCTTCTTCGATTCTTCACCATCTTTTATGTCTTGTACATCTTTAGAAAGCTGACCACAAACATGCAATGATAGTGCCCAATTCATCACCGTGTTTGGTTGCAACTTTATTCCTTTTGTTCCGCCACGACTTTTACCAAAGCGCATAAATGTTGTTTCAATTAAAATGTCGGTCCATATGCCATTTCATATTCCGGAACTATGCCGGGGCACATGTTCACTACTCAGGAGCTTTTTACGAAGAACGGGGTATAGTTGCTCCATGCTTCGCAGGTAATATGTTGCATAACGAGCATAGCTCCAATGCCCTTAAGCGAAAACATAAGGTATCATTGCTTCAAGTGAACACAAATGCAAGGGCCAGTTACCTTCACGTTCGGCGCATATGAACAGTAACATGATGAAAACTGGCTTTATTAGACAAGTCTATCCAATGTTTTGCTGTACTTCTCTTAATTGTTATCTTTTCCAGGTTAAACATTAAGGAGTCAAAGTCATTTACGTCTTCGTTAGAGAGAAGTTAAAGAAGTTCTTCCACAGTCATGCGTAATCCTCGAATATTGTATGGAAATTTTTTGTTGAAGAGTTTAAGATGTAGCTGTTCAAGTGAGAAGCCATGCTCTACATCAAGAGAAGCCATGCTCTACATCAAGATGCAGCTGTGCACATGCAAGGCTGCATTGTAAAGAATTTTGCGCGTGCGAATGTGGCCGATTGTGTGGCAATTTGAAGATTTATGAAGCTCAATTTGATGACAGTGACAATGAAATGTCCACTTCTGATTCTGAAATTTGATGTGTGTTCTGTAGTATGTATCTTTGTAAAATATTCTGTAATTTTTAATTTAAGTTAATTAAAACTACACACCTTCTATTTATTACTTATTTTACACGTTTCAAAACATATTTTATGTTGAATAGCTATCTTATAGTGTTTTTGTTTATAGAGCCACGAATTGAACCCGAGACCCTTTGGAGGCAGATCTAAAAGCTTATCCACTGCACCACGGCATTAACTAATTTATTTAACAACAAATGTAAATTTTTTTTGAGCCGACTCCCATACATTCGCAATAAAATGGGTGGATTATGTTTTTTTGACCCCGTGACCTTTGACCTTTAATATTTAAAGTTGCCCAAAGGTGCCACTCTGGCACCCCACATATTATGATTCAGTACATCAAATAGAACTAGAATCAATCATAAAATATTTGCCGGACCCTATTTCAAGGTTACATGGCTCTGCGACCGGACTACATCTGTAAATTTTATTAAAAATGAAGTGTCCACCCTAAAATAATTTCCTTGTAGGTCCGATTTCAAAAACTTTCAAGGCACTTATTTATTACCTTAATATAGGCTTATATTCTAAATTTCAAAAAATCGGTTAACATTTACGACCTGTAGAGACTTTTGGCCAAAAAAAACCTACCATCTCGCCCCAGTGTGAACTGTGGGGCGGACAGAAGGACGACGTACGTTAAATTAATTAATATTAACGACAAAACCTTTTGCATATAAATACCAAAACCGATATAAGATAAATACCAATACTTATTAAAAACCGATACCGATTCGAGGCTAAAACCAATACCAATACCCAATACCTAAATAATTCAAAACCAATACCGAAACCTATACCAATTCAACAAAAAATGAAAACCAATACCTATACCAATACTAATATAATTTTAAAAACCAATACCTATACCAATACTTTTATCGAATTGGTACCCATCCTTGGTTTTTAGGGTAATATTTTTTTTTGGTCCGTAAAATGTTTTTTTTTGTTTCTGTTTCCTTTTGCTCAAAAAATTGCTGTACCCTAGTGTACAGTAGTGTTATTGTAAACAAAAGTCTAAATAAATTAAGGGTGCTTTTTTTAACCCGTAAAATTAAAAAAAATTTTGTTTGGTTATTTTTGAAAACTTTACAAATGTCAAAAAATTTCGGGTGTTAACGGTAAAGTTTTTTAATTGAAAGTGCAAGGTTTCAACGGGTTTTCGAGGTCAGTGTGAATGTACTATAAATGAATAAAACCGGGCAATGGGAAAAATTGTAATTTTTTTGGCCTGCAGTTTTAGAAAAAATAAAATAATGATAAAATCTTATTGTTAAAGAAATGTTTAACAGGGTTGCAAAAGTTGGTGCAATTGTACTTTTTTTGGTACAATTCAAAGCTCAAAAGTACAATGGTACACCAATGGCTAATTTGGTACAATTTTAGAATTTCCCGAGTTTATGTTTTTTATACACTTCACTCCACTTCACTCCAATTAGTGATATAGGGTATATACAGTGGGCGACAATGCAAGGGAAACTTTTTTAAAACAGATGCAATTTGTTAAAGACAAAGTTAATAATGCTAAACGTTATTATCAAACGAGTATAATTTTAAAAATATTATGTAGGTAATCTATAAAGCTTTAATTTAAGCTTGATAACGTCCAGATTGAGTAAATAATAAATGTGCTACGAGGGTCGATCTGGAAAATGAAATTATTTATAGACATTTTTAAAAATATTTCTAAGTCGACTTTGTCCAAGTTCAAACATTAAAAATTTGAAAAAGGTTTCAATTGTTTTTGTTCAGTAATCAAATAATTTTTCCTACATCCCAAACAAAAAATGAAATTTTTAAGTTCAGTACAAGAAATCCACATTTTTGACCTCCAATTTCATTTGACCACCAATTTTTTGTAAATGATTTTTATTTTTTTTTTTTTGCTTTAATAAAAAATATTTAAAAAAAAAAATGGTACAATTGGGGTCGAAAAAGTACAATTTATGATATCGTTGGTACAATTTTGATGTTCCCATTTTGCAACCCTGATGTTTAAACATCACATGTCAAGGAGAAAGATGTTTCCACCGACTGAGAATTTAATAAAATCGAATGTCAAAAAAAGCCACCCTACTGGTCACTTTACCCAAATGTGTCGTAGATGATAAATAAGTAATCAGTTACATTATGCTAGGTAAATATTTTTATTATAAGACCCCGAGGCTAAATTTTTGCTCCAATTTAATTTTAAAATGATGCACTTCCACATATGAGGCAATTTTTTTATTTTGCAAAGTTGTATTTTGTATGAATCCTGGGATTCGGAATTAATTCCCGAAATTCGCGGGATTAGGGATTTTTAAACCTTTTCAGATTTTCTTGGCACTTAGGCACTTCAAATTCACGCTTTCGGAAAGGTTTGCGAAGTCCTGTTGAAGTTCTGAACTTAAAGTTAAAAAAATTGCCGTTTGGGCAATTTTGGCAACACTCAGAATATTATGTAAGTTACTACATGTTAGTTGTTTGTATATTTAACAGTAGTTAGTTGTTTTCAACTATAAAGTCAGTTGTTTTTGTATGAAAAATATAAAACAACTATTTCTGTTAGTTATTTAAAGTAGTTTTTTTGAATAACTAACAAAAAAGTACTGTAATGTAGTAACAGTTATTTAAAGTAGTTAATTTTATTTCTTTATCTCTGAAAAATTTTCAAAGTTTTTTCCAAAAAAAAAAAAAAAAAAAATCTGTTTACAACTTTTTTTTTTAAAAAAAAACTTTAAAAAAATTTGGTCTTCAATTTTTTTTTCTGAAAAATTTTTTGAAAAAAAAATTATGTATTGTTTATTTTATTTTTACTACATATTAGTTGTTTTGACTACAAATATTAGTAATTTTTACTACATAAGTCAGTTGTTTTTGTCAGTTAAAATAACTAACATTGTTAGTTGATTTAACTGAAAAAGTAGTTGACCCCAAAATAACTTACAAAGTAGTTATTTTAATTGATATTTTCAGTTGATTTTACTAACATAATTTTTTGAGTGAACTCATACCGAATGAGCCCTATGGGCTGGCGACTTAAAAATAAATCTAGGGTAAAGCTTACAGATTACTCTTTAAGATGCATAACTCATTTGGTTAGTTACCCTTAGGGCAACAACTGTCTTTCAATAATGTCTCATTTCCCGGTATCGGAAAAAGTTTTTGGGGGAGAAGATCTTATTAAAAGACAATTTATGCTCAAACTGTTAAATATATATATATATATGTTCCCGAAGCTCCTATAAGGAGCATAGGGCCCCAACAAAATCTCTCCATTTTGATCTGTTAATCGCAATATTTTTCACTTCACTCCAACTGGTGCACATTGGGAACTTTGTATGGAAAAGGCGCGCATCGACGTTTTTTTGTTATAACTCTTGAACGGATAGGAATTTCACGACATTCTTTACCATTATAAAAACTGGAGACCTTAAAGAACTCACACATGTGTATTGGACATTTTTCACATTAGTACCCTACTTGTAAATTTAAGGCAAAGTTAGTTAATTTATTCATATAAAAAAATAAAATGTTGGTCAATTATTTAAAACAGTTACGGATTTTAAGTGACATTATAACAGCTTACCATTCAATACAAAGTGTTTCTTTCATATTTTGGTAAAGTCTACACCCTACACTAAAAAAGCCTGCATAATTAACTGCTTTCTATCTTTTATCATTTTCGATTTTTTAAACAAAAATAATGGGGAAAAATATCAAACAAAGAAGCAACATACGGTAAATACGCATTATTTGCAATAATTGTTAAGTTACTTGGAAAAAAAATATTATAAAAACATTACTCTATAATCAGTATTTTCAACTTGTCTGTCTGTCTTATTAGGGATGTATTTGGATCGGACTCAATCATAACCACACTAAAAACATCTTGCAGGTTGTTTGTTTTTGAGTTTTCTCTGTTAAAGTTTCTTTTATAGCTTTTAAAATGCCTATGTAATCTTTTCAAAGCCTACTCCGATAATTGCCATGAAAGGAGGCAAATATTTTTTAAATGTTACTTAATTAGTTAAGGGTAATTTTAAAAACAACGGGCAATCACAATTCTTGTAAAAATATTGTCATGAGCTAGAATTGTATGCATAGTGGGACTCATGGTTGACCAACCATGCTTTTCAACTTATAATTTTGCAGTTCCATGTATGTATTTTCTAAACTTAACTGAATTATTTTTTCCATTTGCGTTGATACATAGAAGTATTATAACAACCCGTTTTATAAATCTTCTACTATTCCAGTTATTTTGGCCGTAATTGCGGTCAAGAAAGCCTTTTAGTTACAAGCATTAGGTGAAACTCCTTTTGCCTTAATAAAGTGAGGTAGGGTATCAAAATCAATAATTATTGGAAACCGCGGTTGTCTGTTAAAAATATAGGTCATTTAAGTAAAATTTTGTAATACAACGATTAACAGTAAATTTTGTTAAAAAATAATCACTTTAAAAATACTTATTTTTTCGTTAGTAGACCCCACTTTAAACCTCATTTCAGGGCACAGCTGCAACTGGCTGCAAAAGATTCTACCGCAGGAGTATTAAGTAATACTTCTAGTTTATTGTACAAAAAGATCCCCATTCCCTTCCGTTCCCCACAAAAGTTGCAATCCAAAATATAAATAGTTTTTTTCTAATTTTTCAAAAATTGACACTTTTTGATGGCCTGTACTTCCTACTTAAAAAGAGTAATATTAAAAACCATAAAATCGGTAACAAAGGTAATAGTTATAGCTACAATCTCCACTTAATTTCAGAAAAATTGCATTATTGGAAGTAGTATAAAAAAATAAAATAAGAAAAGTCTTCAAAAAAAAATATTTTTTCAAATTTATGCAAAAAGTCCTTACTTTGAATTTATGTCCTGACTAAACTAAGCGATGGATTTTCTTTCTATGAACGGTTTTCTTTCTCCTATTGTGTCTACTTAACGAATATGAGCATTTACTGTAAATAACTAAACATTTGTTTGGCTCTCAAATGCGCGTCTAGGATCCAATGTGTGGTGTTCAGAGTTGTTGCTTCAGCTATGACTTGTCGTCTCCATGTATGGGCTGGACGTCCTCTTCTACGACTACCTTGTGGATTCGACTCTATGGCACTTTTAGCAATATCTGGATGGGTTTTTCTTATTGTATGACCTATCCAGTTCCACTTTCGTCAACGTACTTCAACGGTTATAGGAGATTGCTGCGTTTCGAACCACAGCCTCTCATTGGTTATCCTTTGCGGCCAATACACCCGAAGTATTCTTCTCAGACATCGGTTTATAAATACTTGCATTGCCTGAATGTCTGGGGGGCCGCATTCCATGTTTCGCAGCCGTACAACAAAGTAGAACGAACATTCGAGTTAAACAGTTTAATTTTGACACCACGAGAGAATGTGGATGATTTCCATACGTAATTGAGTTGGCCGAAAGTTTGGGATGCTTTTTAAATACGTGAGATATATCTGCGCCCGAGCCGCCAGTTGTTGTTAATATAGAGCCAAGATAACAGAAATATTCTACATCCTCTAGTATATCATTACCAATTGTAAATCTGCTGTTGTTTTCAGCGTTTATTCTCATCACCTTGGTCTTCCTAATGTTTATTTTAAGGCCTGCATTTGAGGCCATGTCTGACAGAAGTTGTAACTTTGATTGCATATCAGAGAATCGATGAGAGAGAAGGCAAATGTCATCAGCATATTCTAAGTCCTCTAATCTTCCATTAAGTCCCCAAGAGATACCTCTATTGCCTACCATACATTGTTTCATGACAATATCCAATACGATGTTGAATAAGAGTGGAGACATTACGCAACCTTGGCGAGCTTCCGTTCCAACTTTAACCCTCCTGCTTAACTTGCCTTCATGCACGATGCGGCAACTGGCATCTGCGTATAGGCTCTTTATAAGGTTTATTAATTTGAGAGGGACACCCTTGCACTGTAAGGCTTTCCAAATAACGTTGTGGTTTAGAGTGTCGAAAGCTTTCTCAAAATCAATAAATACCAGATATAGTGGGGAACGCCATTCGACCGACTGTTCCACTATAATTCTGAGTGTGTTTACATGGTCAACACACGATTTGTTTGGACGAAAACCAGCTTGTTGACATCTGAGTTGAGGTGTCAGTACGTCTGAGATTCTTGACGTAATTATGTGGGTTATTATTTTGTTGACCATACTCAGCAACGTTATGCCCCGCCAGTTATTACGGCAAGTTAGATTACCCTTTTTCGGAATGTTGATGATCATGCCTTCCTTAAGTTCGTCAGGAACTCTTTCATTATGCCATATGTCATCTACTAAGGGCAAAATAAGCTGTGCTTAGGAATAGGGATCTGTGGAGATGTCGCACTATGCTTCGACCCATGGACAAAAATCAAAAAAAAAAATTTTGTCTCAAATTGTGTTTAAATACAGATTTTTTGAAAGATAATAAGGTATCTCAAATAAATATTAACAACAATATTTTTTCTGATTGCTTTTGCCACCACGAGAGGGCGCTAAACTCAGAGAATTTTATGCAAAAATGACTTAACAGGAAAATGCGTTTTAGTTGTTTCACAAAAATAATTCTTAAAAATCAATTTTTTAATAAAATGTTTCGAAATTTTGTTTTCAAGTACTTTGATATATTTGTAATTAAATTAAAATATAGAATTTTGCATATATTTACAAAAAAAAATATTTTTTATTGCGTAGAAAAGAAAATTTTTCTGTTAAAAATTCAAAAATTACTAAAGTTTGATGGAGTTTTAAAAAAAATTATATAAAATTATATATTTTTTTTGTCGATTTTTTCTTAGTTTATACTCTTGTCTAACAGCGTATTCAAAAATTAGGGCCCACTTTTGACCACAAATTAAAAAAAATTCGATTTTTTAAATGCTTAAATTCATGGTTTTTACTCAAAATTCAGGCATTTAACAGTATTTAATATCATTGTGCAACGCGATTTTATGTTTTAAATGGGTAAAAAAGCAAAATGAAAGTATATTATTAGTAGACCAAAACCCTTAAAGAATTTCGAAAATTTAGCTCGAGTTTTTTTCATGGCCCACTGAAGTTTTTTATTTTTTTTTTCAAAGGCGTTCAGAAGAAGTCATTCAGAATAAGTAAAAAAATATTAAATTTAATTTTGTGCTAAATGAGGTAAATAGATGTCTTCGGTAAAATTGGATGACGGTTCTTTTCTAAGGATATATTAACCCTCTATCTCCCATTTTTGGGGTCATTTAAGTCCCTTTTCCAAATATCCTCGTAAAATAACACTTACACTTTCGTTGTAAGGGTTAACATGTTATACAAAAATTTTCTGCATAGAATTTCATTATTAGTTGTAAAAGACCAAAAGTTCATGAGATAAAAGCAAAATGCTTAAAAAAGTAAAATTTTTTATTTTAAATTGTTAAATTGTGTTTCACCAAAATCGTGTGAAATAATTTAAAATAATGTAACAAATGTACTTCTAAGCTTACTGTTAATAGATGTCTTCAGTAAAATTCGATATTTCTTTTTTCTTGGAACATATTAACCCTCTACCTCCCATTGTCAGGGGTCATTTCAGTCCATTTTTAAAATATTCTTATAGAAAACCACTTAAACGTGTGTTTGTAGTGTTAAAATGTTCTACAAACATTTAGTAGATTTTTTAAATTTATTTTTCAAATTTATTGCGCAGTGTATTCCACTGAAGCCTTAAGTTATGTTAAATAACTCTTAAATTATAAATTATAAGAAACATTAAAAAAAGGAATTTAGTATTACGATTTAACTTTTAAACGCTCGTTTTATTAAATTTTATAAGAATATTTGAAATAGGGACTAAAATGACCCACTAAAATGGAAGATAGAGGGTTAATATGTTCTAACAAAACAGCCGCCATTAAATTTCACTGTAGACAAGTATAAATATTTTTTATCTCAGTAGTTTTTTTAGTACATTTTTCGACTTATTTCAATCTACACTCAAAAAAAAACCATTAACTTAAACGTTGGAAAAATTTTCTTCAAAATAGTTTATAAATTTTCCCACAATTTAGTTAAATTTAACTAAAATTTTGGAAATTTTCCCAACTTTTAGGAAAAAATTTTAGTTCTTGGACTGTTAAATAGGCCATAATTTTCCTTAAATGGAATTCCCTAATACATAGAAAAAATTCTTACCGCCAAAGAAATTTTCCCTAAATAAATGAAAAAAAATCATTATTTTTAAGACATGTTTCTTAAAACAAAATTTAGTTCCAAAAATTCAGTTTTAGGACGTAATTTCCTACCAATTAGTTTATCATATTTATCTTCTTTAATTTGAGGAAGATTTTTCCACAAGTTTAGTAAATTTTTCATAACATGAAATTGTTTAGTTGATTTATTTTTTTTTTCATGCTTGCTTGTAGTTCACATTTTGTTTATTATTTGTAGTATATGAAAAAGAGAGTTTGATCTTGTATAACAGGTAATAAATTTAATGTTTACATTTTTTCTACACATGTATGTGTGAGGGAAAAAATAATATTTTAATCACAACAAAGGCCTTGGCTTTGGCGTGTTTTCCCATAGTCTAGGAACAAACGTTAAAGACAAAGTCTTTGTTGTAATTTAACTTTAAAAACTAATGAAATTTATTACTTGACCATAAGAAACAAACGTTTTTTTTTATATTTTAAATAAAAAATGTACATAATGAGAATTCTGTGTGTATTCACATGCGATTCTATAAATAAACCAATAAAAATATGAAATTAACTAATTTTTAGGAAAAATTTCCTCATCAAAAATGTTTTTTAACTACAAATTGGGAAATTTTTTTCCCATTTTCTAGTTCAAATTTGTCCTTCTTTTAAAGAAAAATATGGTCTAAAAAGTAGGAGTACATGGCAATGGAGCTAAATCATTATCAATTTTTCTTGGATTTAGTTAATTTTCCAATTTTTTAGTTAGTTTTTTTTTTTTTTGAGTGTACTTTGGTTAACGCTATTTAACAATATGTGATACTTAACAATTTTACTATTTAAAGCATTTTGATTATATCGCACGATATAATCAAACCCCTAGTGAAATTTGATGCTTAACATTTTTGCAGAACATATTAACTATTTAAACGCACATTTTAGTGTTTTTCAACCAGGATATGTATAATAAGGACACAAATGACCCCTAAAAATGGAAGATAGGGGGTTAATGTATTTTAAAAAAGAACCGCCATCAAATTTTACTTAAGACATGTATAAACATTGTGTAGCTCAGAAGTTGATTTAATACATATCTTTGACTTATTCTAGACGACATAAAAAATAAAAATAACTTATTTTTTAAAAAAGGATGTTTTTATATTTTCCACACTACTAATCCGATTTTGCCTAAATTTGGTAATAATATATATCTAAGGAATATTAATTTGCTTACAAAGTTTTTTTACGATCGGACAATTTTCGTAGGTGTTATAGCGTTTTAAAGAAAAAGGATATATGGCAGGACCTTGAGTCCTTGCTCCGATTTAAATAAAAATTTATACACAAGTTGCTAGTTGAATGTGTATCAGTATGACCACTTTTTGTAATTTTGTGGGCATTATTGAAGCTGAAATGAATTTTTTCAATTTCAGGACACATGGGCGGTAGGCGTGTCCTTGCACCGATTTTTCCAAAAATTCATATTTTTCTTAACTAAAACGATTTATGCACGTGTACCAAATTTCAAAAATATCTGACAACTCCTTCTATTTTTGTCCCTTCGTTATATGGGAACGAAGCACTGTGTGTCGGGACCAGGGCTTTTATTATTTTTAAGCAACTTTATAGCTGAAATCAGCTCAGAAATAGATGGAGTTGTGAAAGGATTGTTTCCAACTGTTAAAGCGACTGATCAAATGAGTAATGGAGCTTAAAGAGCAGTGTTTAAGCTTTACCCTAGATTTGTTTTAAGTCGCCAGCACATCGGGTTTACAGGTATGAGTTGCCAAAATTGTCCAAAACTGCGATTTTTTAACATTGACCTCAATTTTTTCAAAGCCCTGATGTTTGGGTTCATCTGCTATGAGTTGTCAAATATGTCCAAAAACAAGATTTTTTTAAATTTCTTAAATACCTGATATATTTTGGGGAATAAAGCATCATTGAAAGGCTCTAAGGGTTAAGGCAAATTACCTAATGAGATCTGCATTCTTAAGAGCAATGTTTAAGCTTTACCCTCAACTTATTTTTTCAAGTCGCTATCACATCGGGTTCATCCGCTGTAAGTTGTCAAAAATGCCAAAAATAGCGCTTTTTTAACTTTGACCTCAATTTTCTCAAAAGCCTGATGTGATAGAAAAGTTTGAAGACCAGATTTGTGATCTTTAGAACAATTGCAGTAACTGTGTAAAATCGCGTCCCATCAAAAAAATTATAAAAAACTTGGGATCCCGAAAATCCCTAGATTGAAAATCAGAAATCCCGAAATTTGGGATTCGACTATCCCGAAAATCCCGGGATTTCCGGGATTTGGCTTTCAGGATTGGAAGTCCTAATAAGCAAACTATTTAAAACTCATTTCGAACAAAAATAACTGTTATTTTTTAGCCAATTTAAGCGTCCAAAGAGGGGATAGAAAGGCTGCTTCCGAGTTTGTAGGCAAAAGAGAAATGAAGAAAATACAAAAGAGAATTCGAAAAAGTCAAGCCAAAAAAGTCATTATATAAATCCCCTTTAAGATAAACTCAAATCTGCCGTGTTAATTTTTTCTATACTGGTCAGTTGCAAAATAATTCCTCACACATGCTTCATATGCAACTACAC
Source organism: Pegoplata infirma (assembly GCA_963921195.1). Lineage (NCBI taxonomy): Eukaryota > Metazoa > Arthropoda > Insecta > Diptera > Anthomyiidae > Pegoplata > Pegoplata infirma. The sequence continues at coordinate 172,908,163 of OY992538.1, read as the reverse complement.
TTTATTGAGCTGGTCAAAATGAATGGATGTGGAAAAATAAACAAAATTAAAAAAGGGGGTTTTCAAATAAAAGGACATTAAGGCTTACAAAAAAAGTGTTACGTATTTTTTTATGTAAAAAAAAACTTATCTTCTGCTTAGTTACGTTTTAGAATTTCGTGTCGTTGGTATAGTTTTGTGATATTTTTTCGGGATTAAATTCCAGCCATTTTATATATTTTGTTCTGTGTAATGCTCCAACTTTAAATGCCAGTACGAGGGACAAATCAAAAAAAACTTAAAAAAAAAAAAAATTTTTTGATCAAATGTTTTATCACTATAAAAAGAACATTTCAATTTAATTAATAACAACAATACAAACTTCTTCCAAAATTTCGGGGTTCCGACGGTTGATTCTGATAGAGGAGACAAAAAAAAAGTATACTTGTTTCGGCGTTTTAAAAGATCACGTCTAAGGTGTAGGGTATGTTCAGCCAGCTTTCTTGAAAATATTAAGGCAAATATTTTTGTGGAACATATTAACCCTTTAACTCCCTCACATAACGAACATTGAAATTTTACTATAAGTATCACAACACACCAAAGCCCAAAACTTAACACAACCACCTAAAACCAGATTTGCCATTAAAAAAAGAATGCCCATTAAAAAAATTACAAAACGTATTTCTCTTCTTTGAATTGAGGAAGTGTACTTCTATGTGGTTATTCATAAAACTAAAATATATTTAAAGTAGGTTTATTTGACAGATATTGCAGGAACATTTGTCAAATAACCCTACAATAAGTCTGTTGTAAGTATTATGAATAAGAGCCTTAGAATTTAATTAATGACTTCTGAGAATTTAGTAAATAACTTCTTAGAATTTAGTTAAAAATTCAAAATGGCGATATCTCGAAAACTAAGCGAGATAGAGCGAAACGGATGAAATTTTCAAAAGAAAGACTACAAAGGAAAAATATGGAATAGCCTAGCTCTGCATATCTGCCGGGGTCTCAAGACCCTAATTTTAGATCTAAAATTTGAAATTCCCGAGATTTTATATATGCACATATCTCGGTAAATACTGCCAACGCGAGAAAAGGTCCAACGGCATTTTTGTAGCTCTTGACTCGTAGAACACATTTGTAATTCGAAGATTCCATTTGTAATTCGAAAATCCTACTTGTAATTCGAAGATTCTATTTGTAATTCGAAGATTCTATTTGTAATTCGAAGATTCCATTTGTAATTCGAAGATTCCAATTGTAATTCGTAAAATCTCAATGGAAATTCAGTTGATATTTTTCGAATTACAATTGGAATCTTCGAATTACAATTGATCTATTACGAATTACATCTGTAAATGGTGTGGAGGCGGGACTGCCGGTTATAGGGTTAAAGAAACCCGTTAGAAAAAAAAACTAAATGTTTATTAAATATTTTGTTTAATGAGTTTTTAATCATTTTAAAAAAGATCTTTTAATTTATTTAAATTCATTATACTCGTACATTATTTATATTCTTAACATTATTTTTTAACCATACCGGTTTTTATGTCATAGAAAACAAAAGCATGTCCATTGAAATCGTGCTTTTAAAAATTGTAATTACATAAACAAAATAACATTAAAAACATAAACAATAAAATAATTAACATAAACATGCTAATTTTCTAAAATATAATGGTCAATTAGTTTGTTTTTTGTGTAAATCATATGACCAAAAAAAATAAATACTTTTATCTATTTCTATGTAGAGTATAAAGTTCGTGTAGTGTTAAAATTCACACTTATTCTATTTTTAGCCAGCCACACGAATCATGAACAACATACTCGTACGTGTAATTAATATTAATAGTGCGTGACATATTTTTAAAAATAAAAATCATTGGCTTGTGACTAACTTGTGTCAATTTTAAAATAAAAGCATGAATTTGTAGTTTTAATATTTTCATTTAAGAAAAACTAATTTTAATGTAAAGACACAATTAACTTGATTTGAAAAAAAAAAAAATATTTTAATAATGATAAAATTATACTATGTACTTAAGTGCAAAAATCATAATAAATCAATTTGCCAACATTTATCGCGAGGCGGAAGGTGTCCCCTAACGCCTTTAACCGACCACCCCTCCCAATCGCCCATTGGAGGGTATAAAAGATTCGGCACAGCCGAATTTAACACTCTCACTTGTTTTTTGTTCATTGTGGCACGTAGATCACAAATATCAAAGAAAAATTTTAATCGGTCCAACAATTTTTGAAATTGGTGGATTTCCTAGTTAACCGCTTAAGCCCCTATGACACTAGCTTTTTTTTGTATTATATTTTTTTTATTAATTGATAGACAACAAAGAACAAATGTGAAAGATATATAAAATAAACAAATATTTATGATTACTTTCATTTAAATAAAAACCCGCTGAATAACTAAATTCGCTAAAAACAAACAAAAAATCGCTTCATTTAATGAAAAACAGAAAACTTGGCATCACTAAATATCATCAATGCGTAAATGTCAAAAAAATATGTAAAATTTTTGTATATTTTGTGACATTTAGTCATTTGATTACCAAATTTTTCGATAACACAAGAATAAAATTTGACGTTTACTGTTTTTATACCCTCCACTTCGTCACCTAAAATGCAAAACGCCCTAACTAACAAAAAATTCAAAATCGCGTTTTTAATTGATTCTTATGTATTGGATCAAAATACATGTCCACAAAAAAATTTAGACTCCTTTGATCACAAATGGGGATTTTATTAACAAAATTCAAAAAGCCCTAACTACATGCTTTGATATTTGTTAAACCAAAAAGCCCCAACTACACATTTGTATACATAATATTGCCGATGCAAGTGTTATTTTTTAAGATTAATCACTTTTTGATGCTTCTTCTTCCACAATGTCCACCAATAGGAAAAATATATGTATATGTACAAAAAAATAAAGTTTAGAACTTTACCAATTAACCCCTTCAGGCCCGTGTTCCTTGTTCCTTTTTCAGCTATAGAAGTCGCAATTTGTGCAGTACAATTAGTCTTAAGTAAGATATACATTAAAGGTGTCCTAACGACTAAGGTAAATTTTCAAAATCACTTTTTAATACGTGGTAGGGTCCTTAATTGTAATTTTGTATCTAAAAATGAGTGAGCCAAAATTTGGAGACAATCGGATAAAAATAACTCGTGCCGAAAATGGATTGAAGTTTTGGGACACTCTTATCTGATGAAAAAACACTTTTTTTCTAGTTTTTTGAAAAATATTGGTATATGCTATTTTTTGTTAATTTTTTTGTTAAGTAATATGAAAATGGTAATAAATTACCTTTCCAAAAAGCTTAAAGAAATTCAAATCGGATGAAAAATAAGCATTTTACGCATACATGCCCCAGACCATTGCATGGTTCTTAAAGCCAAAATTTGAAAATTTTCAAAATTTTTAGGCAAAAAAATAAAAAAAATAAATTTTACTTTATAATTATATTAAATACATGTTATAGATAAAAACTAACAGATATGGTAGTCTAAATTTTTTTTCATTTGGCGAGGGTAGTGATATAATTTCCGCGGATTCCAAAGAAAATGAGTTTTTCTAAAATAATTTAGTAAATATGGGAAACAATTTTCTGTATTGTATTATACGAAGTGAAATACATAAATTCTGTAAATTTTTTGAGAATTCGGGCATCTTTAACCCCTTTTCGTCGAGGTGAAATGACAAATTTGAGACGTTATACATTTCTATAATACAAAATATCTGCATATATCCGATTTCTCAAAAGTTAAAGAATTAACGTTTTACACTTCGATCCGCACAATAGAGCACAAATTTTCAAAAATTTGCTTAATTATTGTAGAAAAACGCATTTTATTTGGAATTCGCGGAAATTTTATCACTACCCGCGCCAAATAAAAAAAAGCTTGACTACCATATCTGCTATTTTTAATCTTAAACATGTTTTCAATTTGATCATAAAGTAAAATTAAATTTTTACTATTTTTTTGCCTAAAAATTTTGAAAATTTTGAAATTCTGGCTCTAAAAACCATACAATGGTCTGGGCATGTATTCGTAAAATGATTATTTTTCATCCGATTTTAATTTTATTAGTCGTTTTAAAAAGGTAATTTAGTACCATTTTCATATTATTTCACAAAAAATTTAACAAAAAATATCAAATACCAATGTTTTTCCAAAAACTAGAAAAAACGAGTTTTTCGTTCTTATAAGAATGTCCCAAAACTTCAATCCATTTTCGGCACGAGTTATTTTTAGCCGATTGTTCCCAAATTTTGGCTCACTCATTTTTAGATACTAACCCAATAAGCAATTTTAAAATTCAAGTGCAAATCAAGTATAAAACAAGTGTAAATCAAGCCCTAAATTCCAGCCCCTGCTTGATTTATACTTGAATTACACTTGAATTCAATAGCATACTCCAGCAAAACAGACACTGGAATTCAAGCCCTGTTTTTACAGCCTTTTCCCTGGTTTTCAAGCGTAAAAACAGCGCTTGAATTCAAGTATCCGTTTTGCTGGAGAATGCTATTGAATTCAAGTGTAATTCAAGTATAAATCAAGCATAGACTGGAAATAAGGGCTTGATTTACACTTGATTTATACTTGATTTGCACTTGAATTTTAAATGTGCTTATTGGGAAAGAACAATATAGGACCCTACCAGGTATAAAAAGGTGATTTTCGTTTTTAAGGACACCTCTAATATACATTCTACATAAAATTTAAAAACAATATAATAAATGACTATAAAAAACATGATTGGAAGTTCTTTATTCCGATTAAATAAAATTCAAAGTAAATTTTTCGTTAAATCAGTAAAAAAAAAAATTGGGGCTAATTATGTAACTTGATAATCGTCAATCGTCATTGTGAGCTCATTATTCTATTACCATAAAATGGTACTATATGGTAATGGAATAACGATGGAAACAATACGTTTGACGACTATCAAGTTTCATAATTGCCCCCCAGTATATAATAAAAAATGTTAGCTTCTTTGGGAAGCTTATAATTTCTTCATAAAAAGGGACAGAAATAAAAAAGAACACATCAGTCTAATATCGCTAACATTAAATACAGGGCTTAGGAAAGATAAAATAACAACCTATGCCAAATTTTATCATTTACATATGGGAGTTTTCATCTCAAGTGACACAACTTTAAAAACCGATAGTAGTTTAGTCACAATTTTTCAACGAGATCGGTCAAGAACTTTTTGAGTTAGAGGGGGCCGTAATTTTACATTTTGGTCAAACAGTTGTTATTTTTTCATCCATGTAACTGATTACCTAATGTTCTTAGCAAAATGTGTCCCGAGAGTTTAAGATAGCTATTTCTTTAATCTTTCAAAAAAAAAAAAATTTTTTTTACTTTTTTTTTGCAAAATCAAAAACTTGTTTGGCATTTTTTAAAACCGGCCCTTTTTTAACTCAAAATAAAGCTAAGGTATTTTCCTTTAGGAGCTTTGTGGGATGCGAGTGAGATATCTATTAAATTCCCAATATTTACTGTAGATCTTAAGAAATTTTCCAGAAGCCGAGTATACGCTTTGACGACCATACATTTTTGACCGAAGTGTTTTTGATTCTCTTTCAATTTTCGTAATTTCTGACCTAATAGTAGTTACTCATAAAAAAATTGGGCCCCTCCTTCCCCCATATTACGCGGTTTTGGTACTCGCTGTGATCTTTAAGAAATGCAACTTAATAATAGTTATTCTAAAAGAATTTGGATTTCTGAACCCCCTTCTTTACCCTTATTTCGCCTGTCAAGTAAATATGATTTTGTCCCTAATATATTTATTACTTCGCAAACTTTGAGAGCTTTTAGTGAGTAAGTGGACCCAGTTAGAGACTTAATGAAAACAAAACTTTTGCTTCTCTAAAACTCTCCTATAATTCATATTTTAGCACATTTATCCTATCTTTTACTTGAACAAAAAAAATCGCAAAAAATCATTTGGGAAGTATAGTTGCCTGTGGTCGTTAAAAGGTTAAAGCATTTTAGTTAAAAGGTTAAAGCATTTTAATGCATTAGGTTATTTCGGGTCATACCCTTTGTCCTGTTCCACCCTCATTTGACATGGAGTTTAAAAATGGTAAATTGACATTTTGTATCAAATTAAGTTAGCATGTGTTTAACAGAATCCAAAATAAGACATTTTGCAGTGTTGGGTTATATAGCAGGTGCCAAGCCCCTTTTTCCAATACCGCCCACATTTTGTTAGAGTTCTATATGATAAAACAACATTCATGGGGCTATTCTAAAATTTTATTATTATAATAAGTGCTATTATTAGCAACCCAGAATTTTATTATAGATACCAAAAATTTCAACTCTAAAAAAAGCTTTATCAACTTTTTGTTGTTCTAAAACAATTTAATTTGAATTTAGACAACAAAATTTTATAAGCACAATAGCTGTATGGGTAGGTGGGTGGTTTTGATATTTTGTTATTTTTGGGGGCATGGGTTCAAATCCCACCCATTTCTAACAAATTTTTTTTTTTGCCAATTTTTATTTTTTTTTATTACAAATATTATAATGCAGTTTTTTTTAATTTTTAAATTTCGCAATTTTTAAAAGATGCAAAAAAAATTGATTTTTGCATCTTTTTTTTCTGAAATTATTATTATTGTATGGTTTTAATTGGCTATTTCTCTCGCAAAAAAACATTATAATTGTCTTTAGAGGAAAAAAAATAATATTTTTTTTTTAACTACACTTTTTTGCATGCAAAAAAAATTGCAATAATTTTTGTAATAATATGTTTCTTATTTTTGACTACAATAATGCGTATTTTGACAAATTGCGAAAAAATACGGAATTTTTACGAAAACAAAATGTTGGTTTCTTGTTATAAATGAAAAAAATATTGTTATAGATGACAAAATATTGTTATGTACTTTTCAGTCTATAACAAGTTTTGTCATCTATAACAATATTTTTTTCATTTATAACAAGAAACCAACATTTTGTTTTCGTCAAAATTCCGTATTTTTTTCGCAATTTGTCAAAATACGCATTATTGTAGTCAAAAATAAGAAACATATTATTACAAAAATTATTGCAATTTTTTTTGCATGCAAAAAAGTGTAGTTAAAAAAAAAATATTATTTTTTTTTCCTCTAAAGACAATTATAATGTTTTTTTTGCGAGAGAAATAGCCAATTAAAACCATACAATAACAATAATTTCAGAAAAAAAAGATGCAAAAATCAATTTTTTTTGAATCTTTTAAAAATTGCGAAATTTAAAAATTAAAAAAAACTGCATTATAATATTTGTAAAAAAAAAAAAAATTAAAAATTGGCAAAAAAAAAAATATTTGTTAGAAATAGGTGGGATTTGAACCCATGCCTCCAAAAATAACAAAATATCAAAACCACCCACCTACCCATACAGCTATTGTGCTTATAAAATTTTGTTGTCTAAATTCAAATTTCAAATTAAATTGTTTTAGAACAACAAAAAGTTGATAAAGCTTTTTTTAGAGTTGAAATTTTTGGTATCTATAATAAAATTCTGGGTTGCTAATAATAGCACTTATTATAATAATAAAATTTTAGAATAGCCCCATCAGTATAAAATTTTGTTAGCATGTTGTTACATTTTATAACACATCTGCTTGGTGTTTTTAAACATCTTCATGCAGTTAGGGCTTTTTGTGTTTCTGAAAATTACAAGACAAAAGGGCGTTACTAACATAACTTTTCAAATATTAAAAGTTTATAATTTTTTTTAACAGAAATGAATTTGTTTGTGTGTTTTTACTAATATTTAAGAAATTTGTAATGAAAACTTTTATAGTTTTTATATAAACACGTTTTTTGCTTCTCCTGTAAAATTTATAAAATGTTAGATAGGGCGTTTTGCATTTTAGGTGACGACTTACACTCAGAAAAAAAATTAACTAAAAAATGGGAAAACTAAATTTAAGGATCGGACACATTTGAGGACCCGATTGGGTGAAGGCCCCATTGGGTTCGGACCGATAGGTTAAGACCCCCATGGCCCAGACCCAGTTGGGTTCCTAAAGAATCTTCATATTTTTTTATCCAAAATTTTTATTTACCGAGATATGAGTATTTTAAAATTTTCGGGAATGCCAACTTTTTTAAATCTAAAGTTAGGACCCATTGGGGTCCACACATGTGAAGAGGACCGGCGATACTATGGTGTTTCTAAGAACCAAAAATGACCTCCATTTTGCTCTATCTTTGCTTAGTTTTCGAGATATCGCCATTTTAAGTTGTTGAAAAAAAAATTCCCCGAGTTATTAAAATTTTACTAAAATAGTGGAAAAAACTTCCTCAAATCTAAGAAAATGAACTAATGTTTAGAAAATTACGTCCTAAAACTAAAGAAGAGGAATATGTCTTAAAAATAAAGATTTTTGTCATATATTTAGGGAAAATTTCTTTGGCGGTAAGAATTTCTTCAATGTATTTGGGAATTCCATTTAAGGAAAATAATGGACTATTTAACAGTACATGAACTTAAATTTTTTCCTAGCACTTAAGAAAATTTCCCAACTTTTAGTTAAATTTAACTAAATTGTGGGAAAATTAATAAACTATTTTGAAGAAAATTTTTCCAAAGTTTATGTTAAGTCTTTTTTTTGAGTGTACAAGAAAGGTCTTTCACAGGGCACCCACCGATTGTCCTTAAACTTGAATATTAGAATGAGGGGAAAAAAAGAGTTACCTGTTTTTTTTAAGCTGCCCAATCTTAAAAAAGGGAAAATCCATATAAAAGACGAACTAGCAGGAATTTCGCCCAACGAAAAAATACGGGTCACCTTAATTTTGATAGAGATATATGATTTTGGCGGTCGTACGTATATACATCTTCATATAAACTACCCAAACGATTATACATTTTTGACAATAACGAACTTAACGAAGTCGAATTTGGACACGACCATTATACCACAGTGTTGGTATTTGAGCATTTTCAATTAGTGCCAAGTTGAAGGCTAAAAAGGGCCAAAATAGGTTGAAAAGGGACAAAAATTTTTTTTTTAAATATTTTTATTTTTAAGTACTTTTTACACACAACTTATAACTTTTTTTATAAATGACGGTTTTGAAAGTAAAATCATCTCTGAGGGAGGAGGTCGAGGACCGGACATAGAGTGTTTTTTTTTGTACAAAAAGGACCTGTCAATAATTAACACCTTGTGATATGTTCCAGGACTTGTGTCTAACTGATCTTTCAGATCTCCGGACACATTTTTACTGGTCTTAGAACTAGTATTCCATGACCAGTTCGCTTTGAATAAGTCATGGGATAGGTTTTTAGGATCAATTTTTCCTGTAGGACCAATCAATTTCCCTCAGGGATTAAACACTTCACAATCTTAATTTAAAGGAAACAGAAACTTACATTGTTGTAAGGGGGAACAACTGATAATTTTTTCGTGTTTGTAATACATAATAAAATTTTAGTACGAATATTTTTATTTTAAATAAATTTTGACAATACTTGGAGAGAATGAAAAAGGGCCAAAACTGTTATTTGTGGTGCCACTGACCATTTAATAGTGCCAAAAATGGCACTATTGTGCCACATTTCCCAACCGTGTTACACCATAGGCCTTCAAAAAACGTTTCGACTTTTCATATACACTCAAAAAAAAAAAACTGTAAAGTTAGCAAAAAAATCTTGTAAACCTACAAGAAAATTTGCTAATTTTGAACCCACAATTTTTTTGGTAAAGTTAGCAAAAACGTTTTGCTAAAAATTAGTTAACTGAAATAATTTTTATTTCAACTTAGTTCATACACATTTGAGGACCCCATTGGGTTCGGACCCAATAGGTCCAGACCCCGATGGGCCTAGACCTAGTTGGGTTCCTTAAAGATCGTCATAGTTTTTGATCCAAAATTTGTGTCCGTTTCGTTCTATCTTGCTTAGTTTTTGAGATACGTGATTTTAGGGGATCACTGGGGTCTTGAGAATTAAAAAACTCGATAACTTCAAAAATATTACTCGGAGAGCTTTTGATTATTTTGCGGTTTTGTTCTATGTGTTGAGAGCTACAAAAATGTTTTTGGGTTTTTTTGTTGTGTCGGCAATATTTACCGAGATATGAGCATTTTAAAATTTTCGGAAATGCTAACTTTTTTGGATCCAAAGTTAGGGCCCATTAGGGTCCACACATGTGAAGAGGGCCGGCGATACTATGGTGAGCACGAGAACCAAAAATGGCCTCCATTTTTCTCTATCTAGCTTAGTTTCCGAGATAGCGCCATTTTAAGTTTTCTGAAAATAAAAAAAAAAAAAAACAATTTATTTTTGCTAATATTAGCAAAAAAGCTTGTATAAATTTGGTCAACTCAATTTTAAATTTAGCTAAAAAAATTAGTTCAAATTTTGTTTAAAATTGCTAATGCGCTAAATGAAGTTTACAAGATATTTTTGCTAACATGCTAATATCAACTAAAAATTTGCTAAAAGTTAGCTAACCAGCATTAGCAAAAAAAAATAAGAATCTACTAATGTATTATTTTGAGTGTAAATATTTCACAAGATGGTAGTTAACCATACTCTCCATAACTTTGGTGAGCGCAGAGCAAATTACGATTTAGCGGTAATTTTTAGAGTTGTAAGATGCATCGTATTTAGGGATTGGCTGGACATTAGCCACCTTCCAACAAGAGGGGACGACTCCCGCACGGTACGAAGAGCTGAAAAGGTTTGCCAATTAACGTGCCATCCGGACCCGGAGACTTGTTAAATTTGAAATCTGCAATAACCCTTTTGATTGCAAGGTCCGAAAAAATCGAGCAATAGGATAGGGCAGTGGTTGATCGCTTTCCGGCAAGAAAGAATTTCTTGCAATAAGTTCAGCGAAGAGGTTGGCCTTATCAACCGGGTTAGTGAATGATACTATAAAAGAGTTGGAATAGAAGAACTAGCATTATCATTTATTTACGAACGACCAAAAAGTCTTACTGCCCCGAGTAGCAGAAAGAACTTTAGCACGTAGAACTTTTTCACGTCTAACAAGGGAAGTATCTCAACCCTTATGAACAGATTTGCATGAATTTCCCGAAGGTCCACATTGTTGCATAAGGAACATCGAAATTTTTAAACACTGATATGGCCGATAAGCCGAAACTTTTTCAGGCAAATCGGTTCATAAGGGTTGAGATACTTCCCTTGTAAGTACTTTGGCACACTCGGTTCTCGTCTTTTTGCGATACAGTTCAGTAACGACGTTCTTATCTGAACGCCAATTACTAAACGTTTCCTCTTTGGATCTGAGTACATTTTTGCACGTCTCGTTAAACCAACACTTGTGTTGTGACTTATCCGAAATATGCTTTCGTTGGAATAAAAAATTATCTTCTTAGAATAATTATATTTACTACCATTTTTGCAGCGGCAACGACGTTATCGTCGAGGAAAAAAATTCCAATTAAAATTCCGAAAGAAATCGTTGAGCTCGCCCCAACGACTTTTTTCATGGAGGAAAATAGAGCGTTTCGGCGTCAAGTTAGCAACGCTACGAAGAGTAGAATATGCAAAAAAGACGCAGAACTAGTACTGTGATTCGAATTTCCGAGAGGTGCAATTATTTTTACTTCATACTTTTCTGGGTGAGAAGTAAGGAAGAGGTCGATAGTGTTCCGCAACTGCTCTCCAACACACGCATTGTGTGTTGGCTCATTCACCAGTTACACAAAATCGTTATACGCGGCGAAAAGCTCAGCGTATTGGCCCTCGGGAGTTGTATGGCTCGAATGACGAATCTATAATGAGTTGTGGATATCAAAATCACCAGCAACTACAATTTCACTATTCGGACAACTTTTTTTTATATTCGTGATGACACTTTCTGCATTTTAATTAATATTTTCAAAATTTTAGTTGGAAAAAGTGTAGATTTTAAGGTTTGGATTTTTTTTTCTTCGTTCTTCTTTATGATTCATTTAAATGATGTTCTCGGTATTCTTATAAAATTCCATTGTCTGGCGGTTTCAAAAAAATTTAAATATATTTTTTCTTTGTTTTGTTAAAAACTCTCTTCCTTTTATACATGTACTCATAAAAATTCAAGGTATTTCCCTTTTAAAGTATGTTAAATATTCCTTCGTATTTAGAAATCCAGACAATTCAATAAACAACAAAGTATGAATCATATGTCCAAATATGTTAACGCAAAAAGAAACAAAATACAATAAAACAACGGCTAAAGAAAGTTCATACAATGTTTTATTCGTATACAAAAGTTTGTTTACAAACAAAACCAGTTTTGTTAACTTGCTTTAGCAAAACTAAAAATATACACAAAATTCGTACAAACAATTAAACCCTGTTTCTATAATACGTTTGCTAATGATCGTATGCGGCATTTTCAAAAAGGGGGGCATATACGATACTACATGCTGTACAATTTGTTGGATGAAACTGCGATTTTTATCGTCTATGAGCTTGTTGGACGACCATTACAAAAACAAAATGCACAGGTCCGTCCAGCAAGTTGTACAACGAAACTGCAAGTGTATGGCCACCAACATATTATTTAAAAAATTCCATTTTTAATTCGAAGATTCTACTTGTAATTCGAATATTCCATTTGTAGTATGAAAATTCTATTTGTAATTCGAAGAATCTAATTGTAATTTATAAATTATCAATTGTAAGTGGAAAAAGATCAATTGTTAACCTTTTTAGCTTTTCGTTGCATAAGGGTACTTGCCCTTCCAGCTGGAAGGTGGCTAACGTTCAACCGATCCCTAAGAAAGGTGAGTTTTCAAACACCGAGAACTATCGCCCGATATCTATTTGTTTTACGCACTCGAAGGTGATGGAGAGCATGGTAATTCGCCATCTTGTTGACTATCTAGAGTCAAACTTACTTTTTAGTGACCAACAGTATAGCTTTCGTAAACGTCGTTCTACGGAAGACCTGATGGCGTTTCTTCCGAAACGTTGAAGTCGTTCTGTTCTCCAATTTGGTGAAAGTAAGGTGGTTACTTTGGATATTTCCAAGGCTTTCGATCGTGTGTGGCACGACGCACTTGTATTAAAACTTATTGCTTTTGGTGTCGGTAACGATTTCTCTCGATTTATATTGAGTTTTCTCAGGGACCGAAGTATGCGTATTGTTGGAAATGGGGTGTCATCGGATATGTTTCAATATAACTCTGGGGTACCGCAAGGTTCTGTTCTTTCTCCTACTCCTTTTCTTATCTTTATTGATGACCTTCTTAGTCAAACTTACAACCCTATCTACTCTTTTGCAGACGACAGCAACATTTGTCATTAATTTTACATCGATCATAGGCCAAGCCTTATAGAGGTTGAGCGCGTGCGGCAGATTATAAATGCCACTCTCAATCTGAACCTGTTGACAATATCTGAGTGGGGTCTTGCTAATAAGGTCGATTTTAATAGACGTATTGTGGAACCAACATTGTCGTCTGTATCTATCGGTGGTATGGATATTGAGGGATCGGATACTCTTGATGTTCTGGGCATGAAAATCCGCTGGAATAAACATGTTTTTCAAGTGTCGAAAGAAGCATTCAAGTGTTTTGGTTTCTTAAAACGGTGCAAGAATTACTTCACTCCTAGCGATCTCCTTAACATTTATACCAGGGGCTTCAGAGTCCATTCTCAAGTTTCTGGACCGTGTTCAAAGAATGTAGGGTGACAGTACTCTATTGACTCTTGGGGCATCGTCGGAATGTGGATTGTGTACCACTGTTCTATTGGTATAATTATGGTATGTGTTCTGCTGAGATCAGCGAACTTATCTTCCGAGCCCGGGTTTTGTTCGAAGTACTCGCTTGTCTAGTAGGGCTCATCGATTTGTTGTCGATTGCCCAGTGTACCGCACAACGCATTACAGAGAAAATTCATTTATAAGCCGAACTAACCGAATGTGAATATGAAAATATGGACACAAATGATACCGATTTAATTCGAGGCTCTGCCTCACCGACTGGTGCTGGTTCTAGCACCGGTCTTAGGGTTGCGACCTTGAAGTCCGACCTTGATTCTGGTAGGGGTGCTCAGCCTAATATTGGTGGTAAAAAGAAAAAGAAACTTAAACCATCAAAGGTCAGGCACAACCAGAGACGGCTTTGTTTGAAAATAATTAACAGACTAAGCCAACTTGATGGAACGAAGCTCTCCGAACGTGAGAGGGCGTCGCTATCATGGGCGAAAGGAGTCATTGAAGAACAGAACAAACTTTCGGCAATGCGCGCATCTGACAAACAGAGCGCTGTTTCGGCCTCGTCATCGAAGTCTGGTAAAAGGTTGCGCTCGCCCGACGAGAAACCTTTACCTAAGAGATCTAAGGTGACCGGCAACGTCTGGACTCAGTCTTTTAGTGAAGTGGTTAAAGGTAACTTCGTTAGGGCTGTGATAAACAGGCAAAATGGGGATTGTAGTATTCCAAGGGACAAGTGGAGTTTAGTTGAAACTAAACTAAATGAAATCTACTATAGGCTCCTTGAGAGTATGCCTGATTTTCTACCTACTACTGTCAACGCAGGTTGGTATCAGGGGCGAGTAAAACTCGTTGCTTTTGGGAACGAAAGATCCGCAGCCGTGTTTAAGGTTGCCATTAGCCAAGTGGGAGAGTTATGGCCTGGAGCCAGACTGGACGTTGTGGAAAAACATGATATCCCCTCGCAACCCAGAGCTCATGCATGGATCCCAATGGCTACAAATGACACTGCGGTGATTCTTAAGATGATAAAAGTCTGCAATCCTGACCTTCCAACTCAGAATTGGCAAATTGCCAGATTGGGTGAGATGGAGGGCGCTCGTCGTCAAGCAGTGGTCTTGGTTAATGAGGAATCGCTTCCGCTTTTAGCCAGGACTGACGGCATTATTAGATTTGGATTTTTTCATATAAGAGTCAATGTCTACAAGGGCGACCAGAAGACTATTTTGGACGCAGACAAGCCAGTGGCAGAGTCGGCTGGGGAGGAGAATCTGGAAAAGGTTGATATTCAGCTGGCCGATTCTAGGCTGATGGGAGATGCATCTGGCATTTTTGAAACCGAATCTGGTAACGAATGCGACCTCTGTGATGGCATGGAGGATAAATCCGATGCCACGATGGGTGACATTCAGGACGAGGCCCATGCAGTGAGGAATTCGGAGAGTTCTGTTGCCTCCGATTCAGAACAGATGGGATATATATCTGGCTTATTCGAAACCGAATCTGGGGACGAATGCGACCTCTATGATAACACGGAGGATGAAGCCAATAACACGGTGGTGGAAAGGATGGTGGAAAAAAAGCAAGATGTTGCGGTTCCTACAAATAAACCTCCATCACTGTAAGGCAGCCTCAGCTGCACTCTTGCTGCGCCTGACGACAGGAGCAGTTGACTTGGTTTTTATCCAAGAGCCCTGGGTGCGGGGTGGCAGGGTTTGCGGATTGAAGACCCCTGGGTTTAAGTTGGTGGTTGCCAAAGGTGAGGGCTCACCAAGAGCCTGCATCTTGGCAAAAAATGGCTTAAATATATTCTTTTTATCAACTTTTAGTGATATGGATGTTACAGCGGCTAGCTTAGAGCTTCATGGGAAGTCTATTTGGCTCGCCTCTGCATATTTTCCTAATCCGGGGTCAATACCCCCGGAGAAGGTTGTCGGTCTAATTCGGGAGTCTGAATCTAGGGGACACCAGTTAGTAGTGTGTTGTGATGCTAATGCACATCATTCGATATGGGGAAGTACAGACACAAATGATAGAGGCGAATCACTTTTGGAGTTTTTGTTAAGCACTAACCTCTATATTTGTAACAAGGGTGGTGAACCAACTTTCGTTACAAGTACGCGGCAAGAGGTTCTTGACGTAACACTTGTATCAGATACATTGTCTGATAGAATTGATGACTGGAGAGTTTTGGAAGAGCATTCTTTCTCAGATCATCGGTACATTGAGTTTTTACTCAGGGAGCGTGCCCCGGTTGAGACAGTCTCTAGAAATCTGAGGAGAACAAACTGGGTGAAATATAGGGAGACTTTTTCTTTGCTTTTGGATGAAGTACCCTTATCTAAACCACATAGTTTGGCGCAAATTGACTGTCTGGTTGACCATATAACAAATGTTTGTAATAGGTGCCTGGATGCGTCTTGCCCTTCTGCAAAGCCTAGAGGGAAAAAAAAGCCACCTTGGTGGTCAAATGAGTTGCAGACGAGCAGAGATTCCTGCAGAAAGCTCTTTAATAAGGCTAAATTTTCAAGAGCGGACGAGGACTGGTCTGCATACAGGCTGCAACTTAAAAGTTATAAAAAGATGATCAGAAATGCAAAATGTGATTCTTGGAAAAACTTCTGTGGAAACATAGAAGACGTTTCTGAGGCATCCAGGCTGCGCAAGGTTCTGGCTTCTTCTCCTTGCACCCTGGGATACCTGAAAGATCCTAATGGGGTGTGGTCTTCCTCCAGTGGAGAGTCGCTGGATCTCCTTTTAAACACGCATTTTCCGGGCAATTCCATGACGCCGTTTCAAGCTTTGGAACGTTCTGACGCCCAAGCATCTGAAATTGCTTCGGAAATAATAAATATGCCAACATTAATCTGGGCGATAAAAAGCTTCAGGCCCTATAAATCCCCGGGACCTGATGGTATAATCCCGGCTGAGTTGCAGCAAGTGTCGGACTATATAGCCCCGTTGCTGTATAATCTATACACAGCATGCATCAACTGGTCGTACATTCCTTTAAAATGGAGGGATACCAGAGTCGTATTTATCCCGAAGGCTGGGAAAAGTTCCCACACAGCTCCGAAGGATTTCAGACCAATTAGTCTGTCTTCTTTTTTGTTAAAGACAATGGAACGAATGATAGACTCATACTTGCGTAGAGTGATTGACCCGAGGTTGCTTTCGACAAAGCAACATGCATACAGCAAGGGACGATCAACGGAAACAGCTCTTCATGAGCTCGTTGGTACCATCGAGAGATCGCTTTCGCTAAAGGAGTACACTATGGTGGCCTTTCTTGATATTGAGGGGGCTTTTAATAATGTCATCCCAGAATCGATAATATTGGCATTGTCTGGTCTGGGAGTAAAGCGTGAAATCGTTTTAATGGTGGAAAGCCTACTTGCCAGTAGACGTATAACGTCTGAATTGGGAGCGTCCGTCATATCTCGATTTGTCAATAGGGGCACACCACAAGGAGGTGTTCTTTCGCCGCTTCTTTGGAACCTGGCACTGAATTCAATGCTACTATCTCTAGAAGCACGTGGTTGTCATGTTGTCGCATATGCTGACGATGTCGCGATAGCGGTAAAGGGGAAGCATCTGCCAACATTGCGGGACATTCTTCAGGGTTCTCTGAAAGATCTGTCTAAATGGGCAAGAGACTGTGGTCTAGGAGTTAATCCTAGTAAAACAGAGCTTGTTTTATTTACAAGGAAAAATAAGATTCCTGCTTTTGATCCTATTTCTCTGGACGGTACTGAAATCACCTTCTCAGATGGAGCCAAGTATCTTGGAGTATTTCTAGATAGGAAGCTGAATTTCAGGCGTAATATTGAGGAACGGGTGAGAAAAGCAACGATTGCTTTGTATTCCTGTAAAAGGGCCATTGGAAAACGATGGGGTTTTAGCCCTCAAGTCGTTCATTGGATCTATACAGCAGTGGTGCGTCCAATTTTGCTGTATGGAATCATTGTCTGGTGGCCTGCTTTAGAAACAAAATCGAACTGTGTCTTTATCACGAAGGTACAGAGAATGGCGTCAATGTGCATCACTGGTGCTCTTCGTACTACACCTACGGCTGCATTAGAAATCCTCCTTCACCTGATACCCTTGGACATATTGGGTAGGCAGTATGCAGCTGCGTCGGCAATTCGACTTAATAGCACGCTGCAATGGAGGAGCAGCGATTGTGGCCATAGCGCGATCTTGAAAAAGATAACAATACCACAAAATGTGGATTGTGCTCCCTCTTTGAGCCTCTTTGAGCGCCACTTTACCACTATGATAGCATCCAGGGAGTCTTGGATGGGGGATACTCCGGGAAGTGGAGCTACCATAAATTTTTACACAGATGGATCGAGGCTGCACGAACAAGTGGGCTTTGGGGTCTATTCGGAAGAGCTTGGATTGAGCCTGGCTCGTAGATTGCCAGATCATTGCAGTGTATACCAGGCAGAGATGCTGGCAATAAAGGAAGTGGCTGACTGGTTGAGCTGCAATGTCTTGTCTACAACCGCAGTCAACATCTATACTGACAGTCAAGCCGCGGTCAAGTCCCTGGATTCAATGTTTCTGAAAACAAGATCTGCCCTTAACTGCCGCACGTCTTTAAATGAGATGGCCAAGCAGTTTAACATACGACTCATATGGGTCCCAGGGCACAGAGACATTCCAGGGAATTGCAAAGCCGATGAGCTTGCAAGACTAGGAACTACCTTACAGGTTCCAACAGAATTGGAATGTGTTGGTATGCCTCTAGAAACTTGCAAGCAAAACCTACGGCTTTGTTCTGCGACGGAGACTAATCAAAGATGGGCAAATGGATGGACGTGTGAGACAACACGACTGATTTGGTCTTCTCTTAATCAGGGGCGCACAAGTGAGCTGATATCGCTTCCAAGAGGAGAGATTTCAACGGTGGTTTCTATAATTACCGGACACTGTCTTATAGGGAAGCACGCAGAGCGGTTAAATGTGCCGTCGAATGACTTTTGCCGAAGTTGCATGGATGAAGAGGAGTTGGAAACTATCGAACACTTTATTTGCCATTGCCCGGCACTTTCTGGTCAGCGACTTGCTTCACTGGGATCTAGGGAGCTGTACGATCTTTCAGATTTGTCGGATGTCAGAATTCAACATCTAAGGAGTTTCATAAGAAGCTCAAACTGGTTTAACGACAGGGACTAGTAGGGAAACCTATTACGATCCCGTGGTATCACAATGGACCTCAGAGTCTACGTGTGTTGACGTAAAACGTCAGCAGCCACTTACAACCTAACCTAACCTAACCGAATGTGGAATATACTTCCTTTTAACTACAATTTAGAAAAGTTCAAATCAAATATATACAAACACTACTCCTCTATCCTTCCCATAACTTTTTTCCCTAATTATCAACAATATGCACTTCATTTTTAGGGGACATCCCCTGAGTGTTGTTTAAGTAAAAAAAAAGATCAATTGTAATTCAAACAAGTAAGAGTGTTAAATTCGGCTGTGCCGAATTTTTTATACCCTCCAACACGTTTAAAATAAAAAAAAAAATAAAAAAAACGGAGGCGTTTTTTTTTTGTGGGGGGGGGGAGGTCGGCGAAGTTGGTGGGGGACACCTGTACCCCCGCTATATATGTTTACAAATTATTTGTTTATGATATTTACGCTTAAATAAAATTTTTTTATCGTTATTTTTAATTAATTTAAATAACCAAGCCCCCAAAGGGGGGGGGGCGGCCTAAAAAAATCGAATTTTCTAACCCCCTTGGTCCAAGCGCAGGTATATGAACATAATGTGGCATACGAATGTTACATTTGTGGAGCAAAAATTAAAAAAAAACTCGTAAAAATATTGTATTTTTTAGGGGTCGTTTTAGTACTTCAAAGGGGAACTTTTTCCCCCCTGGTCCGATTTTGCCCATCTTCGAACTTAACCTTACCAGTAAAATAAGAGATATTCATTCCCAATTTCAGGGGTCTAACTCTTTTGGTTTGGACTGCATCGTTATTTCTACAGACGGACGGACGGACATCGCGAGAATGTCTTAGATTCTATCATGGATCAATATTATATATACTTTGTGGGGTCCCCGGCCGATATTTCGATGTGTT
This sequence comes from Pegoplata infirma, assembly GCA_963921195.1. Lineage (NCBI taxonomy): Eukaryota > Metazoa > Arthropoda > Insecta > Diptera > Anthomyiidae > Pegoplata > Pegoplata infirma. The sequence continues at coordinate 172,888,368 of OY992538.1, read as the reverse complement.
ACACACGGAATGACAAATTTAGTATGACAAAAGATTGCAATTGAAATTCGTACGAATCGAAACAAGTGCCTGGTTGTTGTGTCGTCCTAGTTCGTTAAGTGACTCAATACAGTTCATGACCACTCCTGATGTCACATAAGCTATGAAAGCTTTCAGTGCAGCCTTCAAAGACATTCGATTACGCATACATCAGTGGCATATAAATTCTGCCTAAAATATTGATGTGGACTAAAAAATTCCATAAACCTGATCTGCGTCCAACGCACCAACCATATTAAAAACCAAATTTTGGTGATCCGAACCTCAGATCTGATAGCATTTCTGAACGTTGGTTCATCTCCTCTATTCTCAATGTTAATATTATTGTGACACATTTATTTATATCAGTACTCCGCCAAATGTTGTGATGGGCATTCGAATCACAACAAAGGATCCAGTTCGGATTCCTTGCTTCAATAATCCACATATTTTGATACTTCCGTAGTTAGTGCCGTTTCATACTCACTTGGCATATAGGCGGAGGCCAGTCCCATCTCGTCACCCACTGAAATTAGGGCACTGTTGACCTGATTGCCACCACTCTGAAATTAAAAGATTATTATTGTAAATTAACTTACCTTTGAACCCCTTGATGAAACCAGAACTTCAATGTCAGTTGACGAAGTAGTCGCCTTCACCGTACTGGCTGTCCCCCGCTCAGCCTCATTTAGTAGGCGGGTAGGTCTTAATAGCGCTGATCCATAGTCATAGTTCACTTTATTCCGACGTACCATCATTTTGACGGTTATGCATTGAATTGACAGTTATTTTATTTTCCTTAAATGCAGAATTTAAAAAAAAAATCGATTTTTAACATTATAATTTAAGATTCTCTAAAGTCTGCTGAAGATTCCTTTAGTGGGGATGAAACTGATCAGTACAGACATACTATGAGATAGTAACTTTTTTAAAGCAATAAATTAAAAATACTCTATTATGACAATATCATAAATAGAAATATTTTTGGGCCTCGAACTAGAATAAAACTCTAATCGAATATATATACATATATAAAGGCCGAATAAATACATTTTATTTTTATGTACCTTTTGGTACTAAAAATAAAAAAACAACATTTAACACAAAGTTTAGTACGACTTATCCTACCAACACTATTGTTTGGTTAGGCACTGTTGTTATTGTAAAATAACAGCAACACATATATTAATAGTTACCGACGGTGATTTAATATATACAATTTTTGCTTTAAAAGTGTTATTTTTGTTGGAAAACAGATTTCGGACCTTCATAATAGTACTTCTCATATAACTTGGGAAATATATCAAATATTATGTCTGGTTTGATGTTTGATTGACCAACGAGGATTCTCTAAAGTCTGCTGAAGATTCCTTTAGTGGGGATGAAACTGATCAGTACAGACATACTATGAGATAGTAACTTTTTTAAAGCAATAAATTAAAAATACTCTATTATGACAATATCATAAATAGAAATATTTTTGGGCCTCGAACTAGAATAAAACTCTAATCGAATATATATACATATATAAAGGCCGAATAAATACATTTTATTTTTATGTACCTTTTGGTACTAAAAATAAAAAAACAACATTTAACACAAAGTTTAGTACGACTTATCCTACCAACACTATTGTTTGGTTAGGCACTGTTGTTATTGTAAAATAACAGCAACACATATATTAATAGTTACCGACGGTGATTTAATATATACAATTTTTGCTTTAAAAGTGTTATTTTTGTTGGAAAACAGATTTCGGACCTTCATAATAGTACTTCTCATATAACTTGGGAAATATATCAAATATTATGTCTGGTTTGATGTTTGATTGACCAACGATGATTCTCTAAAGTCTGCTGAAGATTCCTTTAGTGGGGATGAAACTGATCAGTACAGACATACTATGAGATAGTAACTTTTTTAAAGCAATAAATTAAAAATACTCTATTATGACAATATCATAAATAGAAATATTTTTGGGCCTCGAACTAGAATAAAACTCTAATCGAATTTAAGATCTTACAAAATATAGATGCAATCGCTCCATGTTTGAACTTGTGACCCATTTTCCGGAAAACACTGGTGTAGGGTATCATATGATCGATCTTAACCGAAAATAATTTTCTTACTTGTTAGTATTTAAATATAAATGTAAAAACGGTTAATTACTTAATTCGTTAGAAATCGTTGATTGAGTTTTTTTGGGACATTAATCAATCATCTAAAAAACTACAATATTTTAAAAGATATCTTTTAAATAATATGTCAAACAATATCATTAATTATAAACAAAATACGAAAATATTTTTATACAAAATTAGTAGTAACTTAATGCAATAATAAACTAAAGTTTTCTCTAAATGTGACTACTTTTTATTTTATTCTAGATTTATTTAAGGTTTTTTATTTTGAAGGTCTAAAAATTTCTAAAAAAACACTTTGAAATTTTAATTTATACCCTATTGAAAAATTGTTGATGCTTATGAAGATTGTATAGAATTGTTATTTTATACTTGGTATTTTGTTTGTGGTTGCTAAAGAGTGTCCTGGGTGGTAGTTTTATTTATGTAATAAACCAGAAAAGAACTAACAAGGGAAGTATCTCAACCCTTATGAACCGATTTGCCTGAAACTTAAAATATATATTAAAGAGACGATTTTAAGGTTGGAGTGTCTCGGCTTATCGGCCATATCGGTGTTTAAAAATTTCGTTGTCCCCTTATGAAACCATGTGGACCTTCGGGAAAATTTTGATAACTTCCGAACTAACAGGAATATCATCTAGGGCAAAAATACGGTTCGACTTAAATTTAATAAAGATTATTTTTTATCCATATGGATATCGTAGGTCTATGTCTTCATATAAGTACCCCCCAAAATTTACACATTTTCATGAAAAAAATATTTAAAGAAGCCGAATTTTTACAAGGTTATGCCACCATTGGATAGGCATTAAAAAAACCTTTCTTCTCATATGAAAACATCATATAGTTTCTTAAAAAGAAATGGCTGAAAAATCCAAAAAACGATTTTTTCGCCATTTTTTGACCCATGTTTTGAACCCCTAAATTCCCGATATGGCCGATAAGCCGAGACACCCCAACCTTAGAATTGTCTCTTTTATATATATTTTACGTTTCAAGCAAATCGGTTCATAAGGGTTGAGATACTTCCCTTGTAAGAAAAAAAAGTTATTTGATATTTGTCAAAATTGTACTTTGGTACCTTTTATATATTTTTTGAAATAAAAGTACTAGAAACTTAAAATTTGGAATAAAACATTCTGAAAAGGTACTTTTTTAAAAAAATTCCGATCTTAAGGGCCAAAAAAGTGGTTACAGAAACTTAAAATTTGAAATGTAAGATCATTCAGTGAAAAAAAAAAATAATAATAAGAAACATTTTGAAAAAAAGTACTTTTTAGCGAAGTTTGATTCTAAGATGGTAAAAACTGTACATTGTTACTTTTTCAATCTCCTGAAATAATGAAGGAGCATTTTAAAAATTTTTGATACTAAAAGGATAAAAAGGGGTAAAAAATTGAACTTTGGTACTTCTTTTAATTTCTTCAAAAAATGGTTTTATAAAATTTAAAAAAAGTTTCTTGAAATTTGTTCTTTGACAAAACCATCGTAATGATTAGAAAAGAAATGTGACCTCGAGCTAGAGTAATATTTCTAAAAAAAAAACTATTAATAACACTGCTTATCAAATCGATAGTTTTTGGCTCCGATTTAAAGTATCATAGAAAATTTTTAAAGATTTTGACTCGCTGAGTCCAAATTTTTTTATCACGTCAAGAATTTTAGTTGCACAGCAGCCATTGAGCAAAAAAAAACTAAAAAGTCTTAAAGGTAAATCTGTGGACTCGGCTGTACATTGGTACATGGGCGCTTTCTTGGACATTGAAGTGGTTTTAACAGTACCGTTTTAACCACTAGGGAACACTGGGCACGTGCCCAGGGCCCCCGACTTTGGGGGCCCCCGAAAGGCCGATAAATTTGCTTACACGAAAAAAAGATCTTAATTTTTCGTTTTATACTTCTGATTTTTAAGCATACAGTTTTTTAAAATAAAGACTTTATAATTTGTTTTTAAAATAAATTTAACACTTTCGTATAAAATTTCGAATTCTAACACATTTTGCGTATAGAAAAAGTGTAAATTTTTTTTTTGCAGAAAAATTCTTTCTTCATAAAAAGTCTCTAACTCATTTTCCTTCATAAAAGGTCTCAGGGTCTGAGACATTTTCTGTATAGAAAAAGTCTTGGAATCTGAGACATATATCGTGTAGTTTTTCTTCTTCTCAGGTTCTAAATATTTATTTATTTTTTAAAAGAAAAAGTTTCAGATTCTGAAACGTTTATGCTGCAGAAAAGTCTCAGTTTTGATAGCTGAGACCTGAAAGCTAAGCTGAGTCTGAGATTCTGAGACCTTTTTTTTAATAGAAAAAGTATCTTTTCTTAAAGAAAATGTTTCAGATTATGAGACCTTTATTCTTTAGAAAAAGTCTCTGATTCTGAGACCATTTTCCTATTGAAAAATTCTCAGATTCTGAGACCATTTTTCTATAGAAAATGTATTAGATTTTGAGATCTTTTCCCTATAGAAAAGTCTCAGACTCTAAGACTTTTTCTATAAAAAAAGGTATAAAATTTTGAAACCGAGATTCCGAGATCTTCTTCTTAGAGAAAAAGTATCAGATTTTGAAACATTTTTGTTATAGAAAAGAAAAAATACCTCGAGCTACAAAAACCCCTTCTCAAAATATATATATTTTTTTATTATACCCTCCAACTACAGTATGGTGTGTAACGCATCAAAATATCGGTCTAGGACCCCATAAAGTATATGGGACATTCCATGTGAAATCGGACACTTTAAAAAACTTTTTTTTTGGATTTTCCCAATTTGTTTACAGTTTTTAGTACCCTTCGAAAACTCCTTCGTGGTAAATTTTCAAAATTTTTTGATGACCCGTCCAAAAGATATCGAATTTTTAAAAATTGGTAGTTTGTTCCTTTACTCAAATTTCTTTTAATCATAACTTCTTCAATAATGGTCCAAATTTCAAATTTTTTTTTCAAAATTTTTGTTTTTTTACGTACTTTCTAAAAAAAAATCCCAAAAAATTCTTAAAAGCGCTTTAGTATGCGATTTTTAAGTTTTAAAATTTAAATCTCATTTTTGAAAATGTTTGTACTCTTCGATTTTTTTTAAATTTTTTTGTGTAAAACTTCTATCAATTCTACAAATTTTTTGGCCAGGAAGATCGTGGGATAACGATTATTACTATTTTTAAAAATTTTTTGAAAAAATTTTATTGTAATTTTACAATCTTAAAATCATTTCTACTGCTCCAACGGTGCGTCATAGAGGGGTCCTTTATAAGACCGACCCCCATTAATTTTTACGTCTTAACATTTCTTTGGAACAAACTAATACCCTATCTCCAATTTCTAAGGGTGCTCCCACACAAAACGAAATTTTTTAAAATTTGTTCCAACCGCTCTAACTGCCCTAATAGTGCCCTTAGGGCTGATTATTTAATCAGCTTCTACCGGTCCAATGGTGCGTCCGAGAGGGGTCATTAGTGAGACCGACCCCCATTTATTTTTACCCTACAACATTTTTTCAAAACATACCTACGCCCTATCTCCACTTCCTAAGTAGGCTCCCATACAAATAACAGTTGGAGCAAATTTTATAAAAATGTAATTTTGTATGGGAGCCTACTTAGGGAGTGGAGATAGGGCGTAGGTATGTTTTGAAAAAATGTTGTAGGGTAAAAATAAATGGGGGTCGGTCTCACTAATGACCCCTCTCGGACGCACCATTGCACAGTGGTATATTCCGGCCAAAACCCTATAACTTCTTTAATTTTTTATGTAAACTTATAAAATGTTGTAGGTAGGTTAAGAATATAATAATAAACAAATTTCGCTAAAAAAAAAAATTCCGCGGATTTTTTTTTTTCCGCGAAAAATTTTTTTTTTTCGCGAAAAAATTTTTTTTGAAGGTTTTTTAAGATGTTGTGTCTTAATCGTCAGTATTTCATCCATCTTCTTATTTTATGTGTTTTCCACAGCTCAAAAAGCTCTTTATTTGATATAAATGACCCAACTTTAAAAGGATCTAACTGAAAGACTTGGTTAAACTTGGCACCGATGTTAATTAGTACTTACTTGCGAACCCTTATACTAATTTGTGGTATTGCGACTTAAGAGCAATTTTGAGCAAAAAGTATTTTTTTGGGCTTTCCAAAGTTTGTATTTTTTATAAATTCTTTATTTTTTTTAGATTTATTTTCACCACCACTGTTTAAATTGATCCGCGCACTCGAAATTACCGAAATGCATATGACATTTAAAAAAAATGCTAAGTTTTCAAAATATATCAATTTCAAGACAAAAAAAAAATTTTTTAAGTTTACAGCCTACTTGGATTTCAAAGTTGCAAATCACAACTTTTAAATTGAAAAAATAGTAAATACAATTACTCAACTTTGCTTCGTTATAAAACCTAAACTAGTCAAGGGATTGGCACAAAACTTTGTAATCGCATGTTTTGAAGTGTTAGCTCTTATTTGGCATCAATTTGGAAAAAAATAAAATAATTTTTTTTTTTTAGTTTTGGCCGGTTTTTACCTCTGTGCATTGGACCGGTAGAAGCTGATTAAATAAAACAAATTTACAAAAAATAAAAAAAATTGTATTGGGACCGCCTTAACAGTTAAAGATAGAGGGTAGGTGTGTTCAGAGAAAATGTTTAGACTAAAAAAATATTGTGGGTCGGTCATACATTTTGTTGCTCTAAGGGCACTATTAGGGCAGTTAGAGCGGTTGGAACAAATTTTAAAAAATTTCGTTTTGTGTGGGAGCCCCCTTAGAAATCGGAGATAGGGTATTAGTTTGTTCCAAAGAAATGTTAAGACGTAAAAATTAATGGGGGTCGGTCTTATAAAGGACCCCTCTATGACGCACCGTTGGAGCAGTAGAAATGATTTTAAGATTGGAAAATTACAATAAAATTTTTTAAAAAAATTTTTAAAAATAGTAATAATCGTTATCCCACAATCTTCCTGGGCAAAAAATTTCTAGAATTGATAGAAGTTTTACACAAAAAAATTTCAAAAAAATCGAAGAGTACAAACAATTTTAAAAATAAGATTTAAATTTTAAAACTTATAAATCGCATACTAGAGCGCTTTTAAGAATTTTTTGGGATTTTTTTTTAGAAAGTACGTAAAAAAACAAAAATTTTGAAAAAAAAAAATTTGAAATTTGGACCAGTATTGAAAAAGTTATGATTAAAAGAAGTTTGAGTAAAGGAACAAACTACCAATTTTTAAAAATTCGATATCTTTTGAACGGGTCATCAAAAAAATCTGAAAATTTACCACGAAGGAGTTTTCGAAGGGTACTAAAAACTGTAAACAAATTGGAAAAATCTAAAAAAAAAGTTTTTCAAAGTGTCCGATTTCACATGGAATGCCCCATATATTTATGATCAGTGATCGATTCTAAGACATTCTAGCGATGTCCGTCCGTCAGTCTGTCCGTCCGTCTGTAGTTAACACGATGCAGTCCAAAATAAAAGAGCTAGACTCCCGACATTTGGCACGAATATGTCTTATGTTCCTAGGCAGGTTAAGTTCGTAAATGAGCAATATCGGACAAGGGGGAAAAAGTTACCCTTTGAAGAACTAAACCAACCTCTTAACGCATCAAAATATCAGTCTAGGACACCCATAAAGTATATATATTTATGATCAGTAATCGATTCTAAGACATTCTAGCGATGTCCGTCTGTCCGTCAAAGTATATATATTTATGATCAGTGATCGATTCTAAGACATCCTAGCGATGTCCGTCTGTCCGTCAGTCTGTCCGTCCGTCTGTAGTTAACACGATGCAGTCCAAAATAAAAGAGCTAGACTCCCGACATTTGCCACGAATATGTCTTATGTTCCTAGGCAGGTTAAGTTCGTAAAGGAGGAAAATCGGACCAGGGGTAAAAAAGTTCCCCCTTGAAGAACTAAACCAACCTCTGAAAAATACCATATTTTTACATGATTTTTTGTGTTTTTGTTTAACAAATGCAACATTTTTTTATAACAATAAGCTCAAAGTCCTGCATTTGGACCCAGAGAACTAGAAAATGGCGTTTTTTTTCGGTCCGCCCCCAATTTATGGGCGTCGAATAATTTTTTTTTTTTAAATATTGATAAACTTGAATTTCTTTAGTGCAAAAAGCATAAGAATTAATTTTTAAACACATATTCGAGAGGAAATTTACCACCACCAATTACCACTACCAACCCCCCCCCCCCCAAAAAAATGCCCCTGTTTTTTTTTTGCGTGTTGGAGGGTATAAAAGATTCGGCACAGTCGAATTTAACACTCTTACTTGTTTTAAATGATTTTTTGTGTTTTTGTATAACAAATGCAACATTTTTATGCTACAAGAAGTTCTAAGTCCTGCATTTGGACCCAGAGGATTAGAAAATGTATTTTTTTCGGTTCGCCCCCTTTTGTGGGCGTGGTTTAAAAAAAAATGTTTAAATAATGATAAACTTGTATTTCATTAGTGCAAAATGCATAATAATGAATTTTTAAACATATATTTCGAGAGGAAATTTAACCCCCCCCCCTCAATTACCACTACCAAATTTAATAATATTATTCATGCCAGGCGGTAATTTTTTTTTAAGTTTCGGTTCGGTTTCGGCCGAATATTACTTTATCGGCCGGATATTCGGTTCGGTTTCGGTTCGGCCTCAAAAACTGATTTCGGTCGGACTCTATAAATTTGTTCCAAAAAATTTTCCTGGGTAGATACATTTCCTCAGAAATTGGTAACACCAAGTTGCATGCTGTTGCAACTAGGGGCATACCTCAGAGGGGTCTCATATCTTCTTTGTTGTGGCACTAGTGGTGAATGAGATTCTTCATTTTCTGAATGCAAAGGGTGGAACTGTTGTTGTTGTGCGGATGACCTAGTAGTTTTATTGTCGGGTAAATAACTGGACACAATATCAGATATCTTGGACGATTCTTTCAGAATTTTGTCACATTGGGCTAGGTGTTGTGGTTTAAATGTGAACGAAACAAAAACTGACTTGGATTCAGAAAAAAACTTTGTAAAATATATCCCTTTAACAATCTTTATTAAACTTTATGGTTTAATAATGAATATCTTTGTTGCCAACTAACTAACTAATCATTCTTAGTTTAAGTTTCCTCTTAAAATCTGGGTCATTAGTTTATTTAAGTATAAATTTTTAATATGCTTGTCAATTGGGTTTTTCTTTTTAAATTGTGTTTTTTTGTCTTCTTTGAAGTTTATATACTTGTTATGTGTATGCAATGTGGTTTATGTATGTTATTGGTCTATGAGACCAATAGAAATCAATCATGCATTTAGTTTTTATGCTTCAAAAATCCCTACCACCAACTAGCAAACTATAGCTAAACTATAAACTAACCACTTTCAAGTGATGCCAAGCCAATATTTATTTAGTGCCTTGTGTTCTATAGTTATTTGTGGTGTGGCATTGGATTTTATTGATGAACCTGTTACTTAAAAAAAAAAAAAAAAAATATATTGTTAGCACCTCTTCTATGTATATTATATCTATTATCATCGTGATAGTTTATGCTACAAAATAGTTATTGTTAAAAAAAAACTCACAAGTGCTTAATATTTTATAAGTCAAAATCATCGATGCCACAGTGGGTTGGCAAATAATTTTACAAAAACGTTGTGCTTTTAAGGGCGGATTACTCAAGTTCTAGTTAGCTGCTAACTGTCGATTTAAAGGAGCCTTATTTCAAAATTTGTATGAAACACTAAAAAAAAAAAAAACTGTAAAGTTAGCAAAAAATTTAGTTAAATTTAACTAAAAAAGCACCTGATTTTGGGCCTACTAAATTTTTAGTTAATTTAACTAAAAATATTTAGCTAACTTTTCGTAGAATGAATGTAGCAAAAAAAACCGTAACTTTAGCTAAAAATTTAGCTGAAATTTCGTAACGTTTTTATGTACATACATTAACAAAAAAATTTGTTGAATTCAGCTAAACTTTTTGTTACTTTTCGTAAACTAAAATTTACAAAATATTTTGTAAAAAATTGTAAGTTTATTTTTTCTGTTTTTTCATCAGCTTAAGTATAACTTATGTTGCATTTGCATAGGAGGCTACATAAGAAATTTCACGTAACAAATTTGTTACGAAAAATCAGCAAATTAATAAGTAAAAATTCGTAAACTCAGTTTTGAAGTCAACAAAAAAAATTAATTCAAAATTTGTTCAAAACTAGTATTTTCGTAAATTGAACTTAACTAAAAAAAGTAGTTAAAACGCTGATTTTAACTAAAAATTTGCTAAAAAGCCAGTAAACTTGAGTTAACAAAAAAAAATTTGTTAACTTTACAGTTTTATTTTTTTGAGTGTGCAAAACAAATTGAAATATCAGTCGAGGACCCCCCGAGTAAAAATTTTTATATGATACAATATATAATGATATGTAACACAATATATATTTATACGCAATTTGATCCGAATAATGGTGGATGTTTTTGCATTAAAAAAGATCAACTTGTATAAAATATGATTTCATTTCATCCGAGTTTTGACCAGACATTGCCATATATTAGTGGATCTAATTAGATCTAATTGCATAAAAACATGTAAAATCCTGGTGTTTTTTAGTTTGGGTTGAGATACACCACAGGTCAACGATACATTCACCAAACATATAATTTTCTTAAACAAAAAAATGTTTGGGTACGCTTCGAACCAGATAGGTGATATACATAACCCTAACAAGGAAATGTTTAGGAACATTTTAAAAAGTTTCTTATACTTTGCCTTAAAAACTTAGAAAATTGTTGGTTAAATGGAAACATATAGTGTTATATATGGAACAGAATAGGATATATATAATTTTATATTAAATTATACAGAAAAACAAATTTTGTATTGATCCTCATATAATTAAATATAATTATATCAATCGTACGCCTTTTAATCCGAATCATTATTAAATTATATATAAATACATATGACTGCATTTAAAAAATTTAGAAAACAGCTCACGGGATATATGATCATTAGGGTGGTTTTTTATTTTATTTTTTTTGGAATTTCGAGGAGCGCGCAGCGGATTTTTGTGACATTTGATGTTAAAATAATTGTGTAAAAATTTGAGCTAAATCGGATAAAATTAACCCGAGGCGCAAGAAGGTCAAAGTTTCGAGAAAAAGCCAAAATGGCCAAATTTTGAAAAAACTTAAAAAAATTTAAATTTTGTTGAAATAAAAAAAACAAAATATTTTTTATTTAACTTTCTTGCAATAATACTCAGAAAAAATTATCTTTACTTTTAATGACGGCAGTATCACTTTCAAACATGAAATACAAAAATTACCATGCATTTTGGGGGGTACCTGAAATGAGTGTTTTCGATTTTTTGAAAATTTTATTAAACAAAAAAATTAAATCTTACTATTTTATAGCAATGGATTATTAAATACATCCTAAGGCTTAAATATTTAAAAAATTGGGGATATCCATCGACTCAATTTTTTTTTTGGAGTCATTTGAGTTTTGCGGATTTCAAGGAGTCAAATGACTCCAAAAAAAAATTGAGTCGATGGATATCCCCAATTTTTTAAATATTTAAGCCTTAGGATGTATTTAATAATCCATTGCTATAGAATAGTAAGATTTAATTTTTTTGTTTAATAAAATTTTCAAAAAATCGAAAACACTCATATCAGGTACCCCCCAAAATGCATGGTAATTTTTGTATTTCATGTTTGAAAGTGTTACTGCCGTCATAAAAAGTAAAGATAATTTTTTCTGAGTATTATTGCAAGAAAGTTAAATAAAAAATATTTTATTTTTTTATTTCTACAAAATTTACATTTTTTAAAGTTTTTTCAAAATTTGGCCATTTTGGCTTTTTCTCGAAACTTTGACCTCCTTGCGCCTCGGGTTAATTTTATCCGATTTAGCTCAAATTTTTACACAATTATTTTAACATCAAATGAAACAAAAATCCGCTGCGCGCTCCTCGAAATTCCAAAAAAAATAAAATAAAAAACCACCCTAATGATCATATATGATTCGTTAGGTTTGTATCAAGTTATATATTGTTATATATGTTTATTTTTACTCGGGCCCATTAAAAAACCAAAAGTGCTGTACATTTCGTAAGTGAGTTAAAAAATAAGTGCAAAAAAGTGTTTTTACATTTTGGAGAGCATAAAAGATTCGGCACCAAAGAATATACCACTCTCACTTGTTTTATGTACATTAGGGTGTCCCAAAAAAAAACTTTTATTCGATTTTCTTGGGTGCTCAAGCATAATTTAAAAGCTTATAGGGTAAAGTATTTTTGATATTTTTTTCAGATTTTTCGGAAAAGTTTGTAAGGTCGCGCAAATCGATTTTGTGCTTAAAATCGGCTTTGACGACCGTTTTTTTAACTTCCTTTATAAGTTTGCCAATAAACATGATATTCTTTACTATTGAGTTAACATTTTTAAAGAAAAATATCCAAACTTTATTTTTGTGTGCATAAACTATACGTTTTGGCAACTCTTTTGCTCATTTGGGTACCCTACATTAGATTTTTTCCTAAATTTTCCATAAATTTTGAAAATAACGCTTTGTAACTTTTAAAATTTCTATGAAAGTCAAAAAAAGTAATAATGCAGTTTGAAAGATAAATTACTTCTTTATAATTTAGCAACAATAATTTTTGAATTTGCTCTTACCGTTCCAGAGTAATACCATTTTAAAGATTTCTATCCATTGTACAAAACTAATAGTAAAATAATAAACTTCCCAGTCAGAAAAATACAATCGCAAAAGCGTTGTGGACGGTTGTACGAGCGTTCTGTATACCAACTTCAAAGCGCCTTCAGATGATCCGAATGATAACATCGATCTACGGTAGGTTTAAAGCGTTTTAAAAGCGATGTAAAAAAGTGCTTTGAGAACGTTTTTTTAAAGTCATCAAAGCGCTTTAAAAACCCAAAGTAAAGAATTTCTGTTTTAGTTCGGTTATAATAATTTGTTTGATACAAAGTGAAATCCGAAAAAAAAAGTTTTTGTACTTAAAAAAACTTAGAAAATTTTTCAAAAAAATTTTCAAAACTTTGAAAATTTAAAAAAAAAATCTTAAAACATTTTTTATGATTTTTTTTACTTAAAAAACAAAAACAAAAAAAAAAAAAATTGACAAAAAATTGTTATTCAAAAATAGATTCGGAACTTAAAAATTAAAAAAAAAAAAAATAAATATAAAGAACTCTTAAAGCGCTTTTCGAATACGCTCGCAAAGCGTTCCAAAAAAACATTTTGAGATTGCTTTTTTTTTGTTATAGAGCTTTCAGAACACTTTTCAAAAGCGCTCGCAAAGCGTTTGAAAAAAGCGTTTTGAGAATGCTTTTTTTTTGTTACAGTGCTTTCAGAACGCTTTTTTTTTTAGAACCGTCGTCAATTTCTGCTTGGGTTCTTATAAAGAAGGAAAATTCGAGTTTTGGTCAGTAACAGAAATGTGAGAAGTTGGATCCTTAAGATTTTTTTATGCTGAACACAAAACTGCTTTTAGCAACTCCCTAACAAGTCACGTTTGGAGGTAATTTAGGATAGTAGGTCAAAATGTCCGTCTTTCCGGCTGTATAAGACACGATGGAGTAAAAAATAAAAGAGATAGACTCCTGATGTTAAGCACGAATATGTCTTATGGTCATAGGAAGGTTATCTTCACAAATGGGAAAAATCGGTCAAGGGGGAAAAAAGTTGCACCTTGAAGAATCAACAAATAACGTATTTTTTACATTATATTTTGTATTTTTGTTAAAAAAAATAAAACTTTTTTGTAAAAGAAGATATATAAAGTCATGTACCTGCGCCTAGGAAATAAGAAAATGCTTATTTTCGGCCCGCCCCATTTTGTGGGCGCGGATTTATTCAAATAATGATGAAAATTTGATTACTTCAGTGGAAAAAGCACAATGAATGTATTGGTAATATTTATCGCGAGGGGAAGGTCTCCCCTTACGGCCGCTGCCTTGTCAAAAAACATTTTTATAATTTTTTTTTTATTTTTTTTTACATATTGCCGGGCATAAAATATTCTGCACAACCGAATTTAACACTCTTGTTTGTTATTTCTGAAAGCTGCATCTCATAGTCCCGGTATTCAGCTTTTAAACCCATCATATATAGCCTATTTACAAGTTTTACCCTAAGATATTATAGTGGAAGACAATAATTTTTTTAAATTCAATATTTTATTTTATTATTAGTTTTATACAATTGGTTGAATGTTTTAAAATGGTATTACTCTGGAACGGTAAGAGCGAATTCAAAAATTGTTGTTGCTAAATTATAAAGAATTAATTTATCTTTCACACTGCATTGTTACTTTTTTTGATTTTCATAGAAATTTTAAAAGTTACAAAGCGTTATTTTCAAAATTTATGGAAAATTTACGAAAAAATCTAATGTAGGGTACCCAAATGAGCAAAAGAGTAGCCAAAACTTATAGTTTATGCACGTAAAAATAAAGTTTGGACATTTTGCTTTAAAAATATTTCCTCAGGAGTGAAGAAACCCGTGGTTATTGACGATTTTATAAAGAAAGTTAAAAAAACGGTCGGCAAAGCCGATTTTCAGCAAAAAATCGATTTGCGCGACCTTAAAACCTTTTCCGAAAAATCTGAAAAAAATCTCAAAAATACTTTACCCCATAAGCTTCCAAATTATGCTTGAGCCCGGACAACTTTTTTTTTGTGGGACACCCTAATGTACATTTGATAAACAAATGGAAAATTTTTAAGCGAAAAGCTTAGACTTAGTGAAAAAGTAGTTTTGGTAAAAAACAATGATTTTTTTTCACGAAAAACAAAATTATGTTAATAAAAATTTAATGAACCCAAAATTTTTGGTGAAAAAAAATTTTGATGAAAAAAAGTTTTTGATGAATTTTTTTGATGAAAAGAAAAATTTTTTGACGTAAAAAAAAATTGATGATAAAAAATGTTTAAAAAAAAATGTTGGTAAAAAAAATTGATAATAAAAAATTTGATAAAAAAATTTGATAAAAAAATTTGATAAAAAAATTTGATAAAAAATTTGATGAAAAAAAATCAAGGTTGGCAATCGAAACGAATAACGGTATCGATAACGGTATTGGTATCGTTTTTTTTATTTATTTCGGTATCGGTATTGGTTACGGTATTTGAGTTGAATCGGTTAAGGTATTACCGATACCGAAACGTCAATACCGGTACGTACCGGTATTATCGAAAAAATGCTAAAAATATAAAAAAACGTATAAAAACTTTAAAAAACTTTAAAAAAATTTGTAAAACAAGTAGAAAAGTTAAAGTCGACTTGGACGAATCCATCAATACCCACCATAATGGCCTTTTAAAGTGATAGTTAATTTTCTAACGTGAATCAAATTAACAATGTTGATTAGAAATATTTTATTTTGAGTAAAAAACTTTTTTTAGTCATTTTTGAAAAAAAAAATTGACAACATTTTTTTTGAGTGTAAATATTTTTTCGAGTGTAAGTTGTTTTTGTTTTAGTATAACAATTTTTTGTGAGTGACAAGAATACTTTGTAAAATATTTTCCTGACTCATCAATTTCTTTTAAAGCTGGTTCAACAGTTTTTTCAACAAGTGAATTTAAGGTGAAACCAATCTGAAATTCACGGTTTTCTTAATAACTTTTGAACCACTGGAGCAATTTGGCTGAAATTCAATACAAACTAGGCCAGGGGAACGGCAAATATATATGCCAAGCCAAGAAAGTTAGCGTGTTTTTTTATCTCGAAAATCCACGAAGAACCCTTGCCGAAATTCAATCATTTCATCTTATTTCTAGGCAACCAAGTTATTTTTGTTGGTGTTATCTATTTGGAAAAATAGGTCTTCCCTCTCTAGACAAGATCACATTCAGAAATATATTCCCCGAAGTCCTGTAAATATCAAAAAAATCTTTGGACACCCACATCACGGATTAAATAAAAATCCCCAAAAAACTATACTATACGAAAGGGATCCAGAAAGTTTCTATTGGGAGTCCAAATGAATCCAAAAAAATTTCGTAAAAATCAATCATTTTCTTTTGCTCTCGCATTGCGGTTGAAGTATGGATTTTTTTAAATTTTTACTTAAGTCACGATGTGGGTGCCAAAAGATTTTTTTTAATTTTTATAAGCCTTCGGTGAGGCATTTGGAGTACGATTTTTCATTTACAAAAACCAAAAAATTTACAAACTTTCTATTAATTTTTTTTTTTGTAAAAAAACATGGTTTTTAAGAAAACCCGTTTCAATACCGGTACGTACCGATACCGAAGGAAAAGGTTTTTGGATACCGGTATCCGATACCAAAACTGAGTTTCGGTATTGGTATTGATACCGGTATTCAATTGAAAGGGTTTTGAAACGGATAACGGTATTGAAAAGGTATCGATTGCCAACATTGAAAAAAATTGACGAAAAAAAAATATGATAAAAAAATTTATGGAAAAAAAATTTGATGAAAAGAAGAAATTAATGAAAAAAAAAAATTGATGAAGAAAAAATTTATGAAAAAAAAAAATTTGTAAAAAAAAAATATCGATAAAAAAAATTGATGAAAAAAAAAGTTTGATAAAAAAAAATTTATGAAAAAAAAAATTTGATGAAAAAAAAAGTTTGATTAAAAAAAAAGTTTGATAAAAAAAAAATTGATGAACAAAAAAACTAATAAAAAACAAGTAGAAAAGTTACATTCGACTTTGCCGAATATATGAATACCCTCCACAATGCCTTTTTTAAAGGATAGTACATTTTAACGTGAAAAAATTAACAATTTTAATTAGAAATATTTTATTTTGAGTAAAAAACTCTTGTTGTCATTTAAAAGAAAAATTACTAATTTTATTTTTTGAGTGTAAAACTTTTTTTCGAGTGTAATGTTTTTTTACTGTAAAAATATTTCTGAGTGAATGCACGTACGTATGTACACAAAATATTGACATTTTTGTAAAAAAAAAACAAAATTTTTTTTTAGTGTAAAATTTTTTTTGAGTGTAAAATTTTTTTCGAGTGTAAAATTTTTTTCGAGTGTAAAATTTTTTTCGAGTGTAATTTTTAAGTTACCAATGCTTTAAAACTAAACAAGTTTAAAAAGCATTGCTTTAAAACTAAACAAGTTTGAAAAGCATTGCTTAGTTACCACCAGTGCTTTTAAAACTTGTTTACCACGTGGCATTTAAGATGAACAAAATCTGAAATTCGGGGTTTTGCTTATAACTTTTGAACCACTTGACCGATTGAGCTAAAATTAAATACCAAAAAGACCTAAGGAACGGGAAAGATATATGCCACGTTTCAGTAGTCTCATTATTGTTTTTCGAAAGTTATCGTGTTTTTAATCTCGTAAATTTGCGAAAACTCCTTGCCGAAATTTACTCTTTTGCTCATAACTTTTGAACCACTGGACCGATTTGGCTGGATTGCAATACCAACCTGACCAGGTAAATGACCAACATATATGCCAAACTTCAGCTCTGTGAAGTCTTTCAAAAGTTAGCGTGTTTTCTACGGACAGACAGACATACGGACGGACGGACATCGCTAGATCGACTTAAAATCGATCGAGGATCATGAATA
Source organism: Pegoplata infirma (assembly GCA_963921195.1). Lineage (NCBI taxonomy): Eukaryota > Metazoa > Arthropoda > Insecta > Diptera > Anthomyiidae > Pegoplata > Pegoplata infirma. Next base: position 172,870,657 of record OY992538.1, on the reverse strand, counting down.
TATATACTTTATGGGGTCCTAGACCAATATTTCGATGTGTTGCAAACGGAATGACAAACTTATAAGGAGTGAGATCATAAAAATGTTAACACACATAAAGTTAAATAAAAAACAGACTACTGAATTTTAAGACTTCAAACCAAATTTTTATTAAATAAAATTTAATACAAAATCATAACAAAAAAACCGCATGGAACTCTAACCACTACGAACAAAGTTATCCACTTTTTCCGGAAACCCTCCCATTAAGGCTTTTATGGTAGTTTCTGTCACCTTTTTAGAGCAGGTGGTCCATCTACGTTTGAAATCTTGCATGTCCTGGGAGACCTTTTTTGTGCCCTTTAATTCTTTTTTAACAAGAGCCCAATATCTCTCCACTGGCCTGAGCTCCGGGCAGTTTGGTGGATTTGCCTCTCTTGGTACAAAAACCACATTATTATCATTATACCACTCCAGCGCTTTCTTGCTGTAGTGACAAGATGCTAAATCGGGCCAAAAGTAAGTGGATACATTGTGCTGACTCAAGAACGGAAGAAGTCTCTTCTGCAAACACTCCTTGATATAAATTTCGCTGTTTATAGAGCCAGATGTCACAAATGACTGGCTTCTTTGGCCGCAGCTACATATGGCTTGCCATACTAGGAATTTTTTGGGGAATTTCGTTTGCTTTTTTGACCGAAATTTTTCCGCAACATTTCCTCGAACATCGGAAACATAAAATTCTTGACCAGGGAGCTGCGCAAAATCAGCCAGGACATAAGTTTCGTCGTCCATTACACAACAGTTGTATTTTTTTATAAAATTTGATTTCAATTTTCTAGCTCTGGTTTTGGCCTCCAAATTTTTAAAAGCGTTTCTATCGGGAACTTTTTGAACTTTGTAGGACTTTAGTCCCGCCTTACGTTTCACTTTACGTACAAAAAAGTCTGAGCATTGGGCTAACCGAGCTGTTTTTCTGCCAGATGTGTTAGGAGCTCTCTTAAGGATGCTTTTAACTTTATATGCCTTACCAATGTTACGATAACCAGTCGTTGTTCCTGTTCCCGGCTTCCTTTCAATTGTTAGGTGTTCCAGATACCTTTTTACCACTTTTGAAACTGTTTGGCGGCATACATTAGTTTCTTTGGCAATTTTTTTGTATGTCCATGTTTGGTTTTGTTGAAAATATTTAATTATTTTTGAACGCACTTTTCTTTCATCGTCCATTGTGTAAAAAATTGCAAATTAAAACTCATGATGTAAATTAATTTATTAACTGACATATTTTTAAAATGTAAACTGCCGAAAAAAAAAAAAATTGGAAGCTTTACACCAAAGTTGTAGGCAAAAATGTGTGTTAACATTTTTATGATCTCACTCCTTATATACCCTCTATCACTAGAGTGGTGGGTATAAAAAAAAATTGATGAAAAAAAAAAATTGATGAAAAAAAAAAAATTTGATGAAGAAAAAATTTATGAAAAACAAAATTTGATAAAAAAAAAATCGATCAAAAAAATTATGACAAAAAAAGTTTGATGAAAAAAAAGTTTGTGAAAAAAAAAAAAAAAATTTTTTGTTGAAAAATAGGTCCATTTGATTACTTTTTTTGTAGTAAAAGTAGTAAAAGGGAAATATTTTTAAAATTTACTCATTGAGAGAAAAATTCAAAAAAGTAAAAAAATGAAAAGTAGTAAAATAATAGCAAGCTCTTTGTCTCCCGCTCTTAGTATTTTGAAACTTTTTAACAGAAGGTACGAAAACTGTCAGACGAGGAAAATACGATAATGTTAAATTAACATTGTTGGTTTGACAAATAATGCTAACTTTTTATATCGAAAAAGCGCTTAATCAATTAAAAAAAAATGTATCAATTTATAATTTTTATGTTAATATTATTTAGGAAATACCTTTAAAAGTGTTTAAAACAAATTGTCAGCAAATAAAAAGTCATTGGATTTCCCGATAATCCACAAAAAAAACTTTTTTTACAGCTAGATGCAAAAAAAACGCTAGCTTTAGTCTGAAAATCGCCAAACTGCAACACTTTTTTTTTGTTTATATCAAACTTAAGGGATTTTTTTTGGTTTGATCAAACGTCCAGTTCGATGGCGGACTTAGCAAAGGGAATTTAAGAGCGGCTTTAACAGAAGAAGAGCGAGTTCAGATCTCTTTAGTATTGATACTCTATTGGAAAGGGTCTCAGAATCTCAGAGCCAGAGACTTTTTCTATTGAAAAAAAGAATCTGAGACTTTTCTATTGAAAAAAGTTCTCAGAATCTAAAAATGTTTTTATACGAAACAAATCTAAGTATCTGAGACCTTTTCTATATGAAAAATATCTCAAAAATGCTGTAGAGTATGAGACTTTTTCTATAGTAAAAGGTTTAGGAATCTGAAGCTTTTTCTGTGGAAAAAAGTTCTTAGAACCCGAAAATTTTTCTATAGGAAAAAATGTCTCAGACATTTTTTGTTACTACAAAGTCTCAGATTCTGTCAGATTCTGGGACATTATTCCTAAACAAAAAACATTTCTTTAAGAAAAATGTCTCAGAATCTGATATTTTCTATGTATTAAGAATTAAAAAAAAAAAAGAAAAAAATTACCTTAACGAAATATGATTGAAAAATCGGCTGCAGTTGTTCGTCAAAATCTACTATTTTATAATAAAAAAACTACTATTTTATTATAAATTTTATAATTTTGAAGCTTTCTCATCACTTTTTTTGCACAAAAAAATATAACGGCTTTTGCTCCACAACTGTGAATTTGTTTAACCATTAATTTTTTTTTCTTTTTATTACAGAAAATCTTTTACAAAACAACTACTGTAACGGTAGTATTGGTGGAAGTACGACTGGTAGTGAAACTGGCGGCATAGGACTGGGTTCTTCAAATATACCAGAACGTGATGATCCAGGCGATGGTTTAGGTCCGTTACCTCCTAAATGGGAAACCGCCTATACCGAAAGGGGAGAATTATATTTTATAGAGTAAGTTAAGGTATCTCATATCAATTAATCAATTGCTAATTTTATACTTTATTCTTTGAATTTATTAGTCATAATACTGGTACCTCACATTGGCTAGATCCAAGACTTTCAAAATATCAAAAGAAATCCTTGGAAGAGTGTGGTGAAGGTGAATTACCCTATGGCTGGGAAAAAATTGAAGATTCTCTTTATGGTACTTACTATATTGATCATGTAAATAGAAAAACCCAATATGAAAATCCAGTTTTAGAAGCCAAAAGACGTGCAGCAGAACAAAATCAACAAAGGCAGCAGCAGCAACAACAACAACATCAGCATCATCAGCTGCAACATCTTTCACAATCTCAGCAACGTCCCCAAACTCCCTCATCATCTAGTGTTTTAAATGGTACTGGTGCTAGTATCGCCTTAAGTTCTGTTTCATCTGCTTCAACACTTTCAACGGTGGATATATCACAGAGAGCCATGCAACCGCCACCTCCTATGGTTTCACAAGAACACAATGCCAACAAACAAACATTATTACCGTACAAATTTACACGAAATCCAGCAGATATGCAAGGTGAACGTATAACTGCAACACTGTTAAAGTCAGCTAGGGGTCTGGGCATAACCATAGTTGGTGGGGATGATGGTGTTGAAGAATTTTTACAAATAAAATCAATTGTACCTAATGGTCCAGCCTGGTTGGATGGTCAGCTGCAGATGGGTGATGTTTTAGTGTATGTTAATGATACCTGTGTTTTGGGATTTACACATCATGAAATGGTAAGTAAAATATTTTAAATGCAAATTTTGAAAATTTCCCACACCATTAACAGATGTAATTCGAAAAAGATTAATTGTAATTCGAAGATTTTACTTGTAATTCAAAGATTTAATTTGTTATTCACACATACATATTGCACTTCGGATTTCTATACAGAAGTCCAAACACGGAATGGGCAAAATCCCTTGATGGCTTCGATGCCCTTTCTGATTCAATTTCAAGAATCTTGGAGAGTTGTCCGAATAGTGAAATCGTAGTTGCTGGTGATTTTAACTACTCATCCAGGATTCGCCCGAGGCCAATACGCTGAGCTTTTCGCCGCGCATAACGATCTTGCCCAATACATAATGCGTGTGTTGAACACTCTCTTACATATTCTCACCCTGAAAAGTACGAAGCGAAAATGCTTGCACCTCCCGGAAATTCGAATCACAGTTCTATTTCTGCATCTTTTTCATATTCTACTCTTCGTAGCGTTTCTAACTTGGCGCCGAAATGCTCTGTTTTCCTCCATGAAAACGCTCGTTGGGCCAACCTTAACGATTTCTATCAACACTTTATTAACTGGAAACTTTGTTTCCTCGACGATAACGTCGATGTCGCTGCAGAAGTGATAATTAATATAATTATGCTAGGAATGAAATTTTTTATTCCATCGAAGCATATTTTGGCGAAATCAAAACACAAGTGTTTGTTTAACCAAACGTGTAAAAATGCAGTCCGATTCAGAGAGGAAGCGTTTAGTAATTGCCGTTTAAATAAGAACGTGGTTACTGAGCTGCATCGCAAAAAGGCGAGAACCGAGTGTGCCAAAGTACTTAGACGCGAAAAGACTCTATACGCTCGGCGCGCCGCGGCGTCTGTGTGCTAAAGTTCTTTCTGCTTCTCGGGGCAGTAAGACTTTTTGGTCGTTCGTTAAAAGAGTAAAGGATAATGCTAGGCATTCTATTCCAACTCTTTTAAATGATGATCAGTAATTCACTAACCCGGTTGATACAGCCGAAGTTTTTGCAAGAAATTCTTTCTTGCCAGAAGGCGATCAACTACTGCCCGTTCTCGAAAGCGTATCCTATACTATGTCTTCGATCTTCTTTCGGGCCCGAGCAATCAAAAGGGTTCTTGAGGATATCAACGTAAACAAGTTACCGGTGCCCGATGGCATATCATCACTGGTGCTAAAACAGTCTTCATCTACGTTAGGACGCCCCTTGGTAAACTTTTTCAGCTCTTCGAACCGTGCGGGAGTCTTCCCTCATGTTGGAGGGTGGCCAATGTCCACCCAATTCCTAGGTGGGTGCGGCTAACAACCCGAGTTTTCTCAGAGACTGCACTATGCGTGTTGTTTTAGATGGGGTCTCATCAGACTAGTTTCAGCTAAATTCAGGGGTACCGCAAGGTTCTGTTCTTTCTCCTACACTATTTCTTATTTTTATTAATGACCTTCTTGGTCAGACCTTCAATCCTATCTACTCTTTTACCAAGCTCTTTGGAGATAGAGGTCATGCGGCATAACATAAATGACACACTCAGTCAGGACCTTTCAAGAATCTCCTAGTGGGGTCGAACGAATAAGGTCGATTTTAATCCACGCAAGACCCAATGTTGTATGTTAACCCACAGACGGGCTGAAGAGTTAGCATTGTCATTTGTAGCTATGGATGGTATAGGGATTGAGGAATAAGTGTCGAAAGAGGCATCAAAGTGTCTTGCTCTTGTATTCATAACAAACGGGTGGCTATCATCGAGCTGTTAACTTTTTTAAACACAATTTTCTGAAAGGGTAGTCTTCGCCTTCGATGTTAAACACTTTTATCTTCATTATAATAATAAAACAAGTGCGTTTCATCAAGAGCATACCTTTTCTTTATTGATTTTTTTTTTGTTATTAATACCGGGGGTGGATTTCTGAAACAATGCAAGACTAACTTCACTACATCCGATCACCTTACTATTTATACCAGCTATATCCGGCAGAAAATGGAATATAACTCTTATATGGGCAAGGGCTGCAGAGTCTATTCTAAAGCTTCTGGATCATGTTCAGGGGAGGGCGGTGAAGCTTATCAATGACAGCAGTGTATCCAACTCTATTGATTCATTGGAGCATGGTCGGACTGTCGATTGTGTGACACTATTCTATCGATATTATCATGAAAGGTGTTCATCTAAGATAAGTGAAATTATTCTCCAGGCCCGAGTGTTTGTTCGGAACACTCACTTGTCTCGTAGAGCACACCCGTTTGTTGTTGATTGTCCTGTGTTTCGCACAACGCATTACGGAGAAAATTCCTTTTTCAATCGAACAATTCGTATGTGGAATAAACTCCTTTTAGAGGTCTTTCCTGTCACTTACAAAAATTTAAATCACATAACCACAAACACTAATCCCTCTGTCCTCCTTGCCATACCTTATTTTCCTGATCAATACACTGCACAGCATCAGTAGGGGCATCACCTGAGTATTGGTTTAAGTAAAAAAAAAATGAAACTCGAAAAATATCAATTATAATTCGAAAAGGATTAATTGTAATTCAAAAAAGATCAATTGAAATTCAGTTGATACAATCGGAATATTTGAATTGGAATTTTCGAATCACAAATGAAACATTCGAATTACAATATAAAAATTACAAATGGAATCTTCGAATTACAAAATCAAAAGCAAAAGAAGAAAAATTGTCTCAGAAACTGATAATTTTTCTATAGAAAAAATTAAATTTTCTGCAGGAAAAATGACTTAGAATCTGAAAATGTTTCCCTATAGAAAGAAGCTAAAAAATTTTCTTTAGGAAAAATATTTCAGAATCATATAATTTTTCTATAGAAAAAATATCGTCAGAAGATTTTAATTGATTATTAACATTATTTTTGTAGGTTAATGTTTTCCAATCAATAATGCCTGGTGAAACTGTCAGCCTAGAAGTATGCCGTGGTTATCCCTTGCCATTTGATCCAAATGATCCCAATACTGAAGTTGTAACTACCATAGCAGTTGATGGTATATCTTCACATGAACCCGATAAACAACGACGAATGCTAATGGATTTAAATATGGATGGAAATTATAATTTTCTTGATATTTCCGGTGCTAGCAGTAATGGTGGAGGTGGTGGTGGTGGTAACAAACATAATCTTAGTTCTGCAAGTGCAATTGATAATAGTGGTTTTATATTAATGAAAAAACCAGAAGTTCATACATTTAGTATAGTAAAGGGATCCATGGGCTTTGGTTTTACTATCGCTGATTCCTCGTATGGACAAAAAGTAAAAAAGATTTTAGATCGTCAATGCTGCCACCAATTGCAAGAAGGTGATATTTTATTGGAAATAAACGATAATGTTGTAAGAAATAAATCTCATGTAGATGTAGTACAAATACTTAAGGAATGCTCTAAAACTGAAGCGACCCTCTTGAAAATACAAAGACCAGTTACAACGACGACAGCGACGTCATCATCATCAGCACAAAATGCTACATCACCAAATAGTTTAACGTCACAAACGGCTACGGGCGGAAATAGTGCTAACGTGGCAAAGTTACGTAAAAACTTTTTGGGTGCTACTACCGGTGGTATTGGCAATAATGCTCTATTTCGTAGCAAAACTCCGACAGCAGATTTATATAGTACTATGCAAAAAGAAATTTTACCTATTAGACCAAAAACACCTTTGGTAGATACCCGCAGAGCTCGTGTAAATACGCCAAATATTGAATTAAATGAAGATCGTGAAGTAGCGGCTGTAAATACTAGTGCTGAAGAATCGGCTTTGGAAAGATCTTTGGCCGAAAGTAAAACTCACTTAAATGAGGGTAATAAATCACAAAACTCTTTATCCGAATTAGATGCTATACAGCATGATATACCTTATATGGATCCTTATCCAAAGATGGTAACAAGTTTAAGTGAACGTTTGGCTGGAGTGTCTATGCAAAATGAGGCGGCAATGCTTAATAATGGTCTACAAACATCCGGCGTAGGTGGTGGTTATTTACGAACCACAGCTTCGGGTGTGCCAAATTATGAAAATCAGAGTGATTATGTTAGTGCAAGTGGTAGCGGTAATTACAGTTCTATATATGGTTTAGCACAAATGCCTCCAGTAATGAGTCCTTTAAGTGGTGGCCTATATGGACCACCTCCCACATCAACAACAACGGGTGCAGGACTAATTTCACCAGCTTCGGCTAACTATCACCATCATCATGAGTCATGTTTTTGTTATGAATGTCAAGATTATCGTAATAATCGTTTAAGAAATTCTGGGGCAAATCATCATACATTACCTCCACCTCAACAACAACAACAGCAGCAACAACAGCATCATTTACACCAACAGCAACCATCACCAAGAAGTTATTATCCTGGTTATCATCATCCTTCACAGTATTCACCCGCCTCTTCAGCTAGTTTACAGGCAGCTCATATACAAAATGAACGCATGCAAAAGAGAGTCAATGAATTATTAAATGATAGAAGACGTGTAGGATTCTCCCCATTGGATCATCAACATCATCAACAGCAAATGCAAGTTAATGCTGGGGGAGTACCACCAGGTAGCGGCGGCTATTCACCTTCACAACAGCAACAGCATCATCTACATCAACATCCTCCCTCACATGCCTTAATTCAGCAACACCAACAACATTCTCCTGCCCAACAGCTTGGTAATTGGTCCAACAATAACATGGGCTATAATAATTTACAACCATCTATTTTAATGCGTAATGGTTTTCCTGAGGCTGGCACTGATATTTTAGATGGTTCTGGCGAACAATTTGTTCTATCAGAAGTAACACTGCAGCGTCAGGCTTTGGGTTTTGGTTTTAGAATTGTTGGTGGTACCGAAGAAGGATCTCAAGTAACGGTCGGTCATATTGTACCCGGTGGAGCGGCTGATAATGACCATCGTATAACAACGGGAGATGAAATCTTGAGTATTGATGGCATTAATGTGGTAAGTAATTTTTGAAAAGCTATTTTTTTAATGCAATAAATTTTTTTTTTTAATTTTCAAATTGAGAATTTCACTGGAACTTTTTTGAATATTTATTAAATTTAAGACAAGTGAGAGTTCTAAATTCTGCTGAGTCGAATATTTTGTTGGAAGCACCTTCCCTCACGCGATAAAAATGTTTACAAACTCATTATGCTTTTGCATAATAGAATTTTATAATTATTTAAATTAAATTTTTATATCTAAGCCCACAGTATAAAGCGTGCCAAGTTTGGGACATTGAACTTCTTTTGGCAAAAATGTTTTTCATTTGTTCTGATCTTGCCCATTTCAAAAACTTAACCCGCCTATGATTACAAGACAAACTTCACGAGTCTGGCTCTTTAAGTTTGAACTGTATCGTGACCTGCACAGACAGACGTACCGACATTTATAAAATGTATTCACTGATCAATAATATATACACTTAGTAAACGCGTAGTTGTGGAATTTTCTTTAAATTATGTAATTTGTAATTTTACTTATCTTTTAGGTAAATTCTTCACACCACAAAGTAGTTTCCTTAATGGGCGAAGCAGCTTTACGTGGTCAAGTGACTATGATTTTAAGAAGAAGAACAAGACCGGGTATGCAACAACTAACACAACAACATCAACAACATACAATGTCACCACAAATGATGTCACAACAACAGTCCATGCTAAATACACCACCATTGGCAGTAAGCGGTACAATTGCTGGAGGCATTTTACAACATCCATCTCCTTTACAGCCATTGCTACGAAACAATCCTGTACGTTATCCTTATGATGTTATAGTAACACGGCATGAAAATGAAGGTTTTGGTTTCGTTATCATATCATCATCAAATCAATATTATGGTTCTACAATTGGTAATTTTAAAAATATATTTTTTAGCTAAACATAAATTACAAAAAAAAAAAAAATTTCATCTTTACAGGCAAACTTATACCCGGTAGTCCGGCAGATCGTTGTGGTGAATTAAATGTGGGTGATCGCATCATAGCAGTTAATCGTATTGATATAGCTGGCATGTCACATGGTGATGTTGTTAACTTAATTAAAGAATCTGGTTTACATGTACGTCTTACAATTGGTTGTCCTAAAGAAGGAGCCATTATAAATGCCGCACCCACCATGCCAGCTGGCAGTAGTATTGCTTCTGGTGGTCTATTACTAAATTCAGCTCAGGCTTCCCCTGGTCAAGTGTCACAAACATTAACGTCCTCAACGATGCAATCAAATTTGGATGCAACACAATACTTTGAAAGACCTTTGTTAAGTGGTGGTTCAAATGCTGGTTCCGCCACATCCTCTTCATCTCATCAACAACAGCAGCAGCAGCAATTAGCTCAACAATCACCAAATCCCTTACCGGCACCACCACAATTATGACTTTGAGATTTACGTATTAAACTCTTAAAGAGTTTTCTTTAGTAGATCCCATTATCCACCCCCACCTACCCACAAAAGCCTTAATTAACCACAAACTCTTTTAATATTAAACGTTTACACTATTTATAGATCTGTTAGGAAAAATAACAGTTTGAATTTTTGGAAAATATAAATATAACATCAGCAATTTACACACTATTTTGAGAAAGGCGACGAAGAGGGGTTTCTACCCCTTTCATCCGCAAAATATCCAATTGGACTGATAAAAAAAATGTTATGGTTTTAAAGCAAATTGATTCCAATTGTAGAAGATGTGATGAACCGAATACGGATGAAACAGTTCAACATATCCTGTGCAAATGCCACGCTTTGGCCAGACATCGTAAACAAATTTTAGGCAAAGCAGAACTCGAGAATCTGGAAGAAATCGCAGTTATGGACCTTATGCGCGTTAAATTGTATGCAACATGGACTAACGCGTTTTATCCTCGTCGCTGAAGGAACATGTGGTATTGCTATTTTGAGCTCCGCCACCCCTTAACCTAACCTAAAGCAAATTTTTGTTTAGAAAGACTTTCTTGTGAGTTAAAATCGGAATAGTAAGTCCAAAATACGGTTTTCGTGAACATGCTAGAAACTAAATGTGCTACAACCAGAAATAATTTTATTATCTCCACTTACAAGGGAAGTCTCCCTGGTGTCACCCTCCGACACGTATTTTTTTAGCGGCCCAAACTCATTTTTAGGGGGGGTCGATTTGTATGGGGGGAAATTGACCTTTTTCAGTTTTTTACGATTTACGCCTATTTAAACAAAATTAATAAAGGCATGTGTGGTATCAGATTAAAGGTATTAAAAATACCTATCTTGAGGTGCTTACAACGGGCCAAAGAATTAATATTTTTCGACTTATTAACAACAGTGTCCTAAAATTTTGGTATTTCATTCAATATGACGAAAAGTTGTGCATGTTTGGACACGCTCGTAGATAGGTTTTCCAAAGACCTTTGATTTGGTATGTAACATGACTAGGTTTCTTTGCATAATATAGGAGATAAACGAAAAAAACTAAAAAATGGCCTTGTCTTCCCCCCTCCTTTTTAACCCCTAAATATGAATTTGGGCCGCTAAAAAAATACGTGTCCCTTTATTATAGCCTCCACTCTAGTGATAGAGGGTATATATAAGTTTGTCATTCCGTTTGTAACACCTCGAAATATTGGTCTAGGACCCCATAAAGTATATATATTTATGATCCTCGATCGATTTTAAATCGATCTAGCGATGTCCGTCCGTCCGTCCGTCTGTCGAAAACACGCTAACTTTTGAAAGACTTTACAGAGACTACTGAAGTTTGGCATATATGTTTGTCATTTACCTGGTCAGGTTGGTATTGCAATCCAGCCAAATCGGTCCAGTGGTTCAAAAGTTATGAGCAAAAGAGTAAATTTCGGCAAGGGTATTTCGCGAATTTACGAGATAAAAAACACGATAACTTTCGAAAGACAATAATGAGACTACTGCAGCTTGGCACGTATCTTTGCCGTTCCCCGGGTCTATTTGGTATTAAATTTTAGCTCAATCGGTCCAGTGGTTCAAAAGTTATAAGCAAAACCCTGAATTTCAGATTAGTTTCATCTAAAATGCCACGTGTTTAACAAGTTTTAAAAGCATTGGTGGTAACTAAACAATGCTTTTCAAACTTGTTTAATTTTAAAGCAATGCTTTTTAAACTTGTGTCACTCAAAAAAAATTTTACACTCAAAAAAAATTTAGTTTTTTTTTTACAAAAATTACAATATTTTGTGTACATACGTACGTGCATTCAATCAGAAATATTTTTACAGTAAAAACATTACACTCGAAAAAAATTTTACACTAAAAAAAAAAATAGTAATTTTTCTTTTTTTTTTTTTAAAAAATTACAAAAAAAGAGTTTTTTACTCAAAATAAAATATTTCTAATCAAAATTGTTAAGTTTTTCACGTTAAAAAATGTACTACCCTTTAAAAAAATGCATTGTGGAGGGTATTCATAGATTCGGCAAAGTCGAATTTAACTTTTCTACTTGTTTTTTCTGCTCTACAAAATTAAACCAATTCCATAAAGATCCGCGGGTGACACTAGGGAGACTTCCCTTGTTAGTGGTAGAGGGCATATATAAGTTTGTCATTCCGTTTGTAACTTACCAAAAAGTGTATACATATTATTGATCATATTATTGACTCAGCGGTTCAAAAGTTATAAACGAAAATGTAAGGACACCTCGAAAATGTTGGTACATTCAACATAACCTATAAAAAACAAAATGCTTTAATTCGGCTGCTGGTTAACATATTTGAACAGAATTCGATGCCGAATGGTATTTTAACAACAACAGACATATTTTGTACAAAAAAAAAATCGCGCAATTTTTTTCACCTAAAAGATTTTTGGCGAAAATTTTTTTCCAATTTTGTTTTGCAAATAATTTTGTTTACATTGTACAGGGTAGCAATACATTCGGGAAAACCTTTTTTACTTGTTTTTTTTTTTTTTAACAAACACATTTTGTATTAAAACCAAAAATATGAAATAAGTTTTAAAAATCGTTGTAAATTTAGTAAATTCAGTGCTGTTGCAGCACTGCAGGAGAGTACTGTTTTCATTTTTTTTAATATGATCTATAAATGGTGTTGTTATGTGGTTGTATCTGTATATAGTATTAATCTTTTAGATTTAAGTTTTATTGTTTTAATTTAATGTGTATTTTTTTTTTTTTAATTTTTTGTTTTACTTAATCTAATTCAATATCTCCCTTACCCAAAGACTGATGACTTTTAAATTGTGTATAAATAGAATGGCTCAAATCTCTTAATAATGAATGTCTTACCTTAAAACAAACAAATTAATAATAATTCCACTGTGTACTTAATTCATAAATTATTTTTATGTGTACTTTTAAAACATATTTATACAAATATTTATACATATCAAACGAAACTTTTTACATAAATAAATTTTAAACATACATATCATTATATATTTTTTAGTCATAAGATTAAATATTGTTAAGTATCTTATAAAAGTATTAAAAAAAACTAAAATCTTAAGTGTTACATATTAATGATCATTTATTTACATATTAAACAATATTTCTTTGTATATTATTAAAAATATAAGTTTACATACATATAAAACTTTACATATGTAAAAAACATACATATTTGCAAAAATAAAAATGTAGATTATTTACACATAAGTAAGATTGTTTATTATTTTATTTTAATAGGACTAACTTTATGCGTGAATATTAGTTTAATTTGCATTTTTAGAGATCGGAGAAAATTTTGAAATATGTTTTTAAAATATTTAGGCCTCTGTTCTGTCTTTCACAACTTTCAATTCACATGGAATTTTTCGAATCACATTAAATCGAGTTTGGTGTTTTGCTTTTATTCAAAGTTGAAATCAAATGGTAACTAAAATTTAAAAGGAAAAAGTGCATTCGTTTAACTTCCACCAAACTTTATATATGTGAAACAAAACGGAAAAAAAAAAACGGAAATAAAATCTAGAACACCAAAAAAAATTCGGAAATTTTCATTTTTACATTTTTTATGTGAATTACTTTTTTTAAAAAAAAACGGCCTTAATTCCAAATGCAGTTGCGTTGTAGTTGATTAAAAGCGACGTTGTAGTTGATTAAAGTTAAAGACAAAACTGTATCGCGTGTTTTTTTGTTAAGCCTGCTGATTCACTCGGCATTGCGTCGGACACTTATGGTCTGATTATATGTCTATCGGCACTTGGGAGCATTATTTCACTGCCTCCATAGCGAAGGCAATTGTCGTTTTTTGTGTGCAGAGACAACTTGAGTGTCTAGGCTTTAGCGTGGCGTCATCATAAATAAGACAACAATCACAATTGGAGCGGCAAGCGGTTTTCCGCAATTGTCCTCATAAAAATAGAATTGAATCTAGTTTAGCGGAAAAACGCAGCGGAATTTTGTTTTCATATAAAACGTTTGTGAACAGTTGCGGAAAAACGCTTTCCGCTCCAGTTGTGATTATTCTCTAACGGGATATCCCGTTATTCTTGCTAATCTATGGTTGCTAATCTATTGTCACTTGAACCTGGTGTTGCATTTTGCACGTATGTCAACTTTTAAATGTATACATTAGAGTGGTACTTAAAAATTAAATTTTCGAATTTCAAAATGCGCGGGTCGGAATATTGTGCAATTGCGTCTAAAAACGATTGTGTAAAAATTTCAGGAAAATCGAATAACTTTAACCCGTGCCGCTTTGAGGTCAAAGTTTCGGGTTTTTGGGGAAAAAGGACGATGATTTGAAAAAAAAAATAAAAAAAAGTTTTTATGAAATTAATTAAAATAATTTTTTTTTATTTAGCTTTTACTCAAAACTACTTGGAAAAAATTATGTCAACTTTGTATGACATCATTAACCCGTTAAAAATTTTAAGCTAAAAATTACTATGATTTTAGGGGGGTACTTCAAATGAGTATTTTCGATTTTTTAAAAATTTTATTAAACAAAATTTTTAAATTCAACGTTTCTATACAAGTCACTTATAAAAAACATCCTAAAGATTAAATATTAAAAAAATTGGGGATATACACCGACTCAATTTTTTTTTGGAGCCGTTTGATTTTTGTGGATTTCAAGGAAATTAGAATTTTGTGTAATTTTTTTTTTATGAAAATCGATTTTCGAATAAACTGACCAAATTTAAATTTTTTGTTGCTTCTTTTGATCAAATTAATTCAGTTAAGAACTATTAACTTTATTAGACATCGTTAACCCATATTGGCAGGGGGCAAATGTGACCCAAGCAGCAAATTCAAAGTTTGTTTCTAGAATTTTAAGAATTTTATTGTTTCAAAATCATTTTGGTGGTCTATTACATACTAATTTATAGTGTCCGACCGAATATTTGGCTTCGGCATTGGCCAAAGAGCAGCACTCGGCCAGTATTCGGCTTCGGCTACATTTTTGGACAAATATGGCCTTATACCGAATAATTATATAAAACTTGTACGAACGTGTTAAAAAATGTTTTTGTGGAAAAACAAACACTAAAAAAAGTCTTGCACTCAAAAAAAATTTTTACTCAAAACAGGTTTTACACTCGAAAAAATGTGCACTCAAAAAAAAAATATTTTTACAAAAATTACTAAAAAAAAACATTTATGGATTCGGTAAAATTTAACTTTTTTATTTGTTTTTACTATTTAAATATATTTTGACCGAATCCATAAATGTTTTTTTTTATTAATTTTTGTAAAAATATTTTTTTTTTGAGTGCACATTTTTTCGATTGTGAAACCTGTTTTGAGTAAACATTTTTTTTTGAGTGCAAGACTTTTTTTAGTGTTTGTTTTTTTCCACAAAAACATTTTTTAACACGTTCGTACAAGTTTTATATAATTATTCGGTATAAGGCCATATTTGGCCAAAAATGTAGCCGAAGCCGAATACTGGCCGAGTGCTGCTCTTTGGCCAAAGCCGAAGCCAAATATTCGGTCGGACACTATAAATTAGTATGTAATAGACCACCAAAATTATCTTGAAACAATAAAATTCTTAAAATTCTAGAAACAAACTTTGAATTTGCTGCTTGGGTCACATTTGCCCCCTGCCAATATGGGTTAACGATGTCTAATAAAGTTAATAGTTCTTAACTGAATTAATTTGATCAAAAGAAGCAACAAAAAATTTAAAATTGGTCAGTTTATTCGAAAATCGATTTTCATAAAAAAAAATTTAGACAAAATTCTAATTTCCTTGAAATCCACAAAAATCAAACGGCTCCAAAAAAAAATTGAGTCGGTGTATATCCCCAATTTTTTTAATATTTAATCTTTAGGATGTTTTTTATAAGTGACTTGTATAGAAATGTTGAATTTAAAAATTTTGTTTAATAAAATTTTTAAAAAATCGAAAATACTCATTTGAAGTACCCCCCTAAATTCATGGTAATTTTTAGCTTAAAATTTTTAACGGGTTAATGATGTCATACAAAGTTGACATAATTTTTTCCAAGTAGTTTTGAGTAAAAGCTAAATAAAAAAAATTTATTTTAATTAATTTCATAAAAACTTTTTTTTATTTTTTTTTCAAATCATCGTCCTTTTTCCCCAAAAACCCGAAACTTTGACCTCAAAGCGGCACGGGTTAAAGTTATTCGATTTTCCTGAAATTTTTACACAATCATTTTTAGACGCAATTACACAATATTCCGACCCGCGCATTTTGAAATTCGAAAATTTTATTTTTAAGTGCCACTCTAGTATACATACTACATATTACCAAAATACGATTGGACGTATTTTTTTTTGAAGAACCTAGTTATGCCAGCCATTGAGCTGGTCCAACAGGCCTAAACAAAACTATAGACTTGAAATCTATAGGTTTAGTGCCACATCAAAATCAAAAAAAAAAAAAAAAATCCAAATGACAACATATCAAAAAATGGCAAAAGTGCACTTTACAGGACACATAAAAATTAAAAAAAAAAAAACAAGTATGAAAATTACGGTCGGTCAAAACAGAACATATAATGCCCTACACTAGTGTTTCCCGTAAAATGGATCCAAACATGATCTAATTGAATCCATATTTTGTTGGATCTTCAATTACCGTAGCAAATTTGAGTGAAATAGGCTTTTTTTGTTGCTAATTGACCGATTTATCTGAATATCGGGTAACATTTTTATATGGAAGGAACTAACAATAAGTTCAAAAATGGTCCGATTACAATCAGATTTGATAACACTACAAAAGTACACGTTAAACACCTACAAACAACATTTTACTGCAAGTTGAACTGATCCGATTTAAATTTGGAATGATGATTAATGAATACGAAATACGTTTACCTGACAAATTTCGAAAGGCAACCTATTTAAATATGGTTATTAGAGCCATTTGAGCCAAATTCAAACGGGACGTTTGTATGGGAGCTAGGTCTAAACATGAACCGATTTCAATAGGCTTCGTTCTTGAGTCAAGAAAAGCTTAAATTTCAACTTTTAGACCAATCAAATAAAAATTGCTATCTGTATCGTGCGTACAAGGTTTAGATGAACAGACGGATGGACCGACATCGCTTAATCGACTCTAAAGATAATTAAACAACAAGTAAGAGTATTACATTCGGCTGTGCCGAATCTTTTATAACCTCCAACACGTTTAAAATTTAAAAAAAAAATCGCAGGGGCGTCTTTTTTTTATGGGGTGGGTCGGCATAGTTGGTGGGGGACACCTGTACCCCGCTATATATGTTTACAAATTATTTGTTTATGATATTTACGCATAAGTAATACATTTTTATCGTTATTTTTATTTAATTTCTATAACCACGCTCCCGAAGGGGGGCGGCCTGAAAAAAATCGAATTTTCTAACCCTTGGTCCAAGCGCAGGTCTATGAACATAATATGGCATACAAGCGTTACATTTGTTGAGCAAAAATTAAAAAAAAAAAACTCGTAAAAATATCGTATTTTTCAGGGGTCGTTTTAGTTCTTCAAGGGGGAACTTTTTTCCCCCTGGTCCGATTTTGCCCATCTTCGAACTTAACCTTACCAGTAACAGAAGAGATATTCCTGCCCAATTTCAGGTGTCTAGCTCTTTTGGTTTGGACTGCATCGTTATTTCTACAGACGGACGGACGGACATCGCTAGAATGTCTTAGATTCTATCATGGATCAATATTATATACACTTTGTGGGGTCCCCGACCGATATTTTGATGTGTTACACACGGAATGACAAAGTGAGTATACCCCCATACTGTGGTTGGAGGGTATAAAAAAGGTTTTGTGCGTAGCCTCAGAGACTAAAAATCATGTGGACAGGATCCCCCACCTGTTCCGCAAAATAATTTTTTTTTGAGTATCAGGATTTACGCGTTTAATTTGTTTTGTAAAATACTAAAATAGACCTACATACTTGCAACCTTTAGCCATTTTTTTTTTAATTTGAGCACACATACATACATGAAGGTGTATTAAATAGACCAGTGATCGGCACCCATTGCACGCTGGAGCCGAACACAATCGGTAATTCACATGTATACAACACGAATGTCAACAAAAAATCAACAAAGAGCATAAAAAAAACAAATATTTTATTCAGTAGCAAGCTGAATTTCTTCAAAGCAGGTTGATGTCGCTTTGTTGAAGAAATACACCAACACATGCATATTTTTATTAAAACACTAATACTTTCATATGCCTCTTTGTGCCGACCACTGAAATAGACTAATAAATCTTTGGTCACAGACTAAATACAGACTCGACAGTAGAGTTTTGTAAGAAAAAATGGGGAAAAACTAAGCGATTTTAGGAGAAAACACAGCGGTTTTTAGTCCGTTTTACGCTAACATGGCAACACTTTCTACGACTTAGGAGTGAGTGAAACAACAAAAACCGATCTGGCATCCATTTTTCTTATGGCGCGTTATATCAGTTTTCTCTTTCTAACCTAATTCGTAGAATAATTTGAAAAAAATTAACCATATGGTTCAAGAATACTTTTTTGACAGCTGTCACTTATGTCGAGTCTGTATTAGTCTGTGCTTTGGTCATCAACAATAACTAATTTAACGGTATTTATTAGTACCAAATTACACGGTTGCTTACAACTAGCCCTTTTTAGTACTCACAAATGTCTCTTCCGGCGAAACACAACTCTGTTTTCTAATGTTTGTATTATTTGACAGCGTTGCCAGGTATTTTTTTGTTGTCCCCAAAAATTGAGCACAATATACCCGAAAGTGCCCATTCATTAAAATACCTTATAGTTTTTAAAGGTAAGTTGCTCGGTTTTCAAGTGAAATTTGTCGAACTCCCTTTAAAAACATCAAATTCCCACTGGATTTTTAAAACTGTAAAAATTATGCTGAATTAATATTCTGTTCACTAGCATTGGCGTAGGAAGCCAACATTTCTGGGGGGGGGGCTAAAGCCCCCCCTAGATTTTTTTTTAATTTTTTGGTATTTTTTTTTAATAGACCTATTCCTGAAGCGTTCCCTTTAACATGCGTCTATGTGTCCTAGAAACGAATGCCCCCCGAAAGCGGTTAAAAATTCTTTGTTTTTTTTAAATTTTGATTCTGTAGATTTTTCGGAAATTTAGAACTCCTAGATATGTTTTGAGAATGAAAAAATTTTCATGTTTTTCCTATAGTAAAATCATTAGATTACAAGGATTTTTTTAAGAAAAAGTCTGATGTTTGCAAAAGTTAGTGATTATTAGTCAAAATTCTCAGATTCTTTCTTTCAATAACTTTTGTCTATAAAAAACCCCTTAGAATTTAGAAACTTTTTTAAATCAAAGAAGTTAAAATGTTTTCCTGAAGGTAAAACCCTAAGATTCGGTAAAGTTGTTATTACTGACAAAAACATCAGATTCATATAAAAACTTTTTTCAATAATTCAGACTATTTTTCAATGGGAAAAACTATTAGATCTTATATAATAATCATTACGAGTCCTTAAGACTCATTGAATAATCATAACGAGTCCTAAAGACTCATTACATATTATTATTATTTATTGTTGCAAAAATTAATGAAATCATTAAATTATTAAAAAAAAAAAATTGTGAATGATTAAAATTCTGGGGGGGGCTAAGCCCCCCCCCCCCCCCCCCCAGACAGGGCTATCTACGCCTATGTTCACTAGTGAAAAACCCGTAAAATAAACCAAGGAGTCTACATGATAGGAGACACAGCTTGGAGGATATCACACCACATACCAATATTCATACCGCACCAGGGCGTCAAAAAAATGACTAAAAGTATTATATTTTGTTTGTGATGGTTCAAAAAGAACACAAGCACTACAATTAGTGTTTAAGAACATAGCACAGTACAACAGACTAATACAGACTCGACATAAGTAACAGATGTCAAAAAAGTAGTCTTGAACCATAACATGGCAACACTTTCTACGACTTAGGAGTGAGTGAAACAATAAAAACTGATCTGTCTTCTATTTTTCTTATGGCGCATTATATTAGCTTTCTCTTTCTAACCTAATTCGTAGAATTATTTGAAAAATTAACCATATGGTGAAGAACAACTTTTTTGACACCTGCCACTTATGTCGAGTCTGTATTTGTTTGTGGTATTCAGTTTTAAACATCTACAAATAAATCCGCAAAATATTTTTGGAATTTGTTATCCCTTTTGTTTACTTGAAATCCCTAAGGCTGGCAACTCTGTTACTTAATGCGAATTGTAAAATGACGGAAATCTTTTGTTCTATTCATTTTATTTATCGAAAAATTATGAAAAGTACAGCAGTGTTGCCATAAGAGAATTTTGAAAAAATGCTAAATAGCAGAAAAAATTGTGCTAAAATGCTCTACAGACCAAAAAAAAAGTGCTAGATTTTTTTTTTAATTTTTTTCTTTTAAATCAACAAATAATGATTTTTGATAACACCGTTCGACACACTTTTGTGCGTTTAAAAGGTTAAAATGTTTAACAAAAATATTGTGCATCAAATTTCACTAGGGATAGTTAAAAGCCAAGAGTTCGTGAGATATAAGCAAATTGCATTCAAAGTAAAATTGAAAAGTTTCTTTGGTGAAACGCAATTGTATGAAATTTAATACTTTACAATTTTACTTTTTTAAGCATTTTGCTTACATCGCACTAACTATTGGCCTTTGGCAACTCCCTAGTAAAATTGAATGCAGAAAATGTTTTTGGAACATTTTAACCCTTTAAATGCACGTTTTAATGGTTCTCTATGAGAATATTTTAAGAAAAGACGAAAGTTATACCCAAAAATGTGAGATACAGGGTTAAAATATTGAAAGAAAAGATCCTCGATCAAATTTCACTGGAGTGATAAATTAAATTTTTTTCTCATTTAGTATATTTTTTCGACTTATTTCACACTTCTTTTGTAAAACACAATTTAACAGTATTTTTTTTTTTTTATTTTTTCGCGAAAAATGCGAATTAATTTTTAAAACCTGAGACAATAACATTTTTATCCCCACTATCTGACTTGAGTGAACTTTTTCTATATTGCAAAAAAAAAATATTTTTTACATTTTTCGCGAAAACGCGAATTGATTTAGAAAAACTGGAAGACACCGGTATTTTATTTTCGGCTCTACTCTCAGAATTTTTTAGACTGGTTTATATGTATATACAGCCAAAGTTTTAGATTTTTCCGACGTTGCAACGGTTATAACAACGCGTTGTAATAACCGGTACACATATTTTCTTAATTTCAATTTGGTTGTCAGAATTTTAATTTATCCCAAATTTTTTTAATGAAATTACTCCTAACAATTTTATAATGAATTATGAAAATAGAATTTGTTTACATGGAAATTATTGAATTATTTTGCAAATAATTGCACTTTGAAAAATTTACTTTCGGTCTTTTACAGTTCTTCTTAATTATAAATTGTTTGTCTGTATTCAAATTTCTTCTTTTGAAGAGTTTGAATACATGTGGTTGCATTAAAAGCGCCGCAGGCTAAAATTTTTTACAAGAGATTTTAACAAAAATATTAATATGTTGAAAAAAAAATGCTAAAAATGCTAAAAAATTATAAAAAAGTGCTAACTTAGCACTTGGCACTTTTTTCCAAAACTTTAGTGCTAAGTCCAAAAAAATAGTGCTAGATCTTGCACTAAAAGTGCTAAATTGGCATCACTGAAGTACAGTAAAAATTATTAATTATTTTATTTGTATTGCAAATAAATTGAGTTTTGAGTAACTGCAGTTAAATGGGGATTAAACTAAATTGAAAAAAATGAAGAGACAATATAATCTCCATACCAGTCCAATTACTGCTTCTTATATAGGCTTAATTTTAAAGTGTAAACCAATGAGTGAAAAAACTAAACATTTAAGATCCTGTACCAAATAATAAAAGCAGCGTAAACCTTCTGGATCTTTGGAACGATTAACATCAACCAGTGAACCGGTTTTTGAGGTGGTAAATGATATATGTTCGTCACCAATTACAATTTCCAGTTCCTGAATCAAAAAAGAAATTGCAGTTGTTTAATAAAAGTAATTTACAATTTGCATTGTTAATAATACCTGTCTTCCAACACGATCTGGTGGTGGCCAAGGTGAATCATCTTCAGCCATTATTTCTGAATCTAAAATAATACGTTTCAGTTCCTCCATTACAGATTGATGTACAAATGCCTCTTTGCGAATCATGGTGTCATTTTTATAATTCGAGTTGTTGGCATAGCGCAGTTTGCCATCTGGGCGAAACTCAAACTCTAGAAATTCGTGGCCAAATTTACCTTTGTGCCCCACATAGTAACGTAAGTAGAAATCTTCTGTAGACATTTTGCGTTATGTTGAAGATAATTTGATCTGTAATTATCTACAATTTATGTGCTGTATTATTATTTTTTATTTATTTTAATTATTTTTTCCTGCAAATTTACTTGTCTTCTCCGGCTAGCGCTTTCACAAAAGAAATGTCAAAAACGGTATTTGTTGTTGTCAGAGTTGTATAATTTTTTAGTACAAAAAGTTAAAGTGATGCCAATTTTTTGGTATACTATAGGTGTATTCACGATCTCTGGCATTTTAGCGTGGTATTTGGTTAAACGTCAAATAATTTTACACTTCTTTCGGAGACTTGCTACCACAGACTTGCTTGCTACCTTTTATTCCGGCCTTGCTCAGGAAAATTGGGGGGGTTTGTGTAGTCTCCACAAAGTTGGCTTTTTTACGTCACATTAAAATTTAAAATTAGGTAGCATAACCCGAAACGACCTACAAAACAAAATAAAAAAAGCAATTTCCCTGAGCAAGGCCGGAGTAAAAGGTAGCAAGAGTCTCCGAAAGAAGTGGCAATCGGCAATCACGTTCGTTAAATTAAATTATGTAAAAAATTGTAATATATTGCAAAAGTTGATGCTTATTTTTGTTTAAATTTTGTGTAATGATAAAAAAAATCTTTAAAAATGGATTCCGTTTTAGACGGACTGAAAACGGACCTTTTTGTTTGTTGGGTAATAACCAATTCACTCTGAGGTAAAATCTCGTTCGAATCAGATTTCGATCATATGGTTGTATATAAAATGATACAGACCATATGATCGAAATCTCGTTCGAACGAGATTTTACCTCAGGCGTGAATAGGCCTTAAGCTTAAAATATATACTTTTGATTTAAAGACTTGCTTTCAACATAATCGTAGAATCCTTTCATTCAGCATCAGTGACAGCCAAATTTGGCTATACTCTACTTTACTGGCATTTTTCCAAACGTCTTAAAACTAATACCATTGATAGATCTCATCAAGCAGATTCCAACAAAAAAAAAATCAAGAATCGGCGAGAAATATTTCGCAAGATATATCGCTTTAAAGCTAAAAGCGAAATCGCTTATATCTCCCTTTGTAATGGTCCGATTGGAGTAAATAGGGTATCGTTGGAAAGGTAATTTTAATACCTATTAAACTATCCATATTTCATTAAAATCGGTTAACCCGTTTAGAGCCAAATCAAAAAAAAAAACTTAAAAAATTTAAAATGTATGTATCTAAAAACAACACATATATAGTAGCATAGTTTTTTTACATAGTAATAAAGCCAAGGAAATAAGCTTTCATTTGGAACCAGTCTCGACCCCGTAGCTCTTCTAGGAACGAAGTTATTAAGGTTCAAAGTTAAGCGGGTTTTTTTTTATGGTGTATTATTTTTTTAATGTATGTTAATTTATTTTATTTTTATTTAATTGCAATACATACAATAAATTCTTTATAAGATTAGCCAAAAAAAACTTCATTTTGCAAAGAGAGTGAGCCCCCCATAAAGTAGCGAATTTAGCACTGATTTTAACCGGTCATAAACCCCACTCATATTATGGGGACTAAGTCCAAAACAATTTCGGTCATAATCCCTTTATTTTGCGGAGAGGGTGGGTTTAATGCATGGAGTTTGTAATCCCTAAGCCCGGCCGAAGGCCGGCTACGCAGAAAAACTTTTAAGACAAAAAAAAAATTTCACATAAAAATCTTCCTAACTTTGAACCTTAATAACTTTGTTCCTAGAAGAGCTACGGGGTCGAGACTGGTTTTAAATTAAAGCTTATTTCCTTGGCTTTAATACCATGTAAAAACTATGGTACTATATATGCGTTGTTTTTAGATATACACATTTTAAAATTAATTTTTTTTTTTTAGAAAAACTTGATTTGGCTCGCAACGGGTTAACCGATTTTAATGAAATTTGGAAAGTTTAATGGGTATTAAAACTACCTTTCCAACGATACCCTATTTATTCCGATCGGACCATTACAAGCCGAGATATAAGCGATTTCGCTTTTAACTTTATAGCGATATATCTCGCGAAATATTTCTCTCCGATCCTTGATTTTTTTTTTGTTGGATTCTCCTTAAAAATGGCTACTTAAAAAAAAAAAAAATATAAATTTGGAGCAATGCCAGCCAAATAGAGTTGTTCCCCAAATTTTTCTATAGAAATTTTCTCAAAGACAATTTTTCTATAGAAATTTTCTTAAAGACAATTTTTCTATAGAAATTTTCCCCGCTGTCTACACCTGGGAGAAATACTGAGATATTTGTATCAAGAAACGTCAAAATCAATCGCAAAGAAATTTTTCTCAGGTGTGGACTAAATATTAGTCTCAGTATTTGATCTCATCAGATAGTTGTTATGAGATATCTCATAACAACAATCTGATGAGATTGGATGAGATCAAGTGTCAAATTCACTTATATTTGTATGTTTACAATTGTTTTTTGGAGCAAATGGCGTCGAAAAAAGGAAAAATAAAATAAATCATTAAAAAATAAGTGTATAAAGGTACCTACAGACGACGCAATATTATGTACAATATTCAATTATATTGAAGGTGTGTGGGTAATATTGATGATTGTACAATGGTCAATCTTACCCACACACCATCAATAAAATTGAATATTGTACATAATATTGCGTCGTTTGTATGTACCTTAAACAAATGTATGTACTTCAATAATAGATTGAACATATATTTATGATGAATAACATATATAGTTATTCCACGGCTGATTGTAAATTATGAAATTTCACAAGAGAATTTGCAGCTCGTTTTCCACACCACTAGATATTGAGATAAATGCTGAAATTTCCCAACTGTTTCTCTGCCGACGTTTTCTCTGCTTTCATGAAAAAATTCTCCCACGTGTAGATGGTGCGTTCTCCAAGACACCCAGTCAGAAATTGCCAACCGTACCAAACATTTTGTGTTGGTACAATATCGGGCTAACGAAAAATACAACAATTTTTCTATAGAACATTTCTGAGAGATAATTTTTCTATATAAAATTTCTGAAGACAATTCTTCTATAGAAAGTTTTTCAAAGACTATTTTTCTATAGCAAATTTCTCAAAGACAGTTCCTCTAAAGAAACCATCTTAAAGACAATTTTTGAATAGAACTTTCTCAAAGACAATTTACTATAGAATTTTTTTTTAAGACAATTTTTCTACAGAAAATTTCTGATAGACAATTCTTCTTTAGAAAATTTCTAAAAGACAATTTTTCTATAGAACATTTCTGAAAGACAATTCTTCTATAGAAATTTCTGAAAGACAATTTTTCTACAGAAAATTTCTGAGAGACAATTTTTCTACAAAAAATTTCTGAGCGACAATTTTTTTATAGAAAATTTCTTTAAGACACATTTTCTATTGAAAATTTCTCAAACACAATTTTCTATTGACAATTTCTCAAAGTAAATTTTTCTTTAGAAAGTTTTTTTGTTTTTTTTTTAGAAATTTTCTAAAGTAAAATTGTCTTTTAGAAATTTGCTATAGATGAACTGTCTTTCAGAAATTTTCTATAGAAAAATTGTCTTTGAGAAATTTTCTATAGAAAAATTGTTTTAATGTTGCAGTCTTTTTTTAAAAAAAATCTAAAGGCAATTTTTCTATAAAAAACTTCTTAAAGACAATTTTTCCACTGATAATTTCTCAAAGACAATTCTTTAAAAGAAAATTTCTTAATGATAAGTTTTCTATAGAAAATTTCGCAAAGGCAATTCTTCTATAGAAAATTTCTCAAAGACAATTTTTCTATAAAAACTTTCTCAAAGACAATTTTTCTATAAAAACTTTCTCAAAGACAATTTTTCAATAAAAAAATTCTGAAAGGCAATTTTTCCATAAAAAAATTCTTAAAGAAAGTTCTTCTATAAAAAATTTCTGAAACACAATTTTTCTAAAGAAAATTTCTGAGAGACAATTTTTCTATAGAAAATTTCTAAAAAAAACTTTCTAAAGAAAAATTGACTTTGAGAAATTTTTAATAGGAAAATTGTCTTAAATAAATTTTCTACAGAAGAATTATCTTTCAAAAGTGTTCAATAGAAAAATTGTCTCTCAGAAATTTTCTGAAAATTTCTCAAAAACAATTTTTCTATAGAAAATTTCTCAATAAAGACAATTTGTCTATAGAAAATTTCTGAGACAATTTTTCTATAGAAAATTTCTTAAGAAAAATTCTTCTATAGAAAATTTCTCAAAGACAATTTTTCAATAGAAACTTTCTCAAAGACAGTTTTCTATAGAAAATTTCTCAAAGACAATTTTTAATAGAAAATTTCTAAAAGACAATTTTCTATAGAAAATTTCTTAAAGACAATTTTTTATAGAAAATTTCTGAAAAACTATTTTTTGTTATAGAAAATTTCTGAAAGACAATTTTTTATAGAAAATTGTCTTTTAGAAATTTTCTATAAAAAATTGTCTTTGAGAAATTTTCTATAGAAAATTGTCTTTGAGAAAGTTTCTCTAGAAAAATTGTCTTTGAGAAATTTTCTATAGAAGAATTTTCCTTAAGAAATTTTCTATAAAAAATTGTCTCAGAAAATTTCTATAGACAAATTGTCTTTATTGAGAAAATTTCTATATAAAAATTGTTTTTGAGAAATTGTTTATAGAAAGTTGTCTTTGTCTTCTAGAAAATTTCTGAAAGACAATTTTTTTACAGAAAATTTCTGACAATGAGAGAAAATTTTTCTATTGAACACTTTTGAAAGACAATTCTTCTGTAGAAAATTTAATTAAGACAATTTTCCTATTAAAAATTTTTCAAAGTCAATTTTTCTTTAGAATGTTTTTTTTTTTGTTTTTTTTTAGAAATTTTCTATAGAAAAATTGTCTCAGAAATTTTCTATAGAAAAATTGTGTTTCAGAAATTTTCTATAGAAGAACTTTTTTTTTTTTTATTATTTATTTATTTAGTCTATGGATTAAATCCTTACAGACTTAAAAAATTTTAACCAAAAATTATTTACAAAATTATATAACAACAAAAAAACATAATTAAATATTTAAATATAGTATTATTTTACGTTTTACAACATCAACATTTAAAGAAAAATCAATGCAATTATATAAATCATTAAAGTCTTTACATATTCTTCGTAATGGGTCAGCATTAGCGTAGTTACTTCGGTGAAACTGCAGTGATAAAGGACGAAAGTAACGAGTTGGACGTTGAGGAACATTGAATGTTATATTATTAATCAAAAATTCCGAATTGACTTCACCATTAATTAAATTAAGTAGAAACGATACGTTTAACATTATTCGACGGCTTTTGAGCGTAGGTAGTTTTATAATAGCAAGTCTACTCGGATATGAAGGAAGATTAACTCCCGGAATCCATGATAAACCTCGCAAACAAAAAATCAGAAACTGTTTTTGGACAGATTCAATGTGATTACTGTGATTGTTATATTGAGGGTCCCAAATTAATGAACCATATTCCAAAATCGGTCGTACAAGAGAAGTATATAGCATTTTTGTAACGTACGGATCACTAAACTCCTTGGCCCAACGCTTTATGAAAGCAAGTACGCCTCTGGCTTTATTTACTGTCATATGAATATGAGAGATAAAATTAAGTTTCGGATCAAATAGTATTCCCAAATCCAGAAAAATATCAACTAGTTCCAGTTGGTGTTCATCAAAGAAGTAGCTAATTTTTATAGGCTTTTTTCTAGAAAAGCACATAGATTTACATTTTTTCAGGTTTAGGTCCATTAGGTTTAAATTGCACCAATTTTGGAAATTATCTAAGTCCATTTGTAGAAAAATATGATCAGACGGATTTTTATAGCTCGAAAATATCTTGCCATCATCGGCATACAACAACCCAGTTGGAAAATGTGTCACTGAGGAAATTTCCACAGTGATTCCTTGAGGAAATGTCTTCAGGTACTGACAAATCATAGGCAATCCTTGATGACATGTCCTAACATTGTCAGCACTGAATGTTTGCTTTAAGAGTGTGGATAATTCCTCTAAGACGTCTAAAAGGAAATGTCTTCAGAATAGCAGTATATTAAATTAGAATTTTAAATCTGGGAAACTCTTTAATTTCCAAGAAAAAGATGGCAATATTATCGACTTAATTAAAATAAAATCAAAATCTAACAAGTATAATAAAAGTAATAAATAGACAAACATTTTTAAAAATAAAGTTTGGAACAAGTGGTTAGGTGTTGGACTAATAAACTGGAGGTTCCAGGTTCAAATCCAGTTGGGACTAAAAAAGGCGAAAAGTTTTTTCTAAATATGAGAAAGATAATTTATAAAGGAAAATGGATAAAAGTAAAAACTAAAGGAAATACGAAAATTTTTTGTATTTTCCCATGACCTATGTCAGACATTTCCTTAAGGAAGTCTTAGGTGACATGTCCCCGGAAGGTCAGCCCTGACCACTGCTGACTTTGAGTGAGGACATTTTGAAAATTTGTATGAAACTGTCCTCAACCCAGTACATAGAGATGTCTTGTGGATGTCAGGTGTGACTCTGACATGTCATCGCTCCGTCACTGAGGATGGCTCGAGGACGTTGCCAACTGGGAATATTTTTGAATATTTTATCACATTTGGAAGATCGTTTATAAATAAAGAAAAAAGAACTGGCCCTAAGTGGCTTCCTTGAGGGACCCCGGATTTAACAGCTATGTTTTTGGAAGTAAGGTTTTTATATCGTACACTTTGCTTTCTATTAAATAGGTATGATGAAATCCAGTTCAGACTATTAGGGGAAAACCCTAATAATTTCAATTTAATCAGGAGCAGATTATGATTAACCTTATCGAATGCCTTACTAAAGTCAGTGTAAACGACATCTGTTTGTTTTCCATTTACAAATCCACGATTAATTATAGTTGTTAAATTTAAAAGATTAGTGACAGTTGAACAGCCCTTCCGAAAACCATGTTGATAAGGGGACAAAATATGCGAGACATGATGACATATGAAATCAGTAATGAATTTTTCAAACATCTTTGGAATTGTGCTAAGCTTCGCGATTCCTCTGTAGTTTGATATATCAGATTTTCTACCGGATTTGAATAATGGAATAATATAAGATTCTCTCCAGAACTTAGGAAAGTATCCATTGCTAACAGAAATGTTAAACAACACAGATAAAGGAGAAGACAGACTCTCAGCACAGTTGATTAATATACAGCTAGGCACACCATCCGGTCCATGGCTATAAGACGATTTTAAACTTTTTAAACAACGTAACACTTCAGAACAATCGATAGATGGTAAAATAATAGATTGATTTGTGACCAAAGGATATGGGTATTCATTTGAGTTGTTATATTTGGCATCAGAGTAAGTAGTAGCAAAAAAGTCAGCAAACATGTTTGATATAATAGTATCATCCCCAGATTCACAACTACCAAACTTCATTACGGGAGGAAATTCTTGAGAACGTCTTTTTGAATTTACGAAATCGTAAAATGCCTTAGGATTTTCTTTAAAATTGGATCTCATTTTTTCTATATAATTGTTATAAAGTGACATATTTAATATAATATATTCAGCACGACATGTAGAATATTTTCCATAGACAATTAAGGAAGCAGATTCTTTGTATTTTTTATACAGTTTATTTTTTTTATTTTTAAGTTTTGATAGCTGCTTTGTACTCCATGGAGGTCCAGACTGCTTACGGTATGTGTATTTCGGAACACAGATATCCAAAAAGGCATAAATTTTTTTATAAAATAAATCAATAGTCGCATCAATTGAAACAGTGCTTAAGTTTTGAGGAGTTAACAACATTTCCCAGTTCGTAGTGTTTATAAGATTATTTAACATTTGATAGTTAGACTTCTTAAAACAAAAAACAGTTTCATTATTAAGGTTTTCAGTAGAACAAATTTCAACAGAGCAAGTAATTTCAATGGTTGGGTGGTAACTATCTTCCGGGATACTAATAGGAAATGATCTACTTATCGAGCATTCGTTTGGATCGTTTACAAATATTAAATCCAGCAATTTACCATATTCGTTTTGTACGCCATTCATTCGAAATAGACATTGATCAGAAAGGCCATTTAAAAAATCATCATTCCAGCTGTCAGTTTTTATAGGAACCAAATTTGGAATATCAGGAAGATAATTCCACAGCACTGAAGGTAAATTGAAATCACCAAAAATAAAGATAGAATCTGTGTCCTTTGCTTGTAATGCAATTTTTACAATGGCTTCCAAATGCTTATCATAAACAGATTGGATAGATTTTGGAGGAATATAAGAGCAGGTTATAAATATATTTTTATTTTTCAGTTTTATTAAAACGCTTATAAATTCAATATCAGGCGGAGAATCAATAATTAATAGTTCAGAAGGCAGACGATTTGATACAGCAATGATAACTCCCCCTCCATTACAATCACCGCCTCTATCTCTTCTATAAATTTGATATTTATTGCAAAGTATTTCAGTATTAAAAACATTATTTTTTAACCAGGTTTCTGTAAAGACAATAACGTGGTAGTCAAAACCAAAACTTTTAGCAAATAGATTAGAAATCTTTGTATTTAGTCCACGAACATTCTGATAAACAATAGTTAGTTGGTTAACAGGGGTTTCATTCAGTTTTTTGGATTCGTTACTTCTTCTGATGGTAGTTGAGCAATATTATTAAGACGTGGGTTGAGTTTAAACACATACTCACGAACAAATGTATTTATAGGCCAAAAATCAGAGTTATTAATTTGTTTAAAGAAGTTACCTGGAACTGTAACTTTAAACGACGTAATATCCCTAGGTTGGGAGTATGTAAATTTTTTAATTTGAATATCGGAACAAAGATCCAGTTTTGATTTGATGAAGCCCTCAATCTGATTTTCAGTAGTGTCAAATGAAAAACGGGAAAGGAAAATTGATTTTCTTGGTGGAATAACTTTTAACGGGTTCGGTTCATTTTGGTTATTGTGTGGAGTAGATGGGGTTTCAGCATCATCAATTTTATCATAGTCTTTTTGATTGTTAGAATCGATTAAATTATGCAAAGGCTGCTTCTGAACAGACAGAGTAGATATTGGAGAATTTACACATTCAGAATCTTTAACATTGGAAGTGGATGGACCAGAATCCTGAACGGAATTAGCTTTATTTGCGTTTCTAGATGATTTTCGACGTTTTTTTGCTGACGGAGGCGAATTAAGAATATCTTTAAGAAAAATTGAGAAAGTTTTTATAGAAAAATTGTCTTTGAGAAAGTATTTATAGAAAAATTGTCTTTGAGAAATTTCTATAGAAGAATTGTCTTTGGGAAATTTTCTATAGAAAACTTATCTTTAAGAAATTTTCTATTAAAGAATTGTCTTTGAGAAATTATCAGTGGAAAATTTGTCTTTAAGAAGTTTTTTATAGAAAAATTGTCTTTGAAATTTTTTTGTAAAAAAGACTGCAACATTATAACAATTTTTCTATAGAAAATTTCTCAAAGACAATTTTTCTATAGAAAATTTCTGAAAGACAGTTCATCTATAGAAAATTTCTAAAAGACAATTTTACTATAGAAAATTTCTAAAAAAAAAAACAAAAAAACTTTCTAAAGAAAAATTTACTCTGAGAAATTTTCAATAGAAAATTGTCTTTGAGAAATTTTCAATAGAAAATTTGTCTTAAAGAAATTTTCTATAAAAAAATTGTCTCTCAGAAATTTTCTGTAGAAAATTTGTCTTTCAGAAATTTTCTATAGAAGAATTGTCTTTCAGAAATGTTCTATAGAAAAATTGTCTTTTAGAAATTTTCTAAAGAAGAATTGTATTTCAGAAATTTTCTGTAGAAAAATTGTCTTTAAAAAAAATTCTATAGTAAATTGTCTTTGAGAAAGTTCTATTAAAAAATTGCCTTTAAGATGGTTTCTTTAGAGAAACTGTAGTCTTTGAAAAATTTTCTATAGAAGAATTGTCTTCAGAAATTTTCTATAGAAAAAGTATCTCTCAGAAATGTTCTATAGAAAAATTGTTTTTGAGAAATTGTTGTATTTTTCGTTAGCCCGAT
This sequence comes from Pegoplata infirma, assembly GCA_963921195.1. Taxonomy (NCBI): domain Eukaryota; kingdom Metazoa; phylum Arthropoda; class Insecta; order Diptera; family Anthomyiidae; genus Pegoplata; species Pegoplata infirma. The sequence goes on along the minus strand of OY992538.1, from coordinate 172,838,202 downwards.
ATTGTACCAACACAAAATTTTTGGTACGGTTGGCAATTTCTGACTGGGTGTCTTTGAGAAAATTTCTATAGAAAAATTGTCTTTAAGAAAATTTCTATAGAAAAATTGTCTTTGAGAAAATTTCTATAGAAAAATTTGGCTGTCACTGATGCTGAATGAAAGGATTCTACGATTATTTTATAGAAAATTTCTGAAAGACAATTTTTCTATAGAAACTTTCTGAGACAATTTTTCTTTAGAATTTTTTTTTTTTAGAAAAATTCTATAGAAAAATTGTCTTTCACAAATTCTCTATAGAAAAATTGTATTTTTTCTGTCTAGTGTTTGTTTACACAGGTTCTACACGTACCAGAAAATTATAGATTTTTCTGTTAACAAACGTCAGTTGATTTTTTGTCGATTTGATTTGAATATTACTGTAGACCACAGACCATTTTGGTAAATTATGCGATATAATTAATGATGGCGTTCAGCAGAAAAAGCTGCTACTCAACTGCTCCTCAACGTTCTGCTGAACGGTTTGATTTTTGACATTTCAGCCAACATGTTGAGTGAGCGCTTCCCATCACTAGTAGCGTAGACAATTTATGCTACATTTGATCACAAACTGATACATGAGCTGTTTTATTGAAATTATTTATTCTTTTTGGACGTTAATAAAGGAAGTAAACAAAACAAATAATAAAAATGTATTTTTAACAGAAAAAAAATAAATAAAAATCTAAAAAAAAAAAATATAAAAATATTTTAAAACATTTATAAAAAAATGTGTTCAGCAGAATCAACTAATCAAAACATGCTACATCTCAACTGTTGAGTAGCAGGTTTCTCTGCTGAACAAGCCCAATGTTTAAGGCCTCTACAGACGATTCAATATTATGTACATCTGCATGTTTTTTTTTTTAGTTCAATATTTTACACAGTATTTTTATGTATGCCAATTGTGGGTAAACGTCAAAAATATTGTGCATAATATTGCGTCGTCTGTAGGTACCTTTACAGTCCCAAACACTTATAATTACTTAATTTTATATCTGAATGTAAAATTTCACCGCTTTTTAAATGGTCTCTACAATTTAAAAAAATGTTGCTTATAGTGTTGACGCGTATTGATGCAACAATTAATTGATGCTCCGAAACTGTCCGAAACATTTTTTTTTCTAACCGATGAACAAGTAACAGGCATTTACATGGAGTTTGACAGATTCTAAGGCCTCTGTTCTGTCTTTCACAACTTTTCAATTCACATGAAATGTTCCGAATCACATAAAATCGAGTTCCGTGTTTTGTTGTTCACGTTTTAGTTTAATGTTGAAATAAAATAATAAATATTTAAAAAAATTATAACGAATAAAGTGCAATCGTTTTACTTTCACCAAACTTTATTTATGTGAAATAGTGCCCCCCATTTCCCGGTTCTCGGTATTCCCGGTTCTGGTACCGGTTTCCCGGTTCTAGATATATTCCCGGGAATACCGGTATTCCCGGTTCTGATCCTGGAACCGGTTCTGAGAAACCAAAAAAAAAACTATGCCATAAAATATTTAAATTACACCATTTAATCAGTATTTAGAAACATTTAGTTGTGTTTGTAAAATTATTTGAAAATCATGTAACTATTTTTTCTTAAATTCAAAAAATAAAATGGAAATGGCGTTTTTCACATGTTTTGTATTTTTTTTGGTTAAAGCAAAGAAAAAATTTTAATTTTAAAAAATTTTACAAAATATACATAACGGTAGTACCGGGAATACCGTCAGAACCGGAACCGGGAATACCGGTATTCCCGGGAATACCGGGAATGAATTGAGAACCGGGAAACCGGTACCATTTCCCGGTAATACCGAGAACCGGGAATACCGGTATTCCCGGTACTACGGTACTGACCGTAGGCACTAATGTGAAACAAAACGAAAAAGAATTTTGGAAGTGAAATCAAGAACACCAAACAAATTCGGAAATTTTCATTCTCACATTTTTTATGTGAATTACTTTTTTTGGAACAGCGGCCTAAGTATACTTTTTTATAAAAACCGAGCAACTTACTTTATTTTAACCAGTTTCCATGGCAATATACTTGTGTATTTTAATAACCTAATGACACAGTTTGACATGGAAACCAATTTCATTAAAAAATATAATTATTTTCGTTATTATTCAAAAACAGAAAACATTTTTATAGAAATTGATACATAACAAAGAAATATGCAAAGCGAAAAAAAGGAACAGGTAACATTTGTAAATTTTGTAATTGTTTTCTTTTTATAATTTTATTTCAATTTTGTTTTAGAAGAAACGTACCAAATCCTATGTAGATGAAGTTTTTCGTCAAATCGAAGCAAAACCAGATATTACGGATATAATGGTTTTAAATAACAAGGGAAATCCGGTTAAAAGCACCATGGAAATGTCAGCAGCAATACAATACGCCGGTCTTTATGAGATATTGCGTGAGAAAGTTACCACTGGCTTACAGAAAATTGACTCTAAAGATGAAGTGATAATGTTAAGGTTGAGGACAACTTTAAATGAGACACTTATAGTGCCGGATGGTAAGATAACTGTAGTGGTTATTCAAAAACCTCAAGATTGTTATGAAAGTATACTCTGATGATTTTATATATAATATAGATAAAATCATCAGAGTACATATTATGTATTGATAATTATTTTTTTTTAAATTTTTGGTTAAAACAAATTTTGTGTCAAAAATAAAATTATTACAAAAATCAAATTTTTATTTATCTCTTTTCATTGCACCACAACAATGGTAAATTCTTCTTCTGGAGCTACCAAATATTCAAATTTTTTGGTAGCAATGCGTAAAAATGTCAAATCATTTGTAGAATCAACATCACGAACAGCACTTCTGGCTGCAGACACTAAAACACCACATATAAGTTTAATTATACCCACGGAGGCTGTATTATCATAGGAGGATATGGCTATTGTGCCATGTGTGTTATTTGACACCACATAACCCATAGCATTTTTCATAATACGATCTGTATTGCCTGCATTTTGACGTATTATTGCATCCAGATGAGGCTGAAAAATTAATGAAATTATGAGTTTTTAAAAGTTTTATGCATAATTAACGATTTGTTTTACCATTTTTGTTGCGAAATTAAAAGAGTTGGTAATGGTTTGTAGAAGTTTTATTTTGAAATAAAAGTTTTAACTTGAACTGTCTGGTTTGAAAATAAATAAAAACTTTGAAACTTTGGTTTTAAAAAAATAACTGGTCTTATAGACTTATAGAAATACTCTACTTCAATTTAAAACGTATGTGCTTACACTAAGAAAAAAAAATTGAAATTAAGCTGAAACAACCTCAAATTAAAAAGAAAACAGTGACAAAAGTCAACAAACTTTGTTTTTTCTTAATTTGAGAATGTTTCTTTTCATTTTTAAAATGGGTGAATAAAAAGTAACTTTTTAAAATCAAAGTTGCTTCATTTTTAATTTAAAAGTGAGAATTGTTGATTTAAGGTTGATATAATTTTAATATTAAACAATTTATTTAAAATAATATGCAGTTTTATAAAAATTTTTGATTTGTTTTTTATGTGAAACCCAGTATATGGGTAATATGATAAACTTAGACTATATTGACTGTGGTAAAAACTTATATTACTTAAAAAATACACATTATACTTAACCTGATTAAACTTAATTATTTTATTATTTTCCTTTCTGTGAATTGAATCGTAAAGTCCATTTTATAATTCTCGTCAATTTTTTTAAAGTAAAAAACAACTCTGTGGTAATTTTTAAAATTGAAATGTCAAATAAAATTTTTTTATATATTTTTTATTTACTTTAATTCGGTTTCCAATCTACAAATTATTAACTAAATGTGCGAAAACAATTAATAATATAATAAAAATGGTAAGCAAAAACAAGTATTAAAGAAATTAGATTTGACAGAAAAAAAGTCAAAAGTATATTACCACAGAGTTGTGTTTTACTTTAAATCTAGGACTTTTCTTTCCCGTTTACACTCGACTTTACAAAATGTTAAAAAAATCAAAAATTAAAAAAAAAAAATTCAAAAAATTTTTCTGTCCAATAAATGTATTTTCGCTTGTAATTTAAACTTAAAAATCTAGCAAAGACAAAATTGATCTGCGAAATGGGTTATGGAGGTGTAAGAGTATCAAAAATTTCTACATTTTGCTATATCTCGCATACACCGAACCAAATATGGCAGTAATATTGACGAAAAAGCATGTTGATTTGACGAAATTACAATCATTATACAGCTAACAAAACCGAGGTGTTGAATTGAATAAAATTCGTTGATTTTTTTATTTGACATTAGTTTGACGAAATTTCGTCAAATTAACAGAATTATTTTCGTTAATTTGAATAAAATATTTTATTCAATTTGAATAAATATCATCAATTTAACAAAATGATTTTCCTTAATTTTATAATGTTTTATCCATTTTCCTAACTTTTTCTACCCTTAAAAAAATAAAATATCCATAAATACAATTTTTGTAATTACTTTTTTTTATTTAATTAAAGTTGTTAATATTTTAAAAAATGATTACTATTATTAACAAAAAAATTAATAATTAAAAAAATCATTAATAATAATTTAAATATAAACTTACACAAAGGGAAACGAATGAATTTCTTAAATCGAACGACGACGAAAATGCTGGCGTGTGCACATATTTCGAATGTGTTAATCCAAATTCCAGACATTAACTTATTTATTTTTGAAGTACATCAGGAGAAGTCACCATCAATATAATATGTAGAATACCTATAAAAAATTAATAAAAATTAGTTGTTTGTTAATTTAATTATTAAATATAGTATACTTACATGTTTGAAGTTTGCAGAATTTGAAGACGTTTTTACAATTCCAAAAAATGACATAAAAACTATTAGCTTTAGCCAATTAAACAAAATTGCATGAAAAAATAAATTAATTTTCGCGGTAAATACATTTTCTCGTGACGCTGAACATTGAAAAAAATAATGGCGTCCAAACTAATAATATTAGTCAATTTGACGAAATTTTGTCAATTTTACTTCTTCAGAGGATGTTAACTTGACGAAATTTCGTTGATTTGAATAAAATTTGTTGAATCTTAAAAAAAAAATTGACAAAATTTTGTTAAAGATCTACGAAAATTTTTTGTTGATTTTACCTACGAGATTTGGTTCGGTGTAGTTTTTGAGATATAACCAAAACACAAAATTAACTTGCTTATTTTAGAAGTTATTCACAATTTAAAAATCTAGCAAATAAAACATTTATCTGGGATCGCCAAAAAGGCCTATTGTGGGGTAATAGTGGCAAAATTTTCATTTATATTGTTTTATCTCGCTTAGTTTTTGAGATATAACCAAAATAAAAAACTAACGGCGTTTTGCATGAGAGAATATCATACACTCAGAAAATTATTGCAGTTACTACATGACGGTCGTTTGTGTAGTAAGTAGTAGCTGTTGTTTTTAACTACAATTTCGGTCGTTTTTGTATGAAAAAATCTCAAACAACTTTTTTTGTAGTAGTTTCAAAAAATAACTACAAAAAATATACTACACTGTAGCAATAGTTGATTTATGTAGTTGTTTTTAGTTTTTTTTCTAAAACTCGTTTTTTTCTAGAAATTTTTATTGCAAACGAATGTGTCGAGCGAGTTGGTCGTGCGGGATGCGGAAGGAATTATTTTTATACCAAATAAATAATATCTAAATATATTAAATTTAATTATAACAAAAAATATGTTTTTGGAAAAATATTCTTGAGCGAAAGAAAATAAGTGGATAAAAAACCAATCGGAAAAAAACAAAATAAAATGTGTGCAGTGTTTTGTTTTCTTATGAGCGCGCAATCTTTCTTTTCTTTGTATACACAACTGAGCAGGTACATACTTTTTTGATACATTTCAAATTAATTCTTTTTTTTTTATAAATAAATTTTGCCAAAGCATTTCGTTTTTTTTTATTCCAGACAAATTATGATCAGTAGCGGTGAAAATTTGAAATGAACTATTAAAAAAACAAAGGTAAATACAATCAATTTATTTTGTTTAACATTTTATTAATATAATTTTTTTCTTCTATAATTCCAGATAAATACATCAAAAAATTGTCATCATGTCGAAATTCTATACAACCAACTGAAATGTATTGCTTTTTAAATAAATATCAATCATTTAAACGTTTAAGAAATTTTTTAAATAAAATTTCAGGCAATTGTAGAAAAACAACTGTATTAAACAGTTTTGTAGTAGTTTTTACTACATTTTGTAGTTGAAAATCAATAGTTAAAAACAACAACATGTTCAGTTGTTTTTACCGTTTATGTAGTGGACGCCTTTTCAACGACAAAATGTAGTCAAAACAACTGTCTTTTGTAGTAGATTTTACCGACATACTTTTTTGAGTGTAAATAGAATTATTTTTGGGCCTCGAGCTAGAATAATAATTTGAAATATAATAAAAAAAAAATCGGAAAAGTCCATGTGTAATAAACATTGTATATATATATATATATAACAAGGCACATTTCAGATGTACCATATGCACATGGAAGAAGTTTTGACAAGGCGGCGCGTTGCGTTTTAGAAAATTAGAGTGTAAGGCTGTTTTATTCTTACAACCTCACTTAACTCAAAAATCGAGTTTTTGAGTTATGCTACTATTGTAGTAAATGAGCGATATGTATTACAGTTTTTTAACAAATATTTCTTGTTTAAATATCTTACTGTTATTTATATTTAGGCCTTTATTCATAATACTTAAAGTGTACTTAAAGTAGGTTTATTTGACAAATATTCATGCACTCAGAAAATTATTGCAGTTACTACATGACGGTCGTTTTTGTAGTAAGTAGTAGCTGTTGTTTTTAACTACAATTTCTGTCGTTTTTGTATGAGAAAATCTCAAACAACTTTTTTTGTAGTAGTTTCAAAAAATAACTACAAAAAATATACTACACTGTAGCAATAGTTGATTTATGTAGTTGTTTTTAGTTTTTTTTTCTAAAACTCGTTTTTTTCTAGAAATTTTTATTGCAAACGAATGTGTCGAGCGAGTTGGTCGTGCGGGATGCGGAAGGAATTATTTTTATACCAAATAAATAATATCTAAATAAATTAAATTACAATTTATTAAATTTAATTATAACAAAAAATATGTTTTTGGAAAAATATTCTTGAGCGAAAGAAAATAAGTGGATAAATGAGATAACAAGTGTGTATAATATAGCGCTCACATAAGCGTGCGTAAAAACCAATCGGAAAAAAACAAAATAAAATGTGTGCAGTGTTTTGTTTTCTTATGAGCGCGCCATCTTTCTTTTCTTTGTATACACAACAGAGCAGGTACATGCTTTTTTGAAACATTTCAAATTAATTCTTTTTTTTATAAATCAATTTAGCCAAAGCATTTCGTTTTTTTTATTCCAGACAAATTTTGATCAGTAGCGGTGAAAATTTGAAATGAACTATTAAAAAAACAAAGGTAAATATAATCAATTTATTTTGTTTAACATTTTATTAATATAATTTTTTTCTTCTATAATTCCAGATAAATACATCAAAAAATTGTCATCATGTCGAAATTCTATACAACCAACTGAAATGTATTGCTTTTTAAATAAATAAATATCAATCATTTAAACGTTTAAGAAATTTTTTAAATAAAATTTCAGGCAATTGTAGAAAAATCAACTGTATTAAACAGTTTTGTAGTAGTTTTTACTACATTTTGTAGTTGAAAATCAATAGTTAAAAACAACAACATGTTCAGTTGTTTTTACCGTTTATGTAGTGGACGCCTTTTCAACGACAAAATGTAGTCAAAACAACTGTCTTTTGTAGTTGATTTTACCGACATACTTTTTTGAGTGTGCAATATCAGTCAAATAAACCTACATTAGATTTAATATACTCATTATGAATAGCCCAGTTAATCTTTAAATTAAAAACACAATTTTTAGTCTGGATTACTCAATGGTATGTTAAAAAAATAACTCTCCGTTAAATTTAACTTTTTTATACAAATTTTGACATAAGCACAGTAAAAAGTTTTTGGTTAATTTTAATTCCTAGCTGGTGTGTATATATAACAATGCCAAAAATAATTTAATTTATTCCATAAAAAGTTCACTTTTTAAGAGATAAAAAGAGAGTGAGAGAATGGATTTTGAATTTATTTTTGGGTGTTATAATAAAACCAAAATATGGAAATAATTTTACTCCTAAACAGGTGTTTATTTGAACAAGACAGGACTTAAATTTCTCCAACAATAAATAAAACAAATGTAAGGTTATGTTTTTTAATATTTTTGTGTATTGAATACAAATACAGACCAAATACATGAATAAAGTTAACATCCAGAGGACTGTTGATTTGTCACCCAAACTCAGCACAACTTTGCATAAAATAAACTGCTACTGCTTCTATATTAAGAAATTATTTCTGGGGGTAGGCACCGTCGTGACCTAAAAATTCCATCTCTTTGCCTTCTGCTTCAAGTAAAGTTAAACAAAAATCAATTAAAATTATTGATAAACGTTTGTAGTCAATACTTCATAATTATATTTCGGTCGGAGTAAAATCTTCACTTTCTGGATCACAAATTTTGATAATATAAAAATTTTACTTTTGTGTACTGCTAACCTCTTTTCTCACTTTCATTGAATGAATAAACATTTTTTGTTCACTCAATATGACAGCTGTTTTGAATTCCTTGTTAAGTGTTTATCTTAAACTTGATGATCTACAATTTTTTGATGACGTTTGACGTTTATTTTTTATAAGTTTTTCAAGAGAGAAATTTAATTATTTCTTGGCATCAAAATAAAACTAAAAAAAATGACATAAAGATAATCAAATTTTTAATCCCTTTGTGGTTTAGCATATAACCCATTTCGGATTTAATTTTGAGTTTAATTCCAAAGTAGTTTAATACCATATTCGCATTCATTTTTTTAAACATTTTTAACCACTTAAACATGTTTAAATTAAAACTCGTTAAGGTACATAAACATGTTTAAGTACTTAAACATGTTTAAAAAAATGAAAGCGAATTTGGTATAAAATGTGCTCCGCTAGGTTTTAAATATAACCCAAAACTTTTTACTGTGAGGCTCCGTTTAATCAGCAGTTAACTTTTCATTGAGTAATCCGCCCTTACCCCAGTTTCTGTAATACGAACGCCATTCGTTTGCGACGAATTTGCATGTATTTTGTTTTTGCTACAATAACAAAATACACACAAATTCGTCACGAACGAATAGCGTTTGTATTACAGAAACTGAGGGTTAGTATTAAAAAAAAATATATATATTTTTGTAACAGAAAATATAATTCAAACCAAGTTTCACTTGGCAATGCCGCATTAATAGCAATGCCGCGTTAATATCAATCTGGCAACAACAAATATATGTTAATGTAAGCTCAGTGCTGCCAGTATATTTGGCATACTGTCCCAAACTTACGATTAATAATTTCCCAAAATCCCCCGCATAATATAAACAAAAATACACGCGAAAAAAAAACTTGGTATTGGGTCATAAAATTAGGGGCAAATTTTACCAAGTTTATAGGGAGGATATGCGTTCTACAAGTTTTTTCCACAATTTACCAAGTTGCTTAGAAAAATAAGTTAAAGTTTAACTAACGACATTTTAGAAAAAAACTTGGTAAAATATTCCAATTTAGCTTTCATTGATATCCCAATACACATTAATAAATATTCCCATGCTTTTTTAAATAATTAACACCTTATTTTAGTAATTATTAAAAATAAAATTTATTAATAAATTATTTTTGTTTAAAACAATATAAAAACTTACTAAATAAAATAAATTTCCATAAAAAATTATATAAAAGTTTAAATTCAATAATAAGTACCTCTGCTGATATTATTGGAACATCTTTTAGGTACTTGAAGGCCGCTTCTTTTTTTCCACAGCAAACAGAACGGCATTAAGTTGTAACTAAAAAAAAACAATATTGTATCTTTATGATTTGTTAAAAAAACTAAATTTTATTACTTACCTTTTTATTTTTTATTTACCAACTATTTTTTTTGTACACAAATAATTTTTTTTACAATTGCACCGACATATTGTTTTTTTTCATCGACATGTTGGTACTCGTCGTTGTGAAAAAAAAATCTAACATTTTCCCTATATTTTGAGTTATTTTTCCATTTTTATCTTACTAATTTCTCCCAAGTTGTACTTGGCAACATGATGTTCATTTTTTGCTGCCAAGTACTGGGTCAAATTATGTAAGGATTGGTCAACAGCTGTCATCTTCATATAAAAAAAAAATTGCCAAGTATACTTGCTAAATATTACACACGATTTTTTTTTTGTGTGTACTTGGTGAAATTTTGTTCATACCAAAAAAAAAAATTTTACCAAATTTTTGCTAAAATTATGCTTGTCGATATCAATACCCTATTCGCACGTATAGTTTTAAACCGTTTTAGCAGCAATATTTTTAGCACTTTCTTTATTCTATTATAATTGCTAAAATCGGTTTTAAACTGTAAGTGAGAATAGGGTACACTCATAGAAATATCTTAGTAGAAAAATTAGTAAACCCATTGTAGATCAAGTTTTACAGAATATTGCCGTATTCAACAAAAATTAATGTTGATATCGTTGAATAATCAGTAAATTTGAATCAACTATTTACAACGCTTATACAGAATTCAATAGATAAAACCAAAAAAAGAAAAAACAACCCTGTTCGTTCAATTTTGTATTATCAAGTTGGTAGCAATGCATTGCAATGTGAAATTTGTTTGTCTCTTATAAAATTATTTTATGTGTTTGTTTCTTATAAAAATATTTAAGATTATAAAAATAAATAAAAATAGGATCTGATGATCAGATTCTGATCTGTAAATATTTGGTAAGTAATATATAATATTTGGTAAGTAATAAAATACATTGGTTACTTTATGTATTCATACTATATTATATTTTTTTTTTGTTTTTTTTAAGGTTTTTGATTTGGTGTCATTAGAAAACTGGAGAATGGCTTACGAGTGCATAACATAAATAAACGAAGTGTGTGTGAAAATCTTGTTTAAATATTGCAGCTTAAAAAGCCGGTGATAATTTTAAAAAATATTGTGATTTATACTTAATAAAAGAATATTTACAAATAACAACAAGCTTTTTTTTTTAAAAAAATTTCTTATATCAACAAAAATATGAATTGAGTTTACAAAAAATACGAGTTGATTTACAAAAAACGAGTTGATCAACTTTTACAAAAACTGACAACAATTTTTATTGAAATCAACATAAATATTTGTAGGGTCAAAATCAACAATGATTTCTGTTGAATTTACAGCGATTTTCTTTGGGAATACAATGATTTTTGGTTGAGTGTATAAAGTAACATAATTAATTTTTTATGTAAAATAACCAAGTAACTTGCACAATAACGCAAATTACTTGCACAAAAAAATTATCGAAAGAAAACAGAAAAAAAAAACAAATACAGACTGCCATTTTGCTAAAGAAAAATTGTACAAAAAGGGTCAGTTGGTCGGCGGTAAATTAAATCCTACACAACATTTATTATATTATAATATGGACACAGACTAATACAGACTCGACATAAGTGACAGGTGTCAAAAAAATAGTTCTGAACCATATGGTTAATATTTTCAAATTATTCTACGAATTAGGTTAGAAAGAGAAAACTGATATAACGCGCCATAAGAAAAATGGATGCCAAATCGGTTTTTGTTGTTTCACTCACTCCTAAGTCGTAGAAAGTGTTGCCATGTTAGCGTAAAACGGACTAAAAACCGCTGTGTTTTCTCCTAAAATCGCTTAGTTTTTCCCCATTTTTTCTTATAAAACTCGACTGTCGAGTCTGTATTTAGTCTGTGATATGGATATATATTTGTGAAAATTTTTAATTCAACAAATATACAAATTTTTACAAAAATTTATTTTAGCATAAATGTGGTAATTTTAGCATTATTTTTAGTTAACTTTTCTAATAATTTTGGTATATTTCACCATATTTCTTTTGGTATATTTTACCAAGTTTTTGCTTAAATAGCATTAGCATTTTCTTCAAAATTTTTTACATAAGCGTTTTGGTTAAGTTGCGAAAACTACTTTGTCGGTTGTAGTTTTAGCATATTTTTGTTTAAATTTTGCCTGATTTTTGGTCACTTCGACACATATTTTATTTGGGTGTAGTCTGTATTTGTTTTTTTGTTTTTTGTCGAAATCTTCACTAAAAGGGCTATTTTAAATTTTTTTTTTGTGACCAATGCCAGTAAAGTCAACATGTTCAAAAAAATGTATTATGTTACTTTACCATCGACAAAAACTTCTGCAAAATTAAAAAAAAAAAAATCCAAATTGTCTTGCTCAACCTAGTTGTTTTTTGTGTGTTCTAAAATATTCCCGACAAAAATTCAGTGCCATCATAATTGAAAATAAATCCTTTGAACTGGCAACTCTGTTAACACAAATGACAAACAAAAAGAAATGCAAAAATGCCAAACAAATTGACATTTCTCGCGCGCATTACAACAACAAACAACTGCTACAAAGTAAAGCAAAACACAAGACAGAAAGAACGTAGAAAAAGTTGGTGACGGGTTTTTAGTAACAGTAAAAAAAATTGTAAAAAACTAATATTATTGTAATAGAAATAATTTTAAATTCATTACAAAACTCCTGTAAAACATGTAGTTAATAGAAAAATCAATCGGGAAAATGTAAGTAAACACTTTGTACAAAGTTTAAACTAAAAATGTGTTAAAATTTGCAACATTGTAAAATAATTTTCTTTTTTTTGCAACACAGTAAATTGAAAAGTTTGTGTGAGTTAAAATGAAGTCGCTAATAAAATGTATACACTGGATTCAGTGAAGGATTTTTAGGTTATTTGAAAAAAAAAAAAAATAACTTTGTAATGAAGTAAATATTTTCAAAACTACAATATTGCAAATATTTTTTTTCTATATCTCTGATTGAGGAGGGGTTTATTGACGAAAAAAAGATGTCATCTCAATTGGGTGAATATGTTAAAAATCGTTTTGTGTAATTTCCATAGATATCTAAAAAAACGGAAGTTCCTATGGAATTTTCTTTACTTTGTATTAGGTTTTTCACATTTTTTGTTGTTGTTCTTTATATTTTTTCTATGCACAACACAAAAGAGTAGTGGCATTACATCAAGAGTACTCCAGAGGAGGTTATAATGAGATTTGTACTGTGAGAGTAGCAGGAAATCTCGGTCAAAGTAATTTTACATATCAACTGTTTCCTGCTAACTTTGTTGTTTTTATTATTGTCACAACATTGTTGTACAAAGTGGGTTTATTATGCCCAGCACCGGTAACAACAACTACGTCACATCACGTAAATCCCATAAAATTGGTTAGTAGATGACATGCGCTTTTTTTTTTAAATATAACCTCAAATTGTGTGAAAGTAAGAGAACAATGATGTTGGAAGAAGTGTGAGAGATTCAGTGATATGTTACTAGTAGTTTTGCAACAATGTTAATTTGACATGTTTACAGTTTCTGCAAATAATAAAGTTAAGTGAAAGTTGGAAGTAAAATTAAATACATAACATGTTTTAGAGTAGCCATAGTTAATTAATGTACTATCGAACACCCTGCACACTTTGTAGTGCAATTGCTTAGGTACTCCTTTTAATCCTAAACATTTTAAATTTCAAAACATGTCTTTCTCTTGGATGTAAATTATGCTGAAGGATCCTACATGTTAAATATTTTTTGATTCTGGGTTTTTTTTTCAATAGGAAGTACCAATTTTCTCTGTTTATCCCCTTTTTCTTCGTAGAATCAACATTTTAAGCTTAAAAGACCATTACAATTGCTTACCCAATTTCACCCTCTTAGAATAACCTTCCAAATATTTCTCCATATACACCATTTACGCAAACGTACAGGTATGTGCACTAAAATGCATGTAACTCATGAACCAATACACATACAAAGACAATATACATAAAAACCTTGGCATTGACGTCAGCTTTCATGGGAAATTTGCAGAAATAAAATAAGGTTATGCATTACAGAGAACACGCATTACAAACAATGCAAATTTTTTTTATATTTAGTGCCCTTAAATGCATAAAACTCATGAGCCAATACACATACAATGACCGTATATACATAAAAACCTTAATATTGACATCCCCTTTCGTAGGAAACTTACAGAAATTAAATCGGTTCACGCATTGCAGAGAAATGTGTGTTTCAGTGTGCAGGACTTCGAAGTTCTTCAAACAAACAAATGTTGCGTATCTTTAACAAAAAGACATGTTTAGTTTCAGGGAGAACTTTTTCCCCTCTTGTCCTATTTTGCCCATAATGTACCTCTTGTACATTAGGGTGGAACGAAAAGTGCTTTTTCGCGAATTGCACTTTGGCACTATGTGCCTTAGAACGATTTCACATGAAAAATTATAACGACCGTTTTAAGGTTACGCCAACATTCTGCGAAATTTTTTTTTAAAAAATTGTCTGGAAACGCATTGTTGTAATGCGTTTTTTTCACAATACGCAAAATTATAAACAACGTTAGACTGACTCGTATGGTATATTTTAAACAAAAAATCATGAAAATATACCGATTAATAAAAAAGTTACGCGATTGAAGCAATATGAAATCATTATTAATTGGATAAAAATTAATTACGACCTTGGAGCAAGGCTATCTCAAGACTATTTATATATGTATCATGAATTGTAAATGTATTTTCGGACTCGCTAAAAGGGAGCTCCTTCAAAACATATTTGATATCGCATAAAATTTTTTTTTGAATTTTGTACCCCAAAAATTAATCGATTAATACGATCTATTTGAAAATCGTAAGATTTTGTGTTTCGGCATTCGACAAATTACACTACATACACTCACTAATCACGTGAGTAAAAAATATTCAGACTGTATTCACACCAGGCAATTTGAATTGCCTTACTTCTTATTTTATAGGCAAGTGAGGTAAGAAGAATGGAAAGGGGGAAAAAAACCAAGAATCAGAATAAATAAAACCAATAACTTGAAATCTTAGTTCACATTCATATGGCGCGAATCAGCACAGTCGATCGTGATCGAAATTTTATCAATTTAAGAACAGTTATTCAAAAAAAATATTTTTTATACAATCCACTTTAAAAAAGTACTTTTTCGAACGCATGCAGTAAGAGGGTTATTGGTCGGATGGAATTACGGCACTGTTGCTAAAACACTGGCTAAACTTTTTAGCTTTTCTTATCGTGTGGGAGTCTTCCGCACTTGCTGTAAGGAGGCAAATAATAGGTCTCCCGTAGAAATCGTTCTACGTTTCTTAGTTTCTTACTGAACGTTGGAGTCGATCCATAGTATGGGTTCCATACACCAGTTTGGTGAAAGTGTGGCATGGCGCCCTCGTATTAAAACTTAATGCATTTGGTGTTGGTGATCACATCTCACAGGGGCCCCTTCTTTCGAAGGGCGCCCTATCGATTTATATCGAGGTTTCTCGGGAACCGCACTATACGTTTTGTTATGGATGGGGTTTCAATCATTTGTCATTCATTTTCTTTTAATCATATGCCAAGCCGTGTAGAGGTTGAAGCCATGAGACAGAAAATGAATGACACGGTTAATCATGACCTGTCTAGAGATGCGTGATTCACGCGTAATCGAGAGTGAAATTTATTTTTACTCACGTGATCGTGAGTGCGCGTGATTAGAAAAAATTGTTTCGTGCGTGAGCGTTCGTGAGTAATTTTTGTTTCGTGAGTCTGCGTGATTGTTTTTTGCTGTTTGAAACAGAAAACAAGTAAAATTATATTGAATTTAATGACAATTTGATACAAAATTGTTATTTAAATAAATTTTTATTATTATTTTAAGAAAACTAAATACTTTTTGTGGAAGAAATAACAAAAAAAAAATTAAATAAAAATTTTATTTTCGTGAGTCTTCGTGAGCGTGATTAAAAAATTTTAGTTACTCACGAGGGCGTGCGTGAACGTGAACAAAAATTTATTTTTCAATCGAACAAGTCGTATGTGGAATTCACTCCCTGCAGAAGTCTTCCCAGTCAGCTAAGCAAAATTTAAAATAAATAACCATAAACACTACTCCCTCTATCCTCCTCCCCATAACCTATTCTACTAATACCAACATAATGCACTGCATTAGCATCTTCTGAGGGTTGGCTAAAAGTAAAAAAAAAAACTCCAGTACCATTTGGAAATGCTGATTTTCCATCCCTGGCTCACTCATGACTAAAGCAATTTTCGATATCACGCTCACGCTTGAGTCACACAGATTTACATTACCCAAAACATTTTTACAAAATAACAAAAAACATGTTTCACTTAAAATCACCAAAAAAAGTAAAAAAAACTCCAGTACCATTTCGAAATGTTGCTTTTTCATCCCTGGCTCACTCATGTCTCAAACAATGATATCACGCTCACGCACAGATTT
This sequence comes from Pegoplata infirma, assembly GCA_963921195.1. Lineage (NCBI taxonomy): Eukaryota > Metazoa > Arthropoda > Insecta > Diptera > Anthomyiidae > Pegoplata > Pegoplata infirma. Next base: position 172,821,719 of record OY992538.1, on the reverse strand, counting down.
AAATTACTCAAAACATTTTCACACAATTACAAAGAACATGACTTTTTTTCTTGCGTTTAAGCCTAGCCTTGGCAAACGTGTGTAAGAAGCAAATCCGTAAAAAAAAAATAGAATTCGTGATTTTTTATTCTATCCCGTTTGTTTTCAGACAACGTTTACCCAAAAAAAAAGGCTAGTCTTTAACGCAAGCAAAAAAAAATCTGCGTGTAAATTCCCACTAACGAAATTTATTTCTTAACTCACGCTCAATCACTAATCATGTCACTCGTTATTTAAGTGACTAACGTTTCCAACTCCTGCCCCTCCTCACCCATACAACTAAAGCAAAAGTCATACTTTTTATTAATGTCCCGGAGTTTTTTGCAGCATTTGTGGAATTTCTAAAACAATTTGGTGTACATAGGTGGTAACACTAAGATAAGCTCCCCAAAGCCCATGTCCTTAAGCTTAAAAAAAAGAGAAATTTCCACCGTATACATAGTAATAAACAAATGAGTAAAGGCAACATTGTTGCTCAATGTTATTATTCACTCTCTCTTTTGTTTTGTGCTACTGCTGTCAGCGATGCCAACTCAGCGCGTTTCGCGCTAGATTTAGCGCTTTCTGACCACCCAAAAAGCGCATTTTTTAAATCTAGCGCGTTTTAAAAAAGGCGCTAAACTGGCGCGTTTTCACTTTTTCATTTAGCGCCTTTGGCGCTTTCTTTCTACAACTAATCACTACATGAAAAAATGAACATTTTACAACAGAAACGTCATAATAACAGTATTAAATCCATTTTTTCACATAGATGCTGTAGCACAACCATAGAAATGTGAAACTTTATTGAAAATTAAAAAAAAATGTGGCTTTTATAATATAAACAGAAAAAAATTTTTTTTTGAAAATTATATTTAGCCATTTTTTAGACTTATTCTGCGAATATGCCTGATGATTTTACAAAAATTTATATTAAAACCGTTAAATTAAACATAGTTTTTTAGCGCTTTTTACTTTATTCAAATTTAGCGCTTTTTAGCGCTTTTTGAGTCACTGTTTTGCGCGTTTTGCCTGTAAAAAGTTGGCATCACTGACTGCTGTTGTATGTATTCCTTTGCCAGCCATATGCCCATGCATATACATTGGAGGGATTATCATGTCATTTTCATATTGAGAAGAAAATCTAACATGTGGTTGATGTAACAAACAGTAAAATCGATGACATTGAGCGCAACAATGTTGCATAGACACCATAATGTCTGCACTCCTTTTTGCACTCTTGTTGGTTCTGTTGGTTATTCGGTGTTGTAAATGTCGAGGTTAACGACCACAACTTCATATCTTAGTTGTTGTAATATTTCTTTTTGTTATTGCAAATATTACATACAACTCCCAATTTTTTATGTACAATATGTTTTTTTTTGCCAGTTTTACATGACGTTGTGATTATTTCTAGCTTTATGCGTTTTCCATATATTGTAACCTTTACTCTCCATTGAGGGTAACTCCCTTTTTTGTTGTAATATTTTTCAATCTTTATACTTTGTACTTATCTTCTCTCCATGACCTTTTCATTTACAACATTTCCAAATGTATTTACAAATTTGTTTACAAAGTTTTTTTAATTGGAAAAGCTTAAGAATGATGATTGGCACTTGTTTCTTAATTGTAATGATAAAACAACGTTGGGAACAACTTTCCCCTCGCGATAATATTTTAATTAATACTCTGTATCCCCGCCCTCAAAGGAGGTGGGTCGAAAAAAATTAACTTTTCTTATCCTCTATTGGACGCAGAGCGGTTTAATATGCCGTGCATGGATGAAGAGGAGTTGGAAACGTTCGAACACTTAATCTGTCATTGCCCGGCACTTTCTGGTCAGAGACTTGCTTCACTAGGGAGCTGCACGATCTTTCTGATTTTTCGGATGTCAAAATTCAATATCTTAGGAATTTCATAAGAAGCTCAAATTAGTTTAACGGCTGGGACTAGTGGGGAAAGCTTTTACAGGTCCGTGGTATCACAACGAAAAAAAATCGGCTCAGGGCCGAAAAATTTTCCTCTTAAAAAACTCTTAAAAAATTCAATTTTTATAACGTTTTTTTTTTTTTTTTGTATTTTGGTTTAACTAAGCTGACGATTTGTACTGACTTGATCAGTATGTATGGATTTTTAGTCACGTGCACTGACCAAAAAACGATGTACTGATCAAAAACGATGTACTGATTTTTTGAAACATTTGAACTAGGGCTTCCAATCGGGATTGGCTTTTCTGAATCCCGGGATTCGGGATTGAAGAAAAATTTTCGGGATCCCGGTTTCGGGATCCCGGGATTTTCGGGATATTTTGAATCCCGGGATTCACGGGATTTTTTGGAAATTTTCGGGATTTTTCGGGATTTTCAAAAATTTTTTGAATTTTTTGTCACTTTAACAAATTCACGCGTACGTAAAATTAGCAAAGTGTTGTTGATGTTGTGAACTTCAAAAAAAGGTCGGGATTCCTCCTGTAAAGAATATCCGTATTCGGTTATCTTTCGTCGTGCCTCAACGTTATCAACTTTTAGTGAGCATGAGTTGAAAAAAATATATGAATTTTTAAATTTTTGCATAAGTGATTCATTTTTTGCTATTTTTTTATTTTTTTTTAAATTTATTTTATTTTTTTTTAAATTTATTTTTTTTCTTGCAAAAAAATATTTTTAAGCAATGTTTTTTTTGGTAAAAATTGTGTTAGCGAGAGTAGAGTTTGCATGACTCACGCGTGAGCGTAAATGATAAGTGAGTGATTCCATTAGTTTTTGCGTGAGCGTGACTGATTGTGAGTCGAAACCCACTTACGCCTTTAAACAAATGTTTTAGTAAAACATAAAATAAAAAAAGTTTACAACTTAAGGAGTTAATATGTGTCAAAAGCCATTTACGGCAATATTCTTCTTGTAAGAGTTAAAGGAATAAATAAAAGAGGCCTTATGTAAAACCACCACTAGTTTTAAGAATTTCTTTGCATTTCGCAAACGTTTCACATTTTTCTATAACAAAAACATGGTACCTGACGAAACTTTTGTCGATTTTTTTTTATTTTGTTCCACAAAATTCATATTTTATTCAAATTATTTAAAAAAAAATCTAAAAATAATAAAAAATATTGGAAAAATCGGGATCCCGAAAATCCCGGGATTGAAAATCAGAAATCCCGAGATTCGGGATTTGCCTAATCCCGAAAATCCCGGGATTTCCGGGATCGGGATATCCCGATTGGAAGCCCTAATTTGAACATTTCAACTTAAAAAATAATTTTATTCTATGCAAAAATTTTAACGCAAAATGTATCTGAGCATGAGATTATTGTGATCCTTACAAATTTATATAAAAAAATCTCACAGAATCTTTATTTATCTATGTTTAGAAAGATGATGTTTTTGTAGAATCCAAATGATTCTAATATGTGTGATGAGGTAATGTCATTAGAACTTATTGAAAAAATCGCTCAGAACATAAGGACTATTTAATGAAACATATGCTTATTTCACTGTTCGATACCAAAAACCTTCCAGTAAAACTTCTAACTGATCCTCAGAGATTACTCCAAAAAAATGCACTCACTTTTTATACCCTCCACTTAGTGATAGAGGGTATATATAAGTTTGTCATTCCGTTTGTAACTCATCGAAATATCGATCTGGGGCCCCATAAAGTATATATATTCATGATGCCCGATCGATTTTAAGACATTCTAGCGATGTCCGTATGTCTGTGGAAAATGCTGTCACGGACAAAATATTGCACAGATATGACTGAAACTTAACATATTTATTGGAAGTTCTTCCGAGAAGTTTGGTATTGCATTTGAGCGATATCGGTGCAGCGGTTCAAAAGTTATGAACGAAAATGTAAGCACACCTCAAAAATTTCAGTACATTCAACATAACCTAAAAATACAAAATGCTTTAATTCGGCTTCTGGTTGACATATATGAACATAATTGAACACCAAATGGTATTTAAACAAGTACGAACATATTTTTTGACAAAAAAAGAAAAAATCCCGGATTTTTTTTTACCATTTTTTTCGCGGAATTTTTTTTTTCAAAAAATTTTTTTTTTCAAAAGTAATTTCCTTTTAATTAAAGTTTTTTGCAATAATCTTTTTGAAATTTTGGAGGGTATGACTACATTCGGCAAGGCCGAATTTAAAATTTTTACTTGTGTTTTATAAAATGGACCTCTTGATTCCAAATCAGCAATCCAAATTGTTTTGTCATATTCCGTTTTCGCGATATTCTCGTATAAGAATTTTTTTGGTTTAATTTATAATTAATATTAAGAACATTAGGACATTACAGTGAATTCAAACTCGTACACCTCAAAAACGGTACGCAATAGAAAAATTTGGATGCCAGATTTGGAATCACGCGGTTTATTTTATACAAAATCAAGTGATATTTTAAGTCACCAACGCAATTATATGTACCAAAAAGTAAAACGTTTTTGTTTTAATATTATAAAACTAACAAAAACGTAAAGTGCTATAAAAATTCAGAATTAAAAATTCAGTATTTTTCAGGAAGACCCGAAAAGTACAGATTTAGCAGTATTTTTAATATTCAAACGCGAATATCTCAAAAACGGTATGTGTTAGAAAACTTTGAAAAGCGGACTTGGAGTCAGGAGATCAAAATGTTTCTAAATCTTGTATTCTGACTGATAGGAGAGCGAATTTATCTAAATTTGTTCAACAGTGTTATCTGGGAAGTTTTAAAAAAGAAAGAGATATCAGAACTTAAGAATAAAAGTCATCAAAATCTGAGGGATTTTCTTAATTTCAAAACCTGTGTGTTTTTGTTATTTTTTCTATACTTAAAACAATTTGGTTGGTAAAACATCTAAGTGAAGTTGAAGTCAACTAAATTTTCTGCAAAATAACGACAAAAGCTTATGTCAGTTGTTTTTTTAACAGTTGCTTTTACTGAAATACTGATTAACCCCAAATTTGTTAGTTAAACCGACATATTTTGAGTAGGAAAGAGTTTATGGAGAGTTATTTTTAGGAAAAAATCATAAAAACTTGGGTATAGTGATTAGAATTTAGAAAAAAAATGTCACCCAAACGCTCCTGACAATTTTTTTCTATTTTTTGTTTGCATATTGGATCGGCACAACCAAATTTAACACTCTTACTTCATTTTTATTATTTTAATCGACCTTTTTAAAAAAATTATAAAATTTTTTAATTTAGTTAAAAAATTTTAAATTAAAATTGGAAAATGTGTAAATTGTAGTCATATTACAAATGTTAGGAAGTTATAACTGTACAGTAATTTCTAGTCTTTTGTCGTTTTATTATGTTTTTATACCCTACACCACACTGTGGTACAGGGTATAATGAGTTTGTGCTGATGTTTGTAACTACCCGAAATATTGGTCCTAGACCCACCTTTAAGTATACCGATCGACTCAGAATCACTTTTTGAGTCGATTTAGCGATGTCCGTCCGTCCGTCCGTCTGTCCGTCCGTCCGTCCGTCCGTCTGTCTGTCTGTCTGTCCATGTAAACGGTGTAAACACGATACAGGTCGCAATTTTTTATCAATTGACTTGAAATTTGAAACTTAAGTCTCTCTTGGCCCAAGGACGAAGCCTATTGAAATTGGAAAAAATCGGTCCATATTTAGACCTAGCCCCCATACAAAGGTCCTCTTTAGTTTTGGCTCAAATGACTCTAATAACCGTATTATAGAAGGTATCGCTTTGAAATTTGGATGGTAAACATGTTTTGTCTTCACATATCACCATTCCGAATTTCAAAGAAATCGGACCAGTTCTTCTTGTAGCCTCCATACAAACCACCTTCCCGATTTTCACATAAATGTCTCAAATTTCATGAAAATAGAAAATATTTAATTAAAATTTTGTTTGTGTATGTTAAACGCGTACTTAAATAACCTTATCAAACCTGATAATCATCGGACCAGTTTTGGACTCAGGCCCCTTGTGAAAATTTCGCCCGATATTCAGTTAAAGCGGTTTATTATCAACAAATAGAAGCCTATTTCACTCAAATTTGATTTGTGAGTGTTTTCTTCACTTATTAAAGGTTTTACAACATATAGATCTAATCGATCCATGGGACCCATTTTCCGGGAAACCTTGGTGTAGGGTATTATATGGTCGGTCTTGACCGACTATAATTTTCTTACTTGTTTTTTTTGCATTTTTTCGTTTTCATTTCTCTGCAATTTTTTTTGTTTGTTTTTATTGGATTGTGGTGCGGTATGTTGCATTTGAATGTAGATGGATGGAAGGAATAACGAGGACTTAGTAATATTACGTTTTCCATGCTATGTTATAGAGAAATATCACAAAAAACCCCATTACCATTTCAATCCTTTTGTCCTTATACTACGTTTCACCCATACAGACATCCATACACATCCATCTATACATTACATACTTTTTCATTTCATTTATACAACATTTACTGCAGTTTGCTGCTCCGGTGGCAGTACCAACCATACACAACCAGTAAGTGTTTTCGTTGAATTTTTTAAATTCAAAGTTCAGTTGTAGTTTGTTTCCCTATTTACTTTGTTGCATTTCACATATTCAAGTGTAGAAAAGTGTCTATAATATTTTTGTTTTTTTTTGTAATGCGGTAAGTTTATGAATTTTTCTTTAAATTAATATGAAAATTATGTATTTTTTAAGTTTTTTAAGTAAAATATTATTTTTGTTTGTATACATTTCATAAAAGTTTTATATTTGTGAATTGGAGAAATTTGTATATTTAGGAATAAAAAATATTTTTGGTTTGATCTGGAATTACTTTTGCAAAAATGTCTGTTTCCCTTGACATTTATATATAAAATACTAATAGTGTCTGGCCGAACAATTTTGATCATGCCTGTAGGGCATTATTTCTTGTAATTATTAATGATATTAACAAGATCTTTAATTGTAACAAGAAAAAAATTTAAAACCTTAAAATTCGAAAAATATAAAATTTTTAAAAATTAGGTGAATGGTGAAAGAGTATTTTAGAAACTGAAATCCCCAAAAATCCCCAAGTAAATTTTTCAAATCCCTTTTTTTCCCCATTTTTTGTATTTGCAATAATTTAAAAAAAATTAAATAATTTATTTTGATATATTTTTTTTTAAATTATTTAGAAAATACTATTTATCTTCTTAAAAATAGCTGATCTTGTTTTCGAGTTATTGCTAAATAATTACACTGCTCAACAACAAAAATCTCAAAGTAAAATATCCAACTGATTGTTATAGATTTTGCTCTCCTGAATCCAAATCTGCCATCCAATTTTTTCTAGCACGTACCGTATTTGAAATATTCGCTGTTAAAAAGTAAAAAAAACAATAATTTAGTACTTTTGTGGGTACACTGTTACGTTGCTTCCAACTAGGAAGGACTTGATTTTATATAAATTGAACCTCCTGATTCCAAAACTGAAATCCAAATTTTTCTAGCATGTTTCGTTTTTAAAATATTCGCGTTCGAAATTTTTCGGGTGAAAAAAATAAATTTGAAACGCGAATATCTCGAAAACGGAACATGCTAGAAAAGTTTGAATTGCAGTTTTATAATCAAGAGGTCCATTTCATATGAAATCAATCACTATTTTTGGAAGAATCTGTAACAGTGGACCACTAAAAGTGCGAAATTATTATTTTTTTTTTGACTTTTTAAGAGCGAATATCTAAAAACGGTACGTGCTAGAAAAGATTGGATGGCAGATTTGGGTTCAGGAGAGAAAAATCTATAAGAATCATATTTCACTGGGAGGTTTTTGTTGTCGAACAGTGTATTTATTTAGCAATAAAGCACCATCAAGGTTCAGTGTTAATCGATATTTTGCTGAATTCAATCGTAGCCGTAGTTAGCTCAACGACGAGTATCGTTAGCTCAATGTTTTTCTATGCTGCACAGTGGAAAAAAACACCAATCTGGCAGGAAAAAATTCATATCTTCTAAATTATTGGTCCGATCCGAATACAATGTTTGGAGATTTTATAGCTAAGGATATGAGCTTTTTATATAATGAATAACAAGCAACTTTTTTTCAATACAGGGGGCCCCAAAAAGTGTTATATACGACTACCTCAAGCTTTTTTTTTTTGTACCTGTTAGCTGTGGAAAATTATGTTTAAAATAAGTATTTTATACTTTTTGAAAAGTAAAAGGGGTAATAAAATATTGTTAGTGAATCTGATAACATTTGGACATATACCCTACATCCGGCATGTAGCTAAAATATCTCTGTTTATAAGTATAAGAATATCTCTATTTATAAGTAGAGTGTCCGCCACTTCCATCACATCCCCATTTATAAGTCATAGTAGCTTTTTTATAGATGATTCAGTTAAAGTTTTAACAATATTTTCTTTGTCACATTCGACAATCCTCTGCACTGTGTGATCGACCAGAGCCTGTTGTCCAACTTCACCAAATTCATCAGTTGAGTGGAGGGTGGGTTGTACAAGCCCAAAAATAAGTAAATTTTCTAGGCGCTCATGGAGTTACTAATATCGAGGTCTCTCTAGGATAACACTTTTCTTTTGCCTTTCGAATAATGTAATAAGGCGGGTAAATGTTTGCATTACGAGCCTTAACACCTGATTGCATGAGCATATACGAATTTTTAGTTAACCTTCCGTCAACGTATAGCGCCAATGCCTCTTCTGGTGTGTATGATGTCGGTGCTTCAGAGGGCAAAATACATCTTTTTCATCTTTATATCCCTTTTTGGTGTTTTTTCAATTTCATCTTATAATTGGGCTGCATCTCTCTTTCCAGATTTGTACAGACTAACTTTTGTAGCGACCAATAATTCTTCCTTGCTGTTATTTTGTACAAGATCCGAAACACTCTTGGATTTTTTTGTCGTTTCCGAAAAAGTCTTCAAAGGACGCCCTCGGTTGTGACGGTCCTGGTTCTTCGTCTTCTACTAGAAAATCTATATTGTAATGATTTTCAAAACTATATAAATTGCGACAAACACTGGCCCATCTACCCAATCAGAAACTGCCAACCGTACAAAAAATATTGTACTGGCGGAGATTTGTACAGACTAACTTTTGTAGCGACCAATAATTCTTCCTTGCTGTTATTTTGTACAAGATCCGAAACACTCTTGGATTTTTTTGTCGTTTCCGAAAAAGTCTTCAAAGGACGCCCTCGGTTGTGACGGTCCTGGTTCTTCGTCTTCTACTAGAAAATCTATATTGTAATGATTTTCAAAACTATATAAATTGCGACAAACACTAGCCCATCTACCTAATCAGAAACTGCCAACCGTACAAAAAATATTGTACTGGCGGAGCACTGGATTTATTGGAAATGCCAACAGTGTTTCAACGTTGGCAATTACAAATAGAATTGTACTCCGCCAGTACATTTTATACAACATTTACGACCATTTATTTTTTATTAATTATTTTTAGGCGGATGGATTTTGATTAAATATTGTTTTTATTACACCTTTTATTATATAAACAAAGATTTATTAAATAATTTACATATATATTATTAAAATTAGTGTAATAGAGTAATAGCAATTGTTTTATCATCACATGTAGTAAGAATACACTTGAATTCTACCATACTTATGTTAATTTCAGTGTTATTTTCATCTAATTTTCTAACATCATACAATCCTATTTCACTTGATGAAAGTGGATATTCCACAAAATCAGTAACTTCAAGAAAAACGTTGCCTTTAAAAAAAATATCATCACATTTGAAATTCGACACTTTCCTACTAAAAATTTCGTTAACCGTAATAACATTTCCATTTCTTAGTAAGCATACGTTATCAGGAGGAAGTGGTGAAATTTTATTGCCTTCGATAATAACAAAGCTAAAAGTAACTCCTATTTCCGAGGTTTCTAAAATTTGTCCAAGAGAATATTTTAAGCTTCTATTGATACGATAAAGCAATGGAAAATTATTTGATGAATCGTTTGATCGAAAAATATGAAGTTTTCTTTGAACTTCTCCGATGGGGTTGGTTGGAGAATTTATAATACTTTTTATAAAACCTAGGCTATTTTCGAAATCAAACGCGGAAAATTGAGATAGCGGCGCCCCTATATTAACAACGTCATCTGCGATATGAATGAGGTTGTGAATATTCATTGTATGTGATTTTGGTCCATAAAAATATGACATAAGTTCAACAAATTTCCTTAATAACTGCTTAGCATAATCAGCTTTCAATGTAGCTAATTTGCTAGATGACAAAATTCAACAAGCTGTAAAAAGAAGTAAAAAATGTCTGTACTGATTAGATTTCAATACATTTTTCAAAACTATCCCTCCGCCATATAATAAAAAAAAAACGATATTGTGTAGCTTTCCAATTTCCTGTATCCATTAAATGAAACGTTTTTCTTTGGAACTCAGCTGTAATATCTTTAGATATTTTTGAAAAATTTTGTTGCATATGTTTTGCCAGCAGTCTGCCAACACTAGAAAAAACAATTGTCCCGAGCCCCATCTGGCGTTATCAATCCAACAATAGCACTGTACAGTATTTTTTGTAAATCCGACTTTGGCACAGCGTAGTATTACTTAAAAATATGACACTGCACAGTGGTATATTCCGGCCAAAACCCTACTTCTTTAATTTTTTATGTAAACTTATAAAATGTTGTAGGTAGGTTAAGAATATAATACTAAACTAATTTCGCGAAAAAAAAAAATTCCGCGGAATTTTTTTTTTCCGCGAAAAAAATTTTTTTTCGCGAAAAATTTTTTTTGAAGGTTTTTTAAGATGTTGTGTCTTAATCGTCAGTATTTCATCCATCTTCTTATTTTATGTGTTTTCCACAGCTCAAAAAGCTCTTTATTTGATATAATGACCCAACTTTAAAAGGCTCTAACTGAAAGACTTGGTTAAACTTGGTACCGATGTTAATTAGTACTTACTTAGGAACCCTTATACTAATTTGTGGTATTGCGACTTAAGAGCAATTTTGAGAAAAAAGTATTTTTTTGGGCTTTCCAAAGTTTGTATTTTTTATAAATTCTTTATTTTTTTAGATTTATTTTCACCACCACTGTTTAAATTGATCCGCGCACTCGAAATTACCGAAATGCATATGACATTTAAAAAAAATGCTAAGTTTTCAAAATATATCAATTTCAAGACAAAAAATTTTTTTTTTAAGTTTACAGCCTACTTGGATTTCAAAGTTGCAAATCACAACTTTTAAATTGAAAAAATAGTAAATACAATTACTCAACTTTGCTTCGTTATAAAACCTAAACTAGTCAAGGGATTGGCACAAAACTTTGTAATCGCATGTTTTGAAGTGTTAGCTCTCATTGGCATCAATTTGGACCAAATGAAAAATTTTTTTTTTTTTTAGTTTTGGCCGGTTTTTACCTCTGTGCACTGGTGATGTGCAGTGTTTTTTGTTTTGCCAACAGTCTGCCAACACCAGAAAAAACAATTGGCTGAGCCACATCTGGCGTTATCAATCCAACAATGCCACTGTACAGTATTAGTTGCAAACCGTGTTATCGGCCAACGTTGGTAATACTGGCACCAACGCTTTGCCAAGCTTGGCCCTTAAATGTATACATTTAAATTTACTACACAAATCTCGCACACTAACAGTTAGTTTTTTATAGCTATCATTCTCGTTGCAGATGTTTTTTCCAAGTTTGGACAAGATATAATTGATAACTGTTGAGTTCCGATCAGAAGCACTGTCGAATTTACGCCAAACTTCAAAGATCTCTCTCCGTTGAAATGACATGTCAAACAAGTCTAAAAAAACCAAAGAGTTTATTAACCAATTCCAATGATAGTATTAAATTTATTATTATTTAGACACGACTTTTTTAATTACGAAAAAACAAATTTGATAGCGTCAAGTCCTGCTACCCTAGAAAACTTTACTTTGCGGAGAGGGTGGGTTTAATGCATGGATTTTGTAATCCCTAAGCCCGGCCGAAGGCCGGCTACGCAGAAAACCATTTATTACAAAAAAACAATGGGAACTTATTTCATTTTCTTTGCCACTTATTTCATTGGGAGTTTTGATTTTAATCAGATTTAGCAGGACTTTACGCTATCAAATTTGTTGCGCCTCAAAAAGGCCTGATATCCAAAATAGCTTTGGTTTGCAAAAAGGGTGGGTTTAATGCATGGAGTATGTAAGCCCTAAGCCCGGCCGAAGGCCTGCTACGAAGAAAACCTTTATTACAAAAAAAACAAATAATAGAAGTCGTAATTTCGACATTTCGCCCAAAAAAATATTTTGGATTTTTTGACAATTTTGTTTTGGGAGAAATAACATTTTTAGACATATCATTTTGGGCTATATGTCGCAGCTTGGGCGATATAACATTTACGGTTTTGGGCGATTAAACCTTGGGCGCTATGTCCGTACGTCATATATTGTTTTCAATTAAAATGAAATATTGATGAAATAACTCCCAATGCTTAAAAAGAAATGAAATAACTCCCAAACTATTTTTTGTGTGGATTTTTTTAATTTTGAAGTTATTTCAGAATGAAATATATCCCAACAAAATTTGTGCAATAAGTCCCACTACACTGGGACTAATTTCATAATGAAATAAGTCCCAAATCGTATGTAAAATTTTTGGGAGTTGTTTCATTTTTCGAGTTATTTCATTTGGGAGTTATTGCGCAGTACGGAAAAAATATTTAATAAATATATTGTTACGAAACACTTGATTTTTTCTTAATTAAAAAAAGTCGTGTCTAAATAATATTAAATTTAATACTATCATTTGAATTGGTTAATAAACTCTTTGGTTTTTTTAAACTTGTTTGACATGTCATTTCAACGGAGAGAGATCTTTGAAGTTTGGCGTAAACATCTGCATTGAGAATGATAGCTATAAAAAACTAACTGTTAGTGTGCGAGATTTGTGTAGTAAATTTAAATGTAGATGGGCCAGTGTTTGTCGCAATTTATATAGTTTTGAAAATCATTACAATATAGATTTTCTAGTTATTTATTTATCGTATGGCACTGATACAAACAATTACAATTTTAGAGATATAAGCATTACTAGTTTAACAGATTATACAACAAAGTTTAGCATATTTTGATAGAAAAATAGTATAGATAATAATTAGATATTGATGTCAATATTCTTCAGCCACCGGACGGCATCTGGGCCAGCATTGTTTAGTTCGTGTAGTTCGCCAAGAAATTTACGATGGGGGCAGTCTTTTATAATGTGGTAAATGGTTTGATTAACATCACTGCAATCACATAATGGCGAAACAGCGGAGCCCCATTTAAAAAGAGTAGCTGCGCACCTTCCATTGTTTGTCCGTATACGGTTAAGCCTAACCCATATAGGCCTAGGCAATTCTGATCCCGGAGGCATACAGGTCAAGTCCTGTATTTTCATTAAGTCATCACATGAAGCTTGGTTCCAATTATTAAACCAGATGTTATATGGGTCATAATTATTGTTTGCGAGACTTTCAGCTAGTTTTAATGGAGGTTTTCGAGATATGAGACGGTCGTCATTAGCAGCTTCAATATATTGGTGTATTTTAAGGCTAGGATTGGCGATTATTTTTCGATGTTCGCGGAGTAGTGCATTCTGACGTCTTAGACTTGGTGGTAGAATATTACTTAGAACAGTTGAAGACATTGTACCTGTTATTAGTCGCATACATGCATTTAGTTGGATATCTAATTTGTTTACGTGGGGGCTATTAAGCCAGACCGGTGCGCAGTATTCTGCAGAAGAATAAACCAGTCCGAGTGATGCTGAGCGCAGTGTTTTTGCAGAAGCTCCCCAAGTAGTTGACGCAAGTTTTTGGATAATATTGTTACGCGTTTTAACTTTGTTAGCAGTATTTTCTATGTGCTTTTTAAAAGAGAGTGTTCTATCAAGGGTAACTCCAAGGTATTTTGGTGTTGGATTAAAGGGTAGGATAGTATCTCCAAAACGAACGTTAAGCTTTAGATCAGATTGACTATTATTGAGGTGAAAACATGTTACTTCCGTCTTGTTGAGGCTAGGACACAGACGCCATTTTTTAAAATAATTTCCAAGTGATAGCAGGTCATTTGTAAGGACAGATTCAGCATCTTTAACTAAGTAGCGTTGAGTGGCTATAGCGATGTCATCAGCGTAGGAGAACTTTTTTGAGTACGTTGATGGGAGGTCATGAGTGTAGAGATTAAATAGAAGCGGGGCAAGTACAGATCCTTGGGGGAGTCCATTATTAAGTTTACACTTCCTGCTTTGTTTGTTTCCAAGATACACTATAAAATGACGATCACTTAACATATTGTTGAGAAGAGTAGCAGTTCGGATGCAAGGGATAACTTTTAGAAATTTATAGATCAGCCCGTCTTTCCAGACCGTGTCGTACGCAGCTTTGAGATCTATAAATGCAACGGATGTCCTGAGTTTTAATTGAAAACCAGCCTCAATGTAGGTCGTTAAGGATAGTACCTGATCAGTGCAGCTACGTCCCGATCTAAACCCCGCCTGCTCTACCGGAACGATGCTATTAATAGTGGGTTCAACTCTGTTATAAATTAGTCTCTCGAGTAATTTGTATACAACGCTTAATAGTGCTATCGGTCGGTAACTTTCAGCTTGTTCCTTTGGCTTGCCTGGTTTTAAAAGGGCGAGTATTTTAGATCTCTTCAGATCCGTAGGCATTACACCAGTTAGTAGTACATTTGAGTAGAAAAGTGTAAGCCATTTTCGAAAATTTTTTCCACTATGTATAAAAAACTCAGGAAATATACCATCCGCTCCTGCGGATTTCCCTGACTTAACTTGCGATATTGCGAAGTTAATTTCCTCCTCACTGAAAGGTCCTGAGAACTGTGGGATGATAGACGATTCATTTTTTAATTCTTTAAGTTTCTTTTTAATATTAATGGTGTGTTTCTTCTCCGATACAATTTTTGATGTTCGTTTGATGTTTAGAGCAATACTGTCAGGGTGTATGTTCGATTTCGATGTTGTTATAGGAGTGCTATTACCCAATTTACGAAGGAGGCTCCAAGCTTTTCGGCTGGAATGTGTGAAATTTACATTTTCAACAGTATGGTGCCATTTTTCCCTGCGAGCATTATCAAGAGAATTTAGAAGTTCGTCTGCAATTGTCTCATCTTGAGTAGCTAGATATTCCGAGTGTAGAGTCTCGGTTTCTTCTGACCAGCCAGGAACATATTGTTTCCGGTATCCTCTGGGTATATGTTTCTTTGCAGTAGCAATTACCATTTTCACCATTCTTGGATAATTATTTGGGGTTGGATTTATCCACCTTATGTTAGAGTCGAGATCTCGAGAAAACGATTTCCAAGAGGCTTTGCAGAAGTTCCATCTTGGTTTTGGAAATGATTCGACTAAGGGTATCTGAATTCCTATTTCTAGGAAAACTGGACGATGTTGGCTGTTTGGGAATGTTTGTAGTACTTTTCGGTAGACTGGGATGGGAGTGTGGTCATCTCTAAGACTGACATATGTGAGGTCGGGATTATAGCCTCTGCGCCAGCGACCGGAGTGAAAGGTTGCGGCGTCTTTCGCATCAAAAATAAGGTTTAAGTTGTTAACCTCTGCCCATTCGACTAACATGTTGCCACTTATGTCATCAGTAGGGTACCTCCAAGAGGTATGTTGGCTATTAAAATCACCAGTATACAGCGACGGGTGTGGAAATGTGGGGAGGACTGAGTCAGGCCATAGAATGTTTGGGGGCTTATAAACGTTTATAATATGCACCCCAGAGATTTCAATCGTAATAGTATACACGTCTTGTTCAGAGCAAATATCAATTAGGGTGACATTGTCCAGACCAGTTCTGACATATGTAGCGGAACCATATGAACGATGGTATAGTACACCAACAGCATCATATCCATCAATCATGCCACGTATATTGAATTCTTCTTCAGTTAAAATGTGGGTTTCTTGTATGATGACGACATCAATACATTCGTCAGACAGCAGACGCGAGATATAATCGCATTTAGCTCTGCTCATTCCCTCAATATTAAGCTGTAGAATTCGGACCGAAGGTCCGATATTCTTTGTCAAGAAGCTCTTAGAAGAGCTAGTTCGGTTTACTTTAGGCTGCATTATTTTGTTGTTGTTTTATCTGCTTAGTATTTCTAGTTGTTTGTTTTTTCAAATTTACCAGGAGACCAGATATAGTTCTGATAGTTTGGCAGCCAGTCGCGATAGATCATTTAGCGGAAACCAGGGTGCACCTGCAAACAGTATTGTTCACGGAGGCGATCTATATTACACCCCAAGAAGACGAAGAACCAGGACCGTCACAACCGAGGGCGTCCTTTGAAGACTTTTTCGGAAACGACAAAAAAATCCAAGAGTGTTTCGGATCTTGTACAAAATAACAGCAAGGAGGAATTATTGGTCGCTACAAAAGTTAGTCTGTACAAATCTGGAAAGAGAGATGCAGCCCAATTATAAGATGAAATTGAAAAAACACCAAAAAGGGATATAAAGATGAAAAAGATGTATTTTGCCCCTCTGCAGCACCGACATCATACACACCAGAAGAGGCATTGGCGCTATACGTTGACGGAAGGTTAACTAAAAATTCGTATATGCTCATGCAATCAGGTGCTAAGGCTCGTAATGCAAACATTTACCCGCCTTATTACATTATTCGAAAGGCAAAAGAAAAGTGTTATCCTAGAGAGACCTCGATATTAGTAACTCCATGAGCGCCATGGACTTGCCTAGAAAATTTACTTATTTTTGGGCTTGTACAACCCACCCTCAACTCAACTGATGAATTTGGTGAAGTTGGACTACAGGCTCTGGTCGATCACACAGTGCAGAGGATTGTCGAATGTGATAAAGAAAATATTGTGCTCGATTCTCGAATACGACTTCACCATTCACCCAATTTTTAAAAATTTTATATTCTTTCGAGTTTTAAGATTTTTAAATTTTTTTTTGTGATTATTAAATATATTAACCAGATCTTTTATTGTTACAAGAAAAAAAATTTAAAATCTTAAAATTCGAAAGAATATAAAATTTTTAAAAATTGGGTGAATGGTGAAGTCGTATTCGAGAATCGAGCACATTGTTAAAACTTTAACTGAATCATCTATAAAAAAAGCTACTATGACTTATAAATGGGGATGTGATGGAAGTGGAGGACACTCTACTTATAAATAGAGATATTCTTATACTTATAAACAGAGATATTTTAGCTACATGCCGGATGTAGGGTATATGTCCAAATGTTATCAGATTCACTAACAATATTTTATTACCCCTTTTACTTTTCAAAAAGTATAAAATACTTATTTTAAACATAATTTTCCACAGCTAACAGGTACAAAAAAATAAGCTTGAGGTAGTCGTATATAACACTTTTTGGGGGCCCCTGTATTGAAAAAAAGTTGCTTGTTATTCATTATATAAAAAGCTCATATCCTTAGCTATAAAATCTCCAAACATTGTTTTCGGATCGGACCAATAATTTAGAAGATATGAATTTTTTCCTGCCAGATTGGTGTTTTTTCCCACTGTGCGTTCTTCTGAAAGATAGATGCCAGGTCCACACTGTAATGTACAGAGAATAAATTTTTCGCGATTTCGCGGTGAAACTTTTCGCCTCGCGAAAATGGATAAAGATAAAGGTCCACACTGTAATGTACAGAGAATAAATTTTTCGCGATTTCGCGGTGAAACTTTTCGCCTCGCGAAAATGGATAAAGAAATCAATTGCAATGTGATTTTTGTTTGTTTTAAAAAATATTCAAATATCGAATATACAAATATATTGAACTTTCTTCTGTTTTTATCATAATTCCATTTGTATTGGTTATTTTTTTGTATTTTTTGTATTAAAATAAATTTCCTAAGGGCCAACAAGGTTCAATAGCCTGTTTTTTTAATGTTGGGTGGATTGTTTGTATGCAGATAAATAATTCATCTTAAAAATATGTAAAAGTTTGTAAAATGTAATGATAAAATCATTATTTCTAAATCGAAAATAGCTTGATTTTTTTTGATTATCTGTAATATGGTGCTCAAAATGATGGTCGTGAATTCAATTTTTTGAATTTAATAATATAGTTGTAAACGCACGTCACAAAAATTCGTTGATACAAAGTATAGTTTTCGAGAACATCTATATTTTTTTAACTTTTTTTTTTTGGTTTGTTAGCCGACTGACCTCCCCGTTTTAAGTAGGGTATTGACATTATATCCTTGAAACAACATCAATAAAATTCTCTAAGTTCCTAGTTTCCAAAACTGCACCAAACGTTTAAATAGGTCTATCCTTTCGAGAGTTATAATTAAAAAACTTCGATGCGCGCCTTTTCCATAAAAAGGTTACACTGTGTGCCTTATACCAGACTAAAACTCCATAGAGTATGATTGGTTTTACGATTGAAGTGCAAATTCAGTAAGTGACTTAAGGGTCAGACCCCAGGTACTACCGAACATTTTCTTCCACGCGTAATACGCGTTATTTGCTTTTTTACTCTTTCTTCAGAGTTCTTGTTCCAGAAAAGCTTACTGTCTAAAACACTCCAAGAAATTTGGCATGCAGTGATATAGGAATTTCAACTCCTCCCACTAAGACCTTTCTAAATTCCGGGATTTTGTATTTTCTAGCTCCCTAAGGTCCTTGCAAAATGTTATTTTAAAATGAAGGGTTTTTTTTTTAAATTTAGCATCTGAAAAAAATATTCTCACGTTTAATTTAATTTAATATATTTTTTTGTTATTATTTTAGATTCTCAATGGAATATTGCATTTTAAAATACATCATGCCAATAATTAAATTATCGAATTAATTATATAAAGTGAATTGCCAGTAAAACAGGAAAAAATGCATTTATTATAAAGCCTCAAAAACAGCAATAAACATGATATGCTGAATACCCAAAGGCTTTAAATACACATACATATACGAAAACCTGAATAAAAACCTTTTAAAGGATTTAATAACAAAATAAAATTTTTAAACACCTCTCAGGATACACACACACAACTTAAAACATTCCATCTTTAAGAAAGAATTAAATAAAAACAATTAAAAAAAGTATTTAAAATACCTGATAAAATCAACACGAAAATTAAGCAACTCAATTTTTTTGTACTAAACAAAAAATAAAAGTATTTTCATTAAATTGGTTTTAAAAACCTAGCCCCAAAAAAAAATAGAGGAAAAAGGTTTCATTATAAAAAGCTCCAACCACAACTCCAATAGTAGTGAAATCATAACCTAAAAAAGAAGAAACCTCAAAAACAAGGAGTATTTAAAAAAACATTTATTGAAGGTCAAGAAAAGCAACTAAATTGTATATAAAAACAAATTTAAATTGCAAATTTAATTCAACAATAATATTTGAAAGTTGGCCAAAAAAAAATTATTGAATTAAAAACTACGAAAAATAAAAAAAAAAACAAAAAATAATGTCAAAAGTTCAATATTAATACAAAGTAATAAGGTTGGTAATAAACCTAGAAAAAAGAATACATATTACAGCAAAAAATAAAACAACAACAATAAAAGTTATAACAAGAAAAACATTTGAAAAGAATAAAAACAAGGAAAATACTTTAGAATCCAAAATGACGGTTACAGTTATACATACAAATGGCATAAACAATAATAATGGCCACAGTAGTAGCAGCAGCAACAACAACAACAATTGCAACAGCAGTAATGCAACGTCCTTTACTACAACTACTCGTGAAATTAACACCTTATTCTCTTCCTCCACCTCCACCTCCAACTCCTCTTCGCCATTCTCATCTAACAACAACAACAACACTTTATGCTCCAACACCGCCGCCATCTCGACAAGTAAAAACATCAGCAAGTTAAAAAAACCATCTTTCACTTCTACAAATCTCTTTCAATTACTTTCCATTATATGTCTATGCTTGTTGTCCTATTACAATTCAACACAATGCGGTTTAGTATTTGATGATATCAGTGCTATACGAGATAACAAGGATTTGAGACCTGCAACACCATTAAAGCATATTTTTCTCAATGATTTTTGGGGAACACCGATGCGCAAAGAACATTCTCATAAATCCTATCGTCCTCTAACTGTACTCACATTTCGTTTTAATTATTGGCTGCATGAATTGCAATCATATGGTTATCATGCCGTTAATGTCGCCCTGCACATTGCTGTTTGTCTGCTCTGGAAACGTGTTAGTCGTCTGTTAGTAATGCAATGCACTCAACGTGAATTGCTGGCACAAAAATGTTCATTTCTCAGTACTTTGCTATTTGCAGTGCATCCCATACACACAGAAGCTGTTACGGGAGTAGTTGGACGAGCTGAATTGCTATCATCACTATTCTTTCTTGGTGCATTTCTCTGCTACTCCCGTGCTGTTAGCGGTGTCGGCATTAGCCAAACAAATTCTGTGAAAAAATCCCATATAAAACTAAAAACCCAATGGTTTCAATTGTTTATCAATTTTAGTTTGAGTTTATTAGCATCGATGCTGTGCAAAGAACAAGGTATTACTATCGCTGGAATTTGTCTGGCTTATGAAGTTTTCGTGGTACAATGTATACATCCACTGCAACTTTGGCATACATTGCTGAATCTCTTTGAGGAAAGACCAACAAGAACAGCAGCAGCATCAAATCAAACACCATCACCTACAAATAAAGCCGCAATCACTAAACTATTGCAAACCAGTTCTTTGTCATCAGCGGCTGGTGCAACATCGTCATCTCCTATACAATGGTCTTCAACTTTTGTAAAACGTATAAGCTTTTTAATTTGTATTACTATTTGTCTGCTGGTGGGTCGTGTTTATGTTATGGGCTCTCAATTGCCAGTATTTACACGTTTCGATAATCCTGCATCTGCGGCGGAATCTCCTGTACGTCAGTTTACCTACAGTTATCTCATTTATTTAAATACTTGGCTCCTGTTATTCCCGTGTGATTTATGTTGTGATTGGACTATGGGTGAGTACAAGTGTATTTATGATTAAAAACAAAAGGAAGTGTGCATAAAGTGTTTTTTTTTTTTTGTGAATATTTAGACATAGTCATTAAATAGAATTTTTTAGGTTTTTCCTTTGAAAGAGAAAGTTGATAACATTTTAAATTATAATTATTACACTACTAAACAACGAAAATAAAACTGGGACGCGATCTAATACACATGATTACAAAAATTCTGCTGGTCAAAAATTCGGTCTCCAAACTTTTCCATCACATTAGGTTTTTGAGGAAATTGAGGTCAAAGTTAAAAAAAATCGACGTTTTGGGCATTTTTGGAAACTCGTAGCGGATGAAACCGATGTGATGGCGACTTCGAAAAAAGTCGACAGTAAAGCTTAAACATTACTCTTTAAGATGCAGAACTTATTTAGTCAGTTGCATTAACCCTTTGGCCACCAATTGTCTTTCAATAATGTCTTATTCCTCAGTATCGACAAAAAAAACTTTTTAAGGGAAAATACGTTATTAAAAGACAATTGTGAAACACAGTGGGCGACAATACATTGGAAACTTTTTTATAGTAGATGCAATTTGTTGAAGACAAAGTTAACAATACTAAACGTTCCCAGGCAGAAAAATACATACGGGCCAGATCTGGCAAAGTACCTAATAAGGTAGTATTAATACTGGCAAATTACCTTTTTTTTGGGTTTTTAGTACTTGCTAAGATGCTAAATGATAACACCATTTAGTAGTGGCAAAGTACTTTTAAAAGCGCTTTGCCTGTACTTTAAAAAGTACTATCCGAGAATTTTTAAAATAGCTTTTCAACTAAAACAATCCATTACAAAATTAAAAATGTATTTAATAAAATATTTTTTTACTTAATAATTTGTACATTAGAATTTTTTTTTTAATTTTTCTATTTTAAATACATTATACTAGTAGTATATTAATTACACAGCATGACAAAAGTGACCACTATTATAGAAAATAAGAGGTATGACCAACATTTCCATCTATTTGAGACATGCTGAGTCGAATGGCGTACTCCGTTTTTCGATGCATGTTACAGTTTTCTTGACTTGTAGCAATGTTTCTTATGCAAATTTGGTTTAAAGCTTTTCATTATTTTATTTCTCGCGAAATAAACCTCTAAATTGGTATTTGAAAAAAAAAAAAATGGCTTTTTAATTGATCATACAGGCATCCCTAACACTACGAATAGTGAACAAAAAACTTCTATGTTATATAGACCATCATGTTAAAAATCGCGAAAAACTTTTTTTATGGCAGAATCATTTTACAAGATGACTTAAGGGTCCATCTTTAACTAGATAATGTGGTAACCTTAAACAAATAACTGACGAAAAATTTGTCCAAAAAAATTATTTTTGGTCAGTAAATTCTGTAAGGTTCCCACATTATTTACTTAAAGATGGACCCTTAATTTACCTCGAAAAATTGTGCTGCCATATTAGACTGCCCAGAAAAAAACAAAGTTGTTATTTTCTTGGGGGATACCTGCGAATTTTGTTCCTTTTTGTGCAAAAAAATTTCGGTTTTTTTTTGGGATTTTTAAAATAATATCTAGAGGTCGCGATCTCGCGTTTTATAACGATTTATTTTTTTTGAGTTTTTTATTATTTTAAATTGTTAAATATGATTAATATGATAAAATATTAATAATTTCAGACAAAAAAAAAAATAAATTAAAAATTAAATATCGCTCATTCCATGAGATGTCTCCCAGCATCTAATAAAATGTTCTTTAATTTACTTGAAATTTCGCACACAGGTACACTATGAAGCAATTAAAATAAATTCGTTTTTAGTTTCGCGAAAATCCACGAATTCGCGAACGCGAATATATTCGCGAATTCACGGATTTTCTCGGAACTAACAACTGATTTATTTTAATAGCTTCATAGTGTTCATGTGTGCAAAATTTCAAATAAATTAAGGAACATTTGATTAGATGCTGGGAGACATCTCATGGAATGAGCGATATTTAATTTTTAATTTAATTTTTTTTTTGTCTGAAATTATTAATATTTTATCATATTAATCATATTTAACAATTTAAAATAATAAAAAACTCAAAAAAAATAAATCGTTATAAAACGCGAGATCGCGACCTCTAGATATTATTTTAAAAATCCCAAAAAAAAACCGAAATTTTTTTGCACAAAAAGGAACAAAATTTGCAGGTATCCCCCAAGAAAATAAAAACTTCGCTTTTTTTCTGGGCAGTCTATGCCATATACAACATGATGATAAAATTCAACATGATGGTAAAAGACAAATTTAGGGGCTGATTTCGCAAAAACGTAAAAAAATTAAGAAATTCTCGAATTTATTGCTACATCCTCTAATAGAAGTTCCAAATACTCTCTAGGAATATAAAAAAAGCTCGGAATCGAGAGTTATATTTTCTTTCGTAAACATTAATGGTTATAAAATAAAACCACTTCATTAGATAACGTATGTTTACTCGACAATAAAAATGTAATTAAAGTTAAGCTGTCTAAATACAAATGTGATGATATTTTTTTTGGAAAGGCAATATTTTCATTGAATGTAGCGATTTTTTTTAAATTTCCACTACCATCAAGAGAAATAGGACTTTACAATGTTAAACAAAATTTGATAAAAATAACATTGAAATCAGTATCCACATAGTAGAATCAAGATGTATTCATGCTAAATTTGATAATGACACCATTGTCATAACTTTATAACATAATTAAGTGTTTTCAAAAAAAATATTAAAATTAAATTATTAAAAAAAAAATATTTCAACTAAATAAACCGCCTTTAGTTTGGTAAAAAAGTACTAGTAAAGTACTTAATTCGGTGAAACCAAGTACTTTACTAAAAAGAGCTTGCTATACAAAAAATAAATAGCTTTGCCAGTACTTTTGTTTTGGTACGGTTGGCAATTTCTGGCTGGGTTATTATTATCAAATGAGTATTATTTTAAAAAATGTTGTGTAGGTAATTTATTAAGCTTTAATTTATGCTTAATGGCGTCTAGATTGAGTAAATAATAAAGGTGATACGAGGGTCGATCTGGAAAATGAAATTATTTATAGATATTTTTTATAAAATTTTTTAAAAATAATATTTCCAAATCGATTTTTCCAAGTTCAAACATTAAAAATTAAAAAAAAGGTCCAATAGATTTTATTCAGTGATCAAATAATTTTTCAAACAACCCAAACAAACAGTGAAACAACCAAAAAAAAAACAAGTAGAAAAAATCCACATTTTTTGACCTCCCTAGTAAAAATATTATGCTAATTTTACTAAATAGATCTAATTTGATCCGTAAAATGGTTGTATCAAATAATATCTAATTGTATTACTTTAGATCAAAAAATACAAAAATTGATACAATTTGATCCTGAATTTGGTCAAATCTAATTATATCAAATAAATCTTATAATATCTATTTTTATACAATTTGATGAGCAAAATCAAAATACGAATCTAATCTAATGGTGCAATATCTAACCATATAAAGTGGATCAACCATATCAAAATGATAGATATAATTTTATATAAATTTATGCGGAAGCATATTAACTCATATAAGATTGTATCAAATTATATATGATTATATCAGAAAATTTTTACTCGGTCTCCAATTCTTTTGACCACCAGTTTTTTGTAAACAAAGAAAAGATGTTATTGTTTATTCATTTTGGTACACCTAAATACAGTCAAACCCGGTTATAACGAACTCCGAGGGACCGGTAAAAATAGTTCGTTATAAGCGAAGTTCGCTATAAGCAGGGTATGTTTTTTTATCAACATAGTTTAATTTCCAAAAAATAGATCCAATTTTGTTTTATTTTATGTTTTTTCGGTAATGAACTACTTATTAAGAAGAAACAATTAAAAATATAAATAAATTTTATCAAAATTATAATATAAACCAAAAATTTTGAACCTTTTGTGAGTTTGATAAACATGATTGCCATAAATTTAAAAATATTTATGACAGTTCGTTATAAAAAGGTAAATACAGATGAAATTGTGTTCTTGGGACCATAATAAGTAGTTCGTTTTAACCGAGGATTCGTTATAACCGAGTTCGTTATAAAAGAAGTATTTTGTGTGAAAATTGATGCCAAAACGTCGGGCCTTTGGAATTAGTTCGTTATAACCGAGAATTCGTTATAACCGAGTTCGTTATAAAAGAGTTTGACTGTATATAGTAATGAAATATTAAAATACTTAAAATTTTTCTTTGTTTACGAAAAATTGGTGGTCAAAAGAATTGGAGGTAAAATGTGGATTTGTTCAACTGTTCAACTTAAAAAATTTCACTGTCTGTTTGGGTTGTTGGAAAAATTATTTGTTCACTGAATAAAATCTATTGAACCTTTTTTTAAATTTTTAATGTTCGAACTTGGAAAAAATCGACTTGGAAATATTTTTAAAAAATGTTCTAAAAAATGTCTATAAATAATTTCATTTTCCAGATCGACCCTCGTAGCACCTTTATTCGGCCTTATTATGAGTGTCGTTGTCGTCTCGTAAACAGGGCGTTTTCTTAAATCGGTATTATGAGTGTCGAAAAACGACAAAAAAAACGACTGTTAGCAATTCTATTACATATTTTGGTACCAAGAGTGTCGTTTTCAAATGTCAAAAATTGCAAATATTGTCGTTTAAGTTTTTGTTCACGACAATACAAAAAACCATAAAAAAATAGATTTAATCAAGGTAGATTAATTATTTCATAGATTTTATTAAACAAATGGGTATTTATAACATTAAAAAACTATTTTATAATCATGTATTTTAGTTTTTAAATCACCAGATAGACTTTTTAGATCTAAAATTACAAGCACCAGGAAGTTCTATTTATCGATCCATATTGCAATACAAAGCCATCCAAAAAGGATTGTGACACTTTTGGAACAAAATTCAAGCTTGGCAATAGGATTCCATAGTGGCGTTTTTAAAGTACCATGGGGTAGGAAGGATGAAAGTTTAGGTCAAATGGCGTTCTGCCGGTGGTATCTTAAAACGTATTATCCCTCACAGAAGAAGTTGTTTTTAAGTTGCCGTAAATTTAAACAATTGTCTATCCAGGTGGCCTTGCATATATTACGATTGGAATTGGCAGGACAAACATGTTGGACTGTTATTGTCTCCGAATAGCATTCTACTGTGTAGCACTTATTTTGATCTTAAGAAGATTAAAAGGCAGCAACACTTAACATTTTATTTTAATATTTTTTTTTTTCATTTTGATCTTAAGAAGATTAAAAAGGAGCAACATTTAAAATTTTATTTTAATAAAAATATTTACATAAAAAAATGTTTTTAATACCGCCAAACAGGTTTTTTTTTACAGTTTCTATAACCAGATAGTTTAAAAATGTTTTAAATCGTGAGAATTTTGAATCAATCTGTTGTTTTCTATTACAAAAAGTCTATTACCAAAATGTCGTTGTCGTAAATTTTACATGATACCGAAAAATTTTAAAAACGACAACGACTACGACAATTGTCGAAATTAAAAAACGACACTCATAATAAGGCCGATTATTTACTCAATCTAGACGCCATTAAGCTTAAATTAAAGCTTAATAAATTACCTACACAACGTTTTTTTTTGTAAAATAATTCTATATTATTTTACAAGTTAAAAGTTACGTATTGTTAACTTTGTCTTTAACAAATTGCATCTACTATAAAAAAGTTTCCAATGTATTGTCGGCCACTATATGTCCGAAAACCCGATTTTTTGTACTTTAAGTTTCTCAAAAACCTAATGAAATGGAAAAGTTTGAAGACCGGATTTGTGACCAGGAGAATAACTGTAATCATTAGTGTCCGACCGAATATTCGGCTTCGGCCAAAAAGCACTATTCGGCCACTATTCGGCTTCGCCACAATTTTGGCCGAATAGGCCGAATAACGAATAATTGTATAATATTTGTGCTCACGTGTTAAAAACACACTAAACTAACTTTGAATCACATTAGTAAGCCACAAAAACATTTTACTAAGTGTTTTTGCAACTAAAAACATTTTTTACATTCAAAAAAAATTTTCGGTCGAGAAAAATGTACACTCTAAAATATATTTTTTTACAAAAATGTCCAAACAAATTTTTTTGCTTAAAATAAAATCATTCTAGACAACATTCTCATGCATTTGAGTATCCCGCCGAGTCGAGTTTTATTTTTTTCTTGTTTTTACTACATAAATATTTTTTTTTTAATATTCGGCTTCGGCTTCGTTTTGGACGAATAGTGAAAATTTGGCCGAATATTCGGCTTCGTCTTCGGCCAAAAAAGGTGTATTCGGTCGGACACTAGTAATCATGTGTATAAGGTGGCATTCCATTAGCATAAAGATTTTTTTTTATATGATTTGTAGCAGAAAAATTAGTTTTTTTGAAATAAACCAACACGCAGAGACAATTGGTGTCCCAAATGTTAAGGCGACTGACTAAATGAGTTAAGCATCCTTAAGAGAAATGTTTAAGCTTTAGGCGTTATCACATCGGGTTCATTCGCTGAGTTGTCAAAAATGCCCACAACTTCGTTTTTTTTTGAAATTTGACCTCAATTTTCTTAAAAACTTGATGTGATGGAAAAGTCTGGAGACCAGACTCATACTAGGGCAAGTACAAAAAATTTCAAAAATATTTTACAAAATGTATCCTTTAAAACATTGAGGTTCTTTTAAAAAGGAAACAGGATCACGAAATGAAAAACTATAAATGCAGTTTTACTCCATTTGTTCTCTACTTTCAGATGTTTATCATCCGGTTCATGTTTAATATTGGCTGTCGGACGGTGTTATATCTGAAAAACATTTGCCGAAACAGAAATTTTGATCTTATCTTATAGGGTGTTCAGTCGATTAATTCTTGTTCGATTAATCGAACAATTTTAGACGAATAATTGTTCGATTAATTTAAAATTGCTAATTTCGATTAAAGGATTAATCGAAGAATTTATGCCGATCAATCGAATAATAATAATATATGTTTTTTCTGGAAGTATGTATAATTTTTTTAAAATTTTTAAGTCCAATAAACAAACCAAATGTATGTTACCGTTGGAATTAAAAAACACGGCCATGTTTACTTGAGTGGTCGTTATTTTAAATTTGTTTTCTGATTTTCGCTGCTCCTGAAGCTTGGATTTGTTAAACGAAATAAATAAGTACCTGATAAAATTTTAATTTCGGTAATCAAATAAATTTGTAAAAAAACTGTTTTTGAATTCTACACAAATCTCTAAATTGATTTTTTTTTTAATTTTCTCAAACAAATTAGCAGAAAACTTAAATTTGGATACATGTTGAAATGATTTTAATTTTGTTTTTTTGTTGTTAATAAAATGTTTAAATACTTGTAATTAATAATGGAATTCACGTCAGAAATTTTAGTCTTGCAAAATTGCGCAATGTCAAAATTGCAACTTTTTTTGCTTCTTTCTTTGTGAATAAAAACAATTGTATTTATATTAAAATAAATTGCAAATCTTTTCTTGCAACTACGCATCATATAAAAGGTAATAGAAAAATAAAAATTTTATTAAAAATTTTAAAAAAAAAAATTGTTGCAATATTGCACTGTTGCAAGGGTCAAAAAATTCTGAAGTGAATACCCTGAATGTTGTTTATTTACTCAAGTACCAATTTTTTCTAAAATTGTCGAAAAAAATCTTGTAATTAAGAAAATTTCTGAATTTGTAATTATTCGATTAATCGAACAATTTTAAATTTTTTTTTCGTTTAATCGAATAATTTAAAAATGGCAAATATCGATTAATCGTTTAATCGAACAATTAAAAAACCCGATTAATTGAACACCCTATTATCTTATAATGAACTATAGTTGCATTCTTGTCACAACTTTTAACTGTTGCAAAGTGCGAAATGCAAAAATTTAAAAAAATGGACCACCTGATTCCAAAACTGCAATCCAAATTTTTCTAACATGTTCTGTTTTCGAGATATTAGCATTTGAAAATTTTTCCACTCGAAAATCTCGAACGCGAATATCTCCAAAACGGTACATGCTAGAAAAATTTGGAAGCAGTTTTGAAATCAGGAGGTCCAATTCATATGAAATCAATTCCTTCTTCTTCTTCTTCGAAATTGTCGTTCATACAGAGCGACAAGGGCAGCCAAGAGTAAAAAATCACCGTGAACACTGGGTTCTTTTTGTGATTTTTAGTCCAAATCAAATAAACGATGTTGTTTTTAT
This sequence comes from Pegoplata infirma, assembly GCA_963921195.1. Lineage (NCBI taxonomy): Eukaryota > Metazoa > Arthropoda > Insecta > Diptera > Anthomyiidae > Pegoplata > Pegoplata infirma. The sequence goes on along the minus strand of OY992538.1, from coordinate 172,792,541 downwards.
AAAAACAATGTTAAATTTCTTCTTCTTCAGTGGTGTAGCAATGCTACACCTTGTCCACGAATGGACGAATAAAAAGGTGACCGAGACACGAAGTCTATGTGCCACCTTTGTGGGGATAAAATTTTTGTGGGGTTTTAACACGTGGGAAACTCCGGACACAATACGACCATTGCCCTCACAATGGAAGAGTGAAACGACGCTTCCTTAACACGTGCGTGTGTTTGAGTATGGTTAGACACCGTTGTCTAACGGTACTCGCGGAGAAATAACCAATACTAGCGACCGACAAACACAAACACGTTTCTAAATTTATAAAATAATTTCAGCGACGAATAGATGCTTCTCCGACGCGATCTCGATTAAGACTCCGTTAAATTTCTTGAAATCAATTCCTACTTGTTGGAAGCAATATAAGTGCGGACCAGTGTACCAAGCCGAACGTCTCAAAAACGGCGGCGTGCCGCCGCCGTACAATTTTTAACCTGTTTTCGCGCCGCTGCCGTTCAAAAAACAGATTTTGCAACAATAATAGAAAAAAAAAGTTCAGCCGATACTGAGCCGCCGCCTAGCAAAATTGATCGCGCCACCGCCACCGAAAATTTTTTGGTCGGCTTGGTTCACTGGTGCAGACCCCCCAAATGTGCGAAATTATTGTTTTTTTTTGACTTTTTAGCAGCGAATATCTCAAAAACGTTACGTGCTAGAAAAAATTGGATGGCAGATTTGGATGTAGGAGAGCAAAATCTATAAGAATCAGTGGGATATTTCACTGGTAGGTTTTTGTTGTCGAACAGTGTAATTATTTAGCAATAACTCAAAAACAGGATCAGCTAGGATTTTCGTGTTAGCGATTTTTGAAGTTCTAATTAAGGACGAGTGAAATGCCGGTTAAATCGTAATAGTGAATACCCGTGTAACGAGGATTGGGTGTAATTTGAAATGAAAATTTTACCTAAATCTTCAACATCTGCTATTTTTTTTTTCAATTTTGTGTTTTTAATATTGGGTTTTTTAGAAGCTGTTTCTAACAATAATAGAAACTATTTCATTTACTCTACCTGGCACATATTTAAATGAACGGATGTTTAGTAAGTAAAAAGCAATTGAAGTGTGCATAAGTATTTAGAAATGAAAATTTTGTGTAAACCTAAAATGGTTTACACAATGAGAATAACATTTTGCAAAGAAAATTTAAAATAAAAAAAAAAATAATAATTTCTGATGTTATTTTTATAAGGTTATAATATTATTCTGAATATAACCATAATTTATTTATTTCACTTTTTAGGCACTGTACCATTAATTGATGGTTTCACTGATGTACGCAATGTAGCAACATTAATAACATTTGGAGTTTTAGCCGCCCTAGTAGTAAAAGCCTGTATCAGCCATAGTATTCAGCATTCCCGTATGATTATCATGTGTTTAGCTTGGATTGTATTTCCATTTTTGCCCGCATCAAATCTATTCTTTCCAGTGGGTTTTGTAGTAGCCGAACGTATACTCTATATGCCCTCAATGGGTTTTTGTATTCTCATAGCGTATGGCTATGAAAAAATTAAAGAAATCCTTAAAGAAAATGGCAAACAATGGAAATATTTACTGCAAATTTCTTTTCTTCTATTGCTGATGACACATGCCATGAAAAGTTATCAAAGAAATAATGATTGGCAGAATGAATATAAACTTTTTATGAGTGGCGTACATGTCAATGGTCGTAATGCTAAACTATTTAATAATGTTGGTCATGCTTTAGAGAATGAAGGACGTTACCAGGAGGCATTAGCATATTTCCAACAAGCTGTAAACATACAACCGGATGATATTGGTGCCCACATAAATGTTGGCAGAACTTATAATAATCTAAAAATGTATGCTGAAGCAGAAAGTGCTTATCTGAAGGCGAAATCATTGTTTCCTCGCATAAAACCTGGTGAAAGTTATCAAGCTCGTATAGCTCCAAATCATTTAAATGTTTTTATTAATTTAGCAAATTTAATAGCACGCAATCAAACTCGCCTAGAGGAAGCAGATTTTCTATATCGACAAGCTATTAGCATGAGAGCCGATTATGTGCAGGCTTATATTAATCGTGGAGACATACTAATGAAATTAAATCGCACCATACAGGCTCAAGAAGTTTATGAGAAAGCTTTACTGTATGATAGTGAAAATGCTGACATTTATTATAATTTGGGTGTTGTATTCCTCGAACAGGGTAAAAGCGCCCAAGCTAATGTTTATTTTAATAAAGCCTTAGAATTGTATCCAGAACATGAGCAAGCTTTATTAAATTCAGCCATTTTGTTGCAAGAAATGGGCGGTGAGGAGGCACGTCAAATATCACGAAAACGTTTACACAAAGTATTAGACAAAAGTGGAGACAATGAAAAAGTATTCTTTAACTTGGGCATGCTGGCCATGGATGAATCTGATTTTGATGCTGCCGAACAATACTTTAAGCGTGCCATCCACTTGAAGGCTAATTTCCGTAGTGCTCTATTTAATCTGGCATTACTTTTAGCCGATGCTAATCGTCCTTTGGATGCGGTACCATTTCTTAATCAACTTATACGTCATCATCCGGATCATATCAAGGGATTAATACTATTGGGAGATATTTACATTAATCATATGAAAGATTTAGATGCGGCCGAGGCCTGCTATCGCTCTATATTACAATATGAACCGCATAATATACAAGGTCTACACAATTTGTGTGTAGTTTACGTAGAACGTAAACATTTGGCTAAAGCGCAATTATGTTTACGTTATGCTCATCACTTGGCACCAGCTGAGGAATATATATTACGGCATTTACAAATTGTTGAACAACGTTTGCATAAAATTTACAAGTTACCTGATATATCACCTGAAAAACAACTTGCCTTGGCCGATTTCAATCCAAAAGAATTTCCATTACCTATAAAACAAACATCATCATCAACAAAAACAACAACAACGACATCATCATTACCAACGAAATCTCAAACGCAATCTCAAGGAGATTTACATAAAGAATCTCTTGGCAAACGTAAGTCATCAAAAACATCAACATCATCATCATCATCTACAACAAATACAGTTCATCACTCATAGCATTCATATTAAATATGGATAAAACAACAATTTTTTTGAAATCTCAGAGCTAACAATTACGTTTATTTCAATATGTTTTACTTTTTTATATATTTAAATATGTAAAAAAAGGCTGTGGGGTAAGTTATAAATGTTTTGTTTAAGTTTTAAAACTTTATTTTATTAACTTTTCAACAATATGCTGTAAATTTTAAGGTGTTTTTTAAATGATTAATTGAAAATTAAATTTTTTTTGAGGATTTTATTTACCCGGCAAAATTTTTCCTTTTTAATAATCAATTGCAGAACGTATCCTGCGTTCGCCATTACTTAACATTCTAGAAGCAATGATTTTTGTTGAAAATTCTTAACGAAAGCAATCGTTTGTTAGAACAAGTATTTTTTTGAAAATTATAATTATTTTTAGTTAAACATTTTCTTGTGATTATTATAGAATAAATTCTTGAATCCACTGCAATAGGAATCTGTTCCAAAAAAAATGTTCTGGAAAGGTTTTGAAACATTTAATGTTTTTTATTATTATTATAAGTACCTATATTAAGATCGTCATCAAGCAATTCAGAAGCTTGATAATATTTTGTTACATTCTAGTAGTTTTATAAGTTATTTATAAGATTTTTTAGGTTTTTTTTTAGTTTTTATCCTCTATAGAATTTGGAATACATATAGTAGAGGGCGGAGCAAAAAATGTTTTTTTGTTTTGCAAATTTCTTTTTGGCGCTATGCGGATTTGGTAAAAGTAAACGCCGTTCCTTTCAGTACCTTGACAATGTTGAAGATTAACTTCAAAGTTTGGAACACAATCTACCTTTTCCGTAAAAACGTCCTCGAAATGATTAACAAACAAAGTTGAAGATTAACTTCAAAGCTTGGACCACAATCTACCTTTTCCGTAAAAACGTCCTCGAAATTATTAACTATATCTGAAATTGAGTCACGATTATTCTTATCCATTGCATTAATATTGTTGAAATGATAGCTGTTAATTTCTTTATGATTGTGACGTTAAATAGTTGTGTTTGACTAGAACGTTGATTTTACCATCAGAAACTAAAATATTTTTTGTATATGATCAAAAACCTTTTCAAATATCTGATTTTGATTGTTTAAAGATTGATTACACTGTGCTAGTCGCAAAAATTAACAAGCTGGACACCATGCTTGTAAAGCTAATTCGGGTACGCTGAATTCAATGGTTCTAGCCGTTTTTCGAAGTTAGCGCTCGTATTCGTGATTTAAAATTGTAAAGCCTAGGTACACAAAAATTTAATTTTTATGCTTTTGAGATAATTTTTAAATATAAATTTCGAAAATGCATTGATTTTTTTGCGAAAAAATTTTTCCGCGAAAAAGAAAATTTTCCCGCAAAAAAATCCGCGATTTTTTTTTTTTTTTTTTCGAAAAATTTTGTGTCCGTAATGTATCGTATTCTACTCATTTTTATAAATTAATAGCAAAATAAAAAAAATTTGGAAAAAAAAGTTTCGCGAAAAAAATTTCCACGAATATTTTTTTTTTTTGGATATTCAATGGAGTTTAAATGATAAAAATTCAGCAATTGTCTAAATAATATAAAAAATATATTTTTAAATAAAAAAAATAATCGCGAATATAAAAAAAATAATCGCGAATATCGCTAATACATACGCTAACTTTGAAAAAAAAACTAATATTACAATGGGATTTAGTGTACACGAACTAGCTTAACCAGATGGCTGTCGTAAATTCAAATCAAACTAAAAGTATTTGTATTGAACCAATTTTTTCACGAGAATAAAGATTTTTCGCGAACAAAAAATGTTTTTCGCGAAATAAAATCACGGTGTTATGGTTTGTTATGTTAGTTTAACAGACTTGAATTGTTGTAATGTTTTAAATAAAAGCCGGTTGATTCGGAACAATATATATAATAACGTTTTATTAAAAAGTATATAAGAAGAAGGAAGTAAAAAGGAATGTATGAAGTAAAACGCAAGGTTAAACAAAAGTGTTTTCAGTTCCATTGACGACTGGCCTGTTTTAGGCCATACAGAGCCTTGTTGAGTTTACAAACTTTACGAACTATGTTGTCGAGAACACCTTCTGCGTTTACCGTAAAAACGCGGTAACCGCATCAAATTGAGCAGCAACGGATAACAAACCGAATCGTGGTATACCGCACAACAGGGGGAATATATCTCTGGGTAATCTATTCCAGGATTCTGAGAACATCCCTTAATCACTAAACGAGCTATGTGTCGTACAACTTCGCCCTTTTTCGTTACGTTTTCTTTTATACACCCATTTGCATTTTATGGGCTTTTTCCAATGGATAATTCTACCAGTGACCAGGTGTTGTTATCCATCAACGATTTGTACTCATCCTGCATGGCTTTCTTCCATTGGACAGCATCCGGAGCATTCATGGCATCTTCTGTAGTTAAGGGGTCCCCTAAGGCTTCTGCCTTTACTAAAGACAAATGAGACATACTAATCGGCTTCGGTGTACGTTCCGAACGTTAGATAGTTCTTAAATTTCACATATTATGATTTATTCATTAATACTATGAAAAAGTTTATAAATATTATGAAAAAGTTAATAAATTGTATGAATTTGTTCATAAATACTATGAAAGTCGTTCATTGGAAATTTTTTTTGTGTGAAGCTATTTTCCTAACTTGCATACCAATGTGGGTCAAACAGGCACCGTAGAGTCAACTACGAATATGTTGATCCCCAACATATTCGTGGTTGAGTTTGGACAATTCAATTATTATTTAGTTTGGACAATTCAATTATTTTTCCTATCATCATAGATAGTATCTCAAGGATACGAGAATTCCCTGATCTAAAAAGAGCACTTAAGGAAGTCAGTGTTCTAAAAAGAGTTATAGCAAGGTCTAGATTTTGGTAAATATCAAGAAAATGTTTATTAAGATTATTTAGCATAGATTGAGATACTGATTGAGGAGTCTTGCTTATCTTGAAACAATTGAGACTCATCAATCCAATTGCAAATTTAGCCAGAGGTAATTTTCCATGAGGAAATTCCTGCGTAGATTCTACAAATTTCTTCTCCAAGCCAGACCATAGAATTCAGAATGTTTGGTGTAGTTACAGATTCTCTAGGTTGGACTTCAGCTGGTATGTCGTCCTGAGAAACTGTATTTGCAAGTCCAGCATGAGGAACATAGGCCGCTTGGTTAATCTGAACCAAGTATCCAGTTCCCGGTTTGATATTCCCGTCAACAATACAGGTATCTGTAGTTGAGGTTTGAGCAGAAGAAATTTGATCCGCAAACTCCACAAAATACAATGCAACAAGACTGAGGCATCCTCATCGCGTATGTAATTTCCTTGGGCATGTTCATTGTCATTTTCTTTAATGAATCCGGGTAGAAATATGAATACCCATCGGCTTTAATCATTCGTTCTCCTACGTCTCCCATGTCAATTCCAACTTGATATATTAACCTGCGGCCATGGCAATGTGTTCTCACAAATTTCTGCTGGTTGAGGTTGTTCAAGTCCTATCAAACTCTTATAAATAGTTAACGAGAAGTTGTAGACTTATTTTCTATGAATCAATTTCTAACTTTGACTCAATAACTTAAATTACATTTCTTCTTTATTTATTCTAATTTTACAAATTAATACTATCCACTTGATCTACATAATATTCTGATATGTATTGCAGTTCGTTCAGTGTTAGGTCATCAGAAATTTCAGTAAGTGATTTCTGTTTTGGTAAAAATATTATATCAATTGTACTTCCCACATAATTGAGTACAATTCACTACATCATTGATATATTGTTTATTTGAGTTCTTTCTTGGTTTCAAAAAGAAATCCACTAATGCAAGGTGCATCATAGAAACATAGGGCATTGAACTGCCCAAATATTTACATGCAGTCAACATGTTGATAACTGCATGGGTGCATCAACGTTAACCGCGTCACATAAAACACCAAATTTATTACTATTCATTTTATGGTTTTACGTTTGCGTTGCCTTAATCTATTTACATTTATATCGTTCAAGAATGAACACATATTTTCCGTGACTTGGATTCCTTGTTGTGTGTTTTTCTAATTCTTTTTTCGCACCAAACATTCACTTTTGCTCTACCATTCACTGTCTAAATAATGTTAAGAAAGCAACCATGTTTGGAGTGAGTTGGAACTCGTATCTGGCGAATTAAATAGACCATACTGTTGGGTCTCTTCCTGTTGGTTTATCGTATACATCGTCATTGTCCTCAAGGCCCGGCTCCTCCATCTAAGGATAGACCTCTCTGGCACACAAAGAGTACGAGTTCTGTTCGTACCATTCTTTTCGTGTTTTAAATAGAATCAAAGCTTCCTTCTGCAAAGAGGTTGTGTAAAAAAAATTGTAGGTGCTGAAAACTAATAGCAGTGCGACACAATCTCTTAATCTTGATCCAATGGTTTAGAATCCGCAAATGGACATCTCATGATCCTTACATTACGAGCTTTGATATGACTTATACATCTGTTTCGATATTCTATAGTGCGTGTTGAGAGAATTTCTAGCTCTCATCCTTTTTCCATCCTTCATAATGGTTGCTGAAGCGTTTGCTTCAAAGTGAATCGTCCTAAATATGAAAAATTACAAGTTCAATAATTTTTATTTTTTTTAATGCGAAATTGATTAATCTGTTTTATTTAAATTTTATACAAAAATATTAAAATTCGTGCAAAGGCTTCTGAAATCGATATAACGGTGACCTTGATTTAGAAATTTAAAGTTCTTTTTCTTAACAAATAAAACACAAGTGTTTCGGCTGAGTAGTCGTAAATTACGGAATTTTGTTAAAAAGTAAAAACCTTAAGTTCTACTACATCTAAAAATCTTAAAAATAAACTAGAGTACATCCAAGAGATTGTATTATCTTAGCTGGAGATAGTCTTATCACCAATGTGTGTCTTTGATATGGTATTTGCACTTCTAAAACAATTAAATTTAATGTGCATCTTTTTTCTATTTAAACAATGAAACAATAAACCATTTATTAATGGATAGTATCAGAAGTTCACACTTTCACCATAATGGTTGCTGTAGCGTTTGCTATAAATTATATCGTTTTACTTACAGTCGAGGAATATGCCGATTTTATCGACAAACCCATATCCATATGATACGTAATTCCCTAATTCTACTCTCCTCGTGTTGCTTTAACACGTCTAGATATTCTGTCTGTAATTTATTAAATTCTTCTAAATATTTCTCGCCCTGAGCATCGGTGATTTCTTTGCTACTCAATATTTTTTCTACCTCTAATTTAACCTTCTCTAAATCTTGCCGTTTTGCTGAGATGGTTTCTGTAGTATACGGATTATTTAATGATTTTTTTCCATTCAAAATAAGCCAACATAGATCTGAATTTATCTTTTCCATTTATTACAACATTTAGATATTAAAAAAAATTTTACATATATTTATAAGTCAAGGTTTTTTTTCGGAATATTTTTTTTTTGTTTTCTACATATTTTAGTTAATACGTGTATATTTAAATATTTTTATTTTAAACATTTATTCGGGCTCTTATGCCACCTTTTCTAATTTGATTCTTTACGTATTTTTTTAGAAATTTTACAATCACAACTATATTTGTGATAACGCATAGCAATATTATAACCTCCAGGCTAATGCTGACCGAGGTTGGAGTTGCCACTATCGTCTCCTGTATGGATTTCTGGTTTCCCATTACAGATTATGTATTATTGCTTTTATTTTTCTTCTTTCTTTCTTTGAAGATTTCCTTGATGTCGTCAATTTCTTCGTATATTTTATTTGCTGATTCCCAGGGAACTGGGATTAGCTCGTCTCACTAGCTGCGAACCAATGTAAAGATTTTATTTAAAATTAACTTTATTACTTAACTAATTTCCGTTTTAAGTTAATTCTTAATCTTTCCTTTTGTTACAAGATCTCGTGGTGTAAAGTACAATACTCTCTTTGTTGGTGATTAGCACGGAATTTATTTTATTTTCGACATCTCCTGGAAAAAAATGTTGGTTTCCTAGGTTGTCCGCAGGATCGCCATGGATATGTGTTGTTAGAAGGAGGATTTAAGGATATATCTTAGACCAGCAACGCAATGTGCTAATGGTCTACAATACGCTGATTTTCCAGAGGAAAATATGTTGTATTAATCTGCTTTATTTTACATGGGTTTTTATACTTATTCTATCTTACTTCTATTTCATATTTACATTTATGCTACAACGCTATTGGTTGTTGCATATTGATATTTACTATATACACAATTAAATACATAAATACCCCAAAATGCAATACATTGCATTTCACCATGTGTGTGGCCTACATGAGTGTTCTACATGTGTCAACTTTTTGTCATTAGGAACTCTTGCACTATTTTGATTGTAGACATGCCGACACCGTACTTGAATGTAACCAGATATTATTTTTGTTCTTGGGTTAAGTTCAATTGGGTTTTTTATTTATGCCATCGTGTTTACATTGAAGTAAATGTTTTGAGTAGTAATCATAAATTCCATTCATTGTTTATACAATGAAAAGTAACCTTGAATATTTATGGACACTGTACGAGTTCGAACCATTATTTTCGTGGTTTAACTAGAACCAATGCTTCCTTCTGCAAAAAGATTGTCTAAAACAAATTGTAGGTGCAGAAAACTAATAGCAATGCAACACAATCTCTAAATCTTGAGCCAATGGTTCCGAACGTAATATTTAATTACTTTAACACATAATTTAATTACCGTGTTGTTTCGTTTTCTAATTCTTTTTTCGCACTAAACATGATTCTTAAATTTTTTGAAGTACATGTCGATAGCTGCTACCTATTATGTTAATTAAAAAACGTTATTAACGATGACTTTCTTATTAAAAGATGACTTTATTAATTGTACATAAAAATATATAGTGATGATAAAATATACATATTTGTACCAAGTAGTACTTATGGTTACTTAGTATAAATACCAGTTACTTTACATTTAAGGGTTGCCATTAAGTACTTACTAAATACTATTAGGGTAGTTACAATAACAGTAGAGTAATTACCATAACACTAGCATTTTCTTATTACTTGTTTCTTGTTTCCACGTCCGAAATTTGCCGCCAAATTTCCGAAGCAGCTTCCCAAGATGGTGGTGGATTAGAGTTTACTCTTCTTAATAATATCGCCTTCTCTCTTTTCAGCTTTTGAAGTTTTCCTACTCTGCGTTTTGGCTTCTTAACGCAAGGAATATGTGGTTCCTGGACCACTGGTTGTTTTGGGGGGTCGCTTCCTATATTCCTCTATGGACAGACGTTGCGGTCCGCTTTCATTGGCATTAGTTGGAACTAATGCCAATGCCAAAAAAAAGCATTAGCATTTATTGCCAATGAAATTTTTTGGCATTGGCATTGTTTGTACTAATGCCAATGAAACGGCACAAATGCCTAAAAAAACTATTTACAATTAATAAAAAAAAAACATTTTTTACAACAAATATATGTATATTTTTTTAAAAAACTTAAAATGGCGATATCTCGAAAACTAAGCCAGATAGAGCAAAATGGAGGGCATTTTTGGTTCTTAGAATCCCCATACTTCCGCGGGTCATCTTCACATGTGTGGACCCCAATGGGTCCTAACTTTGAATCCAAAAAACAAAAATGGGATTCCGGAAAATTTAAAAATGCTTATATCTCGGTAAATATTGGTGATACAACAAAAAGTCCAAAAGCATTTTTGTAGCTCTTGGTTTCTAGAACTCGTCTGCCAATACTAGAAAACCCTCAAAGCAATAGTTTTTTAGTTATTCAGTTTTTAAAATTCTCAAGACCCTATTGGGCCCCTAAATTGCAGTACCTGGAAAAATAAGCAAAATAATGCTAATGTATGTGAATTTTCAAATTTTCGGGAATGCCAATTTTTTAGATTCAAAATTTGGACCTATTAGGGTACACACATGTGAAGAGCACCGGTGAAACTATGGAAATTCTCCTCCAAACTATGGAAATTCCCCTCCATTTTGCTCTATCTGGCTTAGTTTTCGAGATATAGCTATTTTAAGTTTTAACCAAAAAAAAATAAATTTCACTACTCGCTGACGGAAATACGACTCTTAATATTACTAATGCTTTATTTTCATTAAGGCATTTATTAATGCCAATGAAATTTTTCATAATTGGCGTTACTAATGCTACTAATTCCTTAACGGGCATTGGCATTGATTGAAACAATGCCAATGCTAAAAATTTCATTGGCATTAGTTTCAATATACTGCCAATGAAATCGTCAATTAATTAGTTCATTTATTTAAATAATCCCATATATGCCTTATATATATAAATATTTTTACTTTAGACATTCAATCGGGCTCTTATGCCACCCTTTCTTATTTGATTTTTGATGTATCTTTTTAGATACCATACAATCACAACTATAGTTGTTGATTTATGCTTCTACCGGAGCACAAAATAAAACACTTCACAGTTTAAGGGTTTTAATCGAGCTCAAAATGTACAACTTGTACTCCGATGTTGATAATAAGTATATGAAAGACCAGATCTTGTTTATTTGGTAGTTGGCGAGTAACAACCTTTTATTTACAACTTAAAATATCGTATATACTAAATTAAAACTAGAATCTAAAAACAAAACTACCTGCGTAGACTTCACATTTTGTCTACAGAGTTCATTTCTTAAAATAGATAAGAATCCCTGATACAACAAGAAACGATCATAAAATATTATGTTTAATTGTTATGCATACAAATGCGCAGCACACATTTTATTACCTTTCGCCCATTATGAAAATTATTATAACTATATATTCCATTATATGCTTTTTCAACATACAGTTAAGATGACACACAACAGTATATTATCATTTACGCTAATGCTGACCGAGGTTGGTGGTGCCACAATTGTTTCCTGTATGGATTCCTGGTTTCCCATTACAGATTAAATTTTGTTTTCTGTTCTTGTTTTTATTTTTTTCGTTAAAAGTTTTCTTAATGATGTCAATCTCCTCATATAGCTTATTTGCCGATTCCCAGGGAACTGGGTTTAGCTCGTCTCTGGTTATGTTCAATGGGTAGGCCAACCTTTTCTTTTGCTTCTTCGCTTTGGCTAATAAAATTTCCAATGATTGAATGACTTTCTTCATGTGAGAGAAAAAAATTGTAAAAAAAAATTCACTGTTTGGATTTCAGCCAAAAAAAAAAAAAAAAAATTTGATTCAATTAATCGGGGAAAAAAAATATTTTATATTATCTTTTAAAAAAAACGCGTTAAACAACAGAAGAAAAAAAAAATTTGCATAAAAATTTCGTATAATCTTACTTTGCATATTTCTTTATCATTAAATATTTATTATTTTTTTTGTTTGTGTTTTTTACTGCAACAGTCCAATCCTTGCTTGCTGTCTTCGTATTTGCTTCTTTACGTATCTTTTCAGGTATCGTACAATCACCACTAGCGTAACACCCACGCATATAAGGATTATTACTTCGACACTCACGCTTACTGCTGTTGGAGCGTTAGCCGTGGCAGAAATCACCTCGTTAATTTTAGTTTGGGTACTGCCCATTACTCTTAGATTTCCTCTTCTTTTTTTCTTCCTTTATCACCCGGTTGAGGTTTGATATTTTGTTCCTTAGAAATATCTTTTCCTTTTCCTCCTCGGTGTAAGATAATACGTGTAGAGCCACACGTAGTTCCTTTTTTTTTGCCTATTTATGGCACCTCTAGATTTTGGTAGAGGGAAAATCGGGATTTTGGGTTCTTCTTGGGAATTTTTCACGATTTTGGACCAAGATTCAGTATCCTTGGTTTTTCTTCTTCAGGAATACCTTTTAGCAGGTTTCCCCAGCGTTCGTCTCTTTCTTTACCTCTTCTAGGATCTCCTCTAGTGATTGTTCTATTTACCAAAAGAAACACAAACACGAAAGAAATACAAACACGAAAAAACACGCACAAGCACTGAAACTTAAAATCCAAATATACTAAAAGAACCAACTAAGCATAAGCTGTGTTTGTTAAAACCTTCATGTATAAATGGTTTTTTTTTTTTACACTGAATAGTTAAGCATTTGCATGCTATTTGTACTATCTATGCTTCTAAGCAGTAGGATAGTTTAGCATTTGCATGCTATTTGTACTACCTATGCTTTTTTTTTTTTTTTTTTTTTTTAATTTTATGAAATTTTCACTTTTCTTACTCTAAAATACATAATTTATTCGCTGGTATGCTGGATCATGATGTCGGCAGGAGCAGGATCGGATTTGGTTTCTTCTTCATCAGGAGCAGGATCAGACTTGCAGGATCACCATGTAATATGTTTATCCTTTTCCAGCTTAAAAGAAAAGACTTCTTTGTTTGTTGTTGGGTTTTATTTAATTAAAAAAAACTTATTACAAAAACATAACTTATAAATAACCTATGAGAAGTTCTAAACATAATCTAGAACTCTCTCTATGAGTGACTCAGTAGTTTCACTCAATAACTTAAAGTATTCAATGCATTTAGACCAGTGGTCGGCAGAAAGAGAGTGTATAAATGCATTGGTATATGAATATAAACATGCATGTGTTTGTGCATTTCTTAAACAAAGCGACATCAACCAGCTTGTTGTTGTATTTTTATGCTCTTAGCTGTGAGTTTTGTTGACAATCGTGTTATATACGTGTTAATTGCCGATTGTGTTCGGCTCCAGCGTGCAATGGGTGCCGACCACTGATTTAGACTTAATTATAACTCCTCCCACATTCTTTCTCTCTGTATTAAAAATGCACATGCATATATTAAAGTTTGAACTCTTTCCAAAATTCAAACTCGAAACTAAAAATGAAAGTGTCATTGCACTGCATTTAACAAATCAAAACAAAAACAGAGAATTGGGTTATTGGTATCAAAGCGATGACCAAACTCATATATCGAAGTATGACTCAATATTTTGAGGAATTACATGAAAACAAAAATGCATTGAAATGTATGCAATTGTAGAAGTCATAGTATTTTCAGTTTTACGCTACACTGTGCGATTATTGAATATGTATTCAATATATATTCATTACAACTAAATTAAAACTAGAATCTAAAAATAAAACTACCTGCGTAGACTACACATTTTGTCTACACAGTTCATTTCTTAAAATAGATAAGAATCCCTGATACAACAAGATACGATCATAAAATATTATGTTTAATTGTTATGCATACAAATGCGCAGCACACATTTTATTACCTTTCGCCCATTATGAAAATTATTATAACTATATATTCCATTATATGCTTCTTCAACATACAGTTAAGATGACACACAACAGTATATTATCATTTACGCTAATTGTTGCTTCGGCAACGTGAAAATAAAAACACTTTTTAAGAGCACTCTTTAGTTTTTATAATTATTAAATTTATTTCAAATTTTCTTAGTAATTCAATTTTAGTTTTTACTAATATACAACAAAAAACGAGAGGCTTTAAAATTTAATGTTTTTTACCGCGTCGTATGATGTTTAAAATTCAACTCAATTTACTTAAAAATCTTTTGCTCTATATAGGTATAGAAATTTATAAATGCAGCAAAAGTTTTTGTCTACGTGACTATATAAAAAGGACCGTTACTTTAATATATAAGCAAAGGAAAATAAAGAAGAATGTTTTTGTATAAAAAAAGAGAGTATTGAAAGATAAATAAAAAAAGTTATAATTGTAAATGTGTTTGTGCATGTTTGCAAATTTAAGAATATTAATGGGAAGTATCCCAATATTAATAAATGAATACAAATTAACCATTTAAATGATTTATAAAATCTAAATAAACAATAAATGTTAAGATAATAATAAATAAAAATTATTATTAATTCTGGTGAATTTCGGCGGTAACACTAATGCTGACCGAGGTTGGTGGTGCCACAATTGTTTCCTGTATGGATTCCTGGTTTCCCATTACAGATTAAATTTTGCTTTCTGTTCTTGTTTTTATTTTTTTCGTTGAAACTTTTCTTAATAATGTCAATCTCCTCATATAGCTTATTTGCCGATTCCCAGGGAACTGGGCTTAGCTCGTCTCTGGTTATGTTCAATAGGTAGGCCAACCTTTTCTTTTGCTTCTACGCATTGGCTAATAAAATTTCTAGAGTCCGACCGAAACCAGTTTTCGAGGCCGAACCGAAACCGAACCGAATATTCGGTTGAAAAAGTAATATTCGGCCGAAACCGAACCGAAACCGAAACTTAAAAAAAATTACCGCCTGGCATGAATTAAATTATTAAAAAGTTGTTAAAGATTAATATACAGCATATAATGCTTTTAAACCATAGGAATTGTTGTATTTTTGAAAAAAAAAATATGTTTTTTAAAAAACTTACAAAAAAAATGTATATTTCATTTGCAGATTAGGAGAAAATAATTTTTGAACTGAAACAGTTTTACATTTACTGCATAACCTTGTAACATTTTCTTCAATTAAACTGAAACAAGTGTAATGAAATACGAAATCAAAAATTTCACCGACTTTTTTTCATATTTTTTAAAATACCAAAAAGTTTCGGTTTCGGCTAATATTCGGCCAAAATTTTGCCGAATACCGAATAGAGGCCGAAACCCCATTATTCGGCCGAAACCGAGACCGAAACCGAATATTCGGTCGGACTCTAAAAATTTCCAATGATTGAATGACTTTCTCCATGTGAGAGAAAAAAAATTGTAAAAAAAATTTACTGTTTGGATTTTACCCAAAAAAAAAAAAATTTTATTCAATTAATCGGGGAAAAAAAATATTTTATATTATCTTTTTTTTAAAAAAAAAAAAAACACGTTAAACAACAGAAGAAAAAAAATTTTGCATAAAAATTTCGTATAATCTTACTTTGCGTATTTCTTTATCATTAAATATTTATTAATTTTTTTTGTGTTTTTTACTCCAACAGTCCAGCCCTTGCTTGCTGTCTTCGAATTTGCTTCTTTACGTATCTTTTCAGGTATCGTACAATCACCACTAGCGTAACACCCACGCATATAAGGATTATTACTTTGACACTCACGCTTACTGCTGTTGGAGCGTTAGCCGTGGCAGAAATCACCTCGTTAATTTTAGTTTGGGTGCTGCCCATTACTCTTAGATTGCCTCTTCTTTTTTTCTTCCTTTATCACCCGTTTGAGGTTTGATATTTTGTTCCTTAGAAATATCTTTTCCTTTTCCTCCTTGGTGTAAGATAATACGTGTAGAGCCACACGTAGTTCCTTTTTTTTTGCCTATTTATGGCACCTCCTGTAGATTTGGTAGAGGGAAAAACAGGTTTTTGGGTTCTTCTTGGGAATTTTTCACGATCTTTAATATTTTCGGTTTTGGACCAAGATTCAGTATCCTGGGTTTTTCTTCTTCAGGAATATCTTTTAGCAGGTTTCCCCAGCGTTCCTCTGCGTTCTTTACCTCTTCTAGGATCTCCTCTAGTGATTGTTCCATTTACCAAAAGAAACACAAACACGAAAGAAATACAAACACGAAAAAACACGCACAAGCACTGAAACTTAAAATCCCAATATACTAAAAGAATCAACTAAGCATATGCTGTGTTTGTTGAAACCTTCATGTATAAATGTTTTTTTTTTTATATATATTTTTTTTACACTGAAGCAACAGGATAGTTAAGCATTTGCATGCTATTTGTACTATCTATGCTTCTAAGCAGTAGGATAGTTTAGCATTTGCATGCTATTTGTACTACCTATGCTTTTTTTTTTTTTTTTTTTTTTTTTTTTTAATTTTATGAAATTTTCACTTTTCTTACTCTAAAATACAGGATTTATTCGCTGGTATGCTGGATCATGATGTCGGCAGGAGCAGGATCGGATTTGGTTTCTTCTTCGTCAGGAGCAGGATCAGACTTGCAGGATCGCCATGTAATATGTTTATACTTTTCCAGCTTACAAGAAAAGACTTCTTTGTTTGTTGTTGGGTTTTATTTAATTAAAAAAAACTTATTACAAAAACATAACTTATAAATAACCTATGAGAAGTTCTAAACATAATCTAGAACTATCTCTATGAGTGACTCAGTAGTTTCACTCAATAACTTAAAGTATTCAATGCATTTAGACTTAATTATAACTCCTCCCACATTCTTTCTCTCTGTATTAAAAATGCACATGCATATATTGAAGTTTGAACTCTTTCCAAAATCCAAACTCGAAACTAAAAATGAAAGTGTCATTGCACTGCATTTAACAAATCAAAACAAAAACAGAGAATTGGGTTATTGGTATCAAAGCGATGACCAAACTCATATATCGAAGTATGACACAATATTTTGAGGAATTACATGAAAACAAAAATGCATTGAAATGTATGCAATTGTCACATTTTGTCTACACAGTTCATTTCTTAAAATAGATAAGAATCCCTAATACAACAAGAAACGATCATAAAATATTATGTTTAATTGTTATGCATACGAATGCGCAGCACACATTTTATTACCTTTCGCCCATTATGAAAATTATTATAACTATATATTCCATTATATGCTTCTTCAACATACAGTTAAGATGACACACAACAGTATATTATCATTTACGCTAATGCTGACCGAGATTGGTGCTGCCACAATTGTTTCCTGTATGGATTCCTGGTTTCCCATTACAGTGTAATGTTATTTCATTAATAAAAGAATTGTTTTAGTTTAGCGCCGAAGCGCAACTGATTCTATCTTTATTAAACAAAACTTAAGCTAGCTTAAAGAAATAACTTATTCACGGATATTGGTGAGAGAAACACGCTCACCAATACCACTCTAACTTAACTAATTCCCTATGTGAGAAACTACATATGTCAGCAGTTCTCACGAGTTAAAGTCAGATGCAGCTGTGGAATGTTTCCCATACAATGTATGAGGATCTAGTTGCAATCGGAATGGATGGCAACGTAGACAATTCAAACACACTACACCTTCCTTTTCAGGGAAAAGATTGATCAATAACATTTATAATAACATTTTATTAATAAAGTTAAAAAAAAAGGAATTTAAATAACTGTTATGTCCAAACACTCAGTTTTTAATTTCTTGAATTTATCCAAATTCTTTTCTCTAATATCCCCCTCAATCTTTTCTTCTACCAAAATATCTTCTAATTCTAACTGCAATGTTTCTATCTCATCCCGTTTTACATCTATTGTTTCCTGGGAATAGGGGCGATTTAAAGATTTTTTTGCATTTTTCAAAAGAATCTCCAAAGAAAGAATCACGTTCTCCAGTGAATAAAAAAAACTTTAAAAATATACGGACTCTTTTTCTTTAAAAAAAAATTTAAACAAAGAAAAAATTTCCCATTTATGAACTAATATATATCTTTTCTTTTTTGTTTTGTTTTCTATTTATAAACATTAATCATTTCTACTATAATACATGAAATTTATATTATCCTATTGTAGACCAGCTCTTATTGTCTGTCTTCTTATTTGTCTCTTTACATACTTTTTTAAATATTTAACCACAACTACCAATGTTGTTATAACGCAAATCAATATGACAACCTCAAGGCTTACGCTTACTGCTGTTGGTGCATTAGCTGAAGCAGTGATTACTTCACTTATCTTTGTCTGCGTGCTTCCCATTTTTTTTGTTCTTCTTGAATATCTTTATTTCGTTCTTCGTAAAAATAATTTTTTCTTCAAGGATCTTCTTCAAAGTTGAGCAGTTTGTATATGTATACCAGGTATGCATATGCACTTTCTGGATTTAAGGAACAAAAAAAATTTTTTTTTGATATGCTAGACGTGCGAAAGCACTTTCTGCATTTAAAAAAAAATATTTTATTGTATTTATATATTGCCAGACATGCCCATGCACTTTCTGGTATATATGAATATAATTTTTACTTATTTTTCTTTATCAGGACATCAGGCAGGAGACACCAGGCATGATACTTTAGGACATCAGGCACGGTATGAGCAGGATCAGGACATCAGGCACGGCAGGAGCAGGATCGCCATGTTATGTGAAAACTTTCTTTAAAATAAAAACGACTTGTCTTCTTTTTGTTTGTTAAATATCTGATCTTTATTATTTAAAAACCATGGCTTAAATATAACTTATGAGAAATTCGAAAGTAATCTAGAATTTCTCTATGAGTGATTTTCTAAAATGCACTCGATAACTTAAAATTATTCGATACATTCTAATTGAATATTTACTCTCTCCCTCATTGTTTTCGTATTGAAAACAATGCAATTGAGTCATGTAGAGTTAGAACTCTCTTACAAATTCTAACTCATTCAAAATTGGACATTAAAAACATTACAAATGACTCATGTAGAGTTTGAACTCTTTTCCAAATTCAAACTCAAAACAAAATTGAAAGTGTCAATGTACATTAGGGGTGGGATAGTGCACGAGTTTTCGATTTCGACACGCTAGAACCGCTTATTTTGTGAGGTTGGTAAAAAAAATGCATGAGCCAAAAAATGGGGCAGATCGGATAGGATCTAGGGGTCGCTCATCGGGGTCAAAGTTGGGCGTAGCGGGGGAAAAATCCACAAAAAGGCCCAAAACTCCCCTGGTTTTGCTCCTAGAGGGGTCAAATGTGAGACCGGCCCCCAGTATTTTTTCCCCCTGAACACTTTTGCCAAACATACCTAAGCCCTATCTCCAATCCCTAAGGGGGGTCCCATACAAAGGTTCAATTTTTAAAAAATCTTGCTCCTACCGCTCTAGCTGTCCTAGAAATCACCCTACAGGAATCAAATGTATGACCGACCCCCAATATATTTTCAACCCCAACATTTTCTTAGAACATACCTACCCCCTATCTTCAATCCTTAGGGTGGTCCCCATACATATTTTTTTATTTTTTTTTTGTAAAACTTGCTCTCACCGCTCTAACTATCGCAGGGGTGACCCTAGAGAATTTAAATGTGTGACCGACCCCCAATATTTTTTCAGCCCCAACATTTTCCCCAAACAACCCTACCCTCTATTTTAAAGCCTTAAGGGTGTCCCCACACATTTTTTTTATTTTTTAATTTTGTTTTTATAAAATCTGCGCCTACCGCTCCCATTCTGCCTTTTAGGAACGGTAAATGCAGACTGACCCCCATTAATTTTTGCCCCCTACATTTTTTCTGAACATACCTACGCCGTATTTCCACTTTGTAGGGGTGCTCCTCTGGGGAAAACTAAATTAGTAATGTATGTAGAGAAGTCAAATGTATGACCTGCCCATATATTTTTTTAGCCAAAACATTTTCTTCAAACATACCTACCCTCTATCTGCAAGGTCTTACCCCACAATTTTTTTATTTATTTTATCGAGAAATCCGAGGTCTTTAATTTGTAATTTAATAGTAACTTTTGTTAAGAGTAAAAAAATATTTTTTTTTAACTTGAAAATTATAAAAAATGATAAATATTATAACTATAAATCAAATTAATTTATTTTTATCGTGTGATGGATATTGTTTCCGATTTTCGGCCACGACCTGAAGCAAAACTATTTTTTCCTCCTCGTTACGGCACAACACGTTGTTATAGTCTTCTATTAATTTTACGCCTCTTTCGGCAGCGTCGTTGACAACATGTAATATTTGCAGCGCTCGCTGGTAGTCCTGACGATTTTCTCAAGTATTTGGATCGGAAGCAGTGAAATTTGTTGTTATTCCGAAGCGTGCAAAAAATTTGGAGTCTCAGGTGTGACGTAGTGGCTTAAATCAGTTTTCATGAGTTCTTGATTCACTTGTTTCGATGCCATGTTAATTCTTTTCACACCTTCGAATCCAACAGCATGTACTGGAGGATTACAATCCTTGTTGCCACTGTCGGCGCTATCCTCTGAGGCATCTTCTTCCCCGATATCATCGTCTTCTTCTTCCTCGCTGTCTTCGTTAGACGATTCGTCTATCTCATCGTCAGATAACTCTTCCTCCAATTCCTCTTTCTCTTCTTCTAATATACGAATTGCATTCTACATTTTTTGTTTTATTTCACAAGAGATATTCGGATCAAATAGTGAGAGAGCAACAGCTTCGCCACTAAGATACCAGAGATGTCCACAGAATCTCTTGACCAATCGTTGCGACAGAATCTTATCAATTGAAGCATAATTGGCAATCGCTTTCAAAAAATTCAAGTCATTATTTGGAGCTTCTATTGCTTTGGTAGCGCTAAACCAAGCTTTTACGTAAATTGTTATGATGAAAACGGTCACATCAAGAAGTGCATTTAATTCTTTTTTGGCCAAACCGATATATTTTCGGAACAAAAACATTTTTATGCAATATATGCCTTTTGCCATCCATCGAGCATGACTGATGGGTCCTGGTGGGCTAAAATGCTTATTAGGAATATTTTCGCCAAGGTATAATAAAACAATTTCAAGAAACTCCTTGTAGTCGTCTCTGGGTTGCTTTTCTTTTATTTGAGCCCAACAAAACAACTTGATGTCAGTTTGGACTTAAGCTGGTATGTTGCCTGCCACTTCCTCATCTTATATGCCAAGACTGTACGGTTTGTCTTTTATATTTTCCCACTGCTCTTTAAAACGCACAAACATTAGCACTCCTGGTCCAGACGTTTTGCCGAATTTGGTTTCAAACACTTAGTTTTCCCCAGGGGAGCACCCCTATAAAGTGGAAATACGGCGTAGGTATGTTCAGAAAAAATGTAGGGGGCAAAAATTAACGGGGGTCAGTCTGCATTTACCGTTCCTAAAAGGCAGAATGGGAGCGGTAGGCGCAGATTTTATAAACAAAAATTAAAAAATAAAAAAAAATGTGTGGGGACACCCTTAAGGCTTTAAAATGGTTGTTTGGGCAAAATGTTGGGGCTGAAAAAATATTGGGGGTAGGTCACACATTTAACTTCTCTAGGGTCACCCCTGCGATAGTTAGAGCGGTGAGAGCAAGTTTTACAAAAATGTCATTTTGTGTGGGAGACCCCTTAGGAATTGGAGATATGGAATTGGTATGTTCAGAAGAAGTGTTGGGGGCTAAAAATTAATGGGGGTTGGTCTTGATAATGACCCCTCTAGGAGGCACCATTGGACCAGTAGGAGCTGATTTAATATGACAATTTAAGAAAAAATAAAAAAATATGAATGGGGACCACCCTAAGGATTGAAGATAGGGGGTAGGTATGTTCTAAGAAAATGTTGGGGTTGAAAAAATATTGGGGGTCGGTCATACATTTGATTCCTCTAGGGTGATTTCTAGGACAGCTAGAGCGGTAGGAGCAAGATTTTTTAAAAATTGAACCTTTGTATGGGACCCCCCTTAGGGATTGGAAATAGGGCTTAGGTATGTTTGGCAAAAGTGTTCAGGGGGAAAAAATAATGGGGGCCGGTCTCACATTTGACCCCTCTAGGAGCAAAACCTGGGGAGTTTTGGGGCTTTTTGTGGATTTTTTCCCCTCTACGCCCAACTTTGACCCCGATGAGCGACCCCTAGATCCTATCCGACCTCCCCCATTTTTTGGCTCATACACTTTTTTTACCAACCTCACAAAATGAGCGGTTCTAGCGCTTCCAAATATTGCTGCTTAAAATCGTCAATGTACTTTTTGTCAAAATCAAAACAAAAGTATGGAATGCGCTGAGCAAACATTTATATGATTTGAGTACTTGTATGTATGTTTGTATGTTGTCAATCAGAATGTATTGAGTTGCATGCAATGACAAATTACACGCTACATAATGCATACACTACATAACCACTCGAATCACTACATTATCATTTTCATCGAAGTGATGGGTGAAGTATTTTGTTACACCTTTCCCCTTAAAAGAGTGGTCAGTAGCAAGTTGATCACGTTTCAGATGAAAATATAAGCGATTCTAATCTCATCAAATGGATTGAGACTTTAGTCATTAGGAGATGGAGATTTTAATTTTTATTATTGAGATTGTTAGATAATCTTAAGGTCCTGTCTCGTTCGCCATGTAATGTTATTTCATTAATAAAATAATTGTTTTAGTTTAGCGCCGAAGCGCAACTGATTCTATCTTTATTAAACAAACTTATGCTAGCTTAAAGAAATAACTTATTCACTAACACATTCAATCGTTAGAGAGAATGTGTGTACTACGGATATTGGTGAGAGAAACACGCTCACTAATACCACTCTAACTTAACTAATTCCCTATGTGAGAAACTACATATGTCAGCAGTTCTCACGAGTTAAAGTCATATGCAGCTGTGGAATGTTTCCCATACAATGTAAGAGGATCTAGTTACAATCGGAATGGATGACAACGTAGACAATTCAAACACACTACAACAGATTAAATTTTGTTCTCTGTTCTTGTTTTTTTATTTTTTTTCGTTGAAAGTTTTCTTAATGATGTCAATCTCCTCATATAGCTTATTTGCCAATTCCCAAGGAACTGGGTTTAGCTCGTCTCTGGCTATGTTCAATAGGTAGGCCAACCTTTTCTTTTGCTTCGTTAGCTGTCCTCCTCTTTTGCCCTTTTGATCCTTGAATTGGATTTGTTTAACTGATGATATACTTCTTTCTTTGGCTTTTGCTTGCCTCTTTTTGTATTTATCAATTGTTAGGGGTTTTGGACCCACCGTTGCTGGTAAATAGCACGGAGCTTCACTCCGGAACATATTCTTCAGTTGACATGTCCTGGATTTTTTTTTGATTCCTAGATCGTCTGCAGGATCGCCATGTAAAGAATTGTGATGTTTTCTTATTAGACGGGTAAGAATAGATGGTTTTCTTAGACCAGCAACCCAATGTGCTAATGGTCTACAATACGCTGATTTTCCACGGGAAAGCGTCTATCTTGTAAAAAGCTTTGATATGAATTGTACATCTGTTTCGATGTATAGTGCGTGTTGAGAGAATTTCTAGCTCTCATCCTTTTTTCATCCATCATAATGGTTGCTAAAGCGTTTTCTACAAAGTGAATCGTCCTAAATATGAAAAATTACAATTTTGATCCTTTTTTCATCCATCATAATGGTTGCTGAAGCGTTTACTAAAAAGTGAATCGTCCTAAATATGAAAAATAACAAGTTCTATAATTTAATTTTTAATTCGAAATTGATCAATCTATTTTATTTAAATTAAATTTTACACAAGAAGATTTAAATTCGCGCAAAGGCTTCTGAAATCGATATAACGGTGACCTTGATTTAGCAATTTGAAGTTATTTCAAGTAACCCGAAAATATTTTTAATATAAATGCATATTTATTTTAATATCTTTGCAAATACAAGTCGGATTGTCTCATTTTTTTTTTGTCATAGAAAATCTAATATTCTTTATCTATAAGTTTTTATCGTGACAAAATAGTATCATTATATACTGATATACAGCAGTTTGATGGTCTCAAAAAAAGAAAAATGATGGTTTTCTCATAAAAAACAAAAAAAGCTTTTGATATAAGTGCATAAATCTCTGTAAATACTAGCCCGATTGTCTCACATTTTTTTTCAGAGGAAAGCTAATGTCTCAAGCTTTCTTCCATTTTTTTATTGTGACAAAATCGGAGCAATAGTTACGGAGTAAAAGCAGTTTAAAAGTAAACGGTCTTTAAAATACGATAAATTACAAGTTTTATCATTGTTGAAAAAAAGTTATAAAATTCGAAATGAGTTAATTTGTTTTATCTAAAATTAAACTTTAGATAAGATTTCAAAGAAATAAATAAATACTAAAGCTCGAGGTCATATATTTTTAAATAGTATTTCAATTAATTTAAATATTTCCAATATTTCGCTCTTTGTTGAATTTTTATAAGTTATGTAGTGTTTACTACCATCGTCATGATTGCATTTATTTATACAAAAATATTGAAATTCGTGCAAAGGCTTCTGTACGCTGATAAATTCACAGCGTACCAATGTATAGTATTTATCATAAAATCTGCTTTCTCAATTGAGGGTTTTATTGCATTTCTTACTGATAAGTGTATTGGTATTTCACCAGGATGGTGAGACATATTACTTATCTTAGGGAAAACTTGGTTGCATGCTATCATTCTCAACACCATAGGGTAAAATTGACAATGAATTTTATATGCACATACTAGCAAGCTTCTTTCTTCTCGCCTATACACTCCGGAACATGTTCTTCTGTTGACATGTCCTGGATTTTTTTTTTTTTGATTCCTAGATCGTCCGCAGGATCGCCATGTAAAGAATTGTGATGTTTTCTTATTAGACGGGTAAGAATAAATGGTTTTCTTAGACCAGCAACCCAATGTGCTTGCTAATGGTATACAATACGCAGATTTTCCAGGGGAAAGCGTATAGTCCCTAACATTGCATATATGTAAGTTTGCGATGCTCGTCATGTGATCTTTTTCGCTCGAGTGTCTGTTTTTAACTAAATAACACAGTCTTGTGTTCTGTTCGAACCATTCTTTTTCTGGTTTAAATAGAATCAAAGCTTCCTTTTGTAAAGAGGTTTTGTAAAACCATCTAATCAATTTCATGGGGCCAGACATTCCTAACAAATTGTAGGTGCACATCTTGATACATATCATGATCCTTACATTATTTTAAGAACATGTCAATAGCAGTTACCTTTTTCTTGTAACGTCTATCTTGTAAAAAGCTTTGATATGAATAGTACACCTGTTCCGATGTATAGTGCGTTTTGAGAGAATTTCTAGCTCTCATCCTTTTTTCATCCATCATAATGGTTGCTGAAGCGTTTGCTACAAAGTGAATCGTCCTAAATATGAAAAATTACAATTTCTATAATTTAATTATTAATTCAAAATTGATCAATCTGTTTTATTTAAATTACATTTTACACAAAAAGATTAAAATTCGCGCAAAGGCTTCTGAAATCGATATAACGGTGATCTTGATTTAGCAATTTGAAGTTATTTCAAGTAACCCGAAAATATTTTTAATATAAATGCATATTTATTTTAATATCTCTGCAAATACTAGTCGTATTGTCTAATTTTTTTTGTCATAGAAAAACTAATATTCTTTTTCTATAAGTTTTTATCGTGACAAAATTGGATCATTATATACTGATATACAGCAGTTTGATGGTCTCAAAAAAAGAAAAATTATGGTTTTCTCATAAAACACAAAAAAAACAAAGCTTTTGATATAAATGCATAAATCTCTGTAAATACTAGCCCGATTGTCTCACATTTTTTTCAGAGAAAAACTAATGTCTGAAGCTTTCTTCTATTTTTTTATTGTGACAAAATCGGAGCAATAGTTACGGAGTAAAAGCAGTTTAAAAGTAAAAGGTCTTTAAAATACAATAAATTACAAGTTTTATCATTCTTGAAAAAAAGTTTTAAAATTCGAAATGAGTTAATTTGTTTTATTTAAAATTAAACTTTATATAAGATTTCAAAGAAATAAAATTTATTTAATAAATACTAAAGCTCGAGGTCATATATTTTTAAATGGTATTTCAATTTATTTAAATATTTCTAATATTTCGCTCTTTGTTGAATTTTTATAAGTTACGTAGTGTTTACTACCATCGTCATGATTGCATTTATTTATACAAAAATATTGAAATTCGTGCAAAGGCTTCTGTATGCTGATAAATTCACAGCGTACCAATGTATAGTATTTATCATAAAATCTGCTTTCTCAAGTGAGGGTTTTATTGCATTTCTTACTGATAAGTGTATTGGTATTTCACCAGGATGGTGAGACATATTTCTTATCTTAGGGAAAACTTGTGTAGAAAGAACTTTGTGTATTACCTGATGTTACATCAGTGCTGTATTCGAATTTGTTTATTTATAATAAAAGTATTGGTGTTTTCACGATTATTTTTCTATTTTTTTTTGTATTTGGAAAAAAAAAACAATTCCGCTTCACGTTTACATGATTGAAGATTTTTTTTGTCACTAAATAAAGAGAGCATTGAGAATAACAATGTTACCAATTTGTTGTTTTTCCGCAAAAAATAGCGATTTTTTTTACAGTAATCACAATAAAGGCTTTGGCTTTAAATTGTTTAACAAAGAAACGGTGATTCATGAAATTGAGTCAATTACCAAAAAAACTCGATTTTTTTATGATAGAGATCAATACCGGCACGAGATGTGCCCCTAGTGATGTATGAGGGGCTGAAACATTCCTAAACAAAAGTGATACTTATTGTTATATGAAAGGTTCGAATTTGTAATATGTTATTTGGGTCCGGGTAATATGTCACGTGACCTACCACGTACTTATCACTTTTCCTGCTGGTTCATATAGCAAAGACATTCACATTTTTTTTTAATTGTCAAATAACAGTATTTCAAATGTTCAACATAATAAACTTTAACGCAAGTATTTTTTAAAACATGCACATTTTGCAGTACCTAAACTGGCGGGTATAACTCTAAATACCGATATTGCTTATACGTGTGCAAATTTTAATTCTTTCAGAAAAATCGAAAAGTTTTCAAAACTTCAAACAGTTTAAAAAAACAGGTTAATTAATGTTTTTTTAGTCACTACTTTAGGGACTTTTTGCACTTAATTAATGTTTTTTTAGTCACTACTTTAGGGAGTTTTGCTCTTAATTAATGTTTTTATAGTCACTACTTTAGAGACTTTTCCGTTTTGTTGGGCGCCAATTCGTTTGAGTGCTGCTTAAGAACTGATTTATTGTTTCTAAAATTGTTAGTTTTAAATATTTAATATTTATTTATTTCCAATATTTCGGTTTTCTTTGAAAATCATCACCATTAATGTTTATCACAAAAAACTTAAAAAATATATTGTTCTGCTTTCTTCATCGTCTGATTAAAACTCGCTTTACAAGTTTACTAAAAAGAATTACTAAAAACTATTTTTTTAGTATGAAATAGTTAAAATGTAGTTAAGTTGGGGTACAAACCATTTTACAAATTTTTTTACAAACGTATTTTTTTGAGTGTATAAAATCGCCGTTTAAGCGATGCTTTCTTTCAAGGTTTCTGCTGCCGCCAATTTTGTGTCTGCACTCTAACCATTTTGTTGCCGGATGACGAAAATTACCAAACTTAACACATATTGGGGTCAGATTCATTCGATTTATTACCTCCTTTAAAATTTATTACCTCCTTTGAGCAATCGGTTTTATCTAAATTAAACTTTATACAAATAGATTGAAATTCGTGCAAAGGCTTCTGAAATCGATATAATGGTGACCTAGATTTAGGCATTTAGTTATTTCAAGTATAATATAAGTTATAAATGAAAAGGAAATATAAGGAATTTCTTAGTGCAACAATTTAAGAAGTACCTAAGGTTTACTACTCCTGGTGCGTCAAAGGCTGGGATATCATCTTCGAGTGAGACCTCTAATCCTACGTCGGTACACATTGACAGTTGTTCGGTGGTGAGCTGTGAACATCTGTCCCAACATAACAAATTCCTATTTGGAGTATAAGCTCCTTCTGGTTTCAGATCATTAGCAAGATCCCAGTTTATGTTGTAATCAATTAAATGGACTCGTCTAGATGCAACGGTTTTAGCAATATCCTGAAGTATACGATAAACCGCAACAATTTAAGAAGCACCTATGGTTCAGTTCGGAGCAGGATCGCCATGAAATATTGTTCCTATTCAATAATAAGATTTGTTCTTCTTGGAGTTTGATTTAACTCTGTTTTTTATTTAAATTTTGGTTTCCTTATAAGTAGTTAACGAGAAGTTCTAGACTTCTTTTCTATGAGTCAATTTCTAACTTTGACTCAGTATCTTAAATTACATTTCTGCTTTACTTATTCTAATTTTACAAATTAATACTATCCACTTGATCTACATAATATTCTGATATGTATTGCAGGGCGTTCAGTGTTAGGTCATCAGAAATTTCAGTAAATGATTTCTGTTTTGGTCAAAATACTATATCAATTGTACTCCCACATAATTTTAATTACATCATTGATATTTTGTTTATTTGAGTTCTTTCTTGGTTTCCAAAAGAAATCCAAAACCCTTGTTCTACATTGAAACTGAAAGTGTGACAAAGAAAATATAACTCACGATATCAATGAACACGGTTTCTGCTGCCGCCAATTTTGCATCTGCACTCTAACCATTTTGTTGCCGGATAACGAAAGTTACCACAATTAACACATATTGGATCAGATTTATACGATTTATCACCTCCTTTAAAAATTTATTACCTCCTTTGAGCAATTGGTTTTATCTAAATTAAACTTTATACAAATAGATTGAAATTCGTGCAAAGGCTTCTGAAATCGATATAATGGTGACCTAGATTTCGGCATTTAGTTATTTCAAGTATAATATAAATTATAAATGAAACGGAAATATAAGGAATTTCTTAGTGCAACAATTTAAGAAGCACCTAAGGTTTACTACTCCTGGTGCATCAATGGCCGGGATATCATCTTCGAATGTGACCTCTAATCCTGCGTCGGTACACATTGACAGTTGTTGGGTGGTGAGCTGTGAACATCTGTTCCAACATAACAAATTCCTATTTGGAGTATAAGTTCCTTCTGGTTTCAGATCATTAGGAAGATCCCAGTTACCACAATTAACACATATTGGATCAGATTTATCCGATTTATCACCTCCTTTAAAATTAATTACCTCCTTTGAGCAATCGGTTTTATCTAAATTAAACTTTATACAAATAGATTGAAATTCGTGCAAAGGTTTCTGAAATCGATATAATGGTGACCTAGATTTAGGCATTTAGTTATTTCAAGTATAATATAAATTATAAATGAAAAGGAAATATAAGGAATTTCTTAGTGCAAGTATTTAAGAAGCACCTAAGGTTTACTACTCCTGGTGCATCAATGGCTGGGATATCATCTTCGAATGTGACCTCTAATCCTGCGTCGGTACACATTGACAGTTGTTCGGTGGTGAGCTGTAAACATCTGTCCCAACATAACAAATTCCTATTTTGAGTATAAGCTCCTTCTGGTTTCAGATCATTAGGAAGATACCAGTTACCACAATTAACACATATTGGATCAGATTTATCCGATTCATCACCTCCTTTAAAATTTATTACCTTCTTTGAGCAATCGGGTTTATCTAAATTAAACTTTATACAAATAGATTGAAATTCGTGCAAAGGCTTCTGAAATCGATATAATGGTGACCTAGATTTAGGCATTTAGTTATTTCAAGTATAATATAAATTATAAATGAAAAGGAAATATCAGGAATTTCTTAGTGCAACAATTTAAGAAGCACCTAAGGTTTACTACTCCTGGTGCATCAATGGCTGGGATATCATCTTCGAACGTGACCTCTAATCCTGCGTCGGTACACATTGACAGTTGTTCGGTGGTGAGCTGTGAACATCTGTCCCAACATAACATATTCCTATTTGGAGTATAAGCTCCTTCTGGTTTCAGATCATTAGGAAGATCCCAGTTACCACAATTAACACATATTGGATCAGATTTATCCGATTTATCACCTCCTTTAAAATTTATTACCTCCTTTGAGCAATCGGTTTTATCTAAATCAAACTTTATACAAATAGATTGAAATTCGTGCAAAGGCTTCTGAAATCGATATAATGGTGACCTAGATTTAGGCATTTTGTTATTTCAAGTAACCCGAAAATATTTTTAATATAAATGCATATATTTCTGCAAAACTAGTAAAATGCGAAAGACTTACCATAAATAAACAAATTTAGGTTTACATAGGATGACTGCCATTTTACAAAAAGGTTTTATGATTTTGTTACGCCGTTGTTGTTTTTTTTTAACATTTCAGTAATCTGAAACATGTAAAAAACATTAAACACAAACATATTTGATTAATACAATAATAAATCGATGCATTGTTAAAGATAGAAGTTGATATATTTGACATCTTGATAGATGAAAGTTGATATATTTGCGTAAACTGTAATGGAATAAAGAATACCAAAATATTTTTTTTAAATGAAAAATATATTAACATTGGTTTTACTTAGGTGCCTGTCTGGATTATATTTTTTCGGTGTTTTATACAAATAGATTGAAATTCGTGCAAAGGCTTCTGAAATCGATATAATATTTAATTTTTTGTGTATACGTACGTATTGCAAATTGTTCCGTTTTCCGATGAGCGTCATGTGATCTTCATCGCTTGAGTATTTGTAAAAAATTAGTAAAAAAAAACTCAATTGTTAAGCGAGTTTACTAAAAAGAATTACTAAAAACAATTTTTTTTAGTACGAATTAGTAAAAATGTATTAAAGTTGGATTACAAACCATTTTTCAAACTTTTTTACAAACATATTTTTTTGAGTGTATAAAATCGCCGTTTAAGCGACGCTTTCTTGCACGGCATCTGCTGCCGCCAATTTTGCGTCTGCACTCTAACCATTTTGTTGCCGGATAACGAAAGTTACCACAATTAACACATATTGGATCAGATTTATCCGATTTATCACCTCCTTTAAAATTTATTACCTCCTTTGAGCAATCGGGTTTATCTAAATTAAACTTTATACAAATAGATTGAAATTCGTGCAAAGGCTTCTGAAATCGATATAATGGTGACCTAGATTTAGGCATTTAGTTATTTCAAGTATAATATAAATTATAAATGAAAAGGAAATATAAGGAATTTCTTAGTGCAACAATTTAAGAAGCACCTAAGGTTTACTACTCCTGGTGCATCAAAGGCAGGGATATCATCTTCGAATGTGACCTCTAATCCTTCGTCATTGACATTGACAGCTGTTCGGTGGTGAGCTGTGAACATCTGTCCCAACATAACAAATTCCTATTTGGAGTATAAGCTCCTTCTGGTTTTAGATCATTAGGAAGATCCCAGTTTCTGTTGTAATCAATTGGATCAATTAGATTCAACGGTTTTAGCAATATCCTGAAGTATACGATAAACCGCAACAATTTAAGGAGCACCTAAGGTTCAATTCGGAGCAGGATCGCCATGAAATATTGTTCCTATTCAATAAAAAGATTTGTTCTTCTTGGAGTTTGATTTAACTCTGGTTTTTATTTATATTTTGGTTTCCTTATAAATAGTTAACGAAAAGTTATAGACTTCTTTTCTATGAGTCAATTTCTAACTTTGACTCAAAAACTTAAATTACATTTCTTCTTTACTTATTCTAATTTTACAAATTAATACTATCCACTTGATCTACATAATATTCTGATATGTATTGCAGTTCGTTCAGTGTTAGGTCATCAGAAATTTCAGAAAGTGATTTGATGGTCAAAATATTATATCAATTGTACTCCCACATAATTGAGTACAATTCACTACATTATTGATATTTTGTTTATTTGAGTTCTTTCTTGGTTTCAAAAAGAAATTCAAAACCCTTGTTCTACATTAAAACTGAAAGTGTGACAAAGAAAACATTAGTCACGATATCAATGAACTCTAAAAAAAAGACGATGACTTGACAGCCAATACAAATACATTGCAAACAAAAACACACTCCCTTGCCGTTTGTTCTACTTGAACAAAGTCGGTGTTTAATTTCTTTGATTTTTGTTAAACATTATTTCAAGCTGACATATGCTATCATCCTTCTTAAGCTCGTTGGCTTGCACCCCATCATGACGGCTTATTCATTTTGGACACTAAAAAACTCATCTTCAATGAAATCATATGATGAATCAGCAATCATGGCATCATATTGTTTTTTGAGATCATTAAAATCCCTTGTTATGAGGTTTTTTCTCACTTCGAGCACGCTTTTCGACAAAGAACTCATCGTTCCACCCAGTCGGTCTAATTTAGCTTTAAGTTCGCCGTTCAGATTTGTAAAACCGCCTCTGCTTCCTGTCAACTGCTGCTGTTGAACTAGCAATTATGTTTGCACTTGCTCCACAGCTTTTTATACCCTATAGGGGTTTTTCCGCTGACCTCCAGGACTAATGACGATTTCTTCTTTCATGATAAGGACTATTACGGAGTGTTGTTCCTTCTTTAAATCTTCAACCAATCCTATAGTTGAATATTGAGTAAATGACATGATTGATGTAGATTGGCAATGAGGTTATCTTGCAAGATTTTCCTCTGCCCCTATTAATTCTTCCCATTCGCCGTTTCTTATGGCTGTACCGATCCTGTAACCTAGCTCCATACCTACTTCTTGGAATTCTGTTTCCAGATTCATGTAATCAGCCTCATTTGCAAGTCCATCAACAAGGTGTTCTCGTGGCATTATCTTCTTGGCTAGATTGATAAAGGCTGGTGTAGCTTTCACTCTTCCTTGTATGTTGGTCTGAGAGGGGCTTTTGTTGTGCACATGGATGAAGGATAGTGCAGCATTCGCGAGATTCGGTAGTTCAGTTGTTGATGACATGTTACTGGTTGGTTCAAGAAGTTTAAAGAAGGGCCAATGATTTTCATAGCTGGCTCTTATAGCTTTGAATTGCCTAAGCCACAATCTAGTTTCTCTAAGAACAGAAAAACAGACATGCAAGTGAGTTTTCACAGGATGACTGAGGAAATAATAGATGAAGTTGAAAATGGTCATCTGAGAGTCTTTTAAGATAGTTTTCATATGATTGCAGTACGGATAGGTACTCATGATTATAGTCCTATGTATGACCACCTTTAGCTTTGGGAAGAATGCCATCCTGTCAGCCAGAGCTTGCACTTCAGCGTAATTGAATTTCGCTTTCAATCTGTTAATATTCACTTCCTCTATTCCTGTTGCAAGACACAAGGCTTTAGATCTAGCTTCTAGAACTTTGATAAACTGATCGTTATTTATCAGTTTCTTGCCCATGAATATTACAAGAATATAAGCGATGCATCGAGCTTCACTTAGTGTGCAAGAGTTGTCGTCCGGTGTTCCATTCTTCACCTCGATCCCTTGATCCAACAAGTCAATATCGAATTGACAAATACCTGATTCCAGAACCCCGTCATCAACTACTACACCATCATCGGGATCAAATTCATACTCTTGATATGCATCAACAAATTGGGGTATCACAAACATGAATGTTACGAGCACTGGTAGATTTAGCCTACCATTAACCAAAAGTTTCACATTACTCCCTGTTACCATGATGTGTTTGGTGAGAGCGACCATCCTATCTTTGGATACCAATCTTATCTTCGTTTCAGATTTACAGTAAGAATCAAATATCATTTCTGCTGACAGCCCGGGACCTTCGTTAAAAGTTGCATTTATCAGTTTCTTCATGTACTCAGACACATGCATTGCACCAGCCGCATCTAAGTACACTTTAATGGGCACAATTGAAGTATTGTTCTTCAACATAAAAGTCTTGACTGTGTAGTCCTTAAGATTGGCCTTCACAGCTACTCCTAGACCAGCGATCATTTCGTGAGTAAAAAATTCGCGAGCTTCCATGTTTAAAAGTTAATCTGTCGTGTTTTAGGTGATTGTTAACTCCAATCCTATAGTTTGTTGCTCCTTTTTTTTAAAGCAACCAACATCTTGTAATGATGCCTCAGTAATTTTATAGTAGTCTGTTATAGTAATGTTATAGTAGCTGCAACCAAAGACATCTTGTTATGATGCCTACTTCGATAAAACAACCCGCTTTACTTGCACCGTCCGACAGCCAATATTAATCATAAGTCTGACTCTATACGTCTGAAAAACGAGATCAAATTGAGTTTAACTGCATTTACAGCTTTTCATTTCGTGATCCTGTTTTCTTTTAAAAGGACTTCAAAGTTTTAAAGGATACATTTTGTAAAATATTTTTGAAATATTTGTACTTGTCCTGGGATGATATGTAAAAATAATAAAATAGGAAAATTAGGGGAGATCCTTATCTTTCATTTGCTGTTCCTAGTGGTTCTAGGATAATTACAAATATTAAAAAAAAAATATTTTTTAAAATTTAATCGTTTTAAACTTTGAAGTCCTTTTAACAGAAAACAAGATCACGAAAAGAAAAACTGTAAATGCAGTTTTACTATTAAAACTAAGGTGATTTCGGGGCATGTCACAGACTCAATTCCGTTCGGATTTGGAAAAAGTGGTTTGCTCGTAAAATACGAAACGAATGTTATAATTTTCGGAATGAAATCACTTTCTAAAATCAAAGTGGAATTAAATTGCATAAAAGTGGTTTCATTCCCAAAAAAAATATTCGCTTTGCGTTTTACGAGTAAACCACTTTTTCAAATCCGAACGGAATTGAGTCTGTGACATGCCTCTTAGTCTCTAGTTTAAAACAAAAGTGATTTCATTCCGAAAAAATAATATTCGTTTTGCGTTTTACGAGTAAACCACTTTTTTTCAAATCCAAACGGAATTGAGTCTCTGACTTGCCCCATCATCATATCTCTAATAATTGGAAAATTCTTATCATTAGGAAAATCCATAAATAGGATAAAGAAAATGTGTATGGACTATTTTAAAAACCGCATGCTAATTTTTGGACAGGACTTGGATTTGGCTTGAGTTCCTTGCTTTGAAGGACATCTTTATTAGGTACATCATCTGTTCGCATCATATATTCGCATCTTCAAAAGTTTATTTTAAGCGTGGGCTACGAATCGGGGGTCCGACAATAATGTGTATAGATTTTTTTTTTTTTTAGTATTTAGGGCTTTTTTCTTCATCAGGAGTCAGGCATATTTATAGAATTTAATTTAAAACTTAATTTAAGAACTTTAGCGTCATCAACATTTCAGAAGTGTGTTAACATTTTGTTTAAATAATAATTATTTTTTTTTGTTTTTAAAAAATAATTCTTCATCAGAAGTTGGGATATTTAGTTTTAGTATTTTAGAGGTAAGTTAGTTTTAAAATATAACTGTCGTTGACAGAAAATTTTTCTATGATTTAAATTTTTAGTTTTTACGGCTTTTTTACTTCATCAGGAGACAGGCATATTTATAGAATTTAACTTAATTTAAGAAATTTAGCGTCATCAACATTTCAGAAGTGTGCTAACATTTTGTTGAAATAATAATTACTTTTTTAGTTTTTAAAAAATTAATTCTTCATCAGAAGTTGGGATATTTAGTTTTAGTATTTTATAAGTTAGTTTTAAAATATAACTGTTATGTAAATTTGTCTATGATTTTAACACAAATTTAAATCAATTTCTTAGTTATTTAATTTTTTTAAATGAACTTTACCGTCATCAACATTTCAGAAGTGTGTTAACATTTTGTTTAAATAATAATTATTTTTTTAGTTTTTAAAAAATTAATTCTTCATCAGAAGTTGGGATATTTAGTTTTAGTATTTTATAAGTTAGTTTTAAAATATAACTGTTATGTAAAAAGTTAGGAAATTGGTCTATGATTTATACACAATTCATTTTTACATTTTGTATGCGAATTACTTTTTTTGGAACAGCAGCCTAAATTTTAAGTTTTTAAATAGTTTAGGTATAAATTTAATAATTAATTATCAGATTCTGTTCTTCAAAGTTCAGTAGTGGAGTGAAAAATAAAGATTAGATTCGTAGTTAAAATATTTTCTAATAATTAACAATATTTGAATTATTATTTTAAAATTTTAATAGTTTGAATAAATACGAGTGTGTTAATAGTTTGTGCAAGAAATCGACTATAATTATAAGTTTTTATCAATTTAGTTTTAGGTTTCTACTGTCATCAACAATTCAGAAGTGTGTTTTTTACATTGTTATTTAACATCATACTTTTAATTTTTTTAGAAGTCGGGATATATATTTTAGGTTATTATTAAGTTTTACTAAATTTATTAAATTTCCAACTGAAGTTTTCAGTTGCATCAACTCAGAATTCGGTTGCTGCTACTATATTCTGCTGTGACAACCGAATTTTATGGATGTTTCAATTAAAAACCAGTTATTTCAACTTTATTCAGTTGTGACAACTGATTTTTAATTATGGCAACATATATACTATATATGTGTTTTGCCAAATGGCAAATCTGTTTAGGTATAAATTTAAAAATTAATTATCAGATTCTGTTCTTCAAAATTCAGTAGTGGAGTGAAAAATAAAGATTAGATTCGTAGTTAAAATATTTTCTAATAATTAACAATATTTGAATTATAATTTTAAAATTTTAATAGTTTGTATAAATACGAGTGTGTTAATAGTTTGTGCAAGAAATCGACTATAATTATAAGTTTTTATCAATTTAGTTTTAGGTTTCTACTGTCATCAACAATTCAGAAGTGTGTTTTTTACTTTGTCATTTAACATCATACTTTTAATTTATTTAGAAGTCGGGATATATATTTTAGGTTATTATTAAGTTGTACGCACAGAAAAATAAATTTCCAACTAAATTTGCATCAATTTAGAAATCGGTTGCTGCTACTATATTCTGCTGTGACAACCGATTTTTATGGATGTTTCAATTAAAAACCAGTTATATCAACCTGATTCAGTTGTGACAACTGATTTTTAATTACGACAACATATATGTAAGTGTTTTGCCAAATGGCAAATCTGTTTTGTGTGTGTAGTATTAATATATAGTGTCTGACCTAATTAACTTTTCTAAACGGTGACAAAGTTTAACAAAATTTACATTAAAAAAAAAAATGAGTAAATTTTTAATACTATTCAGTAAAAATTACTAAATTTTGCACCAGTAAACGATTTAATAATATAGAGTAAACTTTTAATAAAAAATTATTAAATGCTTACTTAAAAAAATTTGATTAAATTTTTAATTGACACAATTAAAACTTTATTAAAATTTTTTTTTGATTTTTATGCCCTCCAACTACAGTATACTCACTTTGTCATTCTGTGTGTAACGCATCAAAATATCAGTATAGGACCCCATAAAGTATATATATTGGAGTTAATTTTGAAAATTTGATCTGCGGGTATCATAATTTTTTTGAAGGATTTAGGGGAACTAAAATGAATGGCGGTATTTTTTTTGGAAAAAAATTCGCTTCTTGGGGTGGTTCAACGCATCTGAAAACCCGAATTTTGAGCTGATTTTTCTGCAGAGCAAAAACAGCTGAATATATTGCAAATCTAATTTCACCAGTCGATTCTACAGCAAAAAATAATACAATGGTCGTTTTTCAAACTCTTAAAAAAAGTTCCAAAAACCCACCACAGCGGGCGAAAATATAAGGTTTTCCCATTTTCTTTTTAAATTAATTTTTTAAATATGCACAATTAAAGGGCATTTTCAGCTTAACAAAATTATACCAAATTTTCCGTTCTATCACAACTAGGGTTTCTATTCGGGAAAAAATTCCCGGGAATTCCCGGGAAATATTTTTCTTAAAATCCCGGGATTTTTTCATCGGGAAATTTCGGGAATTTGTCTATACCCTTTTTTAAAAAAATTTAATCAAATTACCCATTTTTGATACAATTTTATATGATTTATTGAAATAAAATTAAAACTTGGATTATATTTAAATTATTGCAGAAAAATAGTAAGGATATGCTTCAGGTTGCATAAAGGTATTTTATGCAAACCACCTTTCTAGCCCAAAATTCCAGAAAAGTTATCATAAATTCATGAATAAAACACATTCTTTATGGAGTGAAAATACTCCAAGGCAAATACGACAATCCTGACAAGGCTTAATATTTCCACAAAAATTAGATTTTTGTGAATTTTCTGCGATTAAAATAGAAGTCAAGAAAACTATTATACAAAAGAAGGCATCAGAGGATGTTTTAAACTGAAAAATACGGCCATATTTTGAAAAATAATATTTTATATATGATAAGATTCAGAATTTGTTTTATTCAAAAAATTCCCGGGAATTCCCGGGAATACAATTTTTTTAAAACGCTTTCCCGGGAATTGCAAAAGTCCGGGAATTTAGAAACCCTAATCACAACCCGTTAAAAAGTTATATGCTCTCAAAAATATACAAAAACACGTTTTTTGAGAACATTGACCTCAATTTTCTCGAAAACATGACGTGATAAAAAAATTTGAAAACTAGATTCAGAATCAGCATCAAAATGTTAATCGAAAACAGGTTTTATGATCCCAGAATATCATCCAAAAACATCACAAAAAAATGCTATCAATAATACACAAAAATGCGTTTTTTGTGAACTTTGACCTCAATTATCTCAAAAACCTGACGTTACGGAATATTTTGGAATCCAGATTTGGAATCAGCAATGGGCGGAAAATCGAAAACGAGTTTCCAGACCGCTGACCCATACAAACATTTTTCAAATTTCGGTCAGTGTATTATAATTTTGCCACTAGAAAAAAAACTTTTTAATGGGTTGTGATAGAAAGGTGCTTTTTGTACCAATTTTCTTAGCAAAAACTGTCTCTTTATCGTGCATGATTAAAAAATAATTTAAATTGAAAAAAAAAATCTATTTTTTTGTAGAATCGACTGGTGAAATTAGGGGGGTAATTGTGTATTTCGATTCGAAAAGAGAAGCTATTCGAACGACATTTTTGGTTCCAATTTAAAATACCTAAAATAATTTTTATTTGAGCGAAAATCTTTTGGATATTAATGTTTATCCTTTTATTCTAAAAATAAACAAAAAAATATTTTTCTCATAGCGAGTTACATTTTACAAAGGATCAAAATTTTCCGAATTCGAACAGTTTCTTTCGAATCGGATTACACAATTACCCCCCAGATTTGCAATATATTCAGCTGTTTTTTCTCTGCAGAAAAATCAGCTCAAAATCCGCGTTTTCAGATGCTTTGAAACACCCCAAGGAGTGAAAATTAAAAAAAAAGCCGGCATTCTCTTTAGCTCCCCTAAATCTTTTAAAAAAATTATGATATCTGATAAACAGATGAACTCACATAGTCACCAAACGAACTCTAATATATATTTTTATGTGATCAGTGATCGATTCTTATACATTCTAGCGATGTCCGTCCGTCCGTCCGTCCGTCCGTCTGTAGTTAACACGATGCAGTCCAAAATAAAAGAGCTAGACTCCCGACATTTGGCACGAATATGTCTTATGTTCCTAGGCAGGTTAAATATGTAAATGAGCAAAATCGGACCAGGGGGAAAAAGTTCCTCCTTTAAGAACTTGACCAACCTCTGAAAAATAAAATTTTTTTACATGATTTTTTTGTGTTTTTGTTGAACAACTGCAAAATTTTTATGCTACAAGAAATTCAAAGTCCTGTATTTGGACCCAAAGAATTATAAAGTGTCCTTTTTTCGGTCCGGCCCCCTAAAAAATAAAAAGAATAAAATTTAATGTTGTATTTATTTGACCTTTAAATTTGTAATATAAATGAAATAATTGAGCTCGAGGTCTGTTGTTTTAAATAATTTTTATTTTATTTCTCCGATATTTCGAAATTCATCGAATTTCATCCTCAGGGACACTTGTAAAAATTACACAAACAAAATCAACTTTAAACTATAGTTGTTTAAACATCGTCGTATGATATTGCAATACCATACGACGATGTTAAAACAACTATAGCTTAAAGTTTATTTTGTTTGTGTAATTTTCACAAGTGTCCCTGAGGATGAAATTCGCTGAATTTCGAAATATCTTAGAAATAAAATAAAAATTATTTAAAACAGCAGACCTCGAGCTTAATTACTTTATTTACATTAAAAATAATATTTTTTTTTTAAATAATGATGAACTTGTATTTCTTTAGTGCAAAAAGCATAAGATTGAATTTTTAACCACATATTCGAGAGGAAAATTAAAATGTTTTTTTAAACTTTACCAAATATATTAAAATTTTGCCGAATACCGAAAAGCGGCCGAAACCCCATTATTCGGCCGAAAATGAGACCGAAACCGAATATTCGGTCGGACTCTAATATTTATGTCTTAAAGACAGGAAAATTTCATAAAGATGATTTTAAACTTTCATATACAAAAATCTATAAACTAAACGAGAATTCAAAATACCAAGAGAATAAAAAAACTAAAAAAAAATACTAAACTTGTGTTAAATTATTTACTCATTTTTTTTTTTAATTTTTGAGTAAAGCTTTATATAAATATGCTAAAATTTGTCAATCGGTCGGACACAATTAGTATATTGATATTTCAGAAATGGGAATACCTTATTTTAGGTTTCCATTAATTTAGTTTTAGTTTTATACTGTCATCAACAATTCAGAAGTGTTGTATTACTTTCTGAAAAATATTTAGGTGAATTTTGAAATTCTTCTCTTTAAACTTTAGCCGTGGGATATACATTTTATTTAGAAATTTTAATTATTCTGTAGGAAATATTTTTATATTAGTTTTAACATATTTGTTTAGACTTTAAGTTAACTGATTTTCAAATTTCAGTAGTGGAATATATATTTATAAGAAATTTTTAATTAGTTTAATTAAATTAATATAGTTTTTTAAAATAATATAGTTTTTTTAGATTTATTTTTTTTTAGCGATAGATAATTGTTTTTAAACTTCAGTAGTGGAATAATAGTTTTTAGTTAAATTTAATTATAATAATTTCGCTTAGTGTATAGGTTTTAGAAGTTAAGACATTCTGATTTTCAAACTTCAGCAGTGGGATATTTATTTTATCAGGAGAGTAAAATATTTAGGTAAATTTAGGAATTCTTATCTTCAAACTTCAGCCGTGGGATATACATTTTATTTAGAAATTTTAATTATTCTGGAGGATATATTTCAGTAGTGAAATATATATTTATCAGGAATTCATGAACAATATTAAATAAAAATTTCTATTTTAAGATTTAATTACTTATTAGTTTAATTAAATTAAAAATAATATAGTTTTTTTAGATTAATTTTTTTTTAGCGATAGATAATTGTTTTCAAACTTCAGTAGTGGAATAATAGTTTTTAGTTAAATTTAATTATAATAATTTCGCTTAGTGTATAGGTTTTAGAATTTAGTACTTTCTGATTTTCAAACTTCAGCAGTGGGATATTTATTTTATTAGGAGATTAAAATTTATTCAGTTTTATAATTAAAAATTTTATATTTTCAGTGGTACACGATTGTTATCAAATAATAGGAATCAGAATCAGAAATAGAAATACTTTATTTTAGGTTTCCATTAGTTTAGTTTTAGTTTTATACTGTCATCAACAATTCAGAAGTGTTTTATTTTCTTAAAAATATTTAGGTGAATTTAAGAATTCTTATCTTCAAACTTCAGCCGTGGGATATACATTTTATTTAGAAATTTTAATTATTTTCTGTAGAATATATTTTTATTAGTTGAAATATATTTGTTTAGATTTCAAGTTAACTGATTTTCAATTTTCAGTAGTGTAATATATATTTATTAGGAATTAATGAACAATTTTAGGTCAACATTTATATTTTAAGTTTTAATTACGTAGGTTATCAAACTTCAGTATCGAAATATTGGGGTTAAAATAAATCAACCCTCTGAACTTGTTTATTTCATCACAAAATTTTATTTAAATTTCTTTGAAAATTATTTCAAAAAACTTAAATTTCAAAGAAATTTGTCATATTCGGTTAAGTTTATAATAAGTTTAGTTTCTTCTTAGGTTAGGTTATTTTTGATTAGTAAATCGTTGCTGTCATCAAACTTCAGAAGTGAAATAATTGATTTTAAATTTAGCGTAACTTTTTCTTAATAATAAATAAAATCAAATTTCTTTGAAAAATATTTCAAAAAATTTAAATTTCATAGAAATTTGTCATTTTGTATTAAGTTTAGAAAAAGTTTAGTAAGTTCGTACTAAGATTAAGATTAGTTTTTATTTAGGAATTAAGTTTTTAATCATTAAACTATAGGAGTATAATACGTTCTTTAAGTTATTATATCTAGATTAGGTTTTATTTTATATTTTATAAAAATTTTAAATTTTTATCAAGTTTAAAATAAGTTAAGTCACATTCTTAGGTTAAGTTCGCTTTTTCATTCCTGGAGCAATTAGTTAGGGTGTAAGTCGTTTTAGTTATCAAACTTCAGTGTCGAAATATTGGGTTTAAAATAAATAAACTGGCTAAAATTTCTTTGAAAATTATTTCAAAAAACTTAAATTTCAAAGAATTTTGTCATTTTCGGTTAAGTTTAGAAAAAATTTACTCTTCTTAGGTTAGTTAATTTATTTTTGATAAGTCGTTTCAGTCATCCAACTTTAGAAGTGAAATAATTGATTTTAAATAATATAGATCTGAGTGCGAACTAGATAAAATTATTCTCAACAATAAATAAAAGTCAAATTTCTTTGAAAAATATTTCAAAAAATTTAAATTTCATAGAAATTTGTAATTTTTTTATTAAGTTTAGAAAAAGTTTAGTAAGTTCGTACTCAGCTTTAGATTAGTTTTTATTTAGAAATTAAGTTAATCATTTAACTATAGGAGTATAATACGTTCTTTTATTTATTATATCTAAATTAGGTTTTATTTTATATTTTATAAAAATTTTCAATTTTTATCAAGTTTAAAATAAGTTAAGTCACAATCTTAGGTTAAGTTCGCTTTTTCATTCCTAGGGCAATTAGTTAGGGAGTAAGTCGTTTTAGTTATCAAACTTAAGAATCGAAATATTGGGCTTAAAATAAATAAACTGGCTAAAATTTCTTTGAAAATTATTTCAAAAAACTTAATTTTCAAAGAATTTTGTCATTTTCGGTTAAGTTTAGAAGAAGTTTAGTTTCTTCTTAGGTTAGTTAGTTTATTTTTGATAAGTTGTTTCTTGCATCAAACTTTAGAAGTGAAATAATTGATTTTAAATAATATAGAGCTGAGCGCGAACTAGCTAAATTTCTCAACAATAAATAAAAATCAAATTTCTTTGAAAAATATTTCAAAAAATTTAAATTTCATAGAAATTTGTCATTTTATTTATTAAGTTTATAAAAAGTTTAGTAAGTCCGTATTCAGCTTTAGTTTAGTTTTTATTTAGAAATTAAGTTCTTAACCATCAAACTTCAGAAGTGTAATACGTACTTTTAGTGATATATAGATTAGGTTTTTTATTATATATTTTATAAAAATTTTCAATTTTTATCAAGTTTAAAATATGTTAAGTCACATTCTTAGGTTAGATTAGCTTTTTTATTCCTAGGACAATTAGTTAGGGAGTAAATCGTTTTAGTTATCAAACTTCAGTATCGAAATATTGGATTTTAAATAAATAAACTGGCTAAACTTATTCTAAACAATTGTTGTGTATTTTTTGGGGTACTGGGAATACACACAACATTAACTTTCAAACTCTATCAAGATTTTTTTCCCTCCGGGAGAAATAATATTTTTCGTGTTCTTGCCAGCAAGGATATTTCTACATCTGAAAAAATATCCTTTTATTCTGTAATTTTCTTTATATTTCTTTGAAAATTATTTCAAAAAATTTAAATTTCAAAGAAATTTATTATTTTCTGTTAAGTTTAGAAAAAGTTTAGTCTCTTTTTAGGTTAGTTAGTTTATTTTTGATAAGTCGTTTCTATCATCTAACTTCAGAAGTGAAATAATTGATTTTAAATAATATAGAGCTGAGTGCGAACTAGCTAAACTTCTTCTTAACAACAAATAAAATCAAATTTCTTTGAAAAATATTTCAAAAAATTTAAATTTCATAGAAATTTGCTATTTTGTATTAAGTTTAAAACAAATTTAGTAAGTTCGTACTCAGCTTTAGATTAGTTTTTATTTATGATTAAGTTTTTCACCATCAAACTAGAGAAGTGTAATACGTACTTTTAATTATAAATGATATCTAGATTAGGTTTTTTTTTATATTTTTTAAAAAATATTCAATTTGTATTAAGTTTAAAAAAAAGTTAGGGCAGCTCCCCTGCATTCTTAGGTTATGTTTTTTATTTCTAGGGCTATAAGTTAGGCAGTAATTAGTTATCAAACTTCAGAATCGAAATATTGGAATTAAAATAAATGAACTGGCTAAACTTATTTTAAACAATTGTTGTTAAATTTAGATGCACTCTTTTTAATGTTCAGGGTGTCCCTCCATCTTCATTTCTGTCTTTGTCTTATTAAAAAAAGTCGGGTCTTGTTGTTT
Source organism: Pegoplata infirma (assembly GCA_963921195.1). Classification (NCBI taxonomy): domain Eukaryota; kingdom Metazoa; phylum Arthropoda; class Insecta; order Diptera; family Anthomyiidae; genus Pegoplata; species Pegoplata infirma. The sequence continues at coordinate 172,747,658 of OY992538.1, read as the reverse complement.
TTTAAAGAACCCAGGCAGAAAAATACAAACGGGCCAACGTTGGAATGAAGTTGTCGGCGACGGTACCAACGTTGGCGAATCATACCCGTTTCTAAGTCTACGACGTTATTCCGAGGTTGAAATGATAACAGTGGCCAACGATCGCTCGACTTTTGTTTTAACGTTGCACTGAAAGAATTTTGTTCATTACGGCTATGAAAACGTACATTGATTCTATGAAAAAAATCATTAGAAGTGAGCCAATGATGCCCTTCATAGAATCTATGAATCAAATTCATAGAAACCAGAAACCTATGAAAAAGTTCATAGGCTATGGAAAAAAAATTATTATTCAATTCTATTTTTATTTATTTTTTTATTTTAATTTTATTTTTTTATATTTTATTTTTATTTATTTTTATTATTTTATTTATTTACAATTTTCTATTTTTAAAAATTTATATGTTTTTTTATTTTAACTTATCCCCGCCGAGATTCGAACAGAGAACCTGTTGTTCGTAAAGCATAGTCTCTAGCCACTGAGCTAAATTATATAAACAAGTAACAACACTTAAAATTAATTTTGATTAATATATTGAGTTTGTGTCTATGCTCTGTCACAATGCTCTGCCAAAAGCTGTGTGTGTGTTTGTAGAAAACAAATATTTTGTGTATTTGCAAAAATGAAGCGTTATAAAACCATACGTTAGTTGGCGAGATTTTTCTTCTTTGGTGGCGCTGATAGCTAAGGCGTCGACAATTACCACTTCAGCCGGTAGGTCTTGGGTTCGAACCCCGGTCAGGGCAGCAATGATATTTTTTTTTAATGTTTTTTTTATTTTTTTAATAAATTTATTCAACTATTTTAATTATTGTAACATTATTTTAATTATTAAAAGAATTAAAAGGCATATTGATGGCATTTTCTTCTATGAATGACATTCATAAATTCTATGAATTTTTTCTATGAATTTAATAAAATCTATGAATAAAATTCTATGAAATATTTCAAAATACTAATGAATATTCATTCAGCCAATGAATTATTTCATAGAATCTATGAATTTGGTTTTATGAAATTTGTTCATAGATATAATGAACAATAATTCTTTCAGTGTGGGTTAACATTGATTTTACAAATTTACGACATTAGATTTAACTTTTGCTTAGGGATGTATTGAAAATCTCGATGTAGTGCTTTTTAGTTACCATTTTGTACAAATTAGTTGAAAAAGCAACTACTTAAGTGTTCACTTAGATTAAAGAGTTGAGGTCTATATAAATCGAAAACTTTTTAAAAAAATAAAAATGTTAAACTTTTAAATTATAATCTATAGTGTAGTGTTTTTTATGTAAACACAAAGTTGTGCCAACACAATATTTTTATTAAAACTGTTTTACATTATACAATGTTGTATTTTTGGCTAGTCCGATATTGTACCAACACAAAATTTTTGGTACGGTTGGCAATTTCTAACTGGGAAGGCTCTTTCACCTAATGGTTTAAGCGTTGTCCACACAGCACGGATACCCTGGTTACTGTAAATCCACACAAGCTTAACTTTCAAACTCTATAAAGAATATATTTCCTTCAGGAGAAATAAAATCTTTGAAATATCCTTTTATCCTGTCATTCTATATAAATTTCTTTGAAAACCCAGCAAAAAAAGTGCGGAGTACTTCTATTTGGAGTGCTTTAAAACTATAACAAATGTAATGAAATACAACAAAAATAACAAAAAACACAAGAAAAAAACACACAAACAGTTTTTTCTACTCCATAAAAAGTTGTTATTCAGCACTTAACTCATTACCTTCCGCGACACTCCCATACAAAAGTAAGTAGATATTCAGTAGATAAGAAGTACTCCGAGCTTTCAAACAACTTCCAACTACTTCCACGGAGTAGTTCTAATCTACTGAATATCTACTTACATTTACATGGAGGTGTCGCGATAGGTAATGAGTTAAGTGCTGAATATCTATGTATTCTGGAGTAGAAAAAACTGTTTGTGTGTTTTTGTCTTGTGTTTTCTGTTATTTTTGTTGTATTTCATTACATTTGTTATAGTTTTAAAGCACTCCACTGAGAAGTGGTAATGACTTTTTTTGCAGGGAAATTATTTCAAAAAACTTAATTTTTAAAGAAATTTTTAATTTTCTGTTAAGTTTAGTTTCTTCTTAGATTAGGTTATTTTTGATAAGTAAATCGTTTTTGTCATTTAACTTCAGAAGTGAAATAATTGATTTTAAATAATAAAAAGCTGAGTGCAAACTAGCGTAACTTTTTCTTAATAACAAATAATATCGACTTTCTATGAAAAATATTTCAAAAAATTTAAATTTTATAGAAATTTGTCATTTTGTATTAAGTTTAGAAAAAGTTAAGTAAGTTCGTACTCAGATTATGATTAGTTTTTATTTAGAAATAAAGTTTTTAATCATTTAAATTATTTATCTAGATTATGATTTTTTTATATTTTATAAAAATATTCAATATATATGAAGTTAAAAAAAAAAAGAAGTTAAGTCAACTCCCCTGCATTCTTAGGTAAGTTTAGATTTTTTATTTCTAGGGCAATAAGTTAGGGAGTAAGTCGTTTTAGTTATCAACCTTCAGAAGCGAAATATTGGGTTTAAAATAAATAAAATGGCTAAAATTTCTTTGAAAATTATTTCAAAAAACTTAAATTTCAAAGAAATTTGTCATTTTCGGTTAAGTTTAGAAAAGTTTAGTCTCTTCTTAGGTTAGTTAGTTTTATTTTGTTAAGTAAGTCGTTTCTGTCATCCAACTTTAGAAGTGAAATAATTGATTTTAAATAATATAGAGCTGAGTGCGAACTAGCTAAACTTCTTCTCAACAATAAATAAAATCAAATTTCTTTGAAAAATATTTCAAAAAATTTAAATTTTATAGAAATTTGTCATTTTTTTATTAAGTTTAGAAAAAGTTTAGTAAGTTTGTACTCAGCTTAAGATTAGTTTATTTAGGAATTAAGTTCTTAATCATCAAATTCAGAAGTGTAATACGTACTTTTAATTATTACATCTAGATTCGGTTTTTATTTAATATTTTTTAAAAATTTTCAATTTGTATCAAGTTCAGTGTTGCCACCAATGGAATTGAAAATTACACAAAAAATTATCCAAAATCTCACAAGTTACACAAAATTTTTTATTTTGTCATTCCTTTTGTAACCCCTGGTCTACACCTGATTTTTTTGGTGGCAATAAGCAATAACGTATGCAAAATGAACAACAAAGACGCTTTGCGTCTATTTTGATGAATTTCAAACAAAGAACGATTTTGAATTTCCAGAAATTGCTATAAAATGTTGATGTTATTTCTAAGTATTTATATCAGTTGTGTACACTAAAATATCGAACATAGAGCCTTAAAGTATACATATTTACATTATCGAACCTTGATCAATTCTAAGACATTCTCTAAATGTTCGTCCGTCCATCTGTATACAACATACTGTAGTCCAAAATAAAAAAATCCAGACTCCTGAAGATTGGCACGAATTTGTCTTATGGTCATAGGTAGGCTAAGTTCGTAAAAGGGCAAAATCGGTCCAGGTGGAAAAATGTTTTCCCTTGAAAAACTAAACCAACCTCTGAAAAACGACATTTTTGAATTTTTTTTTGTATTTTTGTTCAACAAATGAAACATTTTCAGTTCGCCTCCTTTTGTAGTCGTGGATAAAAAAAAATAATTTCAATAATGATAAAATATTTTGATATTGATACAATTGTAATAAATAAGTGCAAAAATCATTATAAATTAACTTGCCAACATTTATCGCGTGGGGGAAAGTGTCCCCCAACATGGGGATATTAAAAGATTTTGGAATAAGGATTCTCCAGAACAATTTTTAATTTTAAAAATTTTAGAGCGATGTTTTTTGACATCGTCATTTATTAAATAATAACAATTTTTAAAATCGTGTTGTTAATGATTTTTTAAGCCAACATGTCGATAAAATGATAAAAAAAATGTTGGAACTTTATTAAAGTAATATTACACAAAAATTACACAAAATATCATTATCCAAAAATTATCCAAGGATTTTGAAATTGTCCCACTTTTGGATAATTATCCAGAAAGTGGCAACACTGCTTAAATAAGTTAAGTCACATCCTTAGGTTAGGTTAGCTTTTTTATTTCTAGGACAATTATTTAGGTAGTAAGTCGTTTTAGATATCAACCTTCAGAAGCGAAATATTGGGTTTAAAATAAATAAACTGGCTAAAATTTCTTTGAAAATTATTTCAAAAAACTTAAATTTCAAAGAATTTTGTCATTTTCGGTTAAGTTTAGAAAAAGTTTAGTCTCTTCTTAGGTTAGTTAGTTTATTTTTGATAAGTCGTTTCTTGCATCAAACTTTAGAAATGAAATATTGGGTTTTAAATAATATAGAGCTGCGAGCGAACTAGCTAAACTTCTTCTCAACAATAAATAAAATCAAATTTCTTTGAAAATTATTTCAAAAAACTTAAATTTCAAAGAAATTTGTTATATTCTGTTGAGTTTGTAATAAGTTTAGTCTCTTCTTAGGTTAGTTAGTTTTATTTTGTTAAGTAAGTCGTTTCAGTCATCCAACTTTAGAAGTGAAATAATTGATTTTAAATAATATAGAGCTGAGTGCGAACTAGCTAAACTTCTTCTCAACAATAAATAAAAATCAAATTTCCTTGAAAAATATTTCAAAAAATTTAAATTTCTTGGAAATTTGTCATTTTTTTTATTAAGTTTAGAAAAAGTTTAGTAAGTTCGTACTCAGCTTAAGATAAGTATTTATTTAGAAATCAAGTTCTTAACAAACTTCAGAAGTATAATCCGTACTTTAAGTTATATCTAGATTAAATTTTTTATTATATATTTTATAAAAATTTTCAATTTTTATCAAGTTTAAAATAAGTTAAGTCGCAATCTTAGGTTAGGTTAGCTTTTTTATTCCTAGGACAATTAGTTAGGGAGTAAGTCGTTTTAGTTATCAAACTTCAGTGTCGAAATATTGGATTTTAAATAAATAAACTGGCTAAACTTATTCTAAACAATTGTTGTGGAATATAAATGTATTTTTTGGGGTACTGGGAATACACACAACATTAACTTTCAAACTCTATCAAGATTTTTTTTTCCTCCGGTTGAAATATAATTTTTCGTGTTCTTGCCAGCAAGGATATTTCTACGTCTGAAAAAATATCCTCTTATTCTGAAATTTTCTTTATATTTCTTTGAAAATTATTTCAAAAAATTTAAATTTCAAAGAAATTTATCATTTTCTGTTAAGTTTAGAAAAAGTTTAGTCTCTTTTTAGGTTAGTTAGTTTATTTATGCCATCAAACTTCAGAAGTGAAATAATAGATTTTAAATAATATAGAGCTGAGTGCGAACTAGCTAAACTTTTTCTCACTAATAAATAAAATAAAATTTCTTTGAAAAATATTTCAAAAAATTTAAATTTCATAGAAATTTGCTATTTCGTATTAAGTTTAAAAAAAATTTAGTAAGTTCGTACTCAGCTTAAGATTAGTTTTTATTTAGAAATTAAGTTTTTAATCATTAAACTATAGGAGTATAATACGTTCTTTTAGTTGTTATATCTAGATTAGGTTTTATTTTATAAAAATTTTAAATTTTTATTAAGTTTAAAATAAGTTAAGTCACATTCTTAGGTCAAGTTTGCTTTTTCATTCCTAGAGCAATTAGTTGGGGAGTAAGTCGTTTTAGTTATCAAACTTCAGTATCGAAATATTAGGTTTAAAATAAATGAACTGGCTAAAATTTCTTTGAAAATTATTTCAAAAAACTTAAATTTCAAAGAAATTTGTTATATTCTGTTGAGTTTATAATAAGTTTAGTCTCTTCTTAGGTTAGTTAGTTTTTTTTTGTTAAGTCGTTTCAGTCATCCAACTTTAGAAGTGAAATATTTGGTTTTAAATAATATAGAGTTAAGTGCGAACTAGCTAAACTTCAGCTCAACAATAAATAAAAATCAAATTTCTTTAAAAAATATTTCAAAAAATTTAAATTTCTTAGAAATTTTTCATTTTATTTATTAAGTTTAGAAAAAGTTTAGTAAGTTCGTACTCAGCTTTAGATATGTATTTTTTTAGAAATTAAGTTCTTTAGAAACTTCAGAAGTATAATCCGTACTTTTAGTTATATCTAGATTAGGTTTTTTATTATATATTTTATAAAAATTTTCAATTTTTATCAAGTTTAAAATATGTTAAGTCACATTCTTAGGTTAGTTTTTTTATTCCTAAGACAATTAGTTAGGGAGTAAGTCGTTTTAGTTATCAAACTTCAGTGTCGAAATATTGGATTTTAAATAAATAAACTGGCTAAACTTATTCTAAACAATTGTTGTGGAATATAAATGTATTTTTTGGGGTATTGGGAATACACACAACATTAACTTTCAAACTCTATCAAGAATTTTTTTCCTCCGTGAGAAATGTATTTTTTTCGTGTTCTTGCCAGCAAGGATATTTCTACGTCTGAAAAAATATCCTCTTATTCTGTAATTTTCTTTATATTTCTTTGAAAATTATTTCAAAAAATTTAAATTTCAAAGAAATTTATCATTTTCTGTTAAGTTTAGAAAAAGTTTAGTCTCTTTTTAGGTTGGTTAGTTTATTTTTGATAAGTCGTTTCTATCATCAAACTTCAGAAGTGAAATAATTGATTTTAAATAATATAGAGCTGAGTGCGAACTAGCTAAACTTCTTCTCAACACAAAATAAAAATCAAATTTCCTTGAAAAATATTTCAAAAAATTTAAATTTCTTGGAAATTTGTCAATTTTTTTTTAAAGTTTAGAAAAAGTTTAGTAAGTTCGTATTCAGCTTTAGTTTAGTTTTTATTTAAAAATTAAGTTCTTAGTCATTAAACTTTAGGAGTATAATAAGTGGTTTTAGTTATTATATCTATATTAGGTTTTTTATTACACATTTTATAAAAATATTAAATGTATATCAAATTTTAAATAGTTAAGTCATTAAACTTCAGAAGCGAAATATTGGTTTTTAAATAAATTTTATTTTAGGCTGGGTGCGAACTAGATGAGCTTATTCTTAATTCAAATGTCTTTGAAAATTATTTCAAAAAACTTAAATTTCAAAGAAATTTGTAATTTGTTCTGTTAATTTTAGAAAAAGTTTAGTTAATTCGTAGTCAGCTTTAGATTAGTTTTTTTAGTTAATAAGTTATCTTAGTTATCATAGTTTTTTTTTCATTACACAGAGGGACACAGAAAGCATTTTTCGGCCAAAAGTCACTTTTTGCAATTCACAAAAAATTTGAATGTCATTATGTTGGCACACTTGGAAGTAGTTCCTCTAAAATTTTTTATAATATTCCGATTACACCTGCTCAAGCTGCATTGCCCCAAATTAAAAAAAGCTATTTGGAAATAGGAACATCCCAGCAAAATTTTCGGTTGCAAAGAACCGATTTTGGAACAACTTATACTTCCCTAGAACCTGTTCTAATTCTTGTGCAACACCGATTCTTTTTACAAAGGGATTGTCCCAAAAGCAACAGGTGTTTGTAAGCAAAATTAGAACATATTTTTGTTCTTCGGAATCGGTTCTAGAAGTAAAATTTGGAACAGAAATGAGAATTAAAGAAATATTTTTAATTGTATTAATTTATTAAACAAAGATAAATACAATCATATCTGACATAAAGTATTCACAGTTCTTAACACACATATATCCTTTTGCGCCTCCAAAATGGCATTTTGGGCCTTACAATAATGACATGCAAGAACATGGATTTTCTGCAAACTAAAATGAAAAACATAATATTATTAGTATTTGACCCGACCCATATAATGAAAATTTAACATACTCACCTTTTTATTAGCAATTTTCACGATTATATCCTGATATTTTGAATTTCATGTTTTATCTTGGTTAAGAAAAAAAGAAATGATTTTATTTTTTAATTTTTTTGACACATAATTTTTTTTTCAATTCCTGAGAACCAAAATGTAATGAAACTTTGATTGCAGAGAACATGTTTCACAACAATTTTCACTTAACTTGTTCCGAATAATTAAAGTGTAATAGTGTATGATTACCGAAGAACCTGTTCTAGAACAAGTGTTGTCAGAATCGGTTCTGAAAAATTTTCCTGGGATTGTGAAGTTGAACTTTTGAAATTTAAAGACTTTTGGATGTGAAAATTTTTTTATTTTTTTTTGTGGAATCTAAGATAATACCATAAGTATTATTGTGAAAAAATAGCAAAATAAAAATACTAGAAAATTTTAATAATGTTAGAAGAACGTCGGGGCCAAGGAGATTAGGAAAGTCCATTTCTTGTGGCCCGCCCTCCTTTTTATAGCGTGGATTTCCGCCATTTTCAAATTTAAGTTTTAAGGGAGCAGCTTTTTGGATGGACGTAAGCGATTTATTTTTGTTGTGGTCGTCAAACAAGCCTATACACCATCAAAATCGCACTTTCACCAAACAAATTGGACAGCGCCGCCATATTTTATCCGCCAGGAGTTTAATATTCTTAAACAATTGATTCAGCAAATAACGGAAGCCTCGTAACAAATTTTTATTTCAATCTTACTATTTATTAAAGTGTCATATTAGATTCGCCATTTTGAATTTTGTATTAATTATTGAATTCGGAGTTAGCGGCTTAAAAACCTTCTAGATACAAGTTTTCTTTTAAATCGCTTTTACAAATTTTCGACGCCATATTGGATTCTCCATTTTGAATTTTGTATTTTTGAGCCCATTTTTAAAATCATTGACCCCGAAAACTTTAAGATTGCAATTTTAAAAATTGTTTTTCGGATCTTACAAATTTTTGAAGTTTTCGCCGCCATATTGGATTCGCCGTTATGAATTTGGTATTTTTAGGCATTGAATTTGATTCAGCGGCTATGAAACGTTCTAGACACAAATTTTCTTTTTGATCGCACCACTTTTAAAAAATTTCGACGCTATATTGGATCCGCCATTTTGTATTTTTGAGCTCAGTTTTGAAATCGTTGACCACGAAAACTTAAAGATACCAATTTTTGGCATGCTACGACAAGTGGAAAGAATTTTGGCCGGAAAATACCTTCTGTGTCACAGTGTGCATTAGGAAAAAATTTTAAATTTAAATTCCATAAGGAAAACCTGTTTTTTTTTTCTTTATTAGGAAAAATTTAGGAAAAACAAACAATATTCTCTACAAAAGGGAATTGTGTGAAAACATAATTTTACCTTCAAAAAGGCAAAAACATTTAAAGGTAATATAGTCCGGTCAAAATAGACACAAAAAAAGGCTAACCTTGCATTAACTCGCATAAAGCTGAAAATTGGCATAGACCTTCAGTTCACGAATACAAATAATATGTGAAAAGTCCCCGTTGATCCGATGCTTGCTAAAAAAGATATTCGAGGTCAAAGGTCAAAAATATACGTTTTTTGCATTTTTTTCGTAAACGGTAAATATATCGCGAAAATGGTTAAAGTAAAAGTTGTAGATTATTAAATTTCCTACAAAAAACGTTCTTATACTTTTTTTTTATTTATTTTTATTTTATTATTAAAAAATACAATATGAAATAAAATATGGTATTATTGGAAATTATTTCAAAAAATTATGTGAATTGATTTAAAAAAAATTTTAATCTGACTGATAGTCTTCGAGCTCAACTTCAACTATAATGTCTTCGTTTTCTCCTTGGTTTTCTTCTACTTCTTCTTGTATATCTGTACATTGTTCAAATAAAAATTCATCAGATGATTCTTCGTCGATATCATTTAAATTTTCACCTGAGGCAATTGATATAGTATTAGAGCAAGACTGACCTTGACAATTAGTGCATGCTACCGAGCAAAACAATCCAACTTTTTTGCAGCCACAGTTTCCACTGCAACCTTTTTTGCAGTTGCAAAAAATGGTGTTCAGAAGTTTTTCTGGAGCAGGTGGGAGTAAAGTATGAATTGGCACCAAAGTATTATTTACTGCGGCCGCTTCATACAACATAGTGTCAGTGTAAGATGCACACAAACCAAGAGACGAAAAAATTTCGATAAGTCGTTTTGATCCAAACCGTCGATGAAAAAATATCGAAAGACCTAATTGCAATTTTGATTTGAATGATCTAGGCCTAATAGCTAGAGTTGTCAAAACCGATTTCCGAAGTATTCGAAAAATCGATTTTTTTCTAATTTTCCGGTTTTTTAAAACCGGTTTTTTAAAAAGGCCGGTTTTCGAAGTATTCGAGAAACCGATTTTTTGGTCTCGAATAATCGACTTTTTTATATTTAATTTTTTTTTGTTATTTTGCTTTCAATGTCGTTTTTGAAAAGCCAACTTAAAACATTGAAGAACATTTTAACTATACCTTAAAAGAAATTCAAAGTCCTGAATTAAAGGAGGATTTTGACTTGATACTACAGAGATAAATTATCTTAAAATCTTCCAAATTAGATCTGCTTTACAAGGCATTACTGGAAAGTAATGGGCGTATGATACTTCCTTTTTTCAAGTAACTACCCAGGCAGAAAAGTACAAACGGGCCAACGTTGGAATGAAGTTGGCGGCGACGGTACCAACGTTGGCGAATCATACCCGTTTCTAAGTCTACGACGTCATTTCGAAGTTGAAATGATAACAGTGGCCAACGATCGCTCGACTTTTGTTTTGACGTTGGGTTAACATTGATTTTACAAAATTTACGACATTGGATTTACCTTTTGCTTAAGGATGTATTGAAAATGGCGATGTAGTGCTTTTTAGTTACCAGTTTGTACAAATTGTTTGGAAAAGCAGCTACTTTAGTGTTCACTTAGATTAAAGTGTTGAGGTCTTTGTAAATTAATAACTTTTTAAAAAAATAAAAATTTAAAAATTTTAAATTATAATCTATAGCGTAGTGTTTTATGTAAACACAAAGTTGTGCCAACACAATATTTTTAGTTAAACTGTTTTGCATTATACAATGTTGTATTTTTTGTTAGCCCGATATTGTACCAACACAAAATTTTTGGTACGGTTGGCAATTTCTGACTGGGTAGTTGCTAACTTTTTTTAGGGTTTTCTATGAAAATTTCGATAGATTTAACCAAAAATTTTTAATTTATAGTAATTCCCATAGGGAAACCCAAAAAAAACTTGTAACTTGAAAAAAGCAAGTATTATACAACCATAACCCAACCTCAACGATTAGTGAACGTGTTCTTTCAGTATCATCCACTATAAAAACTAACAATAAGTTGAGAAATCGTATGTTTCCAAATCATTTGAACTGTATCCTGTTTTTAAATACTACTTAATAAAAACTAAGTAAGAGTCTTAAATTCGGCTGTGCCGAATCTGTTTTTTCCTCCAACATGCAAAAAATTAAAAACTTTTCAGGTGCTTTTTTTTTGGGGGGAGGGGAGGTAGGGTGGGTATTTAAGTGGGTCATTGGAGGCACCTTGGTCTTCGGGGTAAATGTTTTAAAGTTAATTTATAATGCTTTTGGCGCTATAGTAATACAATTTTATCATTAATTAATATTATTATTTTTTTTATACACTCAAAAAAATAAAACTGTAAAGTTAACAAATTTTTTTTAGTTAACTCGAGTTTACTGGCTTTTTAGCAAATTTTTAGTTAAAATCAGCGTTTTAACTACTTTTTTTAGTTAAGTTCAATTTACGAAAATACTAGTTTTGAACAAATTTTGAATTAATTTTTTTTGTTGACTTCAAAACGGAGTTTACGAATTTTTACTAATTAATTTGCTGATTTTTCGTAACAAATTTGTTAAGTGGAATTTCTTGTGAAGCCTCCTATGCAAATCTCATAAGTTCTACTTAAGCTGATGAAAAAATATAAAAAATAATCTTTTAATTTTTTACAAAATATTTTCTAAATTTTAGTTTACGAAAAGTAACAAAAAGTTTAGCTGAATTCAACTAATTTTTTTGTTAATATTTGTACATAAAAACGTTACGAAATTTCAGCTAAATTTTTAGTTAAAGTTACGGTTTTTTTTGCTACATTCATTCTACGAAAAGTTAACTAAATATTTTTAGTTAAATTAACTAAAAATTTAGTAGGCCCAAAATCAGGTGCTTTTTTAGTTAAATTTAACTAAATTTTTTGTTAACTTTACAGTTTTTTTTTTTTTTTGAGTGTATATACACGCCCACAAAATTGGACGAGCCGAAAAAAGAACTAAGTTTTTTAATCCCCAGCCTTTGAACATATTCTACCATAAAAATGTTTCTTTTGTTTTACAAAAATGCAAAAAAACATGTTAAATGGGTAGTTTTTCAGAGGTTAGTTTTTCGAGGGGGAACTTTTTTCACCCTGGTCCGATTTTGTCCATTTACAAACGTAGCCGGCCTTTGACCATGAGGCATATTTGTGCCAAATTTCAGCGGTCTAGCTTTTTTTATTTTAGACTGAATCGCGTTTTATACAAACGGACATGCTTGTTTTTATTGTTTTGTTTTACTTTTTTTATTAAATAAATAATTTAAAAAAACCGAAAAACCGATTATTCGAAACCGGTTTTTAGTTACAAAACCGAAAAACCGATTATTTTAAAAGGCGGTTTTTCGAAGTATTCGAAAACCGGTTTTTGAAATAGACGAATATTTGACAACTCTACCTAATAGCAGTCATAATAATATGACTAATATTTGTACACACTAATTTAAAGTGTTCTAATTTGAATCTTTTATTTTTAAGAATAAGTTTTTCTAAAAAGTATGTCAATGATTCCGGTATAACACTGTATATATCTTCAAACATTCGATTAGGCGAGGGATAATCACTATTATCAAATGTTAAAGATTGAATATCCTCTCGAATGATTGCTGCTGCAGCTTTCAGGAATCTAAACTTTTCTTCTTTTTCATTACTTTTTTTATTTTCATACCAAGCTTTGTTAAGAATATGATGCTGATTATCGATGAAACAAATAAATGTTACTTTTCCGGGTTTTTCAGTTAAAATAATTTTATTTCCATACTTCAACTTCAAACGCATCTTAATTGTTCTGCTATCTATAGTTGGAATTTCACAAATATTTTTTAATTCATCTAATGAAAACTGGCAATCATCACTATTTTCGATGTATGTAAATATTTTATCCATCGCAGAATTTATAGCTTCATTTTGAGGACGACAGCTTTTCACCCCAGTAGTGGGTCTCAAGAAGGAGTTGTAGCAATTAATATGGTACTTAGCCTCAGCAGCAACTAAATCATACACATACTCAATGCGAGCAATAACATTTTTTGCAGTATCATCAGAACGACTTCGAGCTATCTTCATAATAGATTCTTTAAATTCTAATGTAGACACTTTACAGATTTTACGCCTACACTTTTGCGGTTGTTTTTTTTCAGCCTCTTCACTTGCATTATTGCCGCAAAAAAAGCAATAGTTTTTAAAACTAAAATCAGGTTCACTTAGCTGCGCTCTAGTACGCGGTGGACTGATTTTAGACATTTTAGATGTACTAGCTTGTTCTATGTCACGCTGCCTTTTAACTGCAGCAATAGAACTCTTACGAGTATACATTTTTCGGCATTGCGTATGAATGGTTACAGATTCACTATTACTTAGGTATTCAAAAAACCCATCATTTCTCTCAACACTTGAATCAATTAAAGTTTTCATTCCACGTTCAACAACAACAATGTCACCTTCAGTCAAAGATTTACTACAAATAAAACACAAATTCGACATTTTTGTCAAAAACTATTAAACAATACAAATCGTGATAAAAAGCAGCAGTAACGAGTACGTATTTTCAATGCAAAGAAACATTCAACACTAAAAATATAGTTGACGCACAAATATTATATATGTATGTTCTTTATATATATGGGGGTTTTCGTGTCAACTGACACAACTTTTGAAACCGATGTCTTCCGATCGGGATGAAATTTGCACCAAGGTTAGTCCTATTTATTGAATTCGGAGTTAGCGGCTTAAAAACCTTCTAGATACAAGTTTTCTTTTAAATCGCTTTTACAAATTTTCGACGCCGTATTGGATTCTCCATTTTGAATTTTGTATTTTTGAGCCCATTTTTAAAATCATTGACCCCGAAAACTTTAAGATTGCAATTTTAAAAATTGTTTTTCAGATCTTACAAATTGTTGAAGTTTTCGCCGCCATAATGGATTCGCCGTTATGAATTTGGTATTTTTAGGCATTGAATTTGATTCAGCGGCTATGAAACCTTCTAGACACAAATTTTCTTTTTGATCGCACCACTTTTAAAAAATTTTGACGCTATATTGGATCCGCCATTTTGTATTTTTGAGCTCAGTTTTGAAATCGTTGACCACGAAAACTTAAAGATACCAATTTTTGGCATGCTACGACAAGTGGAAAGAATTTTGGCCGGAAAATACCTTCTGTGTCACAGTGTGCATTAGGAAAAAATTTTAAATTTAAATCCCATAAGGAAAAACTGTTTTTTTTTCATCATTAGGAAAAATTTAGGAAAAACAAACAATATTTCTCTACATAAGGGAATTGTGTGAAAACATAATTTTACCTTCAAAAAGGCAAAAACATTTAAAGGTAATATTAGTACTATTTTTAATTTATTAAATTTTTTTAATTTGATTTTATTTTTTTTTTCAACTTTTCGGAATTTTCTAACATTTTTCTGAATTTATCCAAAATTAGCTAAAATGTTTCTGATTGTTTTTTTTTTTTAATTTTCTAAATTTTTCAGCATTTTTTCGAATTTTTCAGCACTTTTTCGAATTTTTCTAAATATTACTAATTTTAAACTTATTTTACGATTCTTTTTCATTTTCTTATGATTATTTTAAATTTTTGCTTAATTTTCACAGAATTTTTCTAAATATTTCTAAGTTTTTAATTAATTTTACTGAATATTTCTAGTTTTTTCTAAATTTTATTTTTTTTAAAGACTTTTTAATGTTCCTAATTTTTTCTTAATTTTTTTAAACTTTCCAGAATTTTTCTAATTTTTTCTGATTTTTTTTTTTAGATTTTTCCACAGTTTTTCTACATTTTACTATTTTTTTTTAATGACTTCTTAATCTTCCTGATTTTTTCTTAATTTTTTCAAACTTTCCTGAATTTTTCTAATGTTTGCAATTTTTTCTGATTTATTTGGATCTTTCCAGAATTTTTCTAGAATTGGGACTCCCATTAGAAGGCGAAAATTTGCTTAATTGAAATTGAGATTTCCCATTTGTAGAGTCCGACCGAAACCAGTTTTCGAGGCCGAACCGAAACCGAACCGAATATTCGGCCGAAAAAGAAATATTCGGCCGAAACCGAACCGAAACTTTAAAAAAATAACCGCCTGGCATTAATAAAATTATTAAAATTATTAAAAGATTAATATACAGCATATAATGCTTTTAAACCATACACTCAAAATATTTTGTAAGTAAATTCAACTGAAAAAGCGTTTAAAATAATCGTTTTTCCTTTTAAAAAATGGACTACTTATATTTCAGTTGAAACAACATACTTTTTCAGTTATTTTTAAACGTTAATAAATGACTAGACATTCCGTAAAAACAAACGATATTTCAGTTATTTTAACTGTTTACATTTTTTTAATTTGTGAAGTAAAAATAAAATTTTTTGAATAACAAACTACAAAAACCGTACTTCTGTAAAATTATACGGTATAATCAGTCACAAATAATTTAACTGATAAAAATATTTTTCCGTAACTTTTGTAGTTTATTATTTTAACAACTGTATAAATCGTTCAATATTTTATTTTCATTGAAAAACAAACGATAAAACGTTTAAAACAACTTTAACTAAAAACTTTTTGAATAACCGTAAATAGTTACTGTAAAACTTTTCTAGGTGTAGGAATTGTTGTATTTTGGAAAAAAATATGTTTTTAAAAAACTTACATTACAAAAAATTTTAATATTTCATTTGCAGATTAGGAGAAAATAATTTTTGATATGAAACAGTTTTACATTTACTGCATAAACTTGCAACATTTTCTTCAATTGAACTGAAACAAGTGTAATGAAATACGAATTAAAAAAATTCACCGACTTTTTTACATATTTTTTAAAATACCAAAAAGTTTCGGTTTCGGTTAATATTCGGCCAAAATTTTGCCGAATACCGAATAGAGGCCGAAACCCCATTATTCGGCCGAAACCGAAACCGAATATTCGGTCGGACTCTAACCATTTGTAATTGTTCTCTAACAGGGTTAGCTGTGTTTGGTGCTTTTTATATTATTTCAAATTCTTTCTTCCTGTCCATGCCGGCTTAAGTCCACTCATATCATATGCTTCATTAGTTTAACTCAACCTAATATATTTCAATATCTTTCACGGGCGGATCCCTCTAAGTTCCTCTATATTCTGAAAGACATAAGAACCAAAATAATTAAATCGAGTGCGAGATAGTGCAGGGCACTGACAAAGATAATGAAGTGAATGAAATTTCATTTAAAATTGAGGAATTACATATAATTAGATAACAAAAATGATTTTCCAATTAATGTGCTCGATTCGGGAATACGATTTTACCATTTACCTAATTTTTAAAAATTTCGAGCATTATATCTAGGGTTGCCAGTAGTGTTGTAAATGAATCGAGTATTTTAACAATTTTACCGGTACTCAATACTCTAAAGTAGTTGCTCAATACTTTCAAAGTTGTATTTTTCTTAGCAAAACGCTACAATTTTGGTAAAAAAACACGAATTTTGCTAGAAAATACATGTATTTTTTTATACCCTCCACTTAGTGATAGAGGGTATATATAAGTTTGTCATTCCGTTTGTAACTCATCGAAATATCGATCTGGGACCCCATAAAGTATATATGTATATTCATGATGCCCGATCGATTTTAAGACATTCTAGCGATGTCCGTCTGTCTGTCTGTCTGTGGAAAATGCTGTCGCGGACAAAATATTGCGCAGAGATGACTGAAACTTAACATATTTATTGGAAGTTCTCCCGAGAAGTTTGGTATTGCATTTGAGCGATATCGGTTCAGCGGTTCAAAAGTTATGAACGAAAATGTAAGCACACCTCAAAAATTTCAGTACATTCAACATTACCTAAAAATACAAAATGCTTTAATTCGGCTTCTAGTTGACATATGTGAACATAATTGAACACCAAATGGTATTTAAACAGGTACGAACATATTTTTTGACAAAAAAAAAAAAAAATCGCGGATTTTTTTTACCAAAATTTTTTTCGCGGAAATTTTTTTTTTCCAAATTTTATTTTTTTTTTTTTAAAAGTAATTTGCTTTTAAATAAAGTTTTTTGCAATAATCTTTTTGAAATTGTGGAGGGTATCACTACATTTGGCAAGGCCGAATTTAACTTTTTTACTTGTTTTATTTAAATCTGAAAATTTATTTTATTAAAAAATCAGTTGAAATCTATAAGTTTTAAATTTTTTTAATTAGCTTTTGTTTTTTATACGCTCTGTAACGTAAATATAACGAAATTAAATGTTTTTTCTGATAAAAAAAGTTAAAAAAACAAAATTGAAAAAGTATTGAGTAGTATCGAGTACTCAATTCAAAAGTATCGAGTAGTATTGAGTAGTCAAAAGTATCGTCAATTTACAACATTAGTTACCAGACGTCCCGCATTTGGCGGTATTGTCCCGCTTTGTGTGAACGTTTCCCGCGCGGGATTCCAAATTCCCGCTTTTTTTAAGAGTCAGAAAATTAGGAGTAGCAATTTACTGTTCACCAGTGAAAAAAAATGTTCCGAAACATCAAATAATTTGTAGCGAAAATTTGACAATCATATATTTGATTGTTTCGCGCATCTGAAGCGAGTGGAATACAGTTCAATCTTCTCGTACGTTAACCAAAAAGGCAAATACATATATTGGGAAAAAGTAAAGTGGACTAAATAATAAAGGCTTACATGTCTGGTGATTTACGAAATAATGCGGCGGGTTGGCAAAACATGTTGATGAAGTAAAATATTAGAAATTATACCAATATCTCAAAAACTTATCCATTTCGGTAAAAATGTAGAATAAATTAAGGCCTTTCCGGAAACTAGATTTTAAAATTTGTTACTTCCCTAAATAATATTTCCAGAAAATAGTGACCAAATTTTTGATCTGATATCAGATAATATGTAAAAATATGTTATTGCTTTAAAGAAAAAAAAAAATCAATGTTTTTTTCTCAAAAATACTTGAAAAACTCTTCTGAAGTTTCAATCTGCAATATATGCATTATTTTTGTCCCGCCAAAATGTTTAAAATGCCGCCATTTTCGTAATATTTTTGAGTTTGTCCCGCATTTTGGAAAAAAATTTCTGGCAACCCTAATTATATCTTAATTTTATTTCATCATTTTCAATTTCAAATTAAAAATTCTCAATTTTAATTGTGCATTTCTCAATTTCAAATTGAAGTTTTTCATTTTAAATTAAAATTTCCAATTTTAATTCTTCATTTCTCAATTTCATATTGAAATTCAACTCAATTTCAAAATCTCAATTTTTTTTTTGCAGTTCGATTCTGGAATACGATTTCATTTTTCACCAAATTTTCAAAAATTTCGAACATAATTTCTGTGTTTTTTAGTAAGTGGATTTATTTTCTTATTAATCTTATTTAGTTTAAAATAAATAAGTTAACATGCCAAAACAAATTCGGAATATTTTTTTCCGTAATCTACGAAAATAAGCAGTTATAATCCGAAAAAATAATAAAAAAATCTGGAAAATTAAAAAAGTTATAAATAAATCAAAATAAATCCAACTAAATTTTAGGATTTAATAAATCCAGTTTGGATTAATTTTGTTTTATTTATAACTTTTTTCATTTTCCAAATTTTTTCATTATTTTTTCGGATTATAATTGCAAATTTATTGTAGATTACGGAAAAAATATTCTAAATTTGTTTAAGTATGTTAAAATATTTTTTTAAACAAAATAAGATTAATCAGAAAATAAATGCACTTATTGAAAAACACAGCAAATATCTTAATTTTATTTCATCATTTTCAATTTCATTTTAAAAATTCTCAATTTTAATTGTTCATTTCTCAACTTCAAATTGAAGATTTTCATTTTAAATTGAAATGCCCAATTTTAATTCTTCATTTCTCAATTTCAAATTGAAATTCTCAATTTTTTCTCAATTTTGAAATATTTCTCAATTTCAAAATCGCAATTTTTTTTGCAGTTTTCTCAATTTTAGTTGTTCTTTTCTCACTATAATATAAAAAATCTAAATTGTATTTGTTCTAGCATTCTCTTAATATAATATTACAAATCTTCGGGATAATTTCAAACAAAAATCATTTATTCTGGAATGTTAAGTAGAATCGGTTGCAGGGTAATATGATGGGTCCCGGAATCGGTTATTTGGAACAGAAAATTTTGCTGGGACTGCTATATCTCAATTTTCAATGAAAATTATTGCAGTTTTTTTTTTTTTTCAATTTTAAGGTAGGAACAGAACAAGCCCGGCACGACTTTTTCCATACGATTTGACAGTTAAAAACCGTGACCGGCACGACAAAAAATTAAAACTTATTTTATCTCCGGGTTCTCTCAATCTCCCTCCCTCTCACACTCCAGGGTTACCGCATTTTCACAACAATTTTTTATTATACCCTCCAACCACAGTATGGGGGTATACTCACTTTGTCATTCCGTGTGTAACGCATCGAAATATCGGTCTAGGACCCCATAAAGTATATATTTTATTGATCAGTGATCGATTCTAAGACATTCTAGCGATGTCCGTCCGTCCGTCTGTCCGTCTGTAGAGGACACGATGCAGTCAAAACTAAAAGAGCTAGACTTCCGAAGTTTTGCACGAATATGTCTTATATTCCTAGGCAGGTTAAGTTCGGAAATGGGCAAAATCGGACCAAGGGGAAAAAAGTTCCCCCTTGGAGAACTAAACCAACCCAAGAAAAACCGCATTTTTTGCAGAGTTTTTTGTACTTTTGGTAAGCAAATGCAACATTCTTATCTCAAAAGAAGTTTAAAATCGCAAGGGGAAGGTGCCCTCTAACGTCTACCACCAACTCCCCCCCAAAAAACAAAGACGCCCCTGGATTTTTTTTTAATGTTTTTTTTTACATTTTGGAGGGTATAAAAGATTCGGCACAGCCAAATGTAACACTCTCACTTGTTTTTTCATTCACAATGGTGTAACAAACGTACAGTAGTGCCAACTTAATCACATTGACTATGTGATAAGCGATTTTTTTCCGTAAAATTACTCTAATTTTATTAAAAGTTAGCACCACTGAACAAACAAATGACATTTTTTGCCGTCGCCGTCCCCCGTCATTGTTTTGGGCCTATATTCTCCGGCAACGGCAACCGTCCCCCGTGCCGTGCTTGTTCTGTTTCTACTCTTAGTTCTTTTCTTACTATAAAATATAAAATTCCATTTTTATTGCAGTTTTCTCAATTTTAGTTGCTCTTTTCTCACTAGAATATAAAAAATCTCAATTTCGTTTATTCTTTTCTCAAGCATTCTCTTAATGAAAAATTACAAATCTCAATTTTATTTGAACTATTCTTAATTTCAAATGAACTTGGATCAGGGGAAGAGGATGCGTCACTTTTTTTCGTCCACCCCTTTCGTAGGTGAAAAAAAGGGATAAAATTGAACGCGAAAATGACACTTTTTGCTGGGGGAAAGAGTCCTCAAAGGAATATATATATTTTTAAAAACAAAACACCTTAAAACTTTACAGCATAATATTAGTTGAGTTTAATTTATTCAATTACATTTATAACTTAATAAAAAAACAGCTATTGTCTATTGTTTTAATTATGTTTTTTAAATAAAATATGTTTTAATTATGTTTTTTAAATAAAATATATTGCATTTTAACTATTTTTAATTAAAATATTTAGATAAAAAATTTATATTAAATTTTATATTCAAACTAAATGTTATGTAAAACTGTTCTTTATACTATAAATAATATAAAAAATAAACCTTAAAATAATATATAATTAATGGTGGAATTCACTTTAGCAATTTTAGTCTTGCAAAAATGCGAAATATCAAAATGGCAACTTTATTTAATTGTTATTTTTTTTTTAAAGATTATCAATAGTGTTACTATTGCAATAAAGTGAGAATCTTGTCTTACAACCAATCATCATGTAAAGCGTAATAGAAAAGTTGAAAATTATTTTTGCAATCTTGCAAAGTTGCAAGGGTAAAAATTTCGAAAGTGAATGCTATTGTAATAATGGTATTCATTTCAGAAATCTTTACCCTTGCAAATGTGCAAGATTGCAAAATTTTTTTAAAAACATATTAGTGGTATTCACGTCAACAATTTTTACCCTTGCAAAATTGCGAAATGCAAAACTTTTACAACAAACACATGGAATAAAATAAGACAAAAAATAATTTTATTTGTGTTTATTGCAATAAGTGTTGCCATTCGCACTTTGAAAGGGTAAAAATTTCTGACGTGAATACGTCAATTGATCAACTTTAACATTTTACTACACTTGGTTGCATTACAACACGTCAGCATTTTTAGTCTTGCAGAAATTGCGAAATATCAAAATAGCAACTTTATTTGCTTGTAATTTTGTAAAGGGTAGCATTAGTTCTACAATTGAATTAAAGTTTTAATACATTTTTTTATGTTGCAATCTTGCACATTTGCCAGCCTAAAAATTTCTAAAGTGATTTCCATTATTATAATGATACAAAAAAACTTAAAATATAATTGTAATTTATAATATAAAAATATTAAGCAATATGTAAAATATTAAAATATGACCTCTAACATTTTGAAGATAATAAACTAACCTCTATCTACTAATAATATCAATAAAAAATATAATTAAAAAAAAAAAACATTTTAGTATTAAAGCACTGTGAAAAAAAATCTATTAAGTTTGTAAAATATTTTTAAATACTATTTTTTTTAATATTTAAATAAATATAAATTAAATATACATAAAAAATATATATAAAAAAGCGTTTCAATAAGTATAAAATTTGTCCTTAAAAAAAATTATAAATATTTAAATAAATTTTGTTTAACAAATTAATAAAAAAAATAAAACAACTGAAAAAAAAACATATGAAATTTAACAAAAAAGATCACTAAAATTTTTTATACTCGCACTTTAAATAAAATATTAATAAAAAAAACAAACTATAAATAATGTATTTAATATTATTCTACCCACAAAATATATTTGTGTTAAATAAAACACACACATTTTTTTTTTGTATGTTTCATAATTATTCAATATTTAATAACTTTTTGCTACTTATTAAATAATATGGGTATTCACTAGTGCTTTTTTTTCTTTTCCCGGACTTTTTCAATTTCTCCAAAAAATCTCTAAAATTTAAAAAATGATAGAAAAATTTTCAACTCTTCAGTTTCTAAAAAAAATGTTTCGAAAAGTTAATTTTAACTTTTATTATATCATATCGCCATAAAAAGCCCAGATGCTAAGATATTTTTCTTATAAAAACATCTCTACATTCATAAAATATTCTAAAAAATGTGTCAGATTCTAATATATTTGTGCCAAAAAATATCTCAGTTTCTAAAAGAGTATCTTTTTATAAAAAAAAATCATAGTTTTCCATACCCTATCTAAAAAGACTCAATTTATAAGAAATTTTTTTCTTTCGCACATTTTGAGACATTTTTCTAATCGAAAAAGTCTCAGATTTTAGATATTTTTAGTGTCCCTAGTAAAAATGGTTTTGTATATATCCATGTATAAATTGATACAAATATATTTAATTTTACATAAAATGATCTAATTATATAATATTATGTAAAAAATTTCTCAGATAAGACCAAAATTCGTATCAAATTTTATCGGGAGTTATATCAAATTTTATATAATTTGATACGAATTTTGGCCTTATCTGAGAAATTTTTTATATAATTTCATTTTATGTAAAATTAGATATACATATTTGTATCAATTTATACATGGACTAGCTTACCATCCCGGTACTTCGTTACCGGTTGTATTGAATACCGTATAATATAAAGATCAGGATTGCTCTATCGATTTAAAAAAAATCCACTACATAGTTTTTGTTTTATTTACTTGTGGACGTTTAAGTCTTTCATAAAATAATATTTTAATGAATAATTTAAACAATAAAATTTGAATAACTTCGCTGGTACGTCATCATGCTCGTTTCGGTGAAAAAATGTATTGACAATTTTCGAGCCCTTATATCGGGTTTTAAGATTTTGAGTGAATAAATACTTCAGTGAAAAAAAAAGTTGGAATAATAATAAGTTTGAGTGGAAAAACATATAGAGAGAACAAATATAGAGTCAAAAAAGTTAAATACGTAAAATTTAAGTAAAAAGTATCATTCCATATTGTTCCCAGCTCTATTCCACTTCGTTCCCCGTTCTATTCCATTTCACTTCCAAGTCCATCTCCTTTCGCTCCATGTAAGTTTCATTCCTCTCCGTATAATATGCGTTAAAAATATAAAAAGTTCTGTTGTCTTTATATTGTAGATATGAAAAGTACCATTTTACACCACTGTTACCAGGTACCCCTTTTTACCCTAAAATTTTAAAATATGTCCTTGTCTTGGGTGTTATTTCTGCGGCTTTTAGTTCAATAGTTAGATATCTCAAAATAACCATTTGTCCCCTTTTCCCCGTAAAATTATATTTTCCAAAAACTGTTTTTTTGTGCTAGGTGATCCTTTATTTAAAACATCAAGTTTCTGAACCATTATTTCAAGAAATATAAGAATAACCAAATTTGCACTTTTTATCCCCTTTACGATCGGTCGCGACCCTTAGAAACAGAATTTCCAAAAATAACTTTTTAAAGCATTCAAAATTTCAGTGCCTAGGATAATTACTTCATGAAATATAAAAAGTATCAAAAAACACTTTTTTACAGCTCTAGAAACAGAATTTTTTGAAAATACTTTAGCAGAATTTTTTTTCAGCGAAGTCCCCTACATTCCAAAATTCAAGCTTCAACGGTCATTATTATAGGAACAAAAAAAAAGTACCAAAAGTACACTTTCTTACCCCCGTTAGAAACGAAATTTCAAAAAAAGTATCTCTTCCAGAAGTTTTTTTTCTTCACCGAAAAATTCTACATTCCTTTTTATAAAAGGTACTTTTTATAAAATATACTTTTTATAAAAGGTACTTTTTATAAAAGGTACTTTTTATAAAAGGTACTTTTTATAAAATGTACTTTTTATAAAATGTACTTTTTATCAAAGGTACTTTTTATTAAAGGTACTTTTTATAAAACGTACTTTTTATAAAAGGTACTTTTTATAAAAGGTACTTTTTATAAAAGGTACTTTTTATAAATGGTACTTTTTATAAAAGGTATTTTTTATAAAAGGTATTTTTTATAAAAGGTACTTTTTATAAAAGGTACTTTTTATAAAAGGTACTTTTTAGAAAAGGTACTTTTTATAAAAGATACTTTTTATAAAAGGTACTTTTTATAAAAGGTACTTTTTATAAAAGGTACTTTTTATAAAAGGTACTTTTTATAAAAGGTACTTTTTATAAAAGGTACTTTTAATAAAAGGTACTTTTAATAAAAGGTACTTTTTATAAAAGGTACTTTTTATAAAAGGTACTTTTTATAAAAGGTACTTTTTATAAAAGGTACTTTTTGTAAAAGGTACTTTTTATAAAAGGTACTTTTTATAAAAGGTACTTTTTATAAAAGGTACTTTTTATAAAAGGTACTTTTTATAAAAGGTACTTTTTATAAAAGGTACTTTTTGTAAAAGGTACTTTTTATAAAAGGTACTTTTTATAAAAGGTACTTTTTATAAAAGGTACTTTTTATAAAAGGTACTTTTTATAAAAGGTACTTTTTATAAAAGGTACTTTTTATAAAAGGTACTTTTTATAAAAGGTACTTTTTATAAAAGGTACTTTTTATAAAAGGTACTTTTTATAAAAGATACTTTTTATAAAAGGTACTTTTTATAAAAGGTACTTTTTATAAAAGGTACTTTTTATAAAAGGTACTTTTTATAAAAGGTACTTTTTATAAAAGGTACTTTTTATAAAAGGTACTTTTTATAAAAGGTACTTTTTATAAAAGGTACTTTTTATAAAAGGTACTTTTTATAAAAGGTACTTTTTATAAAAGGTACTTTTTATAAAAGGTACTTTTTATAAAAGGTACTTTTTATAAAAGGTACTTTTTATAAAAGATACTTTTTATAAAAGGTACTTTTTATAAAAGGTACTTTTTATAAAAGGTACTTTTTATAAAAGGTACTTTTTATAAAAGGTACTTTTTATAAAAGGTTATTTTTTACACTTTTTACCCCCGTAGAATCAATATTGGCAAAAACCCAGCCTTATTGAATCTTTTTTCCGGAAGGTGAACATTACATTACAAATTTCAAGTTTCTAGTACCATTATTTAAGTAAATGTAAAAAGTACCAAAAGTACAGTTTTTTACCCTTTTTTCCCCCTTAGAATCATCATTGGCAAAAATTAAGCCTAACTGGATCTTAATTCCGAGAGGTGAACATACAGTCCAATTTTCAAGTTTCTATGACTATTATATATATAGGATATATAAAAAGTACCAAAAGTACACTTTTTTACCCATTTAACCCCCGTATAATTAACATTGGCAAAAACCCAGCCTTAGTGATTTTTGTTTCCGGGAGGTAAACCTACATTGCAAATTTCAAGTTTCTAATACCATTATTTAAGGAACTAAAAAAGGTACCAAAAGTACAGTTTTTTACCCTTTTTACCCCCTTAGAATCATCATTGGCGAAAATCCAGCCTTAGTGAATCCATATTCCGGGAGGTGAACATACAGTCCAAATTTCAAGTCTCTGTGACAATTATTTTAGAAAATATAAAAGGTACCAAAAGTCCAGTTTTTTACCCTTTTTACCCCCTTAGAATCAACATTGGCAAAAGTTCAGCCTTACAGGATCTACATTCCGGGAGGTGAACATACAGTCCAAATTTCAAGTCTCTATGACCATTATTTCATGAGATATAAAAATTACCAAAAGTACAGTTTTTTACCCTTTTTACCCCCTTAGAATCAACACTGGCAAAAATCCGGCCTTAGTGTATCTATGTTCCGGGAGGTGCACATACAGTCCAAATTTCAAGTCTCTATGACCATTATTTCATGAGATATAAAAAGTACCAAAAGTACAGTTTTTTACCCTTTTTACCCCCTTAGAATCAACACTGGCAAAAATCCAGCCTTAGTGGATCTATATTCCGGGAGGTGAACCTACAGTCCAAATTTCAAGTCTCTAGCTTCAGCGGTTTGGGCTGGGCGATGATGAGTCAGTCAGTCAGTCAGTCAGTCACGTTACTCTTTTATATATATAGATATATAAGATATATACAAAACCATTTTTACTAGGGATCCGACAGAATACAGCTTTTTTGGCCGAAGCCAAACATTCAGTCAAGTTCATCACCAACATCACAGACTAATACAGACTCAACATAACTGACAGGTGTCAAAAAAGTAGTCTTCAACCATATGGTTAATTTTTTAAAATTATTCTACGAATTAGGTTAGAAAGAAATAGCTAATATAATGCGCCATAAGAAAAATAGATGCCAGATCGGTTTTTATTGTTTCACTCACTCCAAAGTCGTAGAAAGTGTTGCCATGTTAGCTTAAAACTAACTGAAAATTGCTCTGTTTTCTCCTAAAACCGCTTAGTTTTTCCCCATTTTTTGTTATAAAACTCTACTGTCGAGTCTGTATAAAGTCTGTGCCAACATTTTGTCGTAAAACAGCTGATTTATTAGACTATTGTTACAGAGTAAGCGTAGGAACAGAACAAGCCCGGAACGACTTTTTCCATACCATTTGACAGTTAAAAACCGTGACCGGCACGGTAAAAAATTTAAACTTACCCCCGGTTTCTGTATGACGAACGAACGACGAACGTCATACAGAAACTGGGGGTTATTTTATTTTCTCTCTGGGTTCTCTCATTCTCCCTCCCTCTCATACTCCAGGGTTGCCGCATTTTCACAACAATTTTTAATTTTTTCATTTACAATGGTGTAATAAACATACAGTAGTGTCAACTTAATCACATTAACTATGTGATAAGAGATTTTTTTCCGTAAAATTACTCTTATTTTATTAAAAGTTAGCACCACTGAACAAACATATAAAATTTTTATCCGTTGCCGTCTCCCGTCATTGTTTTTATACCCTCCAACCACAGTATGGGGGTATACTCACTTTGTCATTCCGTGTGTAACGCATCGAAATATCGGTCTAGGACCCCATAAAGTATATATTTTATTGATCAGCGATCGATTCTAAGACATTCTAGCGATGTCCGTCCGTCTGTCCGTCTGTAGAGGACACGATACAGTCCAAAATAAAAGAGCTAGACTTCCGAAGTTTGGCACGAATATGTCTTATATTCCTAGGCAGGTTAAGTTCGGAAATGGGCAAAAACGGACCAAGGGGAAAAAAGTTCCCCCTTGGAGAACTAAAACAATCCAAGAAAAACCGCATTTTTTGCAGAGTTTTTTGTACTTTTGGTAAGTAAATGCAACATTCTTATCTCAAAAGAAGTTCAAAAACGCAAGGGGAAGGTGCCCCCTAACGTCTCCCACCAATCCCCCCCCCCAAAAAAAAAGACGCCCCTGGATTTTTTTAAATATTTTTTTTTTACATTTTGGAGGGTATAAAAGATTCGGCACAGCCGAATGTAACACTCTCACTTGTTTGACCTATGTCAGTTATGACAGATGACCTCACATACGCGTTAAAACCGTGTCGAAATTAGAGATGGGCGCTGGTCACGTGATTTGCGTGATTCACGTAAATCACGCGTGAGTGTGAGTGATTTTAATTTCAATCACGTGATTGTGAGTGAGTGTGAGTTGAAAAAAAATCTGAGTGAGTGATAAGTGAGTGATTCGATTATTTTTTGCGTGAGCGTGAGTGAGTGTGAGTCAAAATCCACTCACGCGCCCATCTCTAGTCGAAATAAACGTTTGCTTTCCTGGAACCGTTAGTGAGGTAAGCCGAAAACGTTAGAGATTTGCACAGGGAAAACATTTGGGTTTAGTGCATTCGACATACCTTCAATTTTGAAGGTAATCGATGTGGATTATCCCGCATGCATCCCAAAAATCTGTTGTCATCACCTTATTGTCCGACAAACTTACCTTGCTCTTCTCCGGAGCCGGTTCACCCGGAGAAACACGTTGTTTAGACTGCTGCTTGGGCTCCGGAGTGTTGTAATGGATCCATGTTTCGTCCACAGTTACAGAACGCCGCAAAAACTCATTCGAATTGCGGTTAAACTACTCCAAACAATCTTTTGAAGCTGTCACACGATTAAGTTTATGGTCAATTGAGAACAAACGCGGCACCCATCTTGCAGACAGCTTTCTTAAACCCAACTGATCATTTAAAATCGAAACCACACTCCATACGAAATGCCTATGGCATTTTCAATCGGCCAACACCATATCGTGGATTTTTTTCGACATTTTCGGGCGTATTGACCTCAATTGGCCATCCAGAACTTTCAGCATCATTTGTACTTTTGCCACCACAACGAAAGTCAGTAAAAGCACTTTTTTATCGATGGTGCAGAGTCCCCATTGTATTTATCAAGCTTTTCCTTGTTTTTTTTTCGTTTTTTTTTCGCAAAAAAATTGTTTGATGAGCACTCGAAATTCACTTTTTTCCATTTTTAAAAAAATCCACGAGGTTGTACGTTTTGAACAGCTAACTCAAATTAAATGACGGAACTTGCTCAAAATTTGACAATAGTCTATTAACAGCTGGTACTTGGGAGCACTGTTACATTTCATATAACTGCAAGGGAAGTTCGAAAAGTCACGAAATTATTAATCCGCCCTTGTATGTTCGGAAAAAATGTTTACAGGGAAAAAGTAATGGGGTCGGTCATACATTTTACCCCTATAGGGGAACCATGTAAACGCTTTGAGCTGATGTCATAAAAAACTAAATTTTAATAAAACAAGTAAGAAAATTATAGTCGGTCAAGACCGACCATATAATACTCTACACCAGTGTTTCCCGGAAAATGGATCCCAAGAGCAAACATGGACCGATTGGATCTATCTTTTGTCAAATCTTTAATAAAAAGTAATAAAAATTTGAGAGAACAAAGTTTCTTTTCGGCCAAAAAGCACTATTCGGCCACTATTCGGCTTCGGCCACATTTTTGGCCGAATAAGGCCGAATACCGAATAATTGTATAAAATTTGTACTTACGTGTTGAAAAAAACACTAAACACACTTCGAATCACATCAGTAAGCCACAAAAACATTTTATTAAGTGTTTTTGCAGCTAAAACAAGATTTTACACTCAAAAAAATTTTCAATCGAAAAAAAAATTACACTCAAAAAAATTTTTATTTACAAAAATGTCTAAAAAAAGTTTGTTGCTCAAAATTAATCATTCTAGACAACATTTTTATAAATTTGTGTATTCCGCCAGGTCGAGTTTTACTTTTTTTCTTGTTTTTACTACAGAAATAACTTTTTTTGTAATATTCGGCTTCGGCCGAATAGTGAAAATATGGCCGAATAATCGGCTTCGGCCAAAAAAGGTGTATTCGGTCGGACACTATTGCCAATAAACCGCTTAAACTGAATATCGGGCGAAATTTTCATATGGGGCCTTGGTCCAAAAAAGATCCGACTAAAATCCGATTTGATTAGGATATTAAAGTACGCGTTAAACACACACAAATAAAATTTCAATAAAATATTTTTTATATTCATGAAATTTGAGAGATTTGTGTGAATATCGGGAAGGTGGTTTGTATGGGGGCTACAAGAAGAACTGCTTCGATTTCTTTGGAATTCGGAATGGTTGTTACTGAATACGAAGGTTTACCTGCCAAATTTCGAAAGGATATCTATTATAATACGGTTATTAGACTCATTGAAGCCAAAATTTGAGCCCCTTTGTACACTAAAAAAAAAAAAAACTGTAAAGTTAGCAAAAAAAGCTTGTAAACCTACAAGAAAATTTGCTGATTTTGAACCCACAATTTTTTTAGTAAAGTTAGCAAAAACGTTTTGCTAAAAATTAGTTAACTGAAATTTTTTTTATTTCACCTTAGTTCATACATATTTGAGGACCCCATTTGGTTCGGACCCGATAGGTCCAGACCCCGATGGGCCTAGACCTACTTGGGTTCCTTAGAAATCGTCATAGTTTTTGATCCAAAATTAGTGTCCGTTTCGCTCTAACTTGCTTAGTTTTTGAGATACGTGATTTTAGGGGACCACCGGGGTTTTGAGAATTACAAAACTCGATAACTTCAAAAATATTACTCGGAGAGCTTTTGATTATTTTGCGGTCTTGTTCTACGTGTTGAGAGCTACAAAAATGCTTTTGGACTTTTTGTTGTGTCGGCAATATTTACCGAGATATGAGCATTTTAAAATTTTCGGGAATGCTAACTTTTTTGGATCCAAAGTTAGGACCCATTAGGGTCCACACATGTGAAGAGGACCGGCGATACTATGTAGAGCCCGAGAACCAAAAATGGCCTCCATTTTGCTCTATCTGGCTTAGTTTCCGAGATAGCGCCATTTTAAGTTTTCTGAAAATAAAAAAAAAATACAATTTATTTGTCCTAAAATTAGCAAAAAAGCTTGTAAAAATTTGGTCAACTCAATATTAAATTTGGCAAAAAAAAATTAGTTAAAATTTTGTTTAAAATTGCTAATGCGTTAAATGAAGTTTACAAGATATTTTTGCTAACATGCTAATTTCAACTAAAAATTTGCTAAAGGTTAGCTTACTAGCATTAGCAAAAAAAAAAAAATAGTAAATCTACTAACGTATTATTTTGAGTAAACTAAAGACACGTTAAACATCTACAAAAAAAAAAAAAATAATAAAATATATAATTTTTTCATAAATTTTAAGAGATTTTCTCAATATCGGAAGGTTGGTTTGTATAACGAATACAAGTAGAACTGGTCCGATTTCCTTCAAATTTTACATGGACAGACGGACGGACATAGCTAAATCGACTCAAAAAGTGATTCTGAGTCGATCGGCAAAGGAGAATTAATTTTTCTTAGTCAAATTGAATACTTGAACATGTTCTAGCATGAAATATATATCAATCAGCTGCAAGGACATCGAATTGGATCTGGATTACTTAACCTTGCAAATTTCATTTCTAAATACATTTTATTTTTATATTCGATCTTTACAGTGATAAGTTCTGCGTGAATACCCTTATTATATTGTGTGTTAATCCGTTTTTAACAATAAATATTCAAATACAAATATTATTTAACACATACAAACCGTTATAACTACATTCACACACGAATAAATTTTTGTAAAATAAACAAAAAAAAATGCATATTGATGATATACAACAACAAAAACTTATATAAAATATTAAATTAAACAATAAAAAAAAAAATAAAAATATGAATTTAAATTTAAATTGTTTTTTATTTGCTGATGTTGATTGCAAACTACAAAAGGGTAAATATCTAGGGTTGGAGGTTATTATGGATTTAAAAAAAAAAAACGTAAGTAAAAAAACTCATAAACACGAATCTTGTATCAGAATCGACTTCTTGAAATATACCCTTTTTTACGGACCTAGCCCTAAAACACAGTAATACAAAATCGAACTATCCGAATCGGAATGCGATGAAACCAAAAGAAAATCAAAATTGACATTTTCCATAACAAAACCCTCAAGGTTTTTTATACCCTCCACTCTAGTGATAGAGGGTATATATAAGTTTGTCATTCCGTTTGTAACACCTCGAAATATTTGTCTAGGACCCCATAAAGTATATATATTTATGATCCTCGATCGATTTTAAGTCGATCTAGCGATGTCCGTCCGTCTGTCTGTCCGTCCGTAGAAAACACGCTAAATTTTGAAAGACTTTACAGAGGTTACTGAAGTTTGGCATATATGTTGGTCATTTACCTGGTCAGGTTGGTATTGCAATCCAGCCAAATCGGTCCAGTGGTTCAAAAGCTATGAGCAAAAGAGTAAATTTCGGCAAGGGTGTTTTACGAATTTACGAGATAAAAAAAACGATAACTTTCAAAAGACAATAATGAGACTGCTGAAGCTTTGCATGTATCTTTGCCGTTCCCCAGGTCTGTTTGGTATTAAATTTCAGCTCAATCGGCCCAGTGGTTCAAAAATTATAAGCAAAACCCTGAATTTCAGATTAGTTTCATCTAAAATTCCACGTGTTTTAACAAGTTTTATAAGCATTGGTGGTAACTAAACAATGCTTTTCAATTTTAAGGCAATGCTTTTTAGACTTGTTTAGTTTTAAAAGCATTGGTAACTTAAAAATTCCACTCGAAAAAAATTTTACACTCAAAAAAAATTTTACACTCAAAAAAATTTTACACTCAAAAAAAAAATTTAGTTTTTTTTTACAAAAATGACAATATTTTGTGTACATACGTACGTGCATTCACTTCGAAATATTTTTACAGTAAAAAAACATTACACTCGGAAAAAATTTTACACTCAAAAAAAAAATTAGTATTTTTTTTTTTTTAAATGACAAAAAGAGAGTTTTTTACTCAAAATAAAATATTTCTAATCAAAATTGTTAATTTTTCACGTTAAAAAATGTACTATCCTTTAAAAAAAATACGTTGTGGAGGGTATTAATAGATTCGGCAAAGTCGAATTTAACTTTTCTACTTGTTTAGTTTAGTGCGAGATTTTTTTTACACGCATTTGAAGTTGGTGATTTTAAAGCATTAAAAGTTTTTATATACTAAATGTGTCCTACTTCAGGGGCCCCTTATTAGGCATGTGGGGTCCATGTGGGGGGGGTTAAGCTCGAAATAACGTTAGCTAT
This sequence comes from Pegoplata infirma, assembly GCA_963921195.1. Taxonomy (NCBI): domain Eukaryota; kingdom Metazoa; phylum Arthropoda; class Insecta; order Diptera; family Anthomyiidae; genus Pegoplata; species Pegoplata infirma. Next base: position 172,714,822 of record OY992538.1, on the reverse strand, counting down.
AACCGGTATGAATTTCGCAGCAATCGGTCCGGTACTTATTAAATTTTACAAATTTAGCATACGCCTCTTATACTGTTTTCAAGTAATTATAATTATAATAATATGTAGTTCACCAACTTCAAATGTTCTGTTCTGAAAATTTTCAATTTTTTAAAACATTCGATTTATCAAAACTCAGGCCACACTTTTTTTCAAATTTTTTTTGTAAGCTTAGGGGGAATGTCACTGACTCAATTCCGTTCGGAAGTGGAATAAGTGGTTTACTACACCATTTGCAATTGTATTTTAAAAATGTCCAAATGAATTTTAAAATTATCCAAATGTATTTTAAAATTGTCCAAATGTATTTTAAAATTGTCCAACTATATTTTAAAATTGTCCAATTGTATTTTAAAATTTTCCATATGTATTTTAAAATTGTCCAAATATATTTTAAATTGTCCAAATTTATTTTAAAATTGTCCAAATGTGTTTTAAAATTGTCCAAATGAATTTTTAAATTGTCCAAATTTATTTTTAAATTGCCCAAATTTATTTTTAAATTGTTCAAATGTATTTTAAAATTGTCCAAATATATTTTAAAATTGTCCAATTGTATTTTAAAATTGTCCATATGTATTTTAGACATCTAGGGGCATGTCACAGCCTCGATTTCGTTCGGATTTGAAAAAAGTGCTTTACTCGTAAAACGCAAAACAAATAATATTTTTTCGGAATGAAATCACTTTCAAAAATCATAGTGGAATTGAATTGCATGAAAGTGGTTTCATTCTGAAAAAAAATATTTGCTTTGCGTTTTACTACACCATTTCCAATTGTATTTTAAAAATTTCCAAATGTATTTTTAAAATGTCCAAATGTATTTTAAAATTGTCCAAATGTAGTTTAAAATTTTCCAAATGTATTTTAAAAGTGTCCAAATGTATTTTAAAATTTTCCAAATGTATTTTAAAATATTCTATGAATATTTCTATGTAGACTATTTTAAAATACATTTGGAAAATTTTAAAATACATTTGCACAATTTTAAAATACATTTGGACAATTTTTAAAATACATTTGGAAATTTTTAAAATACAAATCGACAATTTTAAAATACATTTGCACAATTTTAAAATACATTTGGACAATTTTGAAAATACATTTGGAAATTTTTAAAATACAAATCGACAATTTTAAAATACATTTGGAAAATTTTAAACTACATTTGGACAATGTTAAAATACATTTGCACAATTTTAAAATACATTTGGACAATTTTGAAATATATTTGGACAATTTTAAAATACATTTGGACAATTTTAAAATTCATTTGGACAATTTTTAAATTCATTTGGACAATTTTAAAATATATTTGGACAATTTTGAAATCCATTTGGACATTTAAAAAAAAAATTGGAAATTTTTAAAATACAATTGGAATTGGTGTAGTAAAACGCAAAGCAAATATATTTTTTTTTTGGAATGAAATCACTTTTGTGCAGTTCAATTCCACTTTGATTTTTGAAAGTGATTTCATTCCGAAAAAAATAATATTCGTTTTGCGTTTTACGAGTAAACCACTTTTTTCAAATCCGAACGGAATTGAGTCTGTGACATGCCCCTAGATGTCTATTAAAAAAAAAATCTGGAAGGCATTTTTCGTATTTTTTGAGAAAATCGCATTTGAATATTGGATTTCATAAAAATTCTGTAATTCTTATGTATTTTATTGTGTCAACACCGCGTATGAGTAACGAACTTCTCCGAATTTTCGTTACTCATACGCCGTGTTGACACAATAAAATACAAGCGAACTACAGAATTTTTATGAAATCCAATATTCAATGCGATTTTCTCGAAAAATATGTAAAATGCACTCTTGATTTTTGAAAATGTGGGGAACGAAGGACCAGAGTCACTAACTTCCTTTTAGAATTTTGCCAAGTAAAAAGACAGCAGGATTAGCTTAAGTATAAGAAATTCTTTTATTGACAATTCGTTTGTACTGTTTGGTAGGAAAATAATGACTGACTTAAAACTAGGAATTCATTTAGTAGGTAAACTTATTGCATATTTAAAACTTCTATGTTTGAACTGTTATACAGTGCAAACAGTTCAAACATACGAGTTTGTATGAACGAAGTATAGGGTTTGCAGTGCTAGGGTTTCGGCGTGTATGGATAGACAAATATCTAAACTCTTTAAAAAAAATGTAAAAAAAAAAATGTGGCCGGAGTTTTTTTAAATTGACTTTTTTAAAAAATGAAAAGTTTCAAAACGGGCTATAAAAATTCTCCAAAAAAAAAAAATATCGATATCCCATAAAAAAAAAAATATACAAGAATGTAAATTTTTGGCCTCTGTTCTGTCTTTCACAACTTTTCAATTCACATGAAATTTTCCGAATCACATGAAATCGAGTTCCGTGTTTTTGCAAAGTTGAAATTAAATAACAAACATTTCAAAAATTACAGTGTTCGACACCAAAAACCTCCCAGTGAAATGTTTAACTGGTCCTTATAGATTTTGGTCTCCGGATTCAAAATCTGCCATCGTAATTTTTCTAGCACGTACCGGTTTTTAGATATCCGCTCTTAAAAAGTCAAAAAATATTTTTTTTAGCACTTTAGGGGGTCCACTGTTACGTATTCTTACGTTGCTTCCGCAAAATAGGACTTGATTTTATATAAAATGTACCTCTTGATTCCAAAACTGCAATCCAAATTTTTCTAGCATGTTCAGTTTTCGCGATATTCGCGTTTGAACATTTCAGTGTGATTTATAAAGAATATAAGTGCGTGACAGTGGAGTTTGAGTTTTTCAAAGGCCAATATTTCAAAGACGGCACACGCTAGAAAAATTTGGATGACAGATTTGGATTTAAGAGGTATCATTTATACTAGTAGAGACCCAAAAAGCTCTAAAATAGCGTATTTTTCAATATTCAAACGCGAATATCTGGTAGAAAAATTTGGAAGATTTGGAATAAGGAGGTCAAATCTATTTAATTTATGCATACTGATTCATGGGAGTGCGAATTTCTATGAATTTGTTCAACAGTGTTTCTTACTTTCACCAAACTTTATTTATGTGAAACAAAACGAAAAAGAATTTCGGAAATGAAATCTAGAACACAAAAAAAATTCGAAAAATTCAAATTTTTTATGTGAATTACTTTTTTTTGGGAACAGCAGCCTTTGCGGTGCATTTCGTTTTAATTTTCGTAATCAAGGGAACTCGACACAAATTTGACCATATTTCCAATATTTAACCAGAGGGCACCCACCGATTGTCTTGAAACTTTTATATGGGAATGAGAGGCAAAAAATAAGACTAATCTATTTTTTTTTAGCTGCCCAATCTCAAATTTAACAAAGGGTTGCCACCTTATGACAAAATGTAATCTCTCGGGAAAATCACAATAAAATCCGAACTAGCAGGAATTTTGCCAAACAAAACAATGCGGGTCAGCTTGATTTTTATAGGGATTAATATATGTGATTTTAGCGGTCGTACGTATATACCTCTCCATATAAACTTACCCCAGGGTTTTTACATTTTTGAAAATAAGAACTTAACGAAGCCGAATTCAAACACGACATATACACTATTGTATAGTTTCTTTTGAAGAAATGTGAAAAATCCTTAAAAATGAAAAAATCCCGGTTTTCCCCATCCCCTTTGACCAGCTAAACGTGAGATTGGGCAGCTAAGAAAAAACAGGTAACTATTATTTTCCTTCCCTCTTTCCCATATGCAAATTTCAGTACAATTGGTGGGTGCCCTGTGAAAGACCTCCCTTGTTAGCCCAGATTTTGAAAAATTAAAAAACCAAAAACTAAATTTTGGTGCTCGGACATAGCCCCCACTGACATTACCCCCATAACGGAAATAGGGATTATGACCGAACAGATTGCGGTCATAATCCCCATATGACCATTTCCAAAACGGTCATAATCCCAATGGGGATTATGTCCATTCCTTGTTGGGACTATGACCAAAACTTTTTCGGTCATATCCCCCATTCATATATGGGGACTAACAATAAGTCCAAAACAATTTCGGTCATAATTCCTTTATTCTGCAGAGAGGGTGGGCTTAATGCATGTAGTTTGTAATCCCTAAGTCCGGCCTAAGGCCGGCTACGCAGAAAAACTTTAGAGTAAAAAAAAAAATCATTTAATTTTGGGGATTATGACCAACTAGTATAAAAGACATGATCCCCGTAATGGGGGTAATGTCCATTTGTTACTTGGTCATTATCCCCATTAATCTGAGAATTATGTCCATTTTTTATTGGGATAATGTCCAAATTTGTTTTGGTAATAGTCCCCAGGAGATTATGACCGAATTAATTTCGGACTTAATCCCCATACCGGAAATGGGGATAATGTCCGTGGGGGATATGTCACGGCTCCCTAAATTTTCTTAGTTCCATATAGGGCTATCCATACCACATATTCAGATATTCATGGGACACGTGTTTTTTTCGCTGGACATTTGTTGTGGAATGCTTCATATGGGGTAGTCACCATGGCGTTCATTTTGTTGAAATTTTGATTAAGTTTTATTATTATTCGATCTTTAAAATATTATATTTTGAGTAGGTTTATTCTAGCTCGAGGTCATTATTTCCTTTACTAATTAAAACTATGATATTCTCATAGAATAATTTCCAAGAAAATTATTTTTCTGTTTTAAATCTATTTATGTTGGTGTTATTTTTCAAGACCTAATCGACACGTGTTTCGGGATTTGTCAGATTCCATTGTCAAGATTATTTAGCAAAAATAAAACCCTATACTACAAGTAGCAAAGGGTCTTTAATGCTACTTGTAGTATAGGGTCTTTATTTTTGCTAAATAACCTTGACAATGGGATCTGACAAATCCCGAAACACGTATCGATTAAGTTTTGGAAAAAATTACCAACATAAATAAATTTAAAACAGAAAAATAATTTTCTTGAAAATTATTCTATGAGAATATCATAGTTTTAATTAGTAAAGGAAATAATGACCTCGAGCTAAAATAACCCTACTCAAAATATAATATTTTAAAGGTCGAAAAAAACAATTTTTATTTTTTAATAAAAATTAATCAGAACTTTCCATTTATATTTAAGAAAATACAAATTATATTTCAAAAAATTCCGTTTGTATTTCAAAACTTTCCATTTATATTTCAGAATTTTCCATTTGTATTTCAGAAAATTCCATTTGTATTTAAGAAATTTCCATTTGTATTTCATAAATTTCCAATTGTATTTCAGAAATTTTCATTTATATTTTAAAATTTTCCAAATGATTTTCAGAAAATTCCATTTGTATTTCAAAAATTTCCATTTGTATTTCAGAAAATTCCATTTGTAATTCAAAAATTTCCATTTATATTTCAAAATTTTCCATTTTTATTTCAGAAATTTCCATTTATATTTTAAAATTTTCCAAATGATTTTCAGAAAATTCCATTTGTATTTCAAAAATTTCCATTTATATTTTAAAACTTTCCATTTATATTTAAGAAAATACAAATTATATTTCATAAAATTCCAATTGTATTTTAGAAATTTTCAATTGTATTTCAAAAATTTAAATTTTTATTTCAAAAATCTCCATTTTTATTTCAGAAAATTCCATTTGTATTTAAAAAATTTTCATTTATTTTAATGTAAATTATTGGTTAAGCTCAAGGTCAGTTTTTTTTTAATTTTTTATTTATTTAAAATTTTTTTTTCCAATATTTCGAAATCCACTGGATCTCATTTTCAATTTCAAATGTAAAACCGTGTGTGACGTGTTTTTTATTATTGTTCCTCTTTACCCTGAAGATGAGATCCAGTGGATTTCGTAATATTGGAAATTTTTTTTAAATAAATAAAAAATTAAAAAAACTGACCTCGAGCTTAACCAATTATTTACATTAAAACTACAACAAAAGGTCAAACAACACACATATTGAATATCTCCATTTATATTTCAAAATTTTCCATTTTTATTTCAGAAGATTCCATTTGTATTTCAAAAATTTCCATTTGTATTTCAAAATTTTCAATTTGTATTTTAGAAAATTCCATTTGTATATCAAAAATTTCCATTTATATTTCAAAATTTTCTAATTATATTTAAGAAAAACAAATTGTATTTCAAAAAAATTCCATTATAATAACAAAAGAAAGTTTTAAAATACAATTTGTATTTTCTTAAATATAAATGGACAATTTTGAAATATAAATGAAAATTTTTTAAATACAATTGGAATCTTCTGAAATACAAATGGAAAATTTTGAAATACAAAAGGAATTTTCTGAAATACAAATGAAAAATTTTGATATACAAATGAAAAATTTTGATATATAAATGAACATTTTTGAAATACAAATGGAATTTTCTGAAATTCAAATGGAAAATTTTTTAATACACGTGGACAGTTTTGAAATCCAATTGGAAATTTCTGAAATACAAATGGAATTTTTTGAAATACAATTTGTATTTTCTTAAATATAAATAGAAAGTTTTGAAATGGAAATTTTTGAAAAACAAATATAATTTTCTGAAAAGCATTTAGAAATATTTGAAATACAAATGGAAATTTCTGAAATAAAATTGGAAATTTCTGAAAAAAAAATAAATGGAAAATTCTGAAATATAAATGGAAATTTCTGAAATATAAATGGAGAATTAGAATTTTTAAATTACACTGTGCTACAGTGAAAAAATACTTCTGATGTTACATAGTATATGCCCCTTAAACTTGCCAGAGAGTTAAAACACCTCAATTCAACCGAAAAAAGTAAAATTTTTGACCTTACCCCTTTCGAATTTGATGAAACTTGGAATATTGTTGGGCCCTTACAAAAAAATCATAGTGCCAAAATTTTGGACTTCTGGTACTTTTTCTTCCCGAGATATGGGGTCTTGAAAATTGGCAAAATCGTATATACAAGAAAGAGATTTTGCCAATTTTTCAGGCTTCTGGTCATTCCAGTATTCGAGATATGGGGTCTTGAAAATTGGCAAAATCGTATATATTTGACAAAAGTGTTCTGAGATAAATAAAGATAACTCGAAAAGTAATTACAATATACGTCTCAGTCAGGTCGCAAATAATAGGTAATAAGACAGCCTTTAAAATGGCATTCCCCAAGATTTTTTTTGAAAAAGGTCAAAGGTCATTGGTTTTAACCTTAATTTTTGGAGAGCTATATCTCAAAAAACAATATTTTTAAAATTTTGGAAAAAATATATGTGATTAAGAATCATCTATACTACTTAAGTTTAAATTTTCAGGATGGAGACTTCATTGGAACTTTTTATATTAATAGAAACGTTGTGACAGGAAAGAAAAAGCGGTGTAATTTCCCTTAGAAAAAAAATATTTTTTTTTTGTCTTTGAAATTCTGGTACCAAAATTTATTTTTCTGAATCTTTTTGACGTGCTGAGTCCAAATATGACCTTTGAACTGGCCTCTCGCTATTAGTTTTCGAGATATCTGCACATAAGTATATGAAAATTGCTAAAATGCTATTGCTGTGTTATTTTTGAAAATTTAGGTGCATATATCTTGAAAAGTAATAGCGATAGGCCAGTTCAAAGGTCATATTTGGACTCAGCACGTCAAAAACATTCAGAAAAATGAACTTTGGTACCAGAATTTCAAAGACAAAAAAAAAATATTTTTTTTTTAAGGGAAATTACACCGCTTTTTCTTTCCTGTCACAACGTTTCTATTAATATAAAAAGTTCCAATGAAGTCTCCATCCTGAAAATTTAAACTTAAGTAGTATAGATGATTCTTAATCACATATATTTTTTCCAAAATTTTAAAAATATCGTTTTTTTGAGATATAGCTCCCCAAAAATTAAGGTTAAAACCAATGACCTTTGACCTTTTTAAAAAAAAATCTTGGGGAATGCCATTTTAAAGGCTGTCTTATTATCTATTATTTGCGGCCTGACTGAGACGTGTATTGTAATTACTTTTCGAGTTATCTTTATTTATCTTAGAACACTTTTGTCAAATATATACGATTTTGCCAATTTTCAAGACCCCATATCTCGAATACTGGAATGACCAGAAGCCTGAAAAATTGGCAAAATCTCTTTCTTGTTAAAGTAAACCTCAGTACTTAATTTCATTAAATTTTGAGGGGGTGCGGTCAACTCCTCGGTTGAATTGAGGTGTTTTAGCTCCAGACACCTTCAAATTTTAGAGTTATTGTCAAAAAACGTTATTTTGGGACTTTTCTCACTAAACCTTTTGTAATTCAGAAAATTTTCAACCGATTTTAAATTTTTAACTGTTTTTGATAGAAGAAGGATGGGGCTTTCCATGTGTATGAATTGGTCTATACGTATAAGAAGGATATTTATTGATTTTTTCTATAAAATCGAATTTTTTTGTTTTGTTTTTTGAAAATTTTTCGAGTTTATCGATTTTTTTCTGCTATAGTTCGTTTAACAACCCTTATTTTTATAAAAGCATTTTTAAAGAAAATTTGATTTTGAATACGATAAGCTTTATTCTGAAGAAATTGGATAACAATTGACAGAGTTGTGATGATTTTTCTAAAAAAGAAAATTAAGATTTTGCAGAAAATCGCCTTTCAGATATCCCATGCAAAAAAAATAATTTTATCATAAGAGGTCATGTACAATATTTTTAAAGGTTTTTGGCGCTCTGAATCCGAATCTGGGGGTCTACTGGGTAATTCGAATCGAAAGAAAGCGTTCGAAATCGGAAATTTTTAACCCTTTAAAAACAACACAACCGTGTATGTAAATTTTTATATTTCTCTTTTTTTACATTGTCTGGAGAAGCGCTTACAAGTTCCAAGTAATTTTTCTTGAATAAAAAATTTTTTTATTACATTATTTTAGAAATAAAAATTCTGTTCGAATCGATTTTCGTTTCGATTTGAGTTACGCAGTAGACCCCCTGGCCTTTAAATTGCTCTATCTTATCAGGTTTTTGAGATATTTAACATAAATTCATATATCAAAAACTTAATAAGATAGCGCAATTTCAAGGTCGAATTCGGATTCAGGAGACCAAAAACCTTTAAAATAATGATACGCACAGAAAAAAATAAAAAAAAATTTTGAGTAAATTTTAATACTATTGAGTAAAAAATTACTCAATTTTCCACCAGTAAACGATTTAATAGTATTGAGTAAACTTTTAATAAAAAATTATTAAATGCTTAATAAAAAATTTGAGTAAATTATTAATTCACACAATTAAATCTTTACTTAAAATTTTTTAATATGTTTAAGTAACTTTTTAATTGTGTCAATTAAAAATTTACTCAAAATGTATCAAATTATTTTTTTAAAAAGTTTAAAAAGTTTCTAATTTTTTTTCCAAAAAAATTGCTTTTACAAACTTTACCAAATATACTTATGTCTTCAAGACAAAGTAAAATTTTATAAAGATGATTTCAAACTTTCATATACATATACAAAAAACAATAAACTAAATGAGAATTCAAAACACCAAGAGAAAAAAAAATAAATAAAAAAAAATATTAAATTTGTATTAAATTATTTACTCAAATTTTATTTTCAATTTTTGAGTAAATTTTTAATTGCGTCAATTAAAAAATTACTCAATTTTTTTTAAAAATTAAACAAGTGATTACTCAAATTTGTTTCCTCCATATTTTTTTCTGTGCGCGGTCTTTTAGTATGTTCGTTTATTTTGTTATTTTTTTGCCTGGTTTATCCGAACGGCAATTTCAAGCAAAATATTAATTTTCTTTTTTAAAAAAATGATCACAACTCTGTTTTTAAATAAATTGTTATCCGATTTTTTCGGCATAAAACTCATCGTATTCACAATTAAATTTTCTTTAAGAATACGTTTATAAATTTGAATGTTGTTGAACGAACTATAACAGAAAAAAATCGATAAACTCAAAAAATTTTCAAAAAATAACAAAAAATTAGATGATGTTAAAAAAATCAATGCATATCTTTTTTATATGTATAGACCAATGGTTCCCAACCTTTCTTACGCCACGCCCCTTTTTTAAGTTAAAAAAATTGTCTTGTCCCCCAACACTAAGGAAAAATTTGTTAGTTTTTCTAATTTTTGTTTCTAATGAAAAATTACAACTTGTTTGGCAAAGTTTTTGTAAAATAAGCATTTAAATTAAGTTTTTAGTAAAAATGTGAAGAAATTAACAAGATTTTTGTAGTTAATTTTACAAAAAAAAATAGTTTTGGTAGTTAATTTGACTAAAAAGAATCATGAAAATTTGCTCGTTGCCCCTCTGGAACCTTAAAATTGCCCCCCAGTGGGGCGAGAATCAGAGGTTGGGAACCATTGGTATAGACCACATTCACACACATGAAAAGCCCTATCCTTCTTCTATCCAAAACAGTTGAAAAATTGAAAATCGGTTGAAAAATGTTTAAGTTACACGTGGTTTAGTGAGAAAAGTCCCAAAAAATCGTTTTTTGACAATAACTTTAAAATTGAGGGTGTCTGGCAAGTTTGATGGGTATTTTTGTGATCTTTTCGACGAGACCTACAACTAGGCTTGCCAGATCGAAAATGGTAAAAAGCTTGACATTTAGAAAAAAAAGCTTGATTTTTCTTGACATCTAGAAATAAAAGCTTGATTTTTCTTGACATTTGAAATTTTAGTATTTAAAAAAAAAAGAAGTATTTTTTTAAATTTGAGAATTTTAGTTTAAGAATTTTAGTTTGAGAATTTTAGTTTGAGAATTTTAGTGAGTTTGAGACTGAAAGTAACAAATGCAAAAAAAAACAAGTAAAAAAGTTAAATTCGGCCTTGCCGAATGTAGTGATACCCTCCACAATTTCAAAAAGATAATTGCAAAAAACTTTATTTAAAAGGAAATTACTTTTGAAAAAAAAAAAAAAAAATTTGAAAAAAAAATTTCGGCGAAAAAAAATTTTGGTAAAAAAATCCGCGATTTTTTTCTTTTTTTGTCAAAAAATATGTTCGTACTTGTTTAAATAGCATTTATTGTTCAATTATGTTCACATATGCCAACCAGAAGTCGAATTAAAGCATTTTGTATTTTTAGGTTATGTTGAATGTACTGAAATTTTTGAGGTGTGCTAACATTTTCGTTCATAACTTTTGAACCGCTGAACCGATATCGCTCAAATGCAATACTAAACTTCTCGGGAGAACTTCCAATAAATATGTTAAGTTTCAGTCATCTCTGTGCAATATTTTGTCCGCGACAGCATTTTCCACAGACAGACAGACAGACGGACAGACAGACATCGCTAGAATGTCTTAAAATCGATCGGGCATCATGAATATATATACTTTATGGGGTCCCAAATCGATATTTCGATGAGTTACAAACAGAATGACAAACTTATATATACCCTCTATCACTAAGTGGAGGGTATAATTAAGGTTTAACAAAAAAAAGTGTCGGGACTTGGAAAAATTTTGATTTGTTACCTAAACCATTTTTAACGAAACGTAAAAAAATGTCGGAAAAACTTATATTTTTAAAGCATTTATGATCAGTGCAATAACAAAATTCGTGTAATCAAAAATCGATAATTTAAAAAAAAAATCTTAAAATTTAGTGAGAAAATGTGGTGACCGTGTTTAATGAATTTGTTAATCCAAAACGCAATTAAACAAGTTACAAAACAAATTTTGTGGGACTTAGATAATAAAAAAAAACGGGGCTTGAAAATAAAATTAATCGCTGTTCTACGAAAAATTAGCAAAAAAGTTTATTGATTTTAGCAAATTTTGAAGTTTTTTAAATTTCAAAAAATTGGAATCGGCTAATTTTAGAGTAAATTTTAAAGCTTTTTTGCTATCATTGATTTTTTTTAGTGCCGTTTCAGAAATATACTTTTAACAGAATGCTAAAAAGGAATCAGTCATTTGGTAAAAGTGGCACTGCCCAAATTTATCGCTCAACTGCAATGATATAGGAATTTCAGTTCCATACATTACTCTTCTCGATTATTATTTATTAAGAAAGGAAATTGGGTTACACCTAGTGGTAAAATTATAAATATTTTTTAAAATAATCTTTAATTTGGACTTATTTACATTTAAAGACTTAAAAAAAATTATTCTTGATTTTTCTTGACAATTTAGTGGGAAATGGTCTAAAATTTCATTTTACCTTGACAAATGACATTTTGGCTTGATTCTTGACACGTATTTAAAAAGCTTGACAATCAAGCCAAATCAAGCCCGTCTGGCAACCCTACCTACAACCTTAACTACCTCATTTTAAAAGTATATTTGATTTTGTGTTTTTTGTAGCACTGTGTTATAAATGGAAATTTATGAATTATAATTGTAAATTTTTGAATTGTAATTGAAAATTTTTGAAATATAAAATGGAAACTTCTGAATTTTTTTGAATTATAACTGGAAATTTATGAATTATAATTGGAAATTTTTAAATTAAAATTGAAAATTCTTGAAATATAAATGATAATTTCTGAAATATAATTGGAAATTTTTGAAATATAATTTGTATTTCATTTGAAATTTTAAATAAATATTTTTTTTAATTAATTTGTTTTCTTATAGGCGTTTTTATTAACATGTCTTTTAATTTACATACATACAAAACATATTAGACATTAATTTTTATATAATTTTACACATTTTTAAGAAATTTCAATATATTCTCAATAACATGATTAATGTTAACAAATTTTGATTATTCGTTTTAAGTGTTTTTTTTTTAGTTTTACAAAAATTTATTAGCAAAAACTTATAAAATTAACTTCGTATACACTAATGGTGTTTTCTTTTCTAAAAAAAAATGTTTGCCTTTTTAGGGCATACATTTTTAAAATGTTTAACACACCTTAAGAAAATCTATAAAAATTTGCATTTTATTTGACTGGAATAGAACACAACATACAGAAATACTCTGCCCTGTATTTTCTAACAGCTGTTTTGGGAAAACAACACAGAAAAAGTCAGCTGTTGTATAAGGCAATTTCAACCCCGTGATTTTTTACGGGGTAAAAAGTGCAACTTTTTTGCACTTTATAGGGCAGACATTTTTAGAAAAGAACACGATATTCTTTATAAGGGTTGACATTTTTTAGAAAAGAACACAAAAACACAATTTTCGGGGCGAAATGCAAAAAAAAGGCAAATTTTTTGCCAGAAAAGAAAACACCATAAGAGAATTGATATGATTGTGGCAACTATATGATTTAAAATTGCATCATAATATGTTTATAGCAATCATAAAATTTTTATTGCAATCATATTATGAACCTAAATTAAATTTTTTTTCAAAAATTTAGGATCATTACATGATTTTCTGCAAAAATGTTATGGTTACTATAAACAAGTTTTAATAAAGTTTTTAATCACAATATGACGCTCTTAAATTATTGTTGCCAAAATCATAACTCTTCTCTGCGTTTAGCAGATGAGAGCGAATTACGATTTAAAAATTTGTGTTATCGCTTAACTTAAATATCGAATTTTGGGTATTAAAAATTTTTTATCGATATTTTTTAAAAGTAGCGCCAATTCTTCTATTATATTGTAGTTTTTTGTCTTTTTTTAATTTAAATTTTGATTTATTTCTTTTGAGCATTTTTTTTATGAATAGACACTTAGATTTCCTTAAAAACTAATTTTTTAAATTTTGTTTTAATTTTTTTTATAATACTATAGGTGTGTTTTCTTTTGAGATTTGTATAAACTTCTTACAAGCTCGAGGCCCAAAAAATTATATTTATGATATTCTTATTATTTATTGCTTTAAAAAAGTTACCAACTCGTAGTACATCTGTACAGATCTGTTTCACCCATACTAAATAATCATCAGCAGTATCATTGTTAGCTAATCAAACATCAAACTACACATAAAATTTCATATATTTTACAAGTTAAATGAGAAACACCTTAATAATAGTATTTATCATACAACTTGTGAAGTAAATAAAATATAATAGCTGGTATGATGTTTGATTAATCAGCAAAGATTTTCTAAAATCTGCTGATGATCCCTTAGTAAGGGTGAAACAGATGTGTACCAATGCACTATGAGATAATTAACTTTTTTAAAACAATAAATAATCTATAACGAGAATATCATAAATAACATATTTTGGGCCTCGAGCTAGAATAATACTCTAACCATATATATATAGGGCATTCCATGTCAAATCGGACACTTTGAATATTTTTTTTTTTAGATTTCCTAATTTGTTTACAATTTTTAGTACCCTTGGAAAACTCCTTCGTGGTAAATTTTCAGATTTTTTTGATGGCCCGTTCAAAAGATATCGAATTTTTAAAAATTGGTAGTTTGTTCCTTTACTCAAACTTCTTTTACTCATAACTTCTTCAATAATGGTCCAAATTGCACATTTTTGTTTTTAAAAATTTTTGTTTTTTTACGTACTTTCAAAAAAAAAAAATCCAAAAAATCTAGTATGCGATTTTTAAGTTTTAAAATTTGAATCTCATTTTTGAAAATGTTTGTTTGATTTTTTTGAAATTTTTTTGTGTAAAACTTTTATGAATTCTACAAATTTTTGCCTAGTAGGATCGTGGGATAACGATTATTACTATTTTTTAAAATTTTATGAAAAAATTTTAATGTAATTTTCCAATCTTAAAATCATTTCTACTGCTCCAATGGTGCTTCATAGGGGGGTCATTTCCAAGAGCGACCCCCATTAATTTTACGTCTTAGCATTTCTTCGGAACAAACTAATACCCTATCTACAATTTCTAAGGGGGCTCCCACACAAAACGACATTTTTTAAAATTTGCTCCAACCGCTCTAACTGCCCTAAGAGTGCCCTTAGATCAATCAAATGTATAACCGACCCACAATATTTTTAAAAGTGCTCTAGTATGCGATTTTTAAGTTTTAAAATTTGAATCTCATTTTTGAAAATGTTTGTACTCTTTGATTTTTTTAAAAATTTTTTGTGTAAAACTTTTATGGATTTTACAAATTTTTTGCCTAGTAGGATCGTGGGATAACGATTATTGCTATTTTTTAAAAATTAATTGAAAAAATTTTATTGTAATTTTTCAATCTTAAAATCATTTCTACTGCTCCAATAATGCGTCATAGGGGGGTCATTTCCAAGAGCGACCCCCATTAATTTTACGTCTTAACATTTCTTCGGAACAAACTAATACCCTATCTACAATTTCTAAGGGGGCTCCCACACAAAACGACATTTTTTAAAATTTGTTCCAACCGCTCTAACTGCCCTAAGAGTGCCCTTAGATCAATCAAATGTATAACCGACCTACAATATTTTTAAAAGTGCTCTAGTATGCGATTTTTAAGTTTAAAAATTTGAATCTCATTTTTGAAAATGTTTGTACTCTTTGATTTTTTTAAATTTTTTTTGTGTAAAACTTTTATGAATTCTACAAATTTTTGCCTAGTACGATTATTACTAATTTTAAAATTTTTTGAAAAAATTTTATTGTAATTTTCCAATCTTAAAATCATTTCTACTGCTCCAATGGTGCGTCTTAGAGGGGTCATTTCCAAGAGCGACCCCATTTATCTTTACCTCTAAACAACAAACTAATACCCTATCTCCAATTTCTAAGGGGGCTCCCACACAGAACGATTTTTTTTTATTTTGCTCCAACTGCCCTAAGAGTGCCCTTAGATCAATCAAATGTATAACCGACCCACAATATTTTTTTAGTCCAAACATTTTCTCTAAACACGCCTACCCTGTGTCTTTAACTCTTAAGGCGGTCCCCATACAATTTTTTTTATTTTTTGTAAATTTGTTTTATTTAGTCAGCTTCTACCAGTCCAATGGTGCGTCGGAGGGGGGTCATTAGTGAGACCAATCCCCATTTATTTTAACCCTCCAACATTTTTTTAAAACATACCTACGCCCTATCTCCACACCCTAAGTAGGCACCCGTACAAATTACAGTTGGAGAAAATTTTATAAAAATGTAATTTTGAATGGAATCCCACTTAGGGAGTGGAGATAGGGCGTAGGTATGTTTTAAAAAAATGTTGGAGGGTAAAAATAAATGGGGGTCGGTCTCACTAATGACCCCTCTCTGACGCACCATTGGACCGGTAAAAGCTGTTTAAATAAAAAAAATTTACAAAAAATAAAAAAAAATTGTGTGGGGACCGCCTTAAGAGTTAAAGATAGAGGGTAGGTGTGTTCAGAGAAAATGTTTGGACTAAATGGGGTTGCTCTTGGAAATGACCCCTCTATGACACATTATTGGAGCAGGAGAATTGATTTTAAGATTGGAAAATTACAATAAAATTTTTTCAAAAAAATTTAAAAAATAGTAATAATTGTTATCCCACGATCCTACTGGGCAACCAATTTTTAGAATCGATAGAAGTTTTACACAAAAAAGTTTCAAAAAAATCAAAATGTACAAACATTTTCAAAAATGAGATTCAAATTTTAAAACTTAAAATTCTCATACTAAAGCACTTTTAAGATTTTTTGGTTTTTTTTTTTAAATTACAAAAAAACAAAAAAAATTGAAAAAAAAAAAAATACAATTTGGACCATTATTGAAGAAGTTATAAGTAAAAGAAGTTTGAGTAAAGGAACAAACTACCAATTTTTAAAAATTCGATATCTTTTGAACATGAAAGTGTCCGATTTGACATGGAATGCCCCATGTATTAGTGATACAGTTTTTTATAAATAACTATATTTATAAATAAAAATCTCGAAAAACACATCTTATATTGAAAAATCGGTGAGTAGTTTTAATTAATTAATATGACAATTCCACTATTTTAAATATTATAAGTCATAAATTTGTAGTACAGTTAACAAATTTTTCCAGTTACTACGATTTTTTTAAGGCAAACAACTTATTTTGACAGTTATTTTTTAGAAACAACTTATACAAAATAACTGCATTTAGTAACAGTTGTTTAAAGTAGTTATTTTTAAACCAGTTTTTAAGTTATTTTTAATTTAAGTTTTTTAATTTACTTTTATGTTTTTAAGAAATAAATAAAAAATATAAAAACAAAACAAACAAATCTTGGCTAAAATCTTGAAAAAATATTGGTAATGCGACCATAATTTTAATTTTTATTTTTCAGTCGTTTTAACAATTAAAAATAACTATAATTTTAGTTGATTTTACTGAAAATGTTATTAACTTCATGGTAGTGCATACATTTTTAGTTTGTCTCAATTGTCATTTTCATTTGATTTTACCTACACAATTGTTTAAGTGTATATAAATTATTTACTAATAATTTTTAAATAAACTATTTTACTTTATATGTATTAAATGACTAGAAAAATATATTTATTTTAAATTTATTATAAAATTAGTAACTTTTTTATTTGTTGCATACGCAAGTTAATCCAACAATTTATTACCAAAGCAAAATGCTTCATCATATTGATGAAACTGATTCATTACTTGCTGTTATCAATTTTGATGACGAATTTCATTATATTGATGAAGCTTTTTCTCAATATGATAAAATATGTCATCAAAATTGACGAAATAAGTGATGACACATTTCATCATGTCATCAAAAATGTCATCAATATGACTTTTAATTTTTTTTTGAACAATTAAAATAATATTACAATATATTAAAAAAAATATGAAAAAATAAGAACAAATGCTGCCCGAATTGGTACTCGAATCTACGGCCTCCCAGTTGTGGTGTTTATTGTCGACGCCTTAGCAAGCTGAGCCACTAATAGAGGAACATTTTGCCAGCTAACACTTAAAAAATGTTTGCTAATATGTATTTGCAAATACTCAAATATTTTATTTTATACAAAATCCCTCTCTTTCTCCCACAGCTTTTGGAAGATCACAGTGACATGAAACTCTGAATGTTATAGAACACTGTGAACAAAATGAATTTAGGTAAGTGGCTAGAGGCTTAACGAAAGTCAGGTCCGGTATTCAAATCTCGGTGAAGATAAGAAAAAAAGGATAGTAATTTTTTAATATAGATTAAATTAAATATAGATGGCCTCAAATTTAGGTCTAATAGCATAAAATCGGACACCTTGAAATTTTTTTTAGATATTCCCAATATGTTTACAGTTTTTAGTACTCTTCGAAAACTCCTTCGTGGTAAATTTTCAGATTTTTTTGATGACCCGTTCGAAAGATATCGAATTTTTAAAAATTGGTAGTTTGTTCCTTTACTTTAGGGTAATTCCAAAAATTTTCGCCCCACTGTTCGGAAACATGCCTTTGGACGCCACTGAGAATTTGGCTCATAGATATCCACGTTTATATGAGATATGTTGCATTTTTGGATTTTCAAAATTTGCTGTAGTTTTCAAATTATTGCGGGTCAAAGTTCGACTTTTTTAGCAAAAGTCAGAAAAATACATGACGTTTAACGTGCTCTAACTTTTTAACTAGTAATCCGATTATCACAAGTAATGGCTCATATGAAAGCTTAATTCTTCTTCTTTTAGGAAATATTTTCAAAAGCATACGGTTTTTTTCAGAAGTGTTGCAAAAATTCAAAAACATTTTTTTTTTGCGAATATTTAAAAAAACACATCTTCGATTTAAAAAAAAAAAAAGTTTGGTGATAAACAATACTGCTTTGTACAACATATCCAAAATTCAGAGTGGGATCCCAATGGAATCAAAAAATATTCTGGTTTTAGTACGAAGTTCTTAAATTTTACCATAGAAATTTAAAATTTTATGTTTCTTCAATATAAAAATTTAAATTTTCAAAGAAAATTATACTATTAAAATTTTGAAAAACATTCAAAACATTAGAAATTTAAATTTTCTAAGGGAAATATATGAGAACCTCGTACTTTAAACAGAATAGTTTTTGATCCCATGGAGATCCCACTCTGAATTTTGAATATGTTATACAAAACATTGTTATTTTTCACCAGATTTTTTTTTAAAAAATCGAAGATGTGTTTTTTTAAATATTCGAAAAGAAAAAATGTTTTTGCATTTTTGCATCATTTCTGTAAAAAAAACTGTGTTATTTTAAAAATATTTTCTAAAAGAAGAACCCCAGCTTTCACATGAGCCTAAATTTGTGAAAATCGGGTCATTGGTTAAGAAGTTACAGCTCTTTAAACGTGATGTATTTTTCTTACTTTTGCTTAAAAAGTCAATCTTTGACCCGCCATAATTCGTTAAATACACCAAATGTAAAAAAACGATATATGTTAAATACACCAAATGTAAAAAAACGATATATGGTACATATATCATATTTATGAGGGTTATCTATGTGTCAAGGCTCAAATTAATCTGAGACACCATTTCCAAAAATGACTAAAATTTGAGCTAAATTTTCTGGAAATGCCCTTTAACTTCTTTTACTCATAACTTCTTCAATAATGGTCCAAATTTCATTTTTTTTTCAAAATTTTTGTTTTAAATTCTTAAAACCGCTCTAGTATGAAATTTTTAAGTTTTAAAATTTAAATCTCATTTTTGAAAATGTTTGTACTCTTTGATTTTTTTGAAATTTTTTTGTGTAAAACATCTATCGATTCTACAAATTTTTTGCCAAGGAGGATAAATTTTTGAAAAAAATTTATTGTAATTTTCCAATTTTAAAATCATTTCTACTGCTCCAATGGTGCGTTATAGAGGGTTAATTTATAAGACCAACCCCCATTAATTTTTACGTCTTAAGATTTCTTTGGAACAAACTAAAACAAACAAAATTTGCTCCAACCGCTCTAACTGCCCTAATAGTGCCCTTAGAGCAACAAAATGTATGACCGACCCACAATATTTTTTCAGTCCAAACATTTTCTATGAACACACCTACCCTCTATCTTTAACTGTTAAGGCGGTCCCCATACAATTTTTATATTTTGTGTAAATTTGTTTTATTTAATCAGCTTCTACCGGTCTAATGGTGCGTCCGAGAGGGGTCATTAGTGAGACCGACCCCCATTCAACTGCCAACTGCCCTAATAGTGCCCTTAGAGCAACAAAGTGTATGACCGACCCATAATATTTTATCTCTAATTGTTAAGGCGGTCCCCATACAATTTTTTTTATTTTTTGTAAGTTTGTTTTATTTAATCAGCTTCTACTGGTCCAATGGTGCGTCCGAGAGGGGTCATTAGTGAGAACGACCCCATTAATTTTTACCCTCCAACATTTTTGTAAAACATACCACAGCCCCCTAAGTAGGCTCCCATGCAAATAACAGTTGGAGCAAATTTTATAAAAATTTAATTTTGAATGGAAGCCTACTTAGCGAGTGGAGATAGGACTGTGGTATGTTTTACAAAAATGTTGGAGGGCAAAAATAAATGGGGGTCGGTCTCACCAATGACCCTTCTCGGACGCACCATTGGACCGGTAGAAGCTGATTAAATAAAACAAATTTATAAAAAATAAAAAAAATTGTATGGGGACCAACTTAAAAATTAGAGATAGAGGTTAGGTCTGTTCAGAGAAAATGTTTGGAATAAAAAAATATTGTGGGTCGGTCATACATTTTGTTGCTCTAAGGGCACTATTAGGGCAGTTAGAGCTGTTGGAGCAAATTTTAAAAAATGTCGTTTTGTGTGGGAGCCCCTTTAGAAATTGGAGATAGGGTATTAGTTTGTTGCAAAGAAATGTTAAGACGTAAAAATTAATTGGGTCGGTCTTATAAAAGACCCCTCTATGACGCACCATTGGAGCAGTAGAAATGATTTTAAGATTGGAAAATATTTTTTTTTTCAAAAAGTTTAAAAAAATAGTAATAATCGTTATCCCACGATTCTCCTGGTCAAAAAATTTGTAGAATCGATAGAAGTTTTACACAAAAAAATTTAAAAAAAATCGACGAGTACAAACATTTTCAAAAATGAGATTTAAATTTTAAAACTTAAAAATCCCATACTAGAGCGCTTTTAAGAATTTTTTGGATTTTTTTTAAAGTACGTAAAAAAACAAAAATTTTGAAGAAAAAGAATTTGAAATTTTGACTTTTTTTAAAGTACGTAAAAAAACAAAAATTTTGAAGAAAAAAAAATTTAAATTTGGATCATTATTGAAGAAGTTATGAGTAAAAGAAGTTTAAGTAAAGGAACAAACTACCAATTTTTAAAAATTCGATTTCTTTTAAACGGGTCATCAAAAAAATCTGAAAACTTACCACGAAGGAGTTTTCGAAGGGTACTAAAAACTGTAAACAAATTGGGAAAATCTAAAAGTTTTTTTCAAAGTGTCCGATTTGACATGGAATGCCCCATATGTATTTTTTTCGGGGCTGTCCCGCATAAAGTTGTGAACAGAACAAGCCCCGCACGACTTTTTCCATACGATTTGACAGTTAAAAACCGTGACCGGCACGACAAAAAATTAAAACTTATTTTATTTTATCTCCCTCCCTCTCACACTCCAGGGTTGCCGCATTTTCACAACAATTTTGAATTTTTTCATTCACAATGGTGTAACAAACGTACAGTAGTGCCAACTTAGTCCCATTGACTATGAGATAAGCGATTTTTTTTTCGTAAAATTACTCTAATTTTATTAAAAGTTGGCACCACTGAACAAACAAATGACATTTTTTGCCGTCGCCGTCCCCCGTCATTGTTTTGGGCCTGTATTCTCCGGCAACCCCGTGCCGTGCTTGTTCTGTTTCAACCTTAAAGCGGACTTCATCTATGTATTATTGAAAGCTCAATTGGAATTTAGAAAACTGGGCACTCAAAAACTGCTCATTTAAAATAGCCAGCATGATTTTGAAGTGCTTAAAAACGATCACAAGTGTAAATAAATAAAAACAAGAAAATCATTTAAAATACATTGCAAATCGATGCGCACAACGAAGTGCTGTTGAGCACTTATTCTTAGTGGCGTAATCTTAATTTAAACGGATTAAGAAAGGGAAAAAACATTTTTATATCGTTATTTTTAATCGTTATTAATTCACATATAAAATCGTTTCATTGTGACCAAAATAATTATTTTCTGCTAGTAGTAGAGAAAAGTATATTTGCTTTTTCGCATATTTATTTTGTGCAAAACTGTTTTTTTTTGCATTTTCTGACAAAACTTGTTTTAAAAGTGATTTTTCTTTAGAAAAATGTCTCAGAATCTCAGACTTTTTCTTAGTAGCAAAAATAGGAAAAAAATGTTTCATCATTT
Organism: Pegoplata infirma; assembly: GCA_963921195.1. NCBI lineage: Eukaryota > Metazoa > Arthropoda > Insecta > Diptera > Anthomyiidae > Pegoplata > Pegoplata infirma. The sequence goes on along the minus strand of OY992538.1, from coordinate 172,692,744 downwards.
CATAATTTCATAATAATTGTTAAAGAATAATTAATGTTTTTTCAAAATCTCACAAAGGAAACTTTTCGAGTTATTAACAAAATCTAAAAAATACATAAATTTGTTACTTACTGATTTTTCTCTTTAGTTTCAACTTAAATTTTTATATTATGTACTTATAATAAATTATTTTCTACTTAAGCTAATCTTTTGATTATACGTTTTGTTTTTTAATTTTTACAATTTAAGCTCTCGTGTATACGATTTTCTTCCCCCATTCACTCGCACGCTATTTTACCATCAAAACTACTCAAAGCTATGGCAAAAGCTTGCAAAGCACACAGGGGATAACGATAATCCATGGTGAAAACATCTTCTGAAGTGCGACCGAATTGCATGACAATATAATCGGGATCTGAGTCGTGTACCAGTTGAAAATTTTTAACTGATGCTTGGGTAACGCGTCCATGAAAATTTAAAACATAGGATTGTGTTTCATCATTCCAAACGGGCGTCTTATTATGTAATTCGACAATATTGTCCAAGTTCTAGAAAGGAGAGAGGATAACAATTAAAATTTTATATTTTTAAGTCAGTTCGAAAATTAAACCAAACCAACAACTTACTTTACTTTTCCATAAATCCATAATACCTTGTTGTTTGGGATCAGCTGAACTAATTTTAACTCTCAAATCATCTTCAGTCATACCGGGCAGTATAACGGTCATATTTCTGGGACCTTTGAAGCCCAATATATTGGTGTCCTGTTGAGAGAAATGGAAAATTAATTAATTTTGCAAAAAAAATAAAATATTAAGGTAAAGCTGAAATAGCCTTCCGGTGATAAAAACATTGTGAAAAAAGTACTTTTTGGAAATTCCGATTTTGAAAGGGTAAAAAAGGGTAAAATAGTGCACATTGGTACTTTTTCATTCTTCTAAAATATTGGTCCGAAACTTTAATTTTTAAATAAAGGACCCTTTTGAAATAAAACATTCTTAAAAAAGTACTTTTTGAAAATTGGGATTCTAAACTACCTGGGTGAAAAATGGATAAAATGGTGTACCTTAGTACTTTTTCCAACTACTGGTAATAAAAACTTAAAATTTTAAAAGTTGGACTCTTTAGCAAAAAAAAAGCATTTTTTGAAAAAAGTACCTTTTGGAAATCCGATTCTACATTGTGGGATAAAGAAATTTGCTTTTGTACTTCTGCTGACTCCTGAAATAATGGTTCTAAAAACTTAAAAGCGGGGAAAGGCATTCTGAAAAAGTACAATTTGCATGATCTTATTACAAAAGGCTAAAAGGGATAAAAGTGTATACTATGGTACTTTTTATATTTCCTGAAATGTTAGTCCTAGAAACTTGAAATTCGGAATGTAGGAACGATCCTCTGGCGAAAAAACGCTTTCTGAAAAAATAGCTAACTCTTGCAATAATGGTCATTGGAACCTTATATAAAGAACCCTTCGGCGAAAAATAAACGATCTGATAAAAATACATTTACCCATTTGGGTACTTGTTCTAACTCCTAAAATAATGGTCATAAAAACTTAATTTTTGAATTATTTTTATTTTTTTGAATTATTTTTAACAGTTTTAGGATTTCTGATTCTAAGACAGCTAAAATGGGGTAAAATGTTGTATTTTGGTCCTTTTCCAATTTCCTAGAAAAATGGTCTTAAAAACTTAAAATTTTGAATCTGACATCATTGGGTAACAAAAAAAAATCTGAAAAAATAAGATTTTGGAATTTCGATTTTAAGGGGACAATTTTGAAATGGGTACTTGGAAATTGGTACTTTTTTTAACTATTAAACTGGAGTCCCGGAAAGACATTCAAGAAAAGGACATATTTTGAAATTTATAATTCTTTAGGTAAAAAAGCAAACAATTGGTAAAATCGGTATAAAATGGTTCTCTTATATCAATCTATTGAGATAAATTTAATAGTTTTTTTTTATTTATTTCTTTAATGCATGTTGTACTAAATGGAATAACACCTACATGGAACAAAATGAAATGGAACTGGGAGCGAAATGGAATCGATCCGGGAACGAAATGGAATGATATCTTTTTTCAAAGTATTTTCTTTCACTCAATATTTTTTTTAATTTTCAACGTAGAATAACCTAGCGGAAAAAACATTCTGACAAAAGCTCTTTTTGGATGATTCTATTCCGAGGGGGTAAAAAGTAATAAAAGTGTACTTTGTACTTTTTATGCTTCCTGAAAAATTGGTCATAGAAATTTGAAATTTGGATTGAAGGATCCTCCGAAGTAAAAACATTCAGAAAAAGTACTTTTTGGATGTTCCCATTAGAGGTAAAATAGTGTAAGTTGGTACCTTTTCTAACTCTTGAAATAATAGTTATAGAAACCTGAAATGAAGTGGAAGTGAACTTTTTATATGATTCGATTTCAAAAGGGTAAAAATGTGCAAAAATTGTACTTTTGGACTTTTTATATTTCCTAAAATATTAGTCCTAGAAACTTGAAATTTGGAATAAAATCTAAAAAGTTCGGATTAGAAGTAAAAAAGTCCACCCAGATGCTTTTTCTAACTGGTCATAAAAACTTAAAATGAAGAGCCCTTCAGTAAAAAAAAAACGTTCTAACAAAAGTACCTATTGCAAGTTGGAAAAATAAATTGTACTTTGGTACTTCTTCTGTCTGCCAAAATAATCGTTCTAAAACTTGAAATATAGATCATACAGGTTAAAAAAAAACATTTTGACAAAAGTACTTTTTGAATGTTCAAATAAGGGGTAAAATAGTGTACTTTGGTACTTTTTGTAATTATTGTCATATGTACCATCAGGAAAAGTACCATTTGAAAATTTAGATTTTAATGGGCGAAAAAGATTATAAAATTGTGATTTGGTACAATTCCGAACTTCTGGAGTAATGGTTATAAAAACTTTATGGGACGATGAAATGGGGTAAACAGTTGTAACAGGTTCTCTCTACAGTTTTCTAAAAAAAATGGTCTTATAAACCTAAAACTTTGAATCCAGGATCATTGCACAAAAAAATATCTGAAAAAAGTAGTTTTTGGGAAATTTCGATTTTAACTGGGGTAAACGGGGAATATCAGTAGTTTTTTTTATAACTCTTGAACAAGAATATCGAAATTTGACATGTAGGATCCATCAGCAGAATTTACTACTAAGAGAGGGACATATTTGAAATTTAAAATTTTTTGGGTAAAAAGAGGCAAATAAAGCAAATAAAGGGCTAATATGGTACTTTTTATATTTAGTAAGATAAATACTCTACACTCAAAAAAAAACGTGGGTATTCATAACTAAAAATTTAACTAAAGTACTAATTTTTTAGTCCAAAATGATCTAGTGCAGGCGTTGGTAATCAATACTAAAATTTTTTACTAATATTATTCAAAACCAGTAAAAATTACTAATTTTAGTACTTTGGAGGTACTAAAAAACTACTGTACTACTGGTAATTAGTAACTTATTAGTAGATTTAAGTACAATATCACTTACTAAACCTTTTACTGTAGAATTATTTTGAGTGTAGAATTTGTTTATTTCTTAAGCGCATATTATACGAGAGGAATGAAACCCACACGGAACGAAATGAAATGGAACTGGGAACGAAATGAAATGGAACTGGGAACGAAATGAAATGGAACTGGGAACGAAATGAAATACAACGGGAAACGAAATGGAATAGAAAATGGAATGGAATTGGAGTATTTTTTTTTATTTTAAACTATTTTTCACAAAATTGTTTTTAAACTAAATTTTTTTCATTCAAACATATTTTCATTTAAACTTCTTTTTTACTGAAATATTTTTTTAACTCAAAATATTATCCACTCAATTTCCTTTCTCTCTAAATAACCATTGGAATCTTTCGAATTACAATTGATCTTTTTCGAATAACAATGATCTTTTTTTGATCTTCTTTGAATTAGAATTGTTCTATTCGAATTACAATTGATTGTTTAGACCAGTGGTCGGCATCAATTGCACATGGATCCCGAACACATTCGGCTATTTACATGTATTCACCAAGAATGTTAACAAAATTCACAACTAAGAGCATAAGAATACAACAACAAGCTGGTTGATATCGCTTTGTTTGAGAAATAAACCAACACATGCATGTTTATTTTCAAATACCAATGCATTCATATTCTCTCTTTCTGCCGACCACTGGTTTAGACTCTCCAACTACATAATGGTGGTATACTCACTTTGTCCGAAATATCGGTCGGGGGGCCCATAAAGTGTATATATTATTGATCTATGATAAATTCTAGCGATATCCGTTTGTCCGTCCGTCTGACTGTGGAAAGCACGATGCAGTCCAAACTAAAATTGCTAGACTCCTGAAGTTTGGGACGAATATGTCTAATGGTCATAGGCTGGTTAAGTTCGGAAAAGGGCAATTTCAAAGTTCTAGTTTCAAAGAAATCGGGTCAGTCCTTCTTGTAATCCCAATAAAAACCACCCTCTCAATATTCGAATAATTTCCTCAAAATTCATTAAAATGAGAATTTATTGTAGGTATTAAACGTGTTCTTTGGTAACCTAATCAAATCTTAATATAATTGGTCCATCTATGGGCTTAGTCCCCATATAAAAATTTCGCCCGATATTCTATAAATCCGTTGGCAACACAAATAAGGCAATTCCTCTCAAATTTGGTTGTTGTACCAAACAACTACACTTATTTAAGATCTAACATAATACAATTGATTGTTTTTGAATTACAATTGATCTTTTTCGAATATTTATTGACGTATTTCGAATTACAATTGATATTTTTCGAATTACAATTGGAATCTTCAGATTACAAACAGAATTTTCGAGTTACTAGTGGAATCTTCGAATAACACTTTTTGAATTAGGACCAGATTGGGTCCAAATCCCGTTGTGTCCAGACTATTGGGTCCTTTTTGGGGTACTATTAGGGTTGCTATAGATTTTCATCCAAAATCTATGTCCGTTTCGGTTAACCTTGCGTAGTTTTTGAGATATTGAAATTTAGGGAATTTTAGAATCTTAAAAGCTTGATAACTTAAAAAATATTGCTCGTAGGGTACCAATTCCGGTAGTGTTTTACTATTCAACAGCTACAAATATGCTCTTGGACTCGAGAATGACAAATTTTAGATTTAAAATTAGGGTCCCAAATGTTTTAAGCTAGACTGTTATTTTATAAATTTTCGTTGAAAAATTTCATCCGTTTTGCTCTATCTTAGTTTTCAAGATATCGCCATTTTGAGTTTTTAACTTAATTCTTAGAAGATAAAATAACCGGTACCAGGCTGTCAAGCTAGTCTAATATAATATACAAGTTACACAACCACTTCCAAATATTCACTTGAACTGTATTGAAATTCCACGTAAAGAAAATCATACTCACATAAATTATAACCGCCAAATCTAAACGTGGACTTTCCGCATTATCCTTATTAGCACTATCGTATACTGTAAATGAGGTACCAAAAACATTCGATCTTAATTTACCGCAAAATCCCTCCGCATTGCGTGATAAATCGGTAGGATCACAACTGATAATATAATTTGATGTTTTACTCTTCTTACGCTTACGACCACCTAATAAAAATATTTTCTTTCCATAGTCACGTTCCAAGTGTAAATAGTAAATGGGGAATAGACCACGATCCATGCCCTTACGATCACGTGTTATGCGACATTTATAGGCAACGCCCTGTGGTGCGGGTTGCATAACAAATTGATCTATATTCCCGATAAGATCTCCTTCAGGTTCTGCCGTTTCATTAGTATTGCCATCATCTTCTCCTTTGCCATTTGTAGTGGAATTTCCCGTATTTGTGGCACTAACTTGCTTGGCCGGCATTACCGGTGCCGCATGGGCTATATTATTACGATTAGCATAATCTTCTTCGTCCAAGGCATCATCGAATGAGGGTTGACGAGATCTTTGTCTAGGCTGTGAAGAGGCTGAATTAGTGGAACTACTAAGTTGATGATGGGCTGTTTCAGCCAATATTACAATAGGACTACTTTCTTCATCTTCCAGATCATGTGTGGAAATTTCTTCTATTAAATCTATTGAGGAGTTATAATAACGGTTTAATATTGAACTGATTGTGAGAGAGTTTTTTGTTTTATCACAAAACTTACCTTCTTCTCGTTTTGAAGTAGAACGTTTTGGTGTGTGTCTTGTATGATTTGAATTATTTATATATTTTATAGAACTATTATTTGTTGGTGTTGTTACTGCTGTTGTGGTGGTGGTGGTGGTATTACTTAAAATTTGATCAGGATTTTGTGGTGAGCTCATAAATTGCATTGGTCCATCATAGGCGTGTAATTCACGACTATTACTAGATCTTAATCCGGACATGGGACGGTTTATTTGTAAATCGCTAGCTTGCACCATACCCGGTGAAGCTCTTTTTTGTCTAATATATGCCTCCATTAATTGGCGCTGAAAATAAAAAAGCAAACAGTTTGGGTTAATAAATATGAAATTCGGTTAAAGGAGCAGTATTTGAAAAAAATTTAAAAAGTACTTTTTTGAAATTCCGTTTCTTAATGGTGGTAAAAGGGGTAAAAAAGTGTACTTTTTAGTACTTTAAATGTAACCTGAAATTATTTTCCAGACACTTGATATTTGGAATGTTGAATCCTTCGGTGAAAAAAAAGCATTTGAAAAAGTACTTTTTTGAAATTTCGTTTCGAAGGTTTTTAAAAGTGGTAAAAATTGTACTTTTAGAACTTTTAAAATTTCCTGATGATCCTAGACACTTTGGAATGTAGGATCCTTCGATGAAAAACATTGTCCTAAAATAATGGTAATAGTAACTTGAAATTTTGAATGTAATATCCTTGGATAAAAAAAAACATTCTAAAAAAAAACTTTTTGGAAATTTCATTTCTGTAAAAAACACTCTGGAAAAAGTACTTTTTTGAAATTCCTTTCGAAGGGTTTTAAAAATGGTAAAAATTGTATCTTCAGCAATTATAAACTTTTCTAATGATGCTAGACACTTGAAATTTAAAAAGAAGGATCGTTCGGTGAAAAACATTGTGGAAAAGGTTCTTTTTGGAAATTCCGTTTCTAAAGGGTAAAAAAAAAGTTTACTTTGGGTACTTTTTATATTTTCTAGAAATAATTGTAATCAAAACTAGAAATTTTTAATGTATGATTCTTCAGTAAAAAAAACATATAAAAAAAGTAGTTTTTGAAAATTTCGTTCTAAGTGAACTTTTGGTACTTTTTATAGTTGCTGAAATAATGGTCCTATACGCTTGAAATTTGGAATGTAGGATCCTTCGGTGAAAAAACATTCTGGGAAAATTGCTTTTAGAAATTCCGTTCCAATGGGTCTTAAAAGTGGTAAAAAAAATAAAAAATTAAGTTTTCTGATGATTCTAGATACTTGAAATTTGGAATGAAAAACATCCTTTGGTGAAAAACATTCTGGAAAAGTTACTTTTTGGAAATTCGGTTTCTAAAGGGTTGAGAAAAGTTTACTTTGGGTAATTTTTATACATTCTGAAATAATGGTTATAGTAACTTGGAACTCTGAGTATATGATTCTTGATTCTTGGGTAAAAAACATTCTGAAAAAAGTACTTTTTGAAAATTCCACTTCTAAGAGGGGCAAAAGTTAACTTTTGGTACTTTTTATAGTTCCTGAAATAATGGTCCTAGAAACTTGAAATTCGGAATGTAGGATCCTTCAGTGAAATAAACATTCTGGAAAAAATACTGTTTGGAAATTACTTTTCTAAGGGTAGTTAAAGTTGTAAAATGTTCACATTTGGTACTTTTTATATTTCTTGAAATATTGGTCGTAGAAACTTGATATTTCGAATCTAGGATCATTCAGTAAAAAAAAACATAGTTTTTGGAAAATTTAATTGTAAGGAAACAAAAAGGGGAAGGGGAATTTGGTTTTTATTTATAATTGTTGAACCCTACACTCTAAATAAATTCTCTGTCCAATCATCAGAAAAATCTGCTAAAAATACTTCCATTTTGAGCTGATTTTAGCAGCAACGGTTTGCTGAAAATCTGTCATAATTATCTAGGTGAAATTAGCAGAGAAATCTGTCAAAACAGCAGAGAAATCTGCTAATACATTTTCTAGAAAGTTTTTGTTTTTAGAAAATTTGTTTTTATGAAAACTTTAATAGTGTTTTTTTTTTAATTTAAACTTAAAACAAGTAGAAAAGTTAAATTCGACTCTGCCGAATCTATATATACCCTCCACAATGCCTTTTTGAAAGGATACTTCATTTTTTAACGTGAAAAAAATTAACAATTTTAAGTAAAAAACTCTTTTTTTGTCATATAAAAAAAAACAAGAAAAATTACATTTTTTTTTTTGAGTGTAACATTTTTTTGAGTGTAAAATTTTTTTCGAGTGTAAAATTTTTTTCGAGTGTAATTTTTAAGTTACCAATGCTTTTAAAACTAAACAAGTATAAAAAGCATTGCTTTAAAACTAAAAAAGTTTGAAAAGCATTGCTAAGTAACCACCAATGCTTTGAAAACTTGTTTACCACGTGGCATTTAAGATGAACAAAATCTGAAATTCGGGGTTTTGCTTATAACTTTTGAACCACTTGACCGATTGAGCTGAAATTCAACACCAAACAGACCTGAGGAACGGCAAAGATACATACCACGTTTCAACAGTCTTTTTATTGTTTTTCGAAAGTTATCGTGTTTTTTATCTCGTAAATTTGCGAAAACCCCTTGCCAAAATTTACGCTTTTGCTCATAACTTTTGAACCACTGGACCGATTTGGCTGGATTGCAATACCAACCTGACCAGGTAAATGATCAACATATATGCCAAACTTCAGTAGCCTCTGTAAAGTCGTTCAAAAGTTAGCGTGTTTTCTACGGACAGACAGACTGACAGACGGACGGACGTCGCTAGATCGACTTAAAATCGATCGAGGATCATGAATATATATATGGGGCATTCCATGTGAAATCGGACACTTTGAAAAACTTTTTTTTTAGATTTTCCCAATTTGTTTACAATTTTTAGTACCCTTCGAAAGCTCCTTCGTATTAAATTTTCAGATTTTTTTGATGACCCGTTCAAAAGATATCGAATTTTTAAAAATTAGTAGTTTGTTCCTTTACTCAAAATTCTTTTAATCATAACTTCTTCAATAATGGTCCAAATTTCAAATTTTTTTTTTTTAAATTTTTGTTTTTTTACGTACTTTTTTAAAAAAAATCCCAAAAAATTCTTAAAAGCGCTCTAGTATGCGATTTTTAAGTTTTAAAATTTAAATCTCAATTTTGAAAATGTTTGTACTCTTCGATTTTTTTTAAATTTTTTTGTGTAAAACTTCTATCAATTCTACAAATTTTTTGCCCAGGAGGATCGTGGGATAACGATTATTACTATTTTTTAAAATTTTTTGAAAAAATTTTATTGTAATTTTCCAATCTTAAAATCAATTCTACTGCTCGAATGGTGCGTCATAGAGGTGTCATTCATAAGACCGACCCCCATTAATTTTTACGTCTCAACATTTCTTTGGAACAAACTAACACCCTATCTCCAATTTCTAAGGGGGCTCCCACACAAAACGACATTTTTTAAAATTTGTTCCAACCGCTCTAACTGCCCTAATAGTGCCCTTAGAGCAACAAAATTTATGACCGACCTACAATATTTTTTTAGTCCAAACATTTTCTCTGAACACACCTACCCTCTATCTTTAACTGTTAAGGCGGTCCCCATACATTTTTTTTATTTTTTGTAAATTTGTTTTATTTAATCAGCTTCTACCGGTCCAATGGTGCGTCCGAGAGGGGTCATTAGTGAGACCGACCCCCATTTATTTTTACGCTACAACATTTTTTCAAAACATACCTACGCCCTAGCTCCACTCCTTAAGTAGGCTCCTATACAAATAACAGTTGGAGCAAATTTTATAAAAATGTAATTTTGTATGGGAGCCTACTTATTGAGTTGAGATAGGACGTAGGTATGTTTTGAAAAAATGTTGTAGGGTAAAAATAAATGGGGGTCGGTCTCACTAATGACCCCTCTCGGACGCACCATTGGACCGGTAGAAGCTGATGAAATAAAACAAATATACCAAAAATAAAAAAAATTGTATGGGGACCGCCTTAACAGTTAAAGATAGAGGGTAGGTGTGTTCAGAGAAAATGTTTGGACTAAAAAAATATTGTGGGTCGGTCATACATTTTGTTGCTCTAAGGGCACTATTAGGGCAGTTAGAGCGGTTGGAACAAATTTTAAAAATTGTCGTTTTGTGTGGGAGCCCCCTTAGAAATTGGAGATAGGGTATTAGTTTGTTCCAATGAAATGTTAAGACGTAAAAATTAATGGGGGTCGGTCTTATAAAGAAGCCCTCTATGACGCACCATTGGAGCAGTAGAAATGATTTTAAGATTGGAAAATTACAATAAAATTTTTTCAAAAAATTTTAAAAAATAGTAATAATCGTTATCCCACGATCCTCCTGGGCAAAAAATTTGTAGAATTGATAGAAGTTTTACACAAAAAAATTTAAAAAAAATCGAAGAGTACAAACATTTTCAAAAATGAGATTTAAATTTTAAAACTTAAAAATCGCATACTAGAGCGCTTTTAAGATTTTTTTGGGATTTTTTTTTAAAAAGTACGTAAAAAAACAAAAATTTTGAAAAAAAAAAAATTGAAATTTGGACCATTATTGAAGAAGTTATGATTAAAAGAAGTTTGAGTAAAGGAACAAACTACCAATTTTTAAAAATTTGATATCTTTTGAACGGGTCATAAAAAAAATCTGAAAATTTAATACGAAGGAGCTTTCGAAGGGTACTAAAAACTGTAAACAAATTGGGAAAATCTAAAAAAAAAGTTTTTCAAAGTGTCCGATTTCACATGGAATGCCCCATATACTTTATGGGGTCCTAGACCAATATTTCGATGTGTTACAAACGGAATGACAAACTTATATATACCCTCTGTCACTACAGTGGAGGGTATATAAAATTATCTGCTAAAAATCTGTTCAAAAATATTTTGAAATTCAGCATACAGAATCAGTAAAAACGCAATAAAATGTCTGTTATTTTGTAATACTGAATGACAGAGATTTTAGTAAAAATATCCATTTTAAAATCTGCTGAAAGTTTGCTAAATCAAATTGAAAGTTTTGAATTGAGAAAAGTGTAAAAAAAGGTAATTTTTCTAAAAATTCGTTTTACAGATTTTTGGACAGAGTTTTTCTTTTGAGTGTTCGTTATCAAAACCCTTCGGGGATTTTTGTCTACTATAAGTGTAATTTAAACTTTTTTTGGTCTCAAGCCAAATAAATTTTTGTGTTAAACAGTGTATTTATTCCATATGTATTAAATTTCTTAACATAAAATTGCATACTCTTTCATTTGCAGACATATTTAAGTATAATTATGCATTTAACAAGTAAATTTTCAAAAAAGAAATCAAAAATTATTGCATACTCATTGCTTACTAAGCATTTATTCATTTCGATATACGGGCACTTTGAAATTATTTATTCATCTACTCAGCATCAGTTCTAAATTTTACAACATTCAATTTTTTCTTTATCATTATTAGGTACCAAATGCAACAATCTATCATTGAATGTCTGAGTGATATAGAGTCGAGTGCAACAGACATATATAGAAAATATTTCCTACTTTTAGGCATCTTTACAACTGTATTAGAGAATTTTTGATTAAATGAACAAATATAGAATGTTGGATTCCCAAAAGTATTTTAATGGATGTAATAATAAATATAAGGGGGTATTCACTTTCAAAAGTGAGATATTTTAAAGATTTTAATAGTTTTGATAGCGAGCGCCATCTAGCGGTAATTATTGTAATTGGCTTACTAAATGAGTTAGATGATGATTAAGCGAAAAAGTAAATCCTTTTGTACAAATTGAGTAATCCGGCTAATCTATTAAGATCTAATTATATATAATTGCATCTGATTGGAGCTTTTCCGCTATATCGAGATCAATCAGTTATTATATCTGATTAGATCTCGGAATTGGGGAGAAATCTAGGATATAATGGATCTGACCAGAAACAGTTGAAATAATCAGATGTTCTCAGACCACATCTAAAACTTTGTCGAATTACTAGGAAAAGTCTCGTAATCCCATTTTACCAATATGATAGTTTTCCTTGTTTTTTAACAAACAAATTTGTATCGAAATTTAAATTTTTTTTGTAATTTTACAATTTTTTTTTGTAATTTTACAAATTTCCAAGATAATTTTATAATTTTTTTTTAGTAATTTTACGAGAATTAATTTGATTGCGCCAAAAAAACTGTAAATTTACAATTTTATTGTTAAAAAGCTTGTAAAATTACAAAATTATTGGTAAAAAGCTTGTAAAATTACTAGAAATTCTCGTAAAATAAGAGGTAGCAAAATTCTAGTGAAGTTACGAAACCTCTTTATAAATTCGTGTCAAAAAATTTTTAAATTTACAATTTTATTGGGAAAAACCTTGTAAAATTACAAAATTATTGGTAAAAAGCTTGTAAAATTACTAGGAATTTTTGTCAAATAGGAGGTAGCAAAAAAAGTTACAAATTATTCTTGTAATTTTACAAGGTTTTTTTTTAGTATAGAGACTAAATTTGGTAAAACTGCATTTACAGTGTTTCATTTCGTGATCCTATTTCCTTTTAAAAGGACTTCAAAGTTTTAGGGGACTAAATTTTATAAAATATTTTTTTAATATTTGTACTTGTCCTAGGATGCCACTATTGACAGCAAATGATAGATCAGGATCTCCCCTAATTTTGCTATTTTATTATTTTTACATACCATTAAAAAGGAGGTAAATTACAACCTTACAAATCTTTATCCTTTAATATCATTCAAAATGTTCTACAAAATCTTGTGATAAAGTTTTCAAAGAACTTTATTCACATCCTTTTATCCCAATATGGCCAAATAAAAAATGGAAAAATTTGGGGACATCATCCTCTTTCAATTGCCATCACCAGTGGCATCTTAGGACGAGTACAAATATTTCAGAAATATTTTACAAAATGTATCATTTAAAACTTTGAAGTTTTTTTACAAGGAAACAGGATCACGAAATGAAAAACTGTAAATGCAGTTTTACTCCATCTGATCTCTATTTTCGGACGTATATAATCCGGTTCATGTTTAATATTGGTTGTCGGACGGTGAAATCGACTTTTACTCTGGTCCTTAAGCTTTTTTGTTTAAGGTTTAATATCTTTTATAAAGTGAATACCCATAATTTGCATCCTCTGTTATGACTAATAGCAAAATGAAAGGAAATACAAGAACTAATCTATTTTCTAAATTGTTGACAGTTTTGATATGGTGGCAAAAGTTTTATTTAGCACATATTTACCCAAAAAAAAAAAATCTAAACAAAATGAAATATTTGCATAGTTTTCTTTTTTTTGCAAAATACAAAAAATAATCTTGTGGGTAAAATCTTTTAGTACAAGGATTAAAAACCTAAAAAAATAGAATTTGTCTACCATAAGGAATATTTTGTTTGCTTACTTACATGAGGAATTATGTTGTTAGGATATTAATTTGAAATCTGGCAATAAAAATGTAATAAAACATTGTTTTATGATTAGAGAAGACATACACAGAAAAAAAACCTTGTCAAATTACTAGAAAAAGTCTTGTAATCCCATTTTACCAATATTTTACAGTTCTTCTTGTTTTTTAACAAAGAAATTTAGGTCGAAATTTACATTTTTTTTGTAATTTTACAATTTTTTTGGTAATTTTGCAAATTTCCGAGATAATTTTACAAAAAAATCTAGATAATTCACGAGATATTCTTGTAAGTTTTATTTTGCCAAAAAAGTTGTAAATTTACAATTTTATTGGTAAAAAGCTTGTAAAATTACAAAAAAGCTCGTAGTTTTTACTAGGAATTCTGGTAAAATACGAAGTAGCAAAAAATCTAGTAAAGTTACGAGAATGCCTTGTAAATTTTACCGCGTCGAAAAAATTGGAAGTTTACAATTTTATTGGTTAAAAACTTGTAAAATAACAAAACTTTTGGTGAAAGCTTGTAAAATTACTACACACAAAAAAATATTTTACCAATAACTTGGGAGGATATGCGTCTTTAAAGTTTTTTATATTAATAATGAAAAATTTTGTAACATTTTACCAAATTTTTGCATAACTTTGGTTAAGGTTTGTAAAATTACGCAAGGTTAAATACTCTTATGAATATTTTCTAAACTTTTATCAGAAACAAACAAAAACTTGGTAAAATGATGCTATTTTTTGCATAATATATGCAAAAAACTTTATAAACGCATATGCTCCCAAGTACTTGGTAAACATTTTTTTGTGTGTAGGAATTCTTGTCAAATAGGAGGTAGCAAAAAAAGTAAAAAAAATTTTTACAAAGTTTTTTTTTTTCAGTGTACGAAAAATTTACTAACATGCTACTATAATATGCAGACGCGGATCCAGCTTTTGGATTTAAGCAGGAACATTTTTTGCTCAAAAAAATTTTAACCATTGAACTGCCGACCAATTTACTTTAAAAATACCCGAGTAAAAAAGTTTATATATAATTATATAAAATTATATATAATTATATATATTTGATAAAATTATATAAAATTATATATAATTTGATAAAATTATATACGAATATTTTTTTATATAAAATTTTATCAAATCTTATATAATTTTATAAAATTTTATAAAATTATATCTAATTATATATAGTTTGATAAAATTTTATAAAATTAGATAAAATTATATATAATTTTATCAAATTATATATAATTATATCAAAATTTTATAAAATTATATAAGATTTGATAAAATTTTATATAAAAAATATTCGTATATAATTTTATCAAATTATATATAATTTTATATGATTTTATATAATTTTATCAAATTTTTCAAAAATTCTTTATATAATTTTATGTAATTATATATAATGTTATCAAATTTTATATAATTGTATAAAATTATATAAAAAAATTTTTTACTTGGGTAATTTTTAATTTTTTATATAAAATTTCCTGATTGCGAGCCTTTTTGGATAAACAAATTTTTGTACTAAAATTCCAATATTCCGAAAAAAATTTAATAAAGAGCAATTTCAAAAAAATTGGCTCCACTGCACAGAGGGCCAGACAGATCGATTTCCGGCCAAAAGTCCTTATATGTAAATTTAAAAAAAAATGTTTACCAGTTTGTTGGGCATATATAGAAGCAGGTTTTCTGAACTTATCTTTATGATCCAATTACACCCTTTCCTTTAACAGGTCTTCAAAGTTAAAAAAGTTGGTAAAAAAATTTTAAAAGTTGAGATACTTTTTTAATTTTTTTTCCAAACTTCTATTGCAAGTGTTTAACTTTTTGTTTGTGTGGATCAACCTTATATAGAAGCCTTTATAACGAAAATAACATGGACAAATATAACTCATCTGCCTGGCAGCAATTCGCGTTTTTTGTGAAAAAAGTTATAATTTTTTTGCTATTTACCTCGCGCCGAAAAAATCCACAGCGATCCTCAGTTCGATACAATCGGTCTATATTTTTTTTGATATAGAATGGATCCATATCTTTCGAAAAAAGTTGCCCAAACTTGCTCGAAATGATAAATGGCGAAATTACAGCTATATATGCAGTGGTCCGAGATTTGTTTTTAAAAAAATAATTGAACCCAAAATAATGTTTTACGGCTTGAATAGTTTTTTTTTTATCGTCAGATAGTGCCTTAATTGTGGGGAAAAAATATCTACATTTCTAGTTTTTTTTTGTAGAATTATGGAAAATATAAGCTACACCATTTCCAATTAAATTCAAAGATTTTTTATTGAATTTCCAAAATAAAGAAAAAAAGTGAATAATTTGTCGTCACCATTTCCAAAAGCTTTTCTGAAACTAAGTAAGTCATTTACACCATTTCCATATTTATATCAAATAAAAAAAAAAATATATTTAAAAATTATGTGCGTAGATTTAACTTCAGACACTCTTAATACTCTTAAAACTAATTTTTAGTTAGATCAGACAAAGTTAAAAAATCTAGTCGCCATATTGTTTCCGACATATTGAATTTTATCAGTTCGATTTTAAGATAACAGACCCGGAAATTTACTAGGCCACACTTTCGGCTAGCTTCAACAAAGAAAAGGAATATAACTGTTTTTTAATTACTTGTAACAAACTTTACTAAGCATATTTAGTCCGCCATTTTGTTTTTCAAAACTCACGCCAGCAATTCTGATTCAGTAACTCCAAGACCCCCATAAAACAAAATTTTAGTTAAATCGGACAATTATTAAAAAAAATTGTCCGCCATATTGGATGATCCATTTTGATTTTTTTAGTTTTTAGTTAAATTTTGAAATCAGCGACCCCGAAATACTCTAGAAGCACATTTTCAGCCGAATCCAACAACGATGAAGACTTTTGGCCGGAGTTGGATCATTCTTTAAACTTTAAGAAGCATATTAAGTCCGCCATTTTGTTTTTCAAAATTCGGAGTAGCAATTCTTATTCAGTAACTTCAAGACCCGCATAAAACAAAATTTTAGTTCAATCGGACAATTTAAAAAAAAAAATTGTCCGCCATATTGGATCCACCATTTTGATTTTTTTGGTTTTTAGCTAAATTTTGAAATCAGCGACCTCGAATTCCTCAAGAAGCACATTTTCAGACGGATCCAACAACGATAAAGACTTTTGGCCGGAATTGGATCATGCTGGCCCTGTGTGCACTGTTCGGAAACATTCCTTTGGAATTCACTGAAAATTTGGCACATAGCCACGTTTCTCTGATACACTAAAAAAAAACCTAGTAAAATTACAAGAAAAACTTGTAACTTTTTTTGTTTGCTACCTCCTTTTTGACAAAAAATCCTAGTAATTTTACATGCTTTTCACCAATCATTTTGTAATTTTACAGGGTTTTTACCAATAAAATTGTAAATTTACAAATTTTTTGATACGATAAAATTTTCAAAGAGGTTTCGTAGCTTTACTAGATTTTTTGCTACCTACAATTTTACGAGAATTCCTAGTAATTTTACAAGATTTTTACCAACAATTTTGTAATTTTACAAGGTTTTTACAAATAAAGTTGTAAAGATACAGATTTTTTGGCTCAAAAATAAATTACAAGGAATTCTCGTAAATTTACTAAATTTTTTTTTGTAAAATTATCTTGGAAATTTGTAATATTACAAAAAAAAATTGTAAAATTACAAACAAAAATGTAAATTTCGATCCAAATTTGTTTGTTAAATAACAAGGATTACGAGACTTTTCCTAGTAATTTGACAAAGTTTTTTTTTTGTGTGTAATTTTCAGATTCTGAGAACTTTTTCATATAGATCCTGAAACATTTTTCTAAAAAAAAAAATTCTGATTCTAAATAACTAACACATTCTAAAAGTCTTCCATACCTTCCCTGTTGGTTAAAAATTTCATTTATATGACAAATCCTTCATATGATATACTTGCTGAACTTAAACGAATGTTTTTTCAAATGCATTTTATTTAAATCAGAGAGTAAAACAGAGCATCAATTAATAAAACCCCTATCAAGAGCACTTAAAATGTCTTTGTAACTTAATTGTCTTTGATTTATTATCGAATATTAGTACTTCGTTTATTAAATATTTACATCACTTGTATTTTAAGTTAGCATATAAAACACTTTATCCAAATGAATTTAAAATTGTTCCAATGAGCAAAAAAAAATTTTATGATCTTTAATCCTTTTGATATGAAAAATTACCAAAGTTTTAGGTAAGGTAATTGGTAGCGTGCTACCCTATCCGTTTAGGAGTTGTGGGTTTAATTCCCTCTAGAACCCTTGGTTGCTTTCGCTACCATTAGCGCACACTGGGTACGTGCCCAGGACCCCCGACCTCAAGGGGGACCAAAAAGGCAAAAAAAAAGTATGGTAAAATATTTTTTTTTTTTTTACGTTGAACCAACACTCAGCGGATGCCCCTATTAATGCAGTGCATTGTGTTGGTATCAGGAAAATAGGTTATGAGGAGGAGGAAAGAGGGAGCAGTGTTTGTGGATATTTGACTTGAATTTATCTACATTGAAAGAAACTGGGAAGACCTCTGCGGGAAGATTATTCCACATACGGCTAGTTCGACTGATGAACGAACCTTCTCTGTAATGCGCTGTGCGATCCACTGGACAATCGATAACAAACGGATGTGATCTACTAGACAACCGAGTATTGCGAACAAAAACTCGGGCTCTAGGGATAAGTTCACTTATCTCAGCAGAACACTTTCCATGGTAATATCGATAGAACAGAGTCACACAACCCATATTCCGACGATGCTCCAATGAGTCAATAGAGTTGGACACACTATTGTCATTGATTAGCATCAACGCCCGCCTTTGCACACGGTCCAAGAGCTGAAAAATTGACTTTGAAGCCCCACCCCATATATGGGAGTTGTATTCCATCTTCGGCCGGATGTAGGTGGTATAAATAGTGAGGAGATCTGATGAGGTGAAGTACTTCTTACACCGGTTTAAATAACCGAGACACTTGAATGCTTCTTTCGACACTTGAAAAACGTGCTTATTCCAACGGACGTCACACTGAATTTTCATGCCCAGAACATCATCTGTACACCATATGTACAGATGACACTGTTGATTCCACATTCCTGTGGATCAACATACAATATTGAGTCTTGCGTGCATTAAATTTGACCCTATTCGCAAGACCCCACTCAGAGATTGTCAACAGGTCTTGATTAAGTGTGTCATTCATAATCTGCCTTTTGCCCTCAACCTCAACAAGGCTTGGCCTACGATCAAAGGAAAATTAATGACAAATGTTGCTGTCATCTGCAAAAGAGTAGATAGGATTTGAAGTTTGACTTAGAAGGTCGTTAAGAAAAATAGAAAAAGGGTAGGAGAAAGAACAGAACCTTGCGGTACCCCTGATTGAAGCCGAAACTCATCAGATGAGAACCCATCTATAACAACACGTATAGAACGATCCCTGAGGAAACTCGAAATAAATCGAGAGAACTAATTACCGACACCAAAGGCATTAAGCTTGGATATGAGCGCACCATGCCACACACTATCAAATGCCTTGGAAATATCCAGAGCAACCACCTTACTCTCACCAAAATGGTGGATCGAACGACTCCAACGTTCTGAAAGGAACGCCAACAGATCCCCAGTAGAACAAGTTCTCCGAAAACCATACTGTCGATCGTTTAAAAGTAAGTTAGCCTCCAGATACCTAACAAGATGGCAATTTACCATACTCTCCATTACCTTCGAGAGCGCTGAGCATATTGCGATTGGGCGGTAACTATCATGGTTATTATCCGCACCCTTTTTAGGGATTGGCTGCACATTGGCAACCTTCCAACATGATGGAAAGATTCCCTTACGGAAGGACAAGATAAAAAGGTTAGCCAGTGGACGTGCTAACGTCGAAGCACACTGCTTCAGCACCAGTGCTGGTATACCATCCGGTCCCGGTGACTTATTTACGTTAAGATCCGCAAGAACCCTTTTAACTGCACGAGCTCGGAAAAATATCTTGGGCATAGTATGAGATACCCTTTCGATTTCGGGCAGTGGTTGATTGCTTTCCGGCAAGAAAGAATTTCTTACAAAAAGGCCAGCCAACAGGTTAGCTTTATCAACCGGTTCTGTGAACACTTGGTCATCTTTTAAAAGAGTCGGGATAGAAGAACTAGCATTTTCCTTGACTCTTTTAACAAACGACCAAAAGCTCTTACTGCCCCGAGGAGCCGAAAGAACTTTAGCACGAAGTCGTTGTTCGTAATGAAGCTTTTCACGACTAAGTACTCTAGCACACTCAGATCTTGCCTGTTTGCGTAGCATATCAGTATTAGCGTTTTTATTATCACGAAAATTTCTGAATGCTTCCTCCCTGGATCTGACTGCATTCCAGCAAGTCTGGTTAAACCAACATTTATCTCTTGGTTTAGCCGAAATGAGCTTCGATGGAATGAATGACTTCATTCCAAGCACAATAACATTTTCGACCATTTTCGCCGCGGCGTCGACGTTGCCGTCGAGGAAACAGAGTTTCCAGTTGAAACGCCGGAAAAAGTCGTTGAGTTCTACCCAGCGAGCCTTCTCATAGATAAAAACTGAACGCCTTAGCTGTTGTCGAGACGTTACGAAGATCGGATTACGAGAAGGATGCGGAAATGGTGCAATGATTCGAATTGCCAAGAGGTGCTAATGTTTTTACTTCATATTTATCAGGATGTGAAGTAAGAAAAAGGTCAAGAGTATTCTGGTGTTCATTCCCAATGCCCATTAAGCGCGTTGGCTCGTTCACTAATTGCGACAGGTGGTTATGCGCTGCGAATAACTCAACGTAATCGCCAACGGGAGTCGAATGGTTTGAATGGAGAATCCAGGAAGAGTTGTGAACATTGAAATCACCTGCCACGACAATTTCAATGTTCGGGCAACTCTACAGGATTCTCGAAATGGAATTGGAAAGAGCGTCAAAACCATTAAAGGATGACACCCTTCCCGCATTTGGGCTTCTATACAGGAACCCGAAATGTTATGTGTGTGCCCTGATTCCGAATTTAACCCACAAGGAATTGAAATTCGTTTTAAATTCTTTCTGATTTACAATTTATAGATATTCGCACAAAAACCCATAAGAATCGCAGTGCCGGCCATAGGGGCTAGATCTCCCTTGAATAATAATAATTAATTAGAAAATAAAAATGACCTAGAGCTAGAATAAACCTACTATTTTAGGTTTTTAGGTTTATATTATTTTAAAAGTTTAATATAACAATTTTATTTTTTAATAAAAATTAATCAGGTGAATAAAATGGTTCATAGTTAAGGAAAAATTACCTCGAGCTAGAAAAAACCTACTCAAAATATAACAAGTGTTGTTTTTGCTGGGATATTTCTCTTTTTATACCCTCCAACCACAGTATGGTGGTTTACTCACTTTGTCATTCCGTGTGTAACACATCAAAATATCGGTTGGGGACCCCACAAAGTATATATAATATTGATCCATGATAGAATCTAAGACATTCTAGCGATGTCCGTCCGTCTGTAGAAATAACGATGCAGTCCAAACCAAAAGTGCTAGATCCCTGAAATTGGGCAATAATATCTCTTATGTTACTGGTAAGGTTAAGTTCGAAGATGGGCAAAATCGGACCAGGGGGAAAAAAGTTCCCCCTTGAAGAACTAAAACGACCCCTGGAAAATACAATATTTTTACGAGTTTTTTTTAATTTTTGCTCAACAAATGTAACATTTGTATGCCATATTATATTCATAGACCTGCGCTTGGACCAAGGGGGTTAGAAAACTCGATTTTTTTCAGGCCGCCCCTTGGGGGGCGTGGTTATAGAAATCAATTAAAAATAACGATAAAAATTTATTATTTAAGCGTAAATATCATAAACAAATAATTTGTAAACATATATAGCGGGGGTAAAAAAAGTTAAATTTTAAACGTGTTGGAGGGTATAGAAGATTCGGCACAGCCGAATTTTACACTCTTACTTGTTTCTACTAATACAAATTATAAATAGTCATGAACATAAAGCACGTGATACCAATCGTTAATAACACTGCAGAAACACGTTTATGTCATAAAAATGTTCTTTATAAATTGATAAAGTAGTTTTTTTATATTTTTTTATTATTTACTATAAAAATTATGGCACTGATACGTATAAATATGTAATCATATCTAGTACATACATATATGCAACTACTAATGATTATAAAATTAAGTTCTATGTCAAATACGACGATATTTAAAGCAAGTCATAATACCATAAACTACCCTTTATCACATAAAAAATTATTGAAAATTAAACCAAACAAATCTATTGACCCCTTAAAATTTAAAAGTAGTTTTAAAACAAGTAAAAAAGATAAATTCGGCCTTGACGGATCTGTTGATACCCTCCACAATCTAAAACAAATATTTTTAAAAAATAATATTTTTTTGAAAAAAAAAAAAAAAATCGTTTTTAGGTTACGTGGAATGTACCAAAACTTTCGTGGTGTTCTTACAATTTCGTTCCTAAATTTTTAACTGCTGAACCGATTTCGCTCAAATGCAATACGAAACTGTTGGGGACAACAAAAAGTAAAAATGTTAAGTTTCAGTCATACCTCTATAATATGTTGGCCGTGATCGCCATTTAAAGAGACAGGCTGAAATCACTAGAATCGATCTTCTTAGAATCGATGTCTTAAAATCGATTGTTGATCAATAATATATTTTATTTTAGAATCGGTGTCTTAAAACCCATAACTGATCAATAATATAAATACTTTTTGGGGTCCCAGATCAATATTTCGATAAGTTACAAACGGAATGACAATCTTTTATACACCCTCTACCATTAAGTGGAGGGTATAATAAGAAAATTGCACACAGCATCAATGTCAAAAAATAAATTAAACCACATTCATACATGAATATGTATAATAAATGTAATGAACTCGTACTCTTAAATGTTAGATGGGTAGACCGTAATACACAACGAGTCATTTGAGTAAAGAAAATGATTCAAAATCTGAATTACTAGAACACTTTACCACAAACCAAGGTACAAAAAATTTCTCATTAAAAAAAAAAAAATATTTGGTCCATCCTATTGTATATCACTTGAGAACGGTTTTTTTTAATGTTTGTCATAGCCCAACTTAGGTTTTTACGTAAATAAAATTTGACCACGCCCACTTTTTTCGATATATCTAAAATCGGAAAACGGCTGGGCCGATTTGGGTAAACTTTTTTTTTTAAATGTTAGTCATAGTCCAGCCTAGGTTTTTACGGAATGATTAATTGAGCACAATCTCTTTTACACCCACCTTTTTCCATATATCTATAATCGGAGAACGACTGGACCGATTTTGTATGTGTTCGCAACTTGAGGTTAAAGTTTTTTTCCGAAGAAGCGTAAATCTAATACAACTCGAATTTAGAGTCTCTCAAAATTGTTACTGTGTTTTAAACATTTGTAAGTGTTAGTCATAGTCCAACTTAGGTTTTGACTTAAAACAAATTTACCACGCCCTTTTTTTCGAAAAATCTAAAACCGGAAAACGGCTTGACCGATTTGGATATTTTTTTTAAATATTTGTCATAGTCCAACTTAGGTTTTTACGTAAAGAAAATTTGACCACGCCCACTTTTTTTCGATATATATAAAATCGGAAAACGTCTGGACCGATTTGGCTAAACTTTTTTATTTTTAAATGTTTGTCATAGTCCAACTTTTTACGGAAAGAATAATTGAGCAAAATCTCTTTTACGCCCACCTTTTTCCATATATCTATATTCGGAGAACGACTGGACCGATTTTGTATGTGTTCGCTACTTGAGGTTAAAGTTTTTTTTTCCGACGAAGCGAAAATCTAATATAATTCAGAATTTCTCAAAATTGTTATAGAGTTTTTATCATTTGTAACTGTCGCAGAGTGTATTTTTAAATTATGACATAAGGTAGACGTACTTATGGTAACATTGACCAATTACTGTAAATTAGTATGAGTACCACCCAAAGTGTATACATTAAAACACAAATACCAAACCACACTTAGCTAGTGGTGTAGGGTATTTTAAATTGCAAACTGGTGCATATTGCACCTATCAGATAATTTGCTGAATCTATTAAGGCTAAGAAATGGAATACAAATTTTTTTGATTAAAGATTGAAATCTAGCAAAGGACAAAATCAAAATGGGAACGTATGATGCATGCTGAATTTCTAATTGTTTTAAGTTTTTTGGTTTATAGGGACTATTTTGGAGTAAAGCATACACTAAAAAAAACCTTGTCAAATTACTAGAAAAAGTCTTGTAATCCCATTTTACCAATATTCGACAGTTTTTCTTGTTTTTTAACAAATAATTTTCGATCGAAATTTAGATTTTTTTTGTAATTTTACAAATTTCCAAGATTTTTTACAAAAAAATCTAGTAAATTTACGAAAATTTCTTGTAAGTTTTATTTTGGCAAAAAAGTTGTAAATTTACAATTTTATTGGTAAAAATCTTCTAAAATTACATAAAAGTTCGTAATTTTTACAAGGAATTCTCGTAAAATAGGAGGTAGCAAAAAATCTATTAAAAAAATATTTTTTTTTATTTCCTAAGTCAAAGTTCAGTACCTTGAACTTTTTCTGACATCAAGTTGTTTCATTTGCTTAACAAAAATATAAAAAACTGTGAAAATATGGCGTTTTTCAGAAGTTAGTTAAGTTCTTCAAGGGGGAACTAACCCCCAGTTTCTGTAATACGAACGCCATTCGTATGCGACGAATTTGCATGTATTTTGTTTTTGTTACAATAACAAAATACACACAAATTCGTCACGAACGAATGGCGTTCGCATTACAGAAACTGGGGGTTATTTTCCCGATTTTGCCTATATACGAACTTAAACTGCCTAGGACCAAAATACATATTCCTGCCAAACTTAACAAGTCTATCTGTTTTATTTTGGACTGCATTGTGTCTTATACAGACGGACGGACATACGGACATTCTAGAAAAGTCTAAGAATCGATCATAGATCAATAATATATGGGGCATTCCATGTGAAATCGGACACTTTGAAAAACAGTTTATAGTACCCTTCGAAAACTCCTTCGTGGTAAATTTTCAGATTTTTTTGATAACCCGTTCAAAAGATATCGAATTTTTAAAAATTGATAGTTTGTTCCTTTACTCAAACTTCTTTTAATCATAACTTCTTCAATAATAGTTAGAGTTTTTCTTTTCCCGGACTTTTTCATTTCCCGGGAAAGCGGGATTCATTTTTAAATTTCCCGGGATCCCGGGAATTCCCGCAAAACTAAAAACCCAAATTTTTTGTAAAAAAAATATATAAAAAACCTTCTGAATACGATCACACTATTTATAATGTTTATTAACACCATAAAAATCTTATTTAGTACCTTAAAAAAAAATAAGTTTCGAGAAAAAAAGAAAAATTTTTGTTATACAGTTTTTAAAAAAAATTACGGTCCAAATATGTCGAAGTCTAGTAAAAGTATTAAGGGAATATGTTATTTTACATCGCTTTATCTGGTTTAATAATACAAATTCATCATTTATTCTAATTCATTTCAGCTCATTTTTACAATTGGTTCTCAACGCTTTGCCTCAAGAACACAATGAAACTGATTCACAGGAATTTCTCAATTATGTCTCTGAAACTGAATGAATTTATAAGAGAATTTACCCCAAAGAATTATTAAAAAAATTTAAAAATTCTGGTTTCTAGAAGAAAAACCCGTTAATTTCAGAGACATTCCTTACACAGATTTTATATCACTTTATCAATTTAAAAAGAATCATGTCCAGAGACATAAATATTTTCTATAGAAACAAATAATCATGCTGCACATTTTTCTAATGCAAGTCTCAGAAAGAAAATTTCTCAGCTTCTGAAAAAAATTATCAGGTTCTGATAATCATATCCTATCGAAGATTTAGATATTGTGAGACATTTTTCATTTCGTAAGTCTCAGATTTTATGACAATTTTTAGCTAGGTCTTTCTTCAAATACTTTTTGGGCCCACCTGGTCCCTGCGTACGTTTCTGCTAACAATTATCAAGAATTTTAATAAAATCTCTAAAAAATCACATACAAAATAATGAATAGAATTCAAAAAATCAACAATTTCAAAGAAACGAAAATTCCCGGGAATTCCCGCTCTATTTCCCGGGATTTCGGGATCGAAAATTTACGGGAATTCCCGGGAATTCCCGTCCCGGGAATTCCCGTGAAAAACTCTAATAATAGTCCAAATTCCAATTTTTTTTTTTTCAAAATTTTTGTTTTTTTACGTACATTTAAAAAAAAAATCGCAAAAAATTCTTAAAAGCGCTCTAGTAAGCGATTTTTATGTTTTAAAATTTAAATCTCATTTTTTCGTGTAAAACATCTATTGATTCTACAAATTTTTTGCCCAGGAGGATTGTGGGATAACGATTATTACTACTTTTTAAAATTTTATTGTAATTTTAAAATCTTAAAATCATTTCTACTGCTCCAATGGTGCGTCAAAGAGGGGTCCTTTATAAGACCGACCCCCATTAATTTTTACGTCTTAACATTTCTTCGGAACAAACTAATACCCTATCTCCAATTTCTAAGGGGGCTCCCACACAAAACGAAATTTTTTTAAATTTGCTCCAACCGCTCTAACTGCCCTAATAGTGCCCTTAGAGCAACAAAATGTATGACTGACCCACAATATTTTTTTAGTCCAAACATTTTCTCTGAACACACCTACCCTCTATCTTTAAGTGTTAAGGCGGTCCCCATACAATTGTTTTTTATTTTTTGTAAATTTGTTTTATTTAGTCAGCTTCTACCGGTCCAATGGTGCGTAATAGAGGAGTCATTAGTGAGACTGACCCCATTTATTTTTACCCTACAACATTTTTTCAAAATATACCTACGGCCTATCTAAACTCCCTATGTAGGCTCCCATACAAAATTACATTTTTATAAAATTTGTTCCAACTGTTATTTGTATGAGCCTACTTAGGGAGTGGAGATAGGGCGTAGGTATATTTTGAAAAAATGTTGTAGGGTAAAAATAAATGGGGGCACCATGAAAAATGACCCCAATGCAAAATGGCCCCAAAACGAAAATGAAAAATGGCCCCAAATTTTTATATGGAGTACAACAACACGAAAATTTGGGGTCATTTTTCCTAGTTATTTGGGGTAATTTTTCCTTTTAATTTTGGGGCCATTTTTCATTTTAATATGACCCCAAAATTATTAGGGTCATTTTTCATTTCTTGATTTGGGATTATTTTGCAGAATGAATAATGGCCCCAAATTTAATAAAAATAGTAAAATTATTTCTACATAATCCCCGTCGTATTTAAATTAAGGATTTAAACAATTGGCATGCATTTATTAATTTTCTGTGATTTTTTTTTTTTTGCTTTAAAGTTTTTCTGCGTAACCGTCCGGACTTAGGGATAACAAACATTAAACCCACCCTCTCCCCAAAATAAAGTTTTTTTGGGCAGCAGTACTTTATATTTTAATATTTTTTTATGTGATTTCTCATACAACAAAACAAAAATCTGAAGTGAAAAGCAAAAAGTAGGAAGGAACTTGGATAGATTATTTGAAATGTTAATTTCATTTTGGTATAGGTTTTAAGTGGATGCTTACGCTTTACATCAGCACACATGGACTCTGAAGTCCGTTGGTCTTTCGGTATTATAAAAACCTACTTAAATTTTATTTCCGCGATATTTAAGTTAATTATTTTATTTTTGTTAAACTTTAAAAGCATATAGGTGTGAAGAAAGCGCCGCAGGCGAAAAATTTTTACAAGAGATTTTAACAAAAAATTAAAAAAAAATCGCGCGATTTTTTTTTAATTTTTTGTTAAAATCTCTTGTAAAAATTTTTCGCCTGCGGCGCTTTCTTCACACCTATATGCTTTTAAAGTTTAACAAAAATAAAATATGTATTATTGCTACTGCCATTATACAGAATCCTAGAAACAATAAGTCATCAAAGAATATAATTGATTCCAACTTTTTCGAGTGGGTTGATAAAATACTTAGAATATATTTTTTATCTTTGTTTAAGTTCACTTAATTATATGGAAGTACTTACACGGGTGCTTTTAAGATATGAATATTCATGAGAATTATAAAGGGTGCCAAAATTAAATCATACCGAAAATCCAATGATGTAAACCCACCATAAGCAGCAGCCCGAAAGCGTTAATAATATCTTTCAGGTCGTTAATACAACTCAAAAGATTTAAATTAAAAAACTTATTTCATTTGCAGTTATTTTAAATTTATAATTATTAATTACAATTTATTATTATTGACTGAAATGAAACTGACTGAATGAAAATTTTATTTATAATGGTTTGGGAAAAATACATATTTTTTTGTGGGGTCATTTTTCATATTGCAATTTGGGGCCTTTTTTCATTTTCAGAAAAATGGTTCTAATTTTTTGGGGCAATTTTTCACACAGAATTGGGGCCATATTTCATATTTCAAAGTGGGGTGAAATTTCATTTTCAAAAAGACCCCAAAACTGGGGCCATTTTTCATTTTTGGCGTTGGGGCCATTTTGCATTGGGGCCATTTTTCAGGGTGCCATAAATGGGGGTCGGTCTCACTAATGACCCCTCTCGGACGCACCATTGGACCGGTAGAAGCTGATTAAATAAAACAAATTTACAAAAAATAAAAAAAATTGTATGGGGACTGCCTTAACAGTTAAAGATAGAGGGTAGGTGTGTTCAGAGAAAATGTTTGGACTAAAAAATATTGTGGGTCGGTCATACATTTTGTTGCTCTAAGTTAGAGCGGTTGGAGCAAATTTTAAAAAATGTCGTTTTGTGTGGGAGACCCCTTAGAAACTGGAGATAGGGTATTAGTTTATTCCAAAGAAATGTTAAGACGTAAAAATTAATGGGGGTCGGTCTTATAAAGGACCCCTCTATGACGCACCATTGGAGCAGTAGAAATGATTTTAAGATTGGAAAATTACAATAAAATTTTTTCAAAAAATTTTAAAAATAGTAACAATCGTAATCCCACGATCCTCCTGGGCAAGAAATTTGTAGAATCGATAGATGTTTTACATAAAAAAAATTCAAAAAAATCGAAGAGTACAAACATTTTCAAAAATGAGATTTAAATTTTAAAACTTAAAAATCGCATACTAGAGCGCTTTTAAGAATTTTTTGCGATTTTTTTTTAAAAGTACGTAAAAAAAAAAAAATTTGAAGAAAAAAAATTTTAATTTGGACCATTATTGAAGAAGTTATGATTAAAAGAAGTTTGAGTAAAGGAACAAACTACCAATTTTTAAAAATTCGATATCTTTTGAACGGGTCATCAAAAAAATCTGAAAATTTACCTCGAAGGAGTTTTCGAAGGGTACTAAAAACTGTTAACAAATTGGGAAAATCTAAAAAAAAAAATTTTCAAAGTGTCCGATTTGACATGGAATGCCCCATATATACTTTATGGGGTTCCCGACCGATATTTCAATGCGTTACAAACGGAATGACAAAGTGAGTGTATATCCCCCATACTGTAGTTGGAGGGTATAAAAATAAAATTTGGCAACGGGAGAAAATATAGGGAAATTGTAAAAAAGGTTTCACGCATATACAATATACAAGACAATTTAAATTTTGGTGAAAAGTGACATGTTAGTTTTAAAAGTTTAAATTTTGGTGAAAAAGTGACACGTCAGTTTTGTTTTGATAGTTTTTTTCTTAGAATTGTCAGAAGTTGTTGGTTTATACATTTTTTATTGCGATTAGAGGCATTTAAAGTTTAAGTGACATATTCGCCGTAAAAACCGAGTACTAAACTATAGGGTAAAATGTCTACATAAATTTCTAGTTGCATGCAACCTTGCCTTTTAGTGTAGTTGCCAACATGACTTTTGCCATACTTCAGATTCGGGTCGATTGCTTCGTATTCTAGTAAAAAATTTAAAGGGTTGTTAATTAAAGTGATTAAAATCGAATTTTTATAAATTTTGACAACATTTTTGTGGAAAAAAACTCTAAGTTTTGATAATAAAAGTAAATTCTATCTTATGTAGCAAAATTCATTGTCGATCTGGTCTCACGTCTTTGCTTGATTACATTTTATTTATTTTAGTGACAATATTTTGTAGTTTAGATCAGTTTTTTTTTTTTTGTTATAAACATAGGTTTATATGTAGGTAGATAAATATTTGTTTCGTATTTAGTTAGTATTCAAAACTTTGATTTCATTTTCAATTTGTTGTGGTATTTTGCAACAAAATATTTACACTGTGAATGTTTTTTTGATGAAATATGTTTTTCCATTAAGAGCTAAAACACCTTAATTCAACCTATGAGTTGAACTGACCTCCTCCAAATTTAATGAAATTAAGTTCTAAGTTTTACTTTAACAAAAAAGAGATTGTCCCGATTTTTCAGGCTTCTGGTCTTTCCAGTTTTCGAGATATGGTGTTTTGAAAATTGGCATCAAAATATCGGTCTTGGACCCCATAAATTAAAAATCGATTGAGGATCATGAATAAATATACTTTATGGGGTCCTGAACCAACACTGTTGCCAACTATTTTTAACCAAAAACCTCTAAATTTCACGAAAAAAGCGCTAGAAACCGCCAAAAATTAATTTAGCGGGGAAAATTTAAAAAATTACAATAAAAAGCGCTAAATTACAATAAAAAGCGCTGAAAACCGAAAAACTTGGCATTTTTGATTGACAAAAAAGAAAAATTAAAAAAAAACCTCTCAAATTATTTTTTCTACGAAAATTTACTTTTCATTAAAAACGCGCAAGAAACGGTCGAAAAAATTTTAGCGGGAAAATACAAAATTCTCCAGCTAAATTTAAAAAAAAGCGCTAAAATTCGACAAACTTGGCGTTTTCGATTGAAAAGAAAGAAAAATTGGAAAAAAAAACTCTAAATTTGTCCCACTAAATCCAAATAAAAAGCGCTAAATTTTCCCGCTAAAGCACCGTTCCCGCTAAAACCAATTTTCCCCCGCTAAATCCAAACTAAAAACGCGCTAGATTTAGCGGGAAAACCTCCAACTTGGCAACAGTGTGAACCAATATTTTGAGTTGTTACAAACGGAATGACAAACTTATATATACCCTCTATCACTAGAGTGGAGGGTATAAAAAATATTAAAAACAAGTGATAAATCATTTAAAAACCATCACAGTAATTATTCATTTGTTTTGACAAACATCAATATTTATTTTTTACTGTTAATAAAATTTTCTAATTCTTACAATTTTTCTATTGAATTTTATTTAAAAAAAATTTTAATAAAATTTTTGGGGAATCGATCCCGCAATCAACTACATTCTGGCCAAACACTCTACCCATCGTGCCAAAGTCACTTCCCAGCAAAAACTTGCATTACCTAGTAATGAAATGTGTAATGGGAAAGTCAAAAGTTATAACTACTTCTGATTCGAATTACTTTTCTCATTACATTTACAAGCAAATGTGCCAAATGTAATGATTATCAAACTAATATTAATAACTAATTACATATATACTTATAGGTAATGAAAAAATTATTTAAAAAAAAAATTTTAAAAAATAAAAAAATATTTAATTTTATTTTATTTTTATTCAAAATAATGTACAGTGAAAATGTAGTTCCGAAATTTTTTTTTTTTTTTATAATGACTTATGTAAGTCATTATTAATAAGTACTTATTTTACATTTCAAAATAATGCTAAAGGTAATTTTCTGTCATTACTAAGTAATTCGAATGGTAATGATGTGTCTTTACCATTCGAATTACTTAGTAATGACAGAAAATTACCTTTAGCATTATTTTGAAATGTAAAATAAGGACTTATTAATAATGACTTACTTAAGTCATTATAATAAAATAAAAAAATTTCAGAACTAGATTTTCACTTTTTGACTCACTGTACATTATTTTGAATAAAAATAAGATAAAATTAAACATTTTTTTATTTTTTAAAATTTTTTTTTTAAATAATTTTTTTCATTACCTATAAGTATATATGTAATTAGTTATTAATACTGGTTTGATAATCATTACATTTGGCACATTTGCTTGTAAATGTAATGGGAAAGGTAATTCGAATCAGAAGTAGTTATAACTTTTGAATTTCCCATTACACATTTCATTACTTGGTAATGCAAGTTTTTGCTGGGTACAAACATGTTTTTATGTATTTCTAAAAATAATTTTTTTAATTTAATTCTACAAAAAAATAAACTACACAAGTAGGTAAAAACTAATGATTTCTCGTTAAAAAATGCTAACACCCAGCAAAAAAAGAGCTTACCATTCACTACAAAATTCACCACAAATTATGAACCAGATGTACTTCTTCTTCAGCTGAAACACTGATGAATTTTATATGGGCGTGACACACAATATCACTAGTGTTTAGTATGTACATATATATTAACATCTTTATCACAACTTCTGAAGTAGTGATCGGGATGTTAATATAACTTGACCTTTTTGGAAGTGCTTTTTTCATCACTTCTTTAGAAGTATATATTTCTTGGCATTTTGGATGTGATTATGTAATTTTTATATCGTGATTTAGAAGTGATTTTTTCATCACTTCTTGATAGGTACATATTTCATGACTTTTTGGGATTGATTTTAAGAGTTTTTTTTTTTTAGTATTTACACTAATAATAATTAAAACCAAAACGATATTTTTAACAATGTATAATATTTATTATGTAATATTTAGACTTGAAATTGTTAAGATTAAATCGATGTTTTTAATAATTTAGTTTAGCTAATAGGAATTATTAATTAAATGTGGATGTATATATTTTTCTAATAGTTTTTCATGCGCTTAATCCGAATCTGGCCTTAGAAGTGATTTATCTTATTTTGAGATATTTAGATTTGCGATTGACAGTACTGCATAAACTCAGATATTCGCAATGTTCGGGACCTTATAAAACCGAGAATTATTTTATGATGTATAATTAGTTCAGCACATCTAAAAATACTTCACTTATTCTTCAAATTACTTTTGCAATCCTTAAGATATCTTTTTTCATTACGGTGATATCGACCGATAAAATTATTGCAATTTCGGCCCTAAAAAATAAAAGAAAACAAATTTGAAAACCAACCAATTTGTCTTGTTGATATATAATAGTACCGAATTCTAAACTCTATTAGAGGTGCATCTAAGCCCGGCATCAATTTGGGTATCAATTTTAGGGTAAATTTTCAGGGTGCCATACAAAAAATCTTTATTTGGGCTAACATTATAGAGCTTCGCCATATCGGATAAAGATTTATTTTAAATAAAATTAATAAAATTTTTAAAAGTACATAGAGTTCTTAGTTTTATATTCAATTAAAATTTTTATTAGTCGGTTAACCGAATAATTCAAATTTATCCGATTATTAACCGATTAAATCTCAACCCCGCACTCAGAAAATTATGTAAGTTACTACATGTTAGTTATTTGTATATTTTACAGTAGTTAGTTGTTTTCAACTACAAAGTCAGTTGTTTTTGTATGAAAAATATCAAACAACTATTTCTGTTAGTTATTTTAAGTCGTTTTTTTAAACAACTAACAAAAAAGTACTGTGATGTAGTAACAGTTATTTAAAGTAGTTAATTTTATTTATTTTATCTCTGAAAAGTTTTAAAGTTTTTTTTCCAAAAAAAAAAAAAATTTCGTTATTTTTATTTTTCACAACTTTTTTAAAAAAAAAAAACTTGGAAAAAATTTGGTCTTCAATTTTTTTTTCTGAAAAATGTTTTGAAAAAAAAAATTATATATTGATTTTTTTATTTTTACTACATTTTAGTTGTTTTGACTACAAATGTAAGTAGTTTTTACTACATAAGTCAGTTGTTTTTTGTCAGTTAAAATAACTAACATTGTTAGTTGATTTAACTGAAAAAGTAGTTGACCCCAAAACAACTTACAAAGTAGTTATTTTAACTGACATTTTCAGTTGATTTTACTAACATAATTTTTTAAGTGCGATTAACTATTTGCCGATTAGCCGATTAAACCAAAACCTCGATTAATTGAATACCCTAATGTTTAGAAGAGTTTTTATACCTTTCAACAGCGATACCAACTAGTCATTTTGTGGCTATAATTCAGCCTTTTTTTTAAAGGCTACAACCTTTTTTTGGTTATCTTTTTTAGCCCTTTAAGCACTTTTTAAGTCATTTGATTTTTACCATAATCTAGAAACTTTTTATTGTTTTTTTTGTACATAATTTACAAAACAACTCCCAAAATTATAAAAAAAAATGTTTTTACACATGTAGTTAAAAAAAACATCCAATAAATAAAACGAAGAGATAAAAAAAAGAAATTCTCTCATTTTAAATCAGATATCGTATATTTTTAGAAGAGTTTTTATACCTTTAAACGGCAATACCAACTTAGCTCTTTTTTGGTTATATATTTTACCCTTGTCTTTTTTAAGGGGTAACAGTTTTTTTGTTATCTTTTTAGCACTTCTTGAGTCATTTGGTAATTTTAACAAAAATCTGGAAACTGTATTTTTTTATAACATAATTTATATAACAAATTCGCTTTTGCGGCATATCAAGTTAATTCATTTATAAAATTTAGCTTTTTATTAAATCAGAGAAAATTATAAAAAAAAAATATTCAACAAAACAAATCCAATACTTAAGTGCCACAAATTTGTACTTTTCAATTGCATTTGTAAACACATATGAAAATGGTACTTCTAAATCATTGAGGAAAGAACTGGTGAAAGTTGTTATTATTGGCATTTTTTTAGCAGTTTTGGAAGTGCTTATAAAAGTACTTCTTATGGAATATGAAGATCGGCACATATAGCTACTATGTATGTAGTGAATCACTTATTCTTTTTGCACCACTTCGATTTTTTTTTGCTGGGCAATTAAAAAAAAATAACTTGCACACAAAAAAAAAACTTTGTCAAATTACTAGGAAAAGTCTCGTAATCCCATTTATAAATATTTGACAGTTTTCCTTGTTTTTAAACAAATCGAAATAATTTTTTTTTGTAATTCTACAATTTTTTTTTTGTAATTTTACAAATTTTCATGATAATTTTACAAAAAAAAATCTAGTAAATTCACGAGAATTCCTTGTAATTTTAATTTTTTTTTTTTAATTAAAAACCTTGTAAAATTTCGAAAATATTGGTAAAAATCTTGTAAAATTTCTAGGAATTTTTGTCAAATAGGAGGTAGCAAACAAAAAAAAGTTACAAGTTTTTTTTGTAATTTTACAAGGGTTTTTTTTTTTGAATGCACAAATCATTCAAAATTAAAGGAGAATCACTTATTTTTACTTACAGAACAAATTTAAATGACTTTTAAAATTGAATGCTAATGAAAGTCTTTATTTTTTATGTTGTTATTTTTGAAACAAAGAACAGAAATTGACATTTAAAAAAAATGTACATTAAACAAATGGTTTTTATTTAAAAAACAACAAAACGTAAATCTTTTTAATTGAAATACAAACAGTTAATGAAATAACACTGTGCAACAAGAAAATGAGCCTCAATGGCTTCAACGCCATATCAAAGTAGACCATCAAGTGGACAAAATCACCAGAGGGTTTTGCAAAGTCAGTTCGGATTTCTTTTTTATAGCCCACTGAAGTTGTTATTTTTTTATCAAAGGCGTTTGGAAAACGTCAAAAATACACTCAAAAAAAAAAGTTTGTAAAATTACAAGCAAAAGGTCTTGTAATTCTATTTTACTAATATTTTTGTCTATTTACAAAAATTCTTGTATTTTTAATAAAACAATAACTACCGTGCGCCTTGTAATTTTACTATAATATGTTGGTAAATTTATTTAACAATTTTTTTAGGTAAATTAACAAAAAAAATAATTATTTAACAAATTAAAAAAAAAATTACTAGGTGTTTAGTTGTTTTACACAAGAAAATTGTAATTGTACAACAACATTTTATTTGATAGTATTTAGTCTTTCTACCAAAAAATGTTTTATTAAAACAATTTTTTTTTTCAAGATTTTTTAGTTTACAAGGTTTTCAGTATTTTGACACAAAAAAATGTAATTAAACAAAAATTTGTATTGAAAAATAATTATGCAACAATAGGAGACGCAAAAATTTTCTAAGTCCATATTTTGTTAAAAATTATTTTTTATAAATAAAAAATTTCATAAAAAAATTTTGAAAATTTTTTAAGTTCCGGATACAAACATTTTTCAATTAGTTGTAAGCTTTATTAAAAAAAATTGAATATCAAGACAATTTTTTGGTAACTTGCTTTAAGTAAAATACCACAATTTTTATATGTTTTTACTATATTATTGTTCTAGTTTTTTTGTTTGTATTTTTACCATTTTTTTTGGCAATTTTACCGTATTTTTTTGGTACTTTTTTTTTTAAATCTTGCACTAAAATGTCAATCAAAAGCTGTCAATTATGAAAATTAAGTTTTTTTTTATTTTATCAGGTACTTAAACGTCCAATCTACAATATCCAAAGTTTTTTTATAATTTTTAAAAAATACTTGCTAAAATAATTAAAAATTCGAAAAAAAAGGTAATTTTTTGACTAGTTTTTCTTGAAAATATAAGAAATTTCTTGTGTAGCCTCCTTTGCAATTCTCATATGTTTTTCTTAAGAAAAACGAAATTCCGAAAAAAAAATAAAAAAGTGCAGTGTTATACTCTAAAAAGTTTGTTAAAAGTGTTCAAGTGAAAAAAAAATCATTTCAGGTTGTTAAAGTGCTACTCCAGCTGCCGAAATAGGAAAAATAAGATACACCAATGGAAAAAACCTTTAAATTTACAAAACCAATATGTAAATATACCAAATTTTTTGTAAATTTACAAAACAAATATGAAAGTTTAGAAAACAAAATTGTATACTTACAGAAAAAAGTTGTAATTTTACAAAAATGAAGTAGAAAATACAAAAACAATATTGTAAATTTACAAAATATTTGGTTAAACTACTGTTTTTACGGCAAAGAAATAAGAAAAAATGGTATATTTACAATAAAAATTGTAAATTTACCACTTTTTACTGTAAATATACAAGTGCTTTGCCATAAAAAATAGTAGTTTAACCAAACAATTTGTAAATTTATAATTTTGTTTTTTGATTTTCTACTTTTATTTTGTAAATTTACAACTTTTTTTGTAAGTTTACAATTTGTTTTGTAAATTTAATTTTTTTTTTTTGCAAAATTACAATTTTTATTGTAAATATACGTGTTATTCAATTTTTTTTCCGGTAAAAACTGTAGTTTAACCAAATAATTTGTTAATCTACAATTTATTTTTTTCATTTTATATTTTTTCTTTGTAAAATAACAACCTTTTTCTGTATGTTTACAATTTTGTTTTGTAAATTTACCAAATTTTTTGTAAATTTCTAAAAAAAATGTTCATCTCGAAGTTAATATTTTACAAAAAAAAATTGTAAATTTACATTTTCTTTTGTTAAATCAATTTACAAATTATCCCCGTAACATTATGGGGATTCTTGCTAGTACACTCAAAAAAATAAGTTTGTAAAATTACAAGTAAAAGGTCTTGTAATTCTATTTTACTAATATTTTTGTCTTTTTACAAAAATTGTTGTATATTTAATAAAAATAAAATTACAGTTTGCTTTGTAATTTTACTATTATATGTTGGTAAATTTATTTTACAAATTTTTTAGGTAAATTTACAAAAAAGTGAATTATTTTACAAATTAAAAAAATATTACAAGGTGTTTAGTTTTTTTACACAAGAAAACTGTAATTGTAAAACAAAATTTTACTTGATGTTATTTAGTCTTTCTACCAAAAAAAATGTTTTATTACAAACATTTTTTTAAGATTGTTTACAAGGTTTTCAGTTTGAAATGTATGTATTGAAAAGTAAAAATTCCAATGAAATTTTACAAAACTTATTTTATTACTAGAATTAATGTTGTTTTACAAAAAAAATAATTATTCAATAATAGGACACGCAAAAATTTTCTAAGTTCAGATTTTTTTTTTGCATTTTGGAGTAAAAAATTTAGTTAAAAATAATTTTTTAAAAATAAAAAATTTCATAAAAAAATTTTTGGAAATTTTTTATGTTCCGAACACAAACATTTTTCAACTAATTGTAAGCTTTAGCAAAGCAATTGAATTTTTACACCATTTTTTGGTAATTTGCGTTAAGTAAAATACCGCAATTTTTATATGTTTCTGCTATATAATTGTTTTAGTTTTTTTTTGTATTTTTACCATTTTTTTTGGTAATTTTAGCATATTTTTTTGGTATTTTTTTTAAATTTGATACCTAAAATGTCAATAAAAAGCTGTCAATTATGAAAAATTAAGTTTTTCTTATTTTAACAGGTACTTAAACATCCAATCTACATTATCCAATTTTTTTCCGATTTTTTAAAAATACTTGTGAAAATAATTAAAAATTAAAAAAAAAAAATCGTTATTTTTTGACTATTTTTTCCTGAAAATATAAGAAATTTCTTGTGTAGCCTCCTTCGCAATTCTCATATGTTCTACTTAAGAAAAACGAAATGTCGAAATAAATAAAAAAGTACAGTGTTAAACTTTAAAAAGTTTGTTGAAAGTGTTCAAGTGAAAAAAAACATTTCAGGTTGTTGAAGTGCTACTCCAGCTGCCGACGAAGAAAAAATAAGATGCACCAATGGAAAAAAACTTTTAAATTTACAAAATAAATATGTAAATAAACCAATTTTTTTGTAAATTTACAAAACAAATATGAAAATTTAAAAAACAAAATTGTATACTTACGAAAAAAGTTGTAATTTTACAAAAATGAAGTAGAAAATACAAAACAATATTGTAAATATACAAATTTTATGGTTAAACTACTGTTTTTACGGCAAAAAAATAAGAAAAAATGGTATATATATAACCTGACCAACTGTTTTTTTCTGAAAAGCGGGATGGAGAGGTTGAAAAAGCGGAATTTTAAAATATAAAAATTCATAATTTTTAATAGATTTTAATTTGACGTAGTGATGCCCGTCCGTCTTTCTGGCTGTCAGTATGTCTGTTGAAAACACACTTACTTTCGAAAGAAAGTAGTTTGTAATTTTTCGGGTCAGGTTGATATTGAATTTCAGCGAAATCGGTCCAGTGGTTCAGAATTTATGAGCAAAACCGTGAATTTTGGATGGGTTTCGCCTCCAATTCACGTGATGTAAGACATTGGTAAGCCACAAAAATAGTTTCAAAATACTTTTGTCACTTCAAAAAAATTGTACATTCAAAAAAATTTACACTCAATAAAAAATATATACAAAATTTGTTCCTTAAAAAAATGTATTCCTAGTCAAAGTCTTCAAACAGGGTGAATTTTTAGAAAATTTTGGATTTTCGCTGCTCCTCAACACTGGATATGTTAAACGAGCTGAAACACCTGCTAATTTTGTTTGAGGAAATTAAAAAAAAAAAATAGTGCAGATTTGAAAAATGTGTCAAATTCAAAAATTATATTTTGTACCAAATTTATATTACCGATATCTCGAAAATTATATATTTCTTATTTGAGTACGTTTGGGCAACGTTAAACAAAAATTATTTTGTTTTGAGCATATTCATAAAATTTTTTCTTAAATTTAGTCCAAATCTCAAAACTTTGACTGATTTTCGAGGGGTGAAATTAATTAAAAAATTTTCAAAATGTAGACCACCCTATTAAACAAGTCTCGAAAAATAAATGATTTTTTTTTTTAATTAAAAAACTAATTAAAATTCATACAAACATAAAAATTCATTTCTGAATTATAAGTTCTTTTATTTTTTTTTTAATTTTCAAAAATTAAAATCATTTTGTTTTTTTTTTCAAAAATAAACGTTTAAAAAGTTATTGGAGTTCCAACACAATTTTAGGAGTAATTTCTTCTACATTTTTTTAAATACGGTAAGAAATTCTAATTGTTACCATATTTATATTCTCAAAAATCGGAAAAAAAATAGCTTAAAATTACTTCAGAGCAATAATACTCAAAATATTATTTAAAAAATTAAAAATATTATTTAAAAGTCAAAAAGCGGGATAAAGCGGGATGAAGCGGGACTTTTGTTTAAAAAGCGGGATAGAAATTCAAGGCGGAATGAGACATCAAAAAGCGGGATAATCCCGCCAAAAGCGGGATGGTTGGTCAGGTTATATATATAGGTACAATAAAAATCGTTAATTTACCACTTTTTATTGTAAATATACAAGTTTTTTGCCATAAAAAACAGTAGTTTAACCAAACAATTTGTAAATTTACAATTTTGGTTTTTGATTTTCTACTTTATTTTGTAAATTTACAACTTTTTTTGTAAGTTTCAAATTTGTTTTGTAAATTTTAATTTTTTTTTGCAAATTTGCAATTTTTATTGTAAATATACGTGTTTTTCAATATTTTTTTGAGGTAAAAACAGTATTTGAACCAAATAATTTGTTAATCTACAATTTATTTTTTTCATTTTCTATTTTTTCTTTGTAAAATAACTACCTTTTTCTGTAAGTTTACAATTTTGTTTTGTAAATTTACCAACTTTTTTGTAAATTTACAAAACAAATGTTTACCTCGAAGTTAATATTTTACAAAAAAAATTTGTAAATTTACATTTTCTTTTGTTAAATCAATTTACAAATTATCCCCGTAACATTACGGGGATTCTTGCTAGTACATATTTTACAAAACCTGCCCCGTAAAATCACGGGGATTTTATGTCATTATACAAACTTTTTTTTTTGAGTGTACATATTTTACAAAACCTGCCCCGTAAAATCACGGGGATTTTATGTCATTTTACAAACTTTTTTTTTTGAGTGTAGGAATACATTTTTAAAATTTGAAATGCGTTTGAAACCTTTCAAGGATTCATGAACTCTAAGATCCTTAGAATTTTTTTTTAATATTCAATAGAAATCCTCTTGGACTTAAGGTAAGTTAGACTTAAGACCCTGGCGAATTGATTTATAGAAATTCATGTTTTTGTATAAAATTTTTGAGAAAAAGTATTTTTTATGTTGAGATTTTTAAAAATCGGTACATATTAAAAAAAAAATCTTTCTGTGTACCTGCTAATTACACTGCCATATATCTAGCTATGATAGTTATATATAAAACAAAATTTGCAAACATTTCTGATGACAATGACTTTGATTTGTATGTAGTTTTTTATGTATAAAACAAAAACAACAAATAAATTCTGCATATTGGGGCCTTTGAATAAATATTCAAAAGTTTTAAAATTAGTATCAAATAAAAATGCAAACAAAGTGGTAAAAAAATAAAAACAAAAAAAAAATAAATAAAATAAAAAAATTGCGAAATTGAATGTTAAAATAAAATAGAAAAAGGACAATTTAAAAATAAATCAAACAACGAAATTTCAATTCGCCAAAAAAACAATTTGGAAAAACTAAACAAATGATTGAATTTTAAAAATAAATACCAAAAACCAATAAATAAATGAAAAAAAAACTAATGAAAAAATAAAATTAATTTAAACTCCCAACAGTTAAATTTACAAAATAATAAAAATAAAACTCTTAGCAATTAAATTGTTATTAAAGCAAAATTATAAAAAAATTTTGATATAAAACTACTGATTAACATTTTGAAATCATATTATACAAATCTAAACTTTTTCAAGAGGATCTCATAAATCTTTAAATAAATTAAGGGGAAAACAAACCCATATAACAAAATTTTATTAAAATTACACAGTGCTACAGGGGACTTATACTTTTTAATGTAACCTAGTGTATGTTGTTGGTTTAGTTGGTAGCGTGCTAGCCTTTCAACGTGGGGGTCGTGGGTTCGATTCGACGGTCATTGTTACCAGTTCTCGGTTAGGTGGAATTTATTAAAAATGAGTTGTAAATAATAAATTATTATTATTATTATAACAAAAATTTGTGTGTGGTGTTACAAATTTGAGGCCAATCAAAGTTTTGGATTTTTAAAAATTAAAAAAAAAATTTTAAAAAAAATGTCTTGCGACACATCATATTTTTTAGTTTTGAGGCGCTGAACATAAATATCAAAAAAAGGATAAAATTTGTCGGAAAGTTTTCGAGATATCGCTATTTAAAGTTTGTAAAAATGGCGATTTTTTCCACGTTCAAGATATTAAATAAAAAAAAACTTTAAATTTCTTTCCCTTGATCCTTTCATAGAGCTTGAGACAAACTTTAATTTAAAACTAATTTCAGCCGAATCCGATCATTTTGACCCGTGGCGCCCTTCGATCAAAGTTTTGGCTTTATAAAAAATGTTCACTAAAAACTCTAAACTTTGGTCGATGGATTAAAATGTTCTGACTTAAGGCCGGGTTAGCCATAAAACGTAACCGTAGCGTAGACTCTATACAATATTCAGTAAGCAAAAATAGTACAGAACATTTTTATTTATGTTTTGTTTTTTTCCAACGCATGGTATTTTATGTCACGCTAAAACGTAGAGAGAACCTGTTGAAAATAGGTTCTCTCTACGTTTTAGCGTGACATAAAATACCATGCGTTGGAAAAAAACAAAACATAAATAAAAATGTTCTGTACTATTTTTGCTTACTGAATATTTTATAGAGTCTACGCTACGGTTACGTTTTATGGCTAACCCAGCCTTTAGCTCAAATTAAATTTAAATGAAAGTTTGTATCAAGCTCTATGAAATAGTCAGTAAAAAAAATTTAGATTTTTTTTAAACTAAATTTTTATTTAAATCGGTTTGAGTCCATATTAATTATTTCTGAGAAATATTTGTTGTACAATGAGAAAATCTGAAAAAAGTTAATTGACAGCTTGATTATAAATTTTATTAATTTTGATGTCTCAGCATCTGAGACTTTTTCTATACGAAACATGTCTTAGAATCTCAGACTTTTTCTATATGAAACATGTTTTGTTATGCGATAAACGTATCAGAATATGTTAATTTTTCATACGAAAAATGTCTCGGAATCTGAGACTTTCTACACAGAAAAAAATAAAAAAAATATTTGAGTAAATTTTTAATACTATTGAGTAAAAAATTACTCAATTTTGCACCAGTAAACGATTTAATAGTATTGAGTAAATTTTTAATAAAAATTGAGTAAATTTTTAATTGTCACAATTAAACATTTACTCAAAATTTATCTATTTATTTTTTTTAAAAGTTTAAAAAAGTTTTAATTTTTTTTACAAAAAAAAAACAAAAAACTTTTTTTTTCAAACTTTACCAAACATATTTAAGTCTCAAAAACATAGGAAAATTTTATAAAGACGATTACAAACTTTCATATACATACACAAAAAACTATAAACTAAACGAGAATTCAAAAAACTATGAGAGTTAAAAAAAAACAAAAAAAACTATTAACTTTTTATTAAATTATTTACTTAAATTGTTTTTCAAATTTTGATGAAAATTTTTAATTGCGTCAATTAAAAAATTACTCAATTTTTGTTTTTAAATTTAAACAAGTGATTACTCAAATTTGTTTCCTCCATATTTTTTCTGTGTATATGAAAAATGTCTCAGATTCTGAGACTTTTTCTGTAAAAAAATTGTCTCAAAATCTGAGACTTTTTCTATACGAAAAATGTCTCATGAACTGCGACTTTTTCTATACAAAAAATGACTCAGAATCTGAGACTTTTTCTACACAGAAAAAAATATTGAGAAAAACAATTTGAGTTATCACTTGTTTAAATTTTTAAATCAGATTTGAGTAATTTTTTAATTGACGCAATTAAAAATTTACTCAAAAACTAAAAAAAAATTTGAGTAAATAATTTAATACAAAATTTAATATTTTTTTTATTTTTTTTTTATTCTCTTCGTGTTTTGAATTCTCGTTTAGTTTATAGTTTTTTGTGTATGTATATGAAAGTTTGAAATCATCTTTATGAAATTTTCCAATGTCTTCAAGACATATATATATTTGGTAAAGTTTGAAAAAACATTTTAAAAAAAAATGTGAAACTTTTTTAAACTTTTTAAAAAAATAAATTGATACATTTTGAGTAAATTTTTACTTGATACGATTAAAAAGTTACTTAAAAAATTGAAAAATGTTTAATTAAATTTTTAATAGTATCCATTAAAAATTTTTTAGTAAGCATTTAATAATTTTTTATTAAAAATTTACTCAATACTATTAAATCGTTTACTGGTGCAAAATTGAGTAATTTTTTACTCAATAGTATTAAAAAATTTACTAAATTTTTTTTTTATTTTTTTCTGTGTATAGGAAAAATGTCTCAGTATATGAGACTTTGTCTATAGGAAAAATGTCTTAGAATCTGAGACCTTTTTTATAAGAAAATTGTTTCAGAATGTAAGATTTAATAGAAGATTTTTCCATACGAAAAATGTCTCGGAATCTGCGACTTTCTATACGAAAAATGTCTCAGAATCTGAGACTATTTTATACAAAAAGTATCT
The DNA here is from genome assembly GCA_963921195.1 of Pegoplata infirma. Classification (NCBI taxonomy): domain Eukaryota; kingdom Metazoa; phylum Arthropoda; class Insecta; order Diptera; family Anthomyiidae; genus Pegoplata; species Pegoplata infirma. Next base: position 172,648,775 of record OY992538.1, on the reverse strand, counting down.
TAAAATCTGAGTCTGAGACTTTCTATACTGAAAATGTCTTAGAATCTCAAACTTTTTCTATGCGAAAAATGTCTCAATCTGAGACCTTTTCTATACGAAAAATGCCTCAGAATCTAAAACTTTTTCTACATGAAAATTGTTTCAGAATGTGAAATTTTTTTATACGAAAAATTTCTCAAAATTTAAGTCTTTGAATATGATAAGCGTCTCAAAATCTAAGAATTTTTATTTTGGCAAAACTTCTATGAACTTTAGGCTTTTAAAATCCCAGAATCTGAAACTTTTTCTGTACGAAAAATATTTCACAATCTAAAAATTTTTATATAAGAAAAATTTCTACGAATTTGGGACCTTTGATATAAGACAAATTTCTCCTATAAAAAAAGTCTCAGAAGTATACGAAACTTACTTTAAGATTCTGTGAATTTTTCTGTAAGAAAATGTGAATTTTTTTTTTTAAAACGAATTAAAGAATTTTTGCTCCATTTTCGTATAAGCGAATATATTGGCATTCCGGGCCCCATTTGGTTGGGCGCCCAGGGCACGTGCCCAAAGGAAATATGAAGAGAAAACTCACTTACTCAAAAATCTTACTCATGCACACTCATTCACGCAATTTTTTTCTCCACTCACACTCACTCACAATCACGTGAGTAAAATCGAATTCAGTTGGTAAAGTTTGAAAAAAAACATTTTTTTCTTAAAAAATGTGAAACTTTTAAAAACTTTTTAAAAACATAAATTCCCGAGTAAAATTTTTTTGATATAATCATACATAATTTGATACAATCTTATATGAGTTAATATGCGTCCGTATAAATTTATATAAATTTATATAAAATTATATCTATCATTTTGATACGGTTGATCCACTTTATATGGTTAGATATTGCTCCATATATGATTAGATTCGTATTTTGGATTTGCTCATCAAATTGTATAAAAATAGATATTATAAGATCAATTTGATATAATTAGATTTGATCAAATTCAGGATCAAATTGAATCAATTTTTATATTTTTTGATCTAATGTAATAGAATTAGATATTATTTGATACAACCATTTTACGGATCAAATTAGATCTATTTAGTAAAATTAGAATAATATTTTTACTAGGGTTGATAAAAATTTTAAGTAAATTTTTGCTTGACACAATTGAGTTTCTTAAAAATTTTTTTAAATTTTAAGAAAAGTTTTAATTGTGTCAATTAAAAATTTACTCAAATATTTTAGTAAGCATTTAATAATTTTTTTATTAAAAGTTTACTCAATACTATAAAATCGTTTACTGGTGCAAAATTGAGTAATTTTTTACTCAATAGTATTAAAAATTTACTATTTTTTTTTTATTTTTTTCTGTGCACACAAAAAATTATTGACTAAAAATTTTCAATTAAATCTATTGTTCAACAAAATTTAAATGAATCAATCATTGTTTTGATCAAAATTTTTGTTATTTTCTGTTACTGTCGAATTAAAATTTTTCAACATATCAGATTTTTTTCGCTTTAATTTATTTGAATGCATTAATGGAAAAAAATATACAAAATAATCGGGTTTTACTTTTTTTTATTGTTGGCAACATATTGGAAAGCAAAAAATAAGCATTTCTTCATAATTTTGTCAAAAGCCTACAATTTATTCGTTAAATCAATCATTATGTTGATTGACTTCAAACAAAAAATTGATCAAATTTGTGATCAAAATCAAAAAACTTTTAATTAAAAAAATATTCAATTAATCACCTATTAATTTGGTGATTGTTATAACAATTTTCTTGATCAGAGAAGTTGCAATTAAAAAATTTATTGAAAGCACGTTTCGTTTTCAATTCTTTCTGTGTAGCCTTAGGGGCATGTCACAGACTCAATTCCGTTCGAATTTGGAAAAAGTGGTTTACTCGTAAAACGAAAAGCGAATATTTTTGTGTTCGGAATGAAACCACTTTTATGCATTTCAATTCCACTTTGATTTTTAAAAGTGATTTCATTCCGAAAAAAATAATATTCGTTTTGCGTTTTACGAGTAAAACACTTTTATTAAATCCGAACGGAATTGAGTCTGTGACATGCCCCTTAGTGGGTTGGGCTGTTCGATGATAAATAGGTATGACAGTCAGTCAATCAATCAGTCAGGCAGTCAACGCTATTATAAATAAAGATAGATTAATTTTTATACGTGGAAATTCCTATCCTCTTCTCCTAAAGTTTGAGTTGGTCTGGCGAGTTTAATGGACATTTTTGTGATTTACTCGACGAGATAATATAACCTACAACCAACAATAGATCTTTTGAAAAATATATTTTATTTTAAGTTTTTTGTAGCACAGTGTAACGTAATGATTAAAGATTACGATTAATTTGTATAATCGATTTAAAATTGTTAATGATTAGAGTGAAATTTAAAATTATGATAAAGTTGAAATAAAAAAAATTATTTTCAAATTAAAATTAGTCAATTTTTAAACATTGACCGATAAAGACAAATAACGAAGGCTTAAAAATTCTAAAGGACCAATTAAAAAAATAAATAAAACTAGAAAGTTTAGCAGAAGTTACAAAACTTAAGGAAAAAATGTTATCCTTAAAATTTGTATTGGCTACTCTGGCAGTGGTCTGTATTTGGTCTACCTTACCCACGGCAACACAATGTGATACTTCATATTATGAAAAATATTATTCGGCCAGAAGATTTATACCATTAAAAAAGACATCTTTAGTACAAATCAGTTTTACAGTACAACTACAGGGAGAAAAGTTAGAAGAATTTGAAAATTTAGCTTTGATAGGTGATATACCAGCAATGGGTTCCTGGAAAGCTAATAATGCTATAATTATGAATAAAACTGAGGAGTATGGAAAATGGGAGGCATCTCTATATATCACCGCCAATTCATCAATCAACTATCGTTATTTTATAGCTGCTCAAGATAAGCAAACGGCCGATATACAAGTTAGACGTTGGGAATCATCTTTAAACTCAAGACAAGTTAATTTATCAACTATAGATGTGGAACGTTCAGATATTTTTGGTGTTATAGCTACGAGTGGAGTTAAAGAAATTCAACGTGGCTGGTTAAATTCTGGGCATATAGTACAATTTAAATTATTCCATAATCCCTTGAACTTTAATGAAACTTCTGCAACTGATCAACAACAAATACGTATCAAATTAACACCCGTTGATCCAAAATGGCGTACTCCAATTGTAGCCTCAGCTCGTGCTAATACTGAATATGTACGCATGCAATACGGTAATAGTTTTTTAAGAAATCAACCCATTTATGGTATAGTCTATCAAGAAAATGATATTGTTATGTTCCATACGACAGTTAGCGATTTGAAGAATGTGGCCTATTTATGGCAAATCTATGTGGAAGATACTGAAACGAGTTTAGCTCGTGTAGCTGGTTATCAATATATTGATCCTGAAGCTTTAGATGGTACCGAGGGAGAAATTGAGATAAACTTGCTATCTCCTACCTGGATGAATTCGATTGGTTCCTTAAAATTGGAATATGTGGTAATAAATCCTTTACCCAATTCCACCATAGATTTGCGTACCTCATTTGTGGATTATTGGCGTAGCAATTGGACTGGTCTGGAAGCTGGTCATCGTGGTCTAGGTAAATCTCTTAAGGAAACTACCAATTCAGCTCCCATTTTAGAAAATACTATAGCCTCTATGATAGCTTCGGGTGATATGGGTGCTGATTTTGTAGAATTTGATGTTCAACTAACCAAAGATTTAGTACCGATTATCTATCATGATTATTCCATATTTGTATGCATTGAATCGAAAACTCCTACCAGCAAAGATGATTTAATTGAGGTTATGATTAAAGATATAACCTATGAACAATTGAAATCCTTAACAACTTATCAAGTAGTGGGTACAAAAATTGTAGAATTTGCTTCTCATAATTCGGTTATAAATGATACTAGCCGTATCTTCCCCACCTTTGAAGATTTTCTTACTCAAGTCAATAAATCGGTAGGTTTTGATATAGAAATAAAATGGCCTCAACTTAGAACTACTGGCGTTTGGGAGAGTATACAAACTATTGATAAAAATCTTTACATTGATCGTATTTTAGAGGTTATGCTGCAACATGGTTGTGGACGTATATCCTTCTTTACCAGTTTTGATGCTGATATATGTTCCATGTTACGTTACAAACAAAATATGTATCCTGTTATGTTTTTATCCTCCAGTAAGGAAGCTAATTTTGTTGATCCTCGTTCTAACACCATTTATGATTCGGTTAATAATGCCCAAGCTTTTGATTTGGCGGGTATAGTTCCCAATGCTGTTTTTATTAAAAGCAACCCAGCATGGATTGATATTGCTTTGAAACAACAAAAGAAAGTATTCCTTTGGGGTGCTGATCTTAAGGATCGTGAGTCAATTGATTGGTTTATTGCTCAAAATCCTACTGGTGTTATTTATGATCGCATGGATTTATATTTGCCGGCTAATAGAACAAATGCTTTTGATTTGGAACAGGATTTACCGGAATTTTTCCAGCTTCAATGTACGCCTGCTGGTCAGGGTTCTGGTGAAAATGCTACCATAACTAGTATTTTGAGTAATGTTAATATGTTGTAAAATCATCATTATTATATTATTGTTGAAAATTTTTAATAAAGTTGTTTTGTTTTACAGAAATTAAAATCAATATTGGTAGAATTCTAAAAAAAAATTAAATCACAAAAATATATAAAAATATAACATGAAGATCAAATTTAAGTTTCAGACTTGATTCAGACCTAAATCGTTTGAAAGGTAAGTAACAACCACGGATGGAAAATTCAGAACTTGTTTTAGTACTATCTCACTACCCAAAATTCCAAAGTACCTTCAGGACAGATTTGGTACTATTTTTTATACCAAAGGTTTTCTTAAATTAAAAATACAACTCATAATCCTCTGTTTTGTGTTTCACAACTTTTCAGTTCACATGCAATTTTTAAAGGTCGGTTAAAAGAAAAGTTCAGATTCAGTTCCACGTTAGTGAAAGCAGCTAACATAAGTACTACTCCATACGTTTGTTTGAATCTATCGGTAAAGATATTTACGGTGTCTGCAGGTGTGTCCTGCCAGTTAGACCAATATTCTCGAGTCGAAAATCTTGCTTCATATTTCTGGTCGAAAAATAGTTTTGCACTACACTAAAAAAAAAAAAATTAACTAAAAAATGAAAATGTTATCTAAATTCAAGGAAAATTGATAACATTGCAATGTTTTCTTCTTTTAAGTTCATATTTTTTTTAAAAATAAGGAAAGAAATTATATTTTTTTAATATTATGCCAATTTGAACTAAAAAATGGGAAACATTTTATTTTAATTTAGTTCATTCACATTTGAGGACCCGATTGTGTGAAGACCCCATTGGGTTTTGACCCGATAGGTTCAGACCCAAATGGGGCCAGGCCCAGTTTGGTTCCTTAAGTCATATTTTTTGATCCAAAATTTGTATCCGTTGCGCTCTATCTTGCTTAGTTTATGAGATACGTGAATTTAGAGGACCACTGGGTGTCTTGAGAATTTAAAAAACACGATAACTTTACAACTATTACTCATAGGGCTTTTGGGTATTTTAATATATAATATAATAGTATTGATCACAAGATCAATTATTTTTATTTATTCTTTCTATTTATTTACAACTCATTTTTAATAAATTCAACCTAGCTGAGAACTGGTAACAGTGACCGTCGTCTTTTTGTAGCGAAAAAAACCAAGGGTTCTGGTGGGAATCGAACCCACGACCCACACGTTGAAAGGCTAGCACGTCACCAACTAGCCTACGGGTGTTTAGTGGTCTTGTTCTTTTGGGTATTTGGCGGTCTTGTTCTACGTGTTAAGAGCTACGAAAATGCTTTTGAACTTTTTGTTGTGTTGGTAATATTTACCGAGATGAGAATTTTAAAATTTTCAAGAATGCTAAATTTTTTAAATCCCAAGTTAGGACCTATCGCAGTCTACACATTTGACCATTTTGCTCTTTCTGGCTTAATTTTTGTAATATCGTAATATCGTAATTTTAAGTTAAAAAAAAAAAAAAATCCCCAAGCTCAAAAAATTTTACTAAAATAGTGGAAAAAACTTCCTCAAATATAAGAAAATAAAGTAATTGGTAGAAATTGCGGTACTGCGCAATAACTCCCAAATGAAATAAGTCCCAATGAAATAATTTCCAATGAAATAAATTCCAAGAAAAATGAATTAACTCCGCACTTTAAAAAATGAAATAACTCCCAAAGAAAAAATGAAATATGTCCCAATATTTGGGAGTTATTTAAAATCAAAATAATAACTCCCAAAAAATATGAAAGAACTCCCAATGAAATAAGTGCCAAAGAAAATGAAATAAGTTCAAATTGTTTTTTTTTTAATAAAGGTTTTCTGCGTAGCCGGCCTTCGGCCGGGCTTAGGGATTACAAACTCCATGCATTAAACCCACCCTCTCTGCAAACCAAAGCTATTTTGGTTATCAGGCCTTTTTGAGGCATAACAAATTTGATAACGCAAAGGCCTGCTACCCTTGAAAACTTTACTTTGCGGAGAGGGTGGGTTTAAAGCATGGATTTTGTAATCCCTAAGCCCGGCCGAAGGCCGGCTACGCAGGAAAACTTTTAAGCAAAAAAAAAAAAACAATTGCACAGAGGTGTATATTGTTTTCAAATAAAATGAAATAAGTTCCACCATTGTTGAAATAACTCCCAATGCTTAAAGAGAAATGAAATAACTCCCAAACTATTTTTTGTTAGGGTTTTTTTTTATTTGGAAGTTATTTCATAATGAAATAAAACCCAACAAAATTTGTGAAATAAGTCCCACTACACTGGGACTAATTTCATAATGAAATAAGTCCCAAATCGTGTGTAAAATTTTTGGGAGTTGCTTCATTTTTTTTTTTGGAGTTATTTCATTTGGGAGTTATTGCGCAGTACCAGAAATTGCGTCCCAAAACGAAAGAAGAGGAATATGTATTAAAAATAAAGTTTTTTTTTTCATGTATTTATGGAAAATTTCTTTGGAGGTAAGAATTTCTTCCCTTTTCTGGTGTTATAAATTCCTATTTGAATTAATTTAAATAGAAATTCCCTTGACTCTTTTGCCCATTTGATTCACCGTTAGTACCATATCAACCCTCTCTTGCCACATATCCCAGCAAAACTTTGGTAATGGGTAGTGATTATATAACACATTACCAGGTAATGCATATAACTTATTTGTAGCATTATGAGTCCCCGCACAACAATGTCGGTGACGTTTTTTTCATACAAATTTGGCATGAAAAAACGCTCGACCGAAAACCGCTTGAATAAAATCAATTTTATTTTTGTGTCGGTTTCTCTCTCTCTTTTAATTTTTGATATGAAAATGTTACCACATTTTTATAAATATTTCGATTATTTTCGATAAAGTAAACAAAAAAATGTGATCTCTAACAAAAAAATATATAAAATTCTAAAAAAAAACAAAAAAAAAAAACGAAACAATATGAAAAAATCATATTGATATTAAAAAAAATAATAAAATTAAATAAAAATGTGCAGAAAAAGTGAAAAAATAATGTGAATATAAACGTTTGACTGAATTTTCCGCTGCCGCCTTTGTTTTGCGCCTATACTCTCCCACGACCGAAACCGTCAACCGCTCCGACATTGTTGTGCGGGGACTCTATTTTATGATGTCTTACCTAACATTTGTTCCACAACGTATTATTTTCAAGTAAAAAATAATGCATTACTAATAATTTGCTACGTAATGCATGATTATTGGAAAAAATGTATTTCATATTTATTATTTCTAAACATTAAATCATGGATGACTTATATTTGGTTACATAATGTATTATTTGAAAGTTTGAAATAATGCATTATTTATAATTGGATGCATAATGCATTACAATAACATAAAAAATAATTATTTTATAAAAAAATGCATAAGTTTAAACTAGAGATGGGCTCACGACAGGAAATTTCTAACGACACACACTCACGAGCATATTTTATCTACTTACACTCACTTACAATTACGTGAGTAAATTAAATACAAAATTACTTTTTCACTACTTGTAACACCTTATATATTATCTTCTGGTATGCTATATTATTTCATTTCTCGTAACCTATAAAATATCATATATTTTACACCTTACTCGTATTCTTCGTTATAAATTTATGACTTATTTTATACCTTACTGGTATTCTTTGTGATAATGTGGATGTATTACTTTGAGTCTCATCGCCTGTTAAAATCATCAATGCTGCAATGTATAAAATAAGAGATCATATATCTTATTTTATACCTTATTTGGTAATCTAAGTTTTGCTGGGATCCTTTACTTTCGGTAAGAAATAATCGATCTTTATCGATAGAAATATAAATCCCACGTCCTTTCAATACTACGTCCTTATCATACCCGCTCACTCTTTTGAACCATATCTTTCATGTTTGGCATAAATAAATAGGAATAAATAGGAATTTATTAAAAACCAAAATTCCCTCGACCCCCTTTAACAGAACTCGATACTACGTCTTTACAATATCCACCCCAATCTTTTAACACTTCCACGGGGGGAAAGAAAATTCCAACCCCTTCCCCCCTCGCCACAAACCGAATTCGAAAGAAAAAAAAAAAGAAAGAAACGGAAAGTATAGGGAAAAAGGAAAGTGAAAAAGAGAAGGAAATAATCTGAGAATTTTGTTCTATGGAAAATGTTCGAGAATTTTAAAATTTTTCTAAAGGAAATATGTATGTATCGGAATAGTTTTTTTTTAGTTAATTGTTCTTTATTTGAATTCATTTTAGTATAACAATTGATTTAAAGTCAGACAAGGGAAAAGTGTAAAACTTAAAACTCTTCAATGAAAAAAAACCAAAAGTATTTTTTTCAAAAAAATTTAATTCAATTTTTAAATAAATTTCCTACAATTTTAAAATAAAACTCGGTACCGAGTTTTAAAAATAAAACTCCGAAATAAAAAGAGTTTTATTTTCATACAATTAATTTTATTTAAAGTAAACAAAAAATGGTTTTGGTTTTTAACATTTTTATGTAAAATAGTTGATAATATGATAAAATGTGACCTCACGAAATAGTAAAATTTGTTGAAATTAAATTCGTCTTATTTAAATTTATTAATACTCCTAATAGAACTCTTATTTGTAAAAAAAAAACTTTCTATTCACGAAATATTGCACTAAAAAAGTGTTCTCTTAATATTTTGTTGGTTTTTTGCATACAAAATATTTTTGCAAAAATCGCGTATAAACTTTAAAAAATAAAAAATAAACACTCTGCAAAATTAAATGTATGAACTAAATAGATTTTGCCCTCTTACTTATTCGAAAATTGGAAGCAGACAATTTTATGGGTAGTAATAGACCTCGTGAACCCAGATTATTTCGATCCATTTTCAAAATATTCGAGACTGGAAATAAATACTGTAAACAAATTTAAGCATCAATGACCTCTAGTGAGAAAAGTAATGGATACAGACGCACCGTGTCTTTAATATCTAAGAACTCGCTAATTTTGAGCAAAAGGTTTAGCATGTGTAACTGTTCCAAAACCAATAAAATGAAGATTCAAATAATATTATTTTTCTTAAGGGGGGTTTAAAGAAAAAATAAATAGCCTTCATGTGATTTTTTAAGCAGCGATTAATAAAAAAAACGCAATATTTTTTTAATACTGTTTTTTGATTTGAAAAATAATTACTTGTAATATTTTTAAAATTTCATAACACAAAATTTGATGAACTGAAATTTCCACTTAATTGTAGAATGGTTTTTAAAGGACAAAATCGGCCGCAGTTGTACAGCTAAAAGTACTGGACCGATTTTGATGAAATATTTTTGATTTGTAGATTATTAAATTCTCTAGTACTTATCGTTGACATTTTTTTAAATTTTGACCTAATTATGGTTTTTGAAAGAAGACAAGTAAATTTTTTAAGTTTATATTAGCATAATTTCAACAAAAATCAATATTTTTCAAAAAATGGTACTAGAGAATTTAATAATCTACAAATAAAAAAATCACCAAGATCGGTTCAGGAGTTTTTGCTGTACAACTGCATCCTATTTTCTCTTAAAAAAAGAAATGAGTGGCAACCACAGACCATATAGACATGCAACACGCGTGCTTATTTTGGTACTTTCAATATGGACGCATACAAAATACTACTAAATTTACTTCTCTGCCTAGAATACGTGTGCCTGTACGTGTGAGCTTTTGCATCTGTATTTTCGTTGTTTGTTTACGTTTTGTATGAAACGTCAAAAGTTACACGCGCGTGCCGTCACTAATACATACACATATGCGAAACTTGTTCGTTTCACCCCTATGGTGGCAACCCTGGAACTTCTTGTTGACCAAATTTTGTGTAGTAAAGTTTTAAAAATATTACAATAATTCATCTTGCAAATAAAAAAACAGAATTAAAAAATATTGCGTATTGATATTTTTATAGCTGTTTAAAAATTGCTCACGTTAAGACTAATTTTTTCATTTATACCCCCCTTAAACCTAATGAAAATATTTAAGATGAGATACATTATTTTTATCTAAACTCTACTATACATATATTCATATTATTTTCAAAAATAATAACAAAATAAATTTCTTTTAATTTTTAAGGTAAAATAAAACTCTTTTTTTTGAGAGAGTTTTATTTTTGAAATTATAAAACTCCAAAATTTTTAAGAGTTTTATTTTTTGAAATTATAAAACACCAACATTTTTAAGAGTTTTATTTCAAAATAAAATTAAATTTGAATAATTTAAACATTATTTTAATAAAGTACGGAGTTTTTCCTTGTCTGTTTAAAGTACATATTATAAAATAATAAAGTTAGAACATACGACTTTGACTTAATGTCGTCAGTCGGAAAAAGATAATTTTAAATAAATGATATTGCTTTGTGTTACTTAAAAGTTAATAATTAAATTCATTTACAAGTTCTTTTCTGTAACCTAGCGCATCTATAATATATCTATATAGTTGGTGATAGTTTGAACTGGCATTGTTTAAAATGTTAATTAACTCATTTTCGGTTAAGGTATATTGTTTAAAATAGTAAAATCTTATTTGACGAAGGATTGGGCATATGGCAAGGAAATGCTGTATGTTTTCATTCTGACGAAGGTTGCACAGAGAGCATAGGAGTGGTCTTTGCTGTTGAAACCTGGTAGCATTTAGCTCGATTAAGTCACATCTGGCTTTGAATATATAGCTTACTGCGGTGGGATTATTTGTAATTCCAAAATATGATTGCGGTTCTCTGTAGTTTAGATTCGCGTAGAAACGGTTTGTAGAAGATGCCTTCTCCAAGCAATTAAGCTTTTCTCTTGATTTTAAGCCAGTTAAAATATTTATACAAAAACTATACCAGTTTTCTTTTGTTGTGCATTCCGCAATTGTCGACGTGTTTAAAGTTCTAGCCAGAGAATCAATATTTTCATACCAATATACTTTTTTTTCAATAATAAGTTTTGTAAGCTTGTTTGGCAATCTATTTTCATTATATTCATACAACGTTTTAGTGATGTATCTGAGATGTAAATCTAATGTATATATGTAATTATTTTCCATTCCAGTTTCAAGCATTAGAATATATGTAGGTGTAAATGGTGGTAGTTTCAAAATCTTTTTTAGAAAATAGCGCTGAAGTTTATCCACTTCATCAAATAAAGCATATCCCCATATTTGAGCTGCGTACGCTTGTATTGCACGACATACTGATTTAAACAGATTCCATTTTGCATTTAAACTAATCTCTTTTTTTACCAAAAAATCTTTCCAGGTAGCGTTTATGCTATTTTTAGAAGACACATTTCTGTTTTCGACATGTTTCTTAAATGACATTGTTGGTGAGAGCGTGACTCCCAAATATGTGTACTGATTCGTTACTCTAATAAGTTCTCCATTAAATAACCATTTTTCCCGTGATGCAATTCTTCCTCCTTTTCGAAAAATCATAATTTCAGATTTAATCATGTTTACCTCCAGATTCCACATATTACAGTATTCTTCAAGCTTATTTATCATGTTTTGTAAGACTTCGATATCATCTGCTAGTATAACTATATCATCAGCATACATTAATAGACGTACTTGAGTTGGACCTACGTTTACCCCTCCTCCTAAATAGTCATGCAAGTCGTTTAAATATATAGAAAAAAGTGTTGGAGATAGTAGACAGCCTTGTTTTACGCCAGATCCAGTTTCAAATGTTTCTGATAAATCTTCCCCATTCCAAACCTTAAACATTGTATGACTGTATATTGATTCAATCATTTTACTCATTTTTGTTGATACCCCGATGTTTTGAAGTTTGAAGACTAGGGATTTTCTTGAAATTTTATCAAAGGCCGCTTTGAAATCTACGAAGAAAGCGTATAATCTTTTATTTTGTGCTTTCTTTAGATGAAAAATTGCTGCTAAACTATACAAGTTATCGACAGTTGAGTATCCTTCCCTAAATCCCGCCTGGAATTCAGTAAGTTTATTATGCTTTGTTAACCACGAATTGATTCTATTATTTAGAATACCCATAAAAATTTTAGCTATTGTGTTAATAAACGATATTCCACGATAGTTATTTACAGATTGCCTGTCTCCTTTTTTGTAAATTGGGAAAATTATACTTGTAGTAAATTTTTCATCTAATTTTGCCGTCTCATATATAACGTTGTATGAGTTTGCGAGTTCTTCTATAAAGATATCCGTTGCGTTTTTAAAAAATTCATAACTGACACGGTCCTCGCCTGGTGCCTTGTTAGGCTTTGCTTTTGCTAACACTTTTTTGATTTCAGTAGGAGTTATAAGACAGTCTAGATCATAGTCGGTAAAAAACATTGGAGCATACATTACATTTGTTGAAATATTAGTAGGATTAAGTAGCTCAGAGAAGTATTGCATAAATTCAAAAGCGGGTATACCAGGATTTGGTTGTATTTCCGTGCCTCTTATTTCTTTGACGAGCTTCCACCAATCTTTATTACTTTTAACTACGTTTATTTGGTTTTCTATATTCTTATAATACTCAGATTTATTATGAAGACATATTTCCTTGTATTTTTTATTTGCAGCAACGTATTTATCTTTATTAATTTTTGTAGGATTTTGACGGAATAAGTTTAGCGCCTTAAAAGATTTCTCCCTTGAATTGAAACATTGGAAATTGAACCACTTATTTTCTCTCTTGATTTGAGTTTCGTTTCCGTATTTGTTTGGATTTGAAAGGTGTATTATTTCTACAAAATCTTTTAATTCCATTATATGTTTATCTTGCTTGTATAAAATAAGTTTCTGATTAAGGTTTTCTGTGTAACTTTGCTTTTTCCTTTCATCCCATTTAAGTTTAGGCAATAAGTTCAGTGGTTTATAAAAATTACTCTCATTAACAATAAGATTTAAGATTATTGGCATGTGATCAGAAAAATTTTTACTTTCTACTTTAAAGCTTTCAACACATTTCAACATATTATGATCTGCAGCACATATATCATTGACTGATTTGCCCACACCACTTACAAAAGTGAGATTACCATTTTTATCCCCGTTTGTACACCCATTTAAAACATGAAAACCATTATCTCCACAGAATTCAAGAAAAAGTTTGCCCTTTTTATTTGCAATTGGATCTCTAGAATTTCTTGTCTCAAAGCCGAACTTAAAATTTGCTTTTATAAATTCTTCTAAAGGTTGTTGTAAGTTTCCTATGCGTATATTAAGATCACCAATCAAGATCACGTTTTCAACGTTTTCATTTATTAAAAATGTTTTGACATTTTGAAAATCTTCATTCCAATTTGCTTCTCTAAGATACAATGGAATTATATTTATCGATTTGTTGCTGGTTTTTAATGTAAGAAGGTCGACTTCTTCTGTTCTTTTGAAGCTTATCAGAATATTTTTTTTCCTTAGGTCCTGTTTAGCACCATAAAAGCACCCTCCAATCCCTCTTCCATATTTACTATTTTTTACAGCTGCCTTCCAATAGATATCATATCCACTAAAAAACTTTTTAAATCTGTCTACCTTTTCTTCAAGAATATGAGTTTCTATTAAAATAAATATATCAAAAGTTTTTATATACTGAAAGAAATCATTAAATAGGACTTTATTTTCTATGCCATTTACATTGTAAGACAAAATTGTTATTGACTTTAAAATATTATCGGTTAGATTATTATCTATGCGCTTAGATTTTACAATTTTTAAATTTTTGTTAGATTTGTTTAATAGTTTTTTGAACTTAAGTTTGTTAAAATATAAAAGTAATCTAAATTAATAGTGTTTATATCTTGCCCGTATATGTTTTGAAGAAGGATTTTCCCATCTTGTGTACCACTTACTAAATTTTTTTGTTTATTCCACCAAAACCAATTACCGGAAATTTTCATTTTTGCATTTCGTACCATAACACGTTGGTTGCTGCTTAGGTCCTTAAGTTTCTTTTTGATTTCTAGCATAACTCGTTTATCTTGTTGTTTTTCACTTGTTAGATCACGCTCAATAATTATATTAGTACCCGCCAAATTTTTGGTGTTTTTAAAAACTTCTTGTACCACTTCTCCAGAACTAAACTCAGCCATAACTCCAATTTTTCCATCCTTCTCATACAGTCTTCTAGTTGACAAAATACATATATCTGTCGATATTTTTAAATTTTCTTTGCAGCATTCTAAAACAGCCTCTTCTAGTGAACCTTTGCTTTCAATTCCTTTAAATATAATATTATTTCGCTTGATATGCTCTTGCAAATACATTATTTGTTGATGATCTTTTGCACTTTCCTCTCGCAGTTGACTAATTTCTTGTTTTAGAGACTCATTTTCGTGATTTAATCTATCAAATTTTGAAGAAAGTTCATTTACATTTGTTTTAATTTCCTCCAGATCTTGTTTTGTTGGAATATTCATCAATTTTTCGTCCATTAGAGACCCCATTAAGCTCATTAGTTCCTTAACAGCCAATGTACCAACAGCATTACCATCATCATTTTTATTTGGTGAAGTTTCTCCTAGCTTACGTTTAGCCGATTGAGAAATTGGTGTTTGGGACATTTTTCAGCAAAAGGCAAAAGTAAAAGTTTAAATATTTTACAGATCTGACTTTATTTTACGTTGCCTACTTTAAGGCTCTTTGAAAAAATTTGTTTATTTATAAAAAGCTTTTATGTTATTTAAATAATTATGTTTATGTTTAGCATATTTTAATCCTTTTAACAGGGGTTTAATGAAAGTCCGGCAAGTTGAACATATAAAAAGAAAAGAGCACAAGTCTCCACACACAGCTGATTATAATTTTTTCTTAAAGTTTCTTTTATGTGATTTTGGTTTTTTTTTTTTATAAAATTATTTTCACTTTTACACAATTTATTACTTTACGACTTTGTAATTTTTCTACTTATATTGCTTTGGGATATGTTTAAATACAAGTTTGTCTATCTTTTATCAGTTTAAACCGAGTTTTTACACTGAAATTAATTTTTAAACACGCAGCCACACAAAACACGTCTGCTTCTGTTAACTTCAACTTCTCTTTTTTGTATCGGAATATTAGAATTTTTCTAGATGAAAAAATTTGAGAATTTTTCTATAGGAAAAATTTGAGAATTTTTCTATAGGAAAAATTTGTGAATTTTTATTTAGAAAAAATATAGAATTTTTCTATAGGAATAATTTGGGAATTTTTTAAAGGAAAAATTTTAGAATTTTTCTGTAAAAAAAATCTGATTATTCCAAATTTTAAAAATCTTAAAATTTGGAATAATTTGCGAATTTTTCTTAGAATTGTTTTAAAGGAAAAATCTGACAATTTTTCTATAGGAAAAATCTGACAATTTTCTATAAAAAAAATTCTGACAATTTTTCTATACATTCAAAAAAAGAAAAACTTGTAACTTTTTTTTGTTTGCTACCTCCTATTTGACAAAATTTTCTAATAACACTGTGCTACAAAAAACACAAAATCAAATATACTTTTAAAATGAGGTAGTTAAGGTTGTAGGTCTCGTCGAAAAGATCACAAAAATGCCCATCAAACTTGCCAGACACCCTCAAATTTTAAAGTTATTGTCAAAAAACGATTTTTTGGGACTTTTCTCACTAAACCACGTGTAACTTAAACATTTTTTAACCGATTTTAAATTTTTCAACTGTTTTGGATAGAAGAAGGATAGGGCTTTTCATGTGTGTGAATTGGTCTATACATATATGAAAGATATGTATTGATTTTTTCAACAATATCTAATTTTTTGATATTTTTTGAAAATTTTTTGAGTTTATCGATTTTTTTCTGTTATAGTTCGTTGAACAACATTTATATTTATAAACGTATTCTTAAAGAAAATTTAATTGTGAATACGATGAGTTTTATTTCGAAAAAATCGGATAATAATTGACAGAGTTGTGATATTTTTTTTTAAAAAGAAAATTAAGATTTTGCTTGAAATTGCCGTTCGGATAACCCAGGCAAAAAAATAAAAAAATAAACGAACATACTAAGAGGTCGCGTATCATTATTTTAAATTTTAAAGGCCAAAAACCTTTAAAATTTAAAGGTTCTAAATTCAAATTTGACCTTCAAATTGCGCTATCTTATTAAGTTTTTGATATATCAGTTTATGTTAAATATCTCAAAAACCTGACGAGATAGAACTATTTTAAGGCCAGATTCTGATTCAGAGCGCCAAAAACCTTTAAAAATATTGAACATGACCTCTCATGATAAAATTATTTTTTTTGCCTGGGATATCTGAACGGCGATTTCCTGCAAAATCATAATTTTCTTTTTTAGAAAAATTATTACAACTCTGTCAATTGTTATCCGATTTCTTTAGGATAAAGCTTATCGTATTCAGAATCAAATTTTCTTTAAAAATACGTTTATAAATATATAAAGGTTGTTAAACGAACTATAGCAGAAAAAAATCGATAAACTCGAAAAATTTTCAAAAAATAACAAAAAAATTAGATTTTATAGAAAAAATCAATAAATATATTTCTTATATGGATAGACCAATTCACACACATGGAAAGACCAATCCTTCTTCTATCAAAAACAGTTAAAAAATTTAAAATCGGTTGAAAATTTTCTGAATTACAAAAGGTTTAGTGAGAAAAGTCCCAAAAAACGTTTTTTGACAATAACTCTAAAATTTGAGGGTGTCTGGCAACTTTAA
The DNA here is from genome assembly GCA_963921195.1 of Pegoplata infirma. NCBI lineage: Eukaryota > Metazoa > Arthropoda > Insecta > Diptera > Anthomyiidae > Pegoplata > Pegoplata infirma. Next base: position 172,631,560 of record OY992538.1, on the reverse strand, counting down.
TGGGCATTTTTGTGATCTACTCGACAAGACCAGCAGCCTATACTACGTCACATCATAAGTATTTTTTCACTGTAGCACAGTGTAATTTTGCAAGCTTTTTACCAATAATTTTGTAATTTTACAAAATTTTTACCAATAAAATTGTAAATTTACAAATTTTTTGACACGAGGTTTTGTAGTTTTACTATATTTTTTGCTACCTCCTGTTTTCGAGAATTCCTAGTAATTTTACAAGCTTTTTACCAATAATTTTGTAATTTTACAAGCTTTTTACCAATAAAATTGTAAATTTACAGTTTTTTGGCGCAATTGAAATTGCAAGGAATTCTCGTGAATTTACTAGATTTTTTTTTTTTGTAAAATTATCTTCGAAATTTGTAAAATTACAAAAAAAATTAAAAATTACAAAAAAAAATGTAAATTTTAATTTGTTAAAAAAACAAGGAAAACTGTCAAATATTGGTAAAGTGAGATTTCGAGACTTTTCCAAGTAATTTGACAAAGTTTTTTTTTTTTGTGTATAGGAAAAATTTGAGAATTTTTTATAGGAAAAATCTATGAATTTTCTATTGGAAAAACCTGATAAGAAGGTGTGTACACATAAACATTTTTTTTCCATGAACGATTTTCATAGTATTTATGAACAAATTCATACAATTTATTTTACTTTTTCATAATTTATTTATTTTACTTTTTCATAATATTTATAAATTTTTCATAGTATTTATGAATAAATCATAATATGTGAAATTTAAGAATTTTTAACATTTTTCATAAAAACTATGAAAAAGTTTATAAGTATTATGAAAAAGTTAATAAATTGTATGAATTTGTTCATAAATACTATGAAAATCGTTCATTAAAAAAAAAATATTTGTGTGTACACTCAAAATAATTACACTGTTAAATACTCTGTAAAATGACTGTAATCTCAAGACTGATATTTGACAGTTATCTGTCGAAATACAGATTTTAAAAAAATACTTTGTATTTTCTTGTGACCAAAAAAACAAAATTTTGTAAAATTGGAGTTACTCGTTTAAAACTCGTAATTTGCACAAAAATAAAAAAATAAATTTACAATTTGGAAGCATTAAAGCTGACAAATTTAACAAAATTGTAATTAATTTAATTTTTTTAATGAAAGTTTTTAAGCAGATAGAATTTTACTCATAAAATGGATTTAACTAAAACTTTGTTAATTTACAGAGTTTTTTTTTGGTAAAATTCTTTTCGGTCTTATCAATATTTTACAGATAATTCTGTAAATTTACAGTTTTTTTTTATCGAAATCATTTTACAGAGTTTCTTCGTAAAATAATAAAAAATCTTGCTGGTTGGAAATCTATGGTATTTTCTGCTGGCTCAGCAGAGTATCTCTGTAATTTAACAGAGTGATTATTTTGAGTGTAGAAAAAATCTCAGAATCTAAGCGCGAGTTTTCAGAACTGTGTGTTTCGTTCGCCTTTTGTAAACTAGCATCATTTTCTCAGATCCTGGGACACTTTTCCTAAAAGTCTCTGATTCTGAGACACTTCTTAAGTTTTCCATTAAGAAAATTTTTTTATCAAAAAATTTAAAGATTCCGAAATATTTTTCGTATTAAAAAAATTTTTAATTCACAAATTATATGTTTAAAAAAATTTTAACATTTTTCCTAGAAAAAAAAATCGCATATAATTTCCTTTTTAAATTTAAATTTTTTTTAATACGAAAAATATTTCGGAATCTTTAATTTTTTTCATGAAAAAATTTTCTTTATGGAAAATTTAAGAAGTGTCTCAGAGTCAGAGACTTTTAGGAAAAGTGTCCCAGGATCTGAGAAAATGATGCTAGTTTACAGAAGGTGAACGAAACACACGAGCGAAAATTTTGCATGTAATTTGTTGTTGTTACAATAACAAATCACATGAAAAATTTTCGCTCGTGTGTATTGTTCGCCTTCTGAAAAATGTCTCAGAATCTAAGAGTTTTTCTATAGGAAAATAATAAGATTCAGACCCTGAGAATTTTTCTACACTCAAAAAAAAAAACATTGTTAAATGTTTAATCGGTCTTGACCGATTACTTGTTTTACTTGATTTTCGTTCAATTCATTTACACTTTATGATCATATTTTTTTTTTCCTTTTAAAATATGTATTGATAATTTAAAAAGGTTAAATCCATACGAAATAAAGACCAATTTGTAAAGTGCAAATATAAATTTTAATTTTTGCATCAATTTTTTCTCTCCTTACCTCCTTACTCTCAAAACAAAAATAAAGTAGAAATATCCATTATTTCAAAATGCTTAACTTCAAGGCATTTGCCTTTAAGGAAAATGCTGCTACCACTTTACAACCAGGACAATGAAATATGCCCTGTACGTGTTCCTCTTCTTTTTTGTTTTTGTAGTTTTTAACAAAGTAAGACTATAGGCATTTTTGCATATTTCCATTCATACATATAAATACTTATATTGCAACATACACTGTGCACCGTGTTTTAAAATGCGAAATGTGGAATGAGCATAAATACATAAGCGCCAACTATAAATTCAACATTTTGTTCATTGTTAAATGAGAACGATAAAAGTTTTTCGTTTTAACTCAACTTTAAATACAGTTTGTAAATACGGGCAGGTATTTAAAGGAGTGTATTCGAAACTTATTTAATTTAATAAATAATATTTGAAGATTTCAATTAAAACTTTATATTAAAATTTGTAAATGATCAATTATAATTCAAACAAGTCAGAACATAATAGTCTGTCAAGACCGACCCTACACCGGTGTTTTCAGGAAATGGGTCCCAAGTCCCAAGACATCGCTAAATCGACTCAAAAATTGTTTCTGTGTCGATCTGTATGCTTGAAGGTGTGCTTAGGACCAATATTTTGGGTAGTTACAAACATCAGCACAAATTCACCACTGAGTGGTGTAGGGTTTTAAAAACATCAACTGTAGTTTTAAAATGAGCAATCGAATTTAAATCTATATTTTACGAATTTCAATTGAAATTTTTGCGTTACAATTGCTCTGTTACAAGTTCCAATTGGCTTTTTTTGAATTTTAGTTGATTTTTTTTGGCGAATTTGAATTAATTTTTTACGAATTATCTCTTTCGAATTTTAATCGATTTTAATCGAATTGCAGTTTATTACACTAGTTTACTGATATCCACTACATTTTGCATTTATTTTTCCTGTAAAACCTCGCGCTGAAAATGTAGTCCAAAGTAGAGATGCGCGCGTGACACGAATTTTTCGTGAATCACGCGTGATCGTGAGTGAAATTTATTTTTACTCACGTGATCGTGAGTGCACGTGATTAGAAAAAATATTTCGTGCGTGAGCGTGCGTGAGTAATTTTTTCTTCGTGAGTTTGCGTGATTGTTTTGTGCTGTTTAAAACAAAAAACAAGTAAAAAAATCGTAATTTTATTGAATTTAGAGGATTAAATAATTTAGAGGATTAAATAAATTTTTATTATTGTTTTAAGGAAGTTAAATACTTTTTTTGCACGAATTCGAAAAAAGTAAAACAAAAATTTGTTAATTTGAATTTCGTGAGTCTTCGTGAGCGTGATTATTTCGTGAGCGTGAGAAAAATTTTAGTAACTCACGTGAGCGTGCGTGAACGTGAGCAACAAAAATTATTTCGTGCGTGATCGTGCGTGAGCAATATTTTTATTTCGTGAGCGTGCGTGAGTCAAAATTCACTCACGCGCCCATCTCTAGTCCAAAGCTTTAAAAGTAGGTTAGGTTAGGTTGTAAGTGGCTGCTGACGTTTTACGTCAACACTCGTAGACTCTGAGGTCCATTGTGATACCACGGGACCGTAATAGGTTTCCCTACTAGTCCCTGTCGTTAAACCAGTTTGAGCTTCTTATGAAACTCTTTAGATGTTGAATTTTGACATCCGACAAATCAGAAAGATCGTACAGCTCCCTAGATCCCAGTGAAGCAAGTCTCTGACCAGAAAGTGCCGGGCAATGGCAAATAAAGTGTTCGATAGTTTCCAACTCCTCTTCATCCATGCAACTTCGGCAAAAGTCATTCGAAGGCACGTTTAACCGCTCTGCGTGCTTCCCTTTAAGACAGTGTCCGGTAATTATAGAAACCACCGTCGAAATCTCTCCTCTTGGAAGCGATATCAGCTCACTTGTGCGCCCCTGATTAAGAGAAGGCCAAATCAGTCGTGTTGTCTCACACGTCCATCCATTTTCCCATCTTTGTATAGTCTCCGTCGCAGAACAAAGCTGTAGGTTTTGCTTGCAAGTTTCTGGAGGCATACCAACACATTCCAATTCTATTGGAACCTGTAAGGTAGTTCCCAGTTTTGCAAGCTCATCGGCTTTGCAATTCCATGGAATGTCTCTGTGCCCTGGGACCCATATGAGTCGTATGCTAAACTGCCTGGCCATCTCATTTAAAGACGTGCGGCAGTTAAGGGCAGATCTTGTTTTCAGAAACATTGAATCCAGGGACTTGACCGCGGCTTGACTGTCAGTATAGATGTTGACTGCGGTTGTAGACAAGACATTGCAGCTCAACCAGTCAGCCACTTTATTTATTGCCAGCATCTCTGCCTGGTAAACACTGCAATGATCTGACTCCAAAGCCCACTTGTTCGTGCAGCCTCGATCCATCTGTGTAAAAATTTATGGTAGCTCCACTACCCGCAGTATCCCCCATCCAAGACTCCCTGGATGGTATCATAGTGGTAAAGTGGTGCTCAAAGAGGCTCAAAGAGGGAGCACAGTCCACATTTTGTGGTATTGTTATCTTCTTCAAGATCGCGCTATGGCCACAATCGCTGCTCCTCCATTGCAGCGTGCTATTAAGTCGAATTGCCGACGCAGCCGCATACTGCCTACCCAATATGTCCAATGGTATCAGGTGAAGGAGGATTTCTAATGCAGCCGTAGGTGTAGTACGAGGAGCACCAGTGATGCACATCGACGCCATTCTCTGTACCTTCGTGATAAAGACACAGTTCGCTTTTGTTTCTAAAGCAGGCCACCAGACAATGATTCCATACAGCAAAATTGGACGCACCACTGCTGTATAGATCCAATGAACGACTTGAGGGCTAAAACCCCATCGTTTTCCAATGGCCCTTTTACAGGAATATAAAGCAATCGTTGCTTTTCTCACCCGTTCCTCAATGTTACGCCTGAAATTCAACTTCCTATCTAGAAATACTCCAAGATACTTGGCTCCATCTGAGAAGGTGATTTCAGTGCCGTCCAGAGAAATTGGATCAAAAGCAGAAATCTTTTTTTCCCTTGTAAACAAAACAAGCTCTGTTTTACTTGGATTGACTCCTAGACCATAGTCTCTTGCCCATTTAGACAGATCTTTCAGAGAACCCTGAAGAATGTCCCTCAATGTTGGCAGATGCTTCCCCTTTACCGCTATCGCGACATCGTCAGCATATGCGACAATATGACAACCACGTGCTTCTAGAGATAGCAGCATTGAATTCAGTGCCAGGTTCCAAAGAAGCGGCGAAAGAACACCTCCTTGTTGTGTGCCCCTATTAACAAATCGAGATATGACGGGCACTCCCAATTCAGACGTTATACGTCTATTGGCAAGTAGGTTTTCCACCATTAAAACGATCCCACGCTTTACTCCTAGACCAGACAATGCCAAAACTATTGAGTCTGGGATGACATTATTAAAAGCCCACTCTATATCAAGAAATAATTTCCTTCCCCCCCCCCTGGATCCGCGCCTGTGTGAAAGGTACTTTTTATAAAAGGTACTTTTTATAACAAATATTTTTTTTAATGTACTTTCTATTAGGGCTGATTTTTATAATAGCTTCTTTTTATAAAAGGTACTTTTTTATAAAACCCGAGTAAACATTTTTATATGATGCAATATATAATGATATATAACACAATATATATTTATACGCAACTTAATCCGAATAATGGTGGATGTTTTTGGATTAAAAAAGATCAACTTGTATAAAATATGATTTAATTTCATCCGAGTTTTGACCAGACATTGCTATATGTTTGAGCATTGGTATTATATTTTTTCTATTTTAAATTATTTTAATTTTAAAATTCGTCAAATTCACTTAACGCTTTAATTGTATTTAAACAACTTAAAATATTTGAATTATCAATTAATATTGTACTACACTGTAGCTTAATTTCCAATATTTTGTGTATTTATTGTCTACTTCTTCATATAGTTACAGTTTTAGAACACTAGTTGTGTATAAAATCAAAATCTGAAATAAAAATTGAGGCAGTTTTGTTTTATAACGTTTGTCGAAAACAAGTCTTTGTTCATTTCGTCTATCCCCGTGCAATTTATTTTTGGTTTTGCTAAGTTTTAAATAATAAAACTACCAAGCTCAATCATTTTTGGCTCCCAACGTGGGGCGAGAATTCGGAAATATTAAAACATTTTAAATTGTTAAATTAAATAAATTTAAATAAAACAACCATTTGTGTTTTTTAAAGTTTCTATGTAAAAACCTTCAGAGTTTTATAAATTTAAAAAGAAGTAATACGTACAAATTACCATTAAAAAAAAAAGAGAGTACATCTAACGGTGTTCTTAAATTGTTGTTGCCCTCAAAAATTAAATTTTTTGTAGCTTATTGATTCTCTTACTAACATAAACCATCGCAAATCATCGTGACTTCCTTCATCGTTTGAATTTTAAGAGAAATCAATCAAAAGTTTTCATAAACAACTTTTTGCTGTAACATCAGTCACCAAATTTAACCACAATAAATAAATTGGTGATCATCTCTTTGTATGTTAAACGAAAACTGTTATACGCATTAAGAAATTGAAACGAAATAATTTCTCTAAATATTATGGCTGATTTAGAAACTCTTACAAAACAACGGCAGGCATCAAAAGGAAATGTAACAAGAATTAAAAATTTAATTTCTTCTTCAATGTCTATAGCTGAATTAGAATGTCGTTTGTCTTTAGTTGAAGCATATTTTAAACAGATGTTGTCTATACAAACAAATATCGAAGAACTTAATCCAAAAGACACAGCAAGAGCTGATGTTGAGGATTTGTGTATCAAAACAAAATCAAAAATTATAGAATTGTTGGGTGACAATTATAAACGACAGAATTTTGACACTTCTTTTGCTATACCATTTACACAACATAGTAAGCTTCCAAGTCTTGATTTGCCTACATTTGATGGAAAGTATTCTGCATACAAAAACTTCTATTCATCATTTAAACAATTTGTCGATGATGATACATCGTTATCTAAAATAGAAAAATTTAATCATCTTTTACATTGTTTATCGGGTCAAGCTTTAGATACAGTTCGAGCATTTCAAATAACATCGGAAAATTATGAAAAAGCATTAAAACGACTGAAAGAGCGTTATGACAATAACACTTTAATTTTTTTAGAGCACATTCAGAATCTTTATGATTTACCAAATGTGAATAAATCATCTGGTGTGCATTTGCGTAGTTTGGTCGATAGTGCATCTGCAATCTATGGTTCACTCAAATCATTAGGAAGTTCTGAAGAAATAAGTAACGCTTTGATTATTCATTTAATAAGCCAAAAAACAGATACTGATACACAAATAAAGTGGAGAGAAAATTTAGACTATTCAAAACTTCCATCATGGGATCAGTTCTGTAAGTATTTAGAACGGAGATGCCAGTTTTTTGAATCATCAGAAAATGTTCCTACTCATTCTGGAACAAACTCAAACCATCCAAAGCGTCATTCACTACGTCAACAAAATTCTCGTTCGTCTTTCTATACTCAACAAAAATCGTGTTTACTTTGCAAATGCCAAGATCATTGGATCAGCGGGTGTTCACAATTTAAAACAATGACTAGTGAAAAACGATTCGAAAAAGTCAAAGAATTAAATTTGTGCATAAATTGTCTATCAGAAGGTCACATGGTTTCTAAATGCTCATCCAAAAACAGATGTAAAGTTTGCAAAAAGTCTCATCATACGATGCTTCACCGAACAACAACCACAACAACAACACAAAATAATGATTCATCGCCGCCGGCTTTGGCCTCTTTACCTTCATCGTCGTCTTCGTCTTCGTCATCTGCAACCGTAAACGTTCACATGGAACAATCATCAGATGGAGTAATTTTAGCTACTGCTGTCATTCTTGTTCGTGATAATCTTGGTGAGTTAAAACTGTGTCGTGCTCTTTTAGACTCATGTTCGCAAGTTAATCTCATTACGGAAAACTTTGCAAAAGCATTAAATTTGCCTAAGAGAAAAACATCAATTAATATAATTGGTGTCGGATCTACATCAACAAAAATCAAATTTGAAACAAACACAGCAATTCGTTCTCGTTATAATAGTGAAGAATACTCAATAAACTTTTATATTACAAATCGTGTTTCTGGGTATCAACCAAATATGGATCTAGATATACAAAATTGGAATTTGCCCTCTAAATTAAATTTGGCCGACGAACGATTTAATGAATCTCAGCCAATCGACATGTTGATAGGTGCTGATGCCTTTTTTGAAATTCTTGGTACTAAAAAGATTAAACTTGGGTCTTATTTACCAATTTTACAAGAAACTTGCTTTGGCTACATAGTGTCAGGAAGCTATAAAACATCAAAAAGTGTACGCAAATTTCAATCATATACTACAATTACAAATAATACTGATGAAAGTCTCAACAAACAGCTAGAACTTTTATGGTCTATGGAAAAAGTATCATCTTTGTCAACAAATTATAATGCAGAGCATCAAGCTTGTGAATCAAACTTTATAAAAAATGTTGAAGTTTTAAGTGATGGACGTATTCAAGTCATGTTGCCGTTTAAGGACGATCCTTCTATGCTAGGGTCGTCATACACCTCAGCCTTGAAAAGATTTCAATCTTTAGAAAAGCGTTTGTCTCACGATTCAAATGTTAAACTACAGTATATACAGTTTATGAAGGAATATGAAGATTTAGGGCATATGACCCGAATAAATCCACACTCAAAATAATTACTCTGTTAAATACTCTGTAAAATGACTGTAATCTCAATTCGACAGATATTTGACCAAGTTATCTGCCGAAATACAGATTTTAAGATAATTCTTTGTATTTTCTGTAACCGAAAAACAAAATTTTATCTGTAATTTTATTTTTACTTTGTAATCTCTATTTTACAGATAATAAACAGAGTTTTTTGTTAAAATACAGATTTTTAAAAAAATACTTTATTCTTTTTTTCGTAACCAAAATACCAAATTTCATCTGTAATTTTACTATTGCTCTGTAATGAAGTTTTCAAATAAAAATCTCGTCTTTAAAAAGCGTCTTAAATTACAATAAAATTTGGTAAGTTTTACGAGGATGTAGTGTTAAATTGGAGGTACTCGTAAAATACTCGTAATTTTCACAAAAATAAAAAAAAAAATTTACAATTTGGAAAAATTTACTCGATGGCATTTCCCAATTGTCAACACTACTTGCACATTAAGGAAAATTAAATTGATCAGCAATCAAATAGTGAATAAAATAGTAAAATTCTGGCGCTTTTATCAATATTTTGATTCTGAAAATTTAAAGTTTTTTTTATAGAAATCATTTTACAGAGTTTTCTTCGTAAAATAACAAAAAATCTTGCTGGTTGGAAATCTATGGTATTTTCTGCTGGCTCAGCAGAGTATCTCTGTAATTTAACAGAGTGATTATTTTGAGTGCAGACTTCGATAAGCCACATTTTTATTTGCCACACCAATACGTACTGAAACCATCTAGTGTCAGCACCAAATTACGTGTTGTCTTTGACGCGTCCTCAAAAACTTCATCAATGAAATCGTTAAATGATATTTTGTGTATTGGTCCCACTATTCAAGATGAATTGTATTTATTGCTCATTCGATTCAGACTTTTTAAATACGCTTTGACAGCTGATATCGCTAAAATGTATAGAATGGTGTTGGTGAATCCGTGTCATCGGCCATTTCAACAAATCTTGTGGAGATATCACAAAGATCAACCCATTTCCACTTATCAACTAAACACAGTAACATATGGAATGTCTGCGTCACCATACTTAGCAATTCGTAGTTTGCAGTTTATTGCTGACCAATATCAACATAAATATAAAATTGGTTCAGAAACAATAAAAACACAATTTTACGTTGACGACTTGTTAACCGGAGCGAACGATGTAGAAACTCTTTGTCAAATCAAGGAAGAAACAACATTATTATTAAAACAAGGTGGGTTTGAATTAACAAAATTTAAATCTAACAATCCTCTGTTACAGTTAGAAGATAACCAATCTAAAAATATGAACATCAATGATGAAGCTATCACAAGCGCACTTGGTATAACTTGGAATCCAATATCAGATCAGTTTCTTTTTTCTTTTCAACCTAAAAAACAATACATCATCGTTACAAAACGTTCCATTTTATCATTGGTATCGTCTATCTTCGATCCAATGGGTTTAGTTTATCCTATTGTCATTCAACCAAGAGTTTTATTGCAAGATTTGTGGATTAACAAAGTCGATTGGGATTCCGAAGTAAACTAAAAGTCAAGAGAATCGTTTTTAAACTTTATAGAGGACCTTAAAAATTTACATTTATTAAAAGTACCACGATATGTCTTACAACCAAATTTAGTTTCACTACAGTTACATGGTTTTTGCGACGCGTCAATACGAGCATATGGATGCTGCCTCTACGCTCGCTCTATAAATGAAGAAGGTCAAGTGTTTGTCCAATTAATAACATCAAAATGTCGAGTAGCACCTACAAAAAAGAGAACGATTCCGCAACTAGAATTGTGTGCCGCACATCTTCTTTCTAAACTGTGTTCCAAAATAGCACCTGTTTTTAAAAAATTTAATCCAGAAACATTTCTGTGGTCAGATTCAACCGTAGTTTTACAATGGCTTAAAAAACACTCATCTACACTCATGACTTTTGTGGGAAATCGAATATCCGAGATTCAAGAAGAAACTTCAAAATTCTGTTGGCGTCACGTACCAACATCAAATAACCCAGCAGATATTCTATCTCGTGGATGCACAGTATCTGAGTTAACAACATCCATTTGGTATTCTGGTCCAGCATTTCTACAAAAATCACCTGAAAGTTGGCCAGAGACGCAACTGCCATCGCATGACAAAGACGTAAATTCAGCCATTCGCAAAACAGCTTTAAAGTGTCACACAATTGAAAACCCTGTTTTGAGTTTTATAGATCGTACCAGTTCATACAACAAAATTCTTCGTGTAATATGTTGGTTGTTTAGATTTCGTTATAAAAACAAACGCAGTCTAATTTCACCAGAAGAACTTACTCGTGCGTTACACTGTACTGTTTGGATAATTCAACAACATCACTTTTCTGAAGAGTTTAATATTTTAAACAAAGATCAACAAGTAAAAAACTCTCTTAAATCTCTTAGTCTTTACATACAAAATGTGGATGGGTTTCCACTGATTCGTGTGGGAGGTCGTTTACAGAACGCTAATATTCCTGAAAATCGTAAACACCCGTTTTTGTTACCAAAAGATTCTCATTTTGTTAAAACTTTAGTACATGATCTTCACATCAAAAACTATCATGCTGGTCCAAAAGCTCTTTTAGCTTTTATTCGACAAAATTTTTGGATAATCGGTGCTAGATCCATAGCTAGAAAGACGGTTCGTTCATGTACCAGCTGTATACGATACAGACCAAAACTCATGCAGCAAGTAATGGGTGAATTGCCACCTGAACGTGTAACTCCTGCAAGACCATTTGAAAGATGTGGAGTGGATTTTTGTGGACCTATATACACCTATTTAAAAATAAGAGGAAAGCAGCCATATAAATGTTATGTGTCCATTTTCGTATGTTTTGTGACCAAGGCGGTCCACATTGAAGCAGTATCTGATCTTTCATCTGAAGCCTTCATAGCTGCCTTAAAGCGATTGATTGGTCGGCGTGGTTTGCCATCTCATATTTTTTGTGATAATGCCACAAATTTCATTGGGGCAAATACGCAACTCAATGATCTCAAAAAATTGTTTACGGATAAGTCGTTCAAAAATAGTGTTAATGCTTTTTGTTGTAAAAACTTTATTAATTTTAATTTTATTCCCCCCAGGGCACCTCATTTTGGAGGCCTTTGGGAGGCCGCAGTAAAGTCTGCTAAAGGTCATCTCTATCGCACTCTAGCCAATGCTAAAATGAATTATGAAGAGCTTTCAACAACGCTAATCGAGATTGAAGCCATTATGAATTCTCGTCCAATTTCATCTCAATCAAGTGACCCAAACGATTATGAAGCACTGACCCCTGGTCATTTTTTGATTGGTGGTCCATTAAATTCTATACCTGAACAAACGATTGAGTGTCATGAGATTAGTTATCTTCAGAGGTGGAAACGTATTACAGCAGCAAAACAACAATTTTGGGAAAAGTGGTCAACCGACTATTTAAATGAGATGATACAGAAAAGTCGTTGGTCCGAAACAAAACCAAATATTCATCAAAATACCCTTGTCCTTATACACGAAGATAATGTGTCACCTTTGAAGTGGGCTCTTGGTCGAATAGTATCTACTTATCCCGGCAGAGATGGAAAAATTAGAGTGGCAGACGTTAAAACTTCAAAAGGTTTATTCCGAAGACCAGTGCACAAGTTAGCTGTACTACTCAACCCTTGAAAGTTAGCACTTTCACCGCGGCCGGAATGTTTGAGCATTGGTATTATATTTTTTCTATTTTAAATTATTTTAATTTTAAAATTCGTCAAATTCACTTAACGCTTTAATTGTATTTAAACAACTTAAAATATTTGAATTGTCAATTAATATTGTACTACACTGTAGCTTAATTTCCAATATTTTGTGTATTTATTGTCTACTTCTTTATATAGTTACAGTTTTAGAACACTAGTTGTGAAATAAAAATTGAGGCAGTTTTGTTTTATAACGTTTGTCGAAAACAAGTCTTTGTTCATTTCGTCTATCCCCGTGCAATTTATTTTTGGTTTTGCTAAGTTTTAAATAATAAAACTACCAATATATTGGTGGATCTAATTAGATCTAATTTCATAAAAACATATAAAATCCTGGTGTTTTTTGGTTTGGGTTGAGATACACCATACTTAGGTCAACGATACATTCACCAAACATATAATTTTCTAAAACAAAAAAATGTTTGGGTACGATTCGAACCAGATAGGGGATATACATAACCCTAATAAGGAAATGTTTAGGAACATTTTAAAAAGTTTTCTTTACTTTGCCTAAAAAAACTTCGAAAATTTTTGGTTAATTGGAAACATATAGTTTTATATGGAACATAATAAGCTATATATAATTTGATGTTAAATTATACAGAAAAACAGATTTTGTATTGACCCTCATATTATTTTATTTAATTATATCAAGCGTACACCTTTTAATCCGAATCATGATTAAATTATATATTACTACGTATGACTGCATTACAAAAATTTAGAAAATATCGCACGGATGTATAATCATATATAATTTATTATGTTTGTATCAAGTTATATATTGTAATATACGTTTATTTTTACTCGGGAAGGTACTTTTTATAAAATGTACTTTTAATAAAAGGTACTTTTTATAAAAGGTACTTTTTTTTATAAAAGGTACTTTTTTATTAAAGGTACTTTTTTACAAAAGGTACTTTTTTATAAAAGGTACTTTTTTATAAAAGGTACTTTTTTATAAAAGGTACTTTTTATAAAAGGTACTTTTTTATAAAAGGTACTTTTTAATAAAGGGTACTTTTTTATTAAAGGTACTTTTTTATAAAAGGTACTTTTTTAGCGACATGGCGAGACATTGGCGCAATTATAAAAACCAAAAGCTATCTTCTGCTCAACGAGTAGATTTAGGGCACCCTTTTTGTCCTAGGTGGAAACACTTCAAGGCGGATGAGCCAAATAGTAATGGTCAATGGCATTGGATCGAGCAGGCAAGGGGAAACCACTCGATTTAATTCCCAAGAGAACAAAACAAACATGATATGTCACTATGCTCTGACAAGAGCGATGGAATAAAGAGAGAGAGACTTTTTTATAAAAGGCACTTTTTTATAAAAGGTAATTTTTTATAAAGGTACTTTTCTATAGAAGGTACTTTTTTATAAAAGGTACTTTTTTATAAAAGGTACTTTTTTATAAAAGGTACTTTTTTCTAAAAATTATTTTTTTCTAAAAGGTACTTTTTTATAAAAGGTACTTTTTATAAAAGATACTTTTTATTAAAGTTACTTTTTATAAAAGGTACTTTTTGCAAAGGTTACTTTTTACAAAGGGTACTTTTTAAAAAAGGTATTTTTTATTAAGTGTGTTTTTTAAAAAGGTACTTTTTATAAAGGGTACTTTTTAAAAAAGGGAATTTTACAAAAGGCAGTATCCCACATTCTAAATTTCAGGTGTCTAGGATTATTATATTTGGAAATATAAGAAGTACCAAACGTACACTTGTTTTTCCCTTTTACGACTCTTAGAAACAAAATTTTCAAAAAGTACCTGTTCCAGAATGTTTAATTTCAATTAAGGTTCCAACATTCCATTTATTAAGTGTCTATGATTATGATTATTTCAGTATATAAAAAGTACCAAAAGTACAATTTTTTAGAAATCTTTAGAATCCAATTAAAGTATAACTTCCCCCCCAAAAAAAGTAGATTTAATTCCTAACTACTCTGCCTATTATAGTACAACGTATACAAAACTTACTTTTTCAGAAATTATACAGATATTTTATTATACGGATTAAAGCATAATTTCAAATTTAAATATGCTTTAGTGTTGTGGTACAACCAACTAAATACTTTATTGTAAAAACCACCATCATCATCTCCTTTATTCACCTTTTGTAATCCGACAATGCCACAATGCTTTACCTCAGAAAAAAGGACTTTGTTTTCTTTTATAGAATTATAATGGCAAAATAAAAATGTACAACACGCACCATTGATTATAGGAATTTTGTTTAGCGGCTTCTTGGTAGAAATAAGGTAATAAATGTTTATACCTTATTTTTGCTGTTTTTTTTTTTTTGGGGGGGGGGGGGGGGGAAATAAGGCTTGTTTTACACAACATTTAATCCTAGATATTAGTAATTTATATGATTGGGTATAGTTTTATAATTTTGTAGAAGATCATGCACTCAAAAAAAAAATAACCTGGTTAAATGACAAGAAAAGTTTGTATTTTTTTTTTTTTTGCTACCTCCTATTTGACAAGAATTTTACAAGCTTTTCACCAATAATTTTGTAATTTTACAAGATTTTTAACAATAAAATTGTAAGTTTAGAATATTTTTGGCGCGATAAATCTTACAAGGAGGTTTCGTTAATTTACTAGATTTTTTGTTACCTCCTATTTTACTAGAATTCCTAGTAAAAATTATGAGCTTTTTTGTAATTTTACAAGCTTTTTACCAATAAAATTGTAAGTTTAAAACTTTTTTGGCGTAATAAAACTTACAAGAAAATCTCGTGAATTTACTAGATTTTTTTTCTAAAAAACTTTTGAAATTTGTAAAATTACAAAAAAAAAAAAAAATGTAAAATTACAAAAAAATGTAAATTTCGATAAAAAAATTTTTGTTAAAAATTAAGGAGAACTGTCAGATATTGGAAAAATGGGATTCGGAGACTTTTTCTAGTGATTTGACAAGGTTTTTTTGTGTGTGAATATTTAAACCTATTACACTGTGCAACATTAAATTTTACAGTATAATGGATACCAATGGGAAATGATAGTTAGCTATTAGTAGACTAATAACACCAGTTTACAGAGATTTTGACCCACGACATTTTGTGTTTGAATCCGAAAATCCCCTCCAAAGTTTCAAAAGTAGAACAGTTTTCGAGATATTGCCGACTTTTCAAATTTTTATATTTTTAAAAAAGTGGTTTTACTTAAATTAAAATATCTCCGGAGCAAATTCATTGATTTCATTGTTTTTGGTTTTAAATTAAAGGTAATTTAGATATCTTTTAACCCGACATACAAAATTTTTCAATCTGATTATCGCCTTAAAAGCTATAAACCAATACATATATCCGCAATTTTTACATAAAAAATAATTGCAAATGTAATGGATTGAAAACTGTATAAGGCGTATGATTAATTTTGTTATTGCCTTTAAATAACAATCATACGCAACGGTGCACAGTAAATGGGCAAAATCGGATCAGGTGGAAGAACTAAACTAAATATGTAAGAGAAAAAATCATAACAAATCAATTTACAAACATTTAACGCAAAGGGAAAGGTGTCCCCCAATGCTACCGCCCACCTAGTCCACAAAAACCAAATAAAAAACGATCCTGACAATTTTAATATCCTCCACTCTTGTAAAAGAGGGTATTATAAGTTTGTCCTTCCGTTTGTAACACTTCGAAATATTGGTCTAGGACCCCATTAAGTATATAATATATCTACCCAGTCAGAAAAATACAAAAGGGCCAAGGTTGGCAAAGCGTTGGTGCCAGTA
This sequence comes from Pegoplata infirma, assembly GCA_963921195.1. Taxonomy (NCBI): domain Eukaryota; kingdom Metazoa; phylum Arthropoda; class Insecta; order Diptera; family Anthomyiidae; genus Pegoplata; species Pegoplata infirma. The sequence continues at coordinate 172,615,091 of OY992538.1, read as the reverse complement.
TTACCAACGTTGGCCGATAACACGGTTTGCAACTAATACTGTACAGTGGCATTGTTGGATTGATAACGCCAGATGTAGCTCCGCCAATTGTTTTTTCTGGTGTTGGCAGACTGTTGGCAAAACAAAAAACACTGCACATCACCAGTGTCATATTTTTAAGTAATACTACGCTGTGCCAAAGTCGGATTTACAAAAAATACTGTACAGTGCTATTGTTGGATTGATAACGCCAGATGGGGCTCGGGCCAATTGTTTTTTCTGGTGTTGGCAGACTGCTGGCAAAATAAAAAACACAGAAAATGAAAAAACTTTTAAATGGGAATATTGATACAAAAATAAAGAATTGGATTTTTCAAAATATCAGAACCCTTACACAAAAATGTATAGACGGACTATTATTGATACTTAGATCGGAAGGGCACCTGTCTCTCCCAAAATGCTGTAAAACATTATTGCAAACTTCTCGTATAAGAGGAGAAACTGAAATAATGAAATGTTCTGACGGCACTCTGGGAACATTTCAATACTTTGGAGTAAAATCTAATCTAGATGTTATCATACATCCAAATCTTTATACGGAAAATAATATTGAATTATTGATTCACGTAGACGGAATGGACATATTTAATAAGTCCAAAAAAGGTTTTTGGACATTAATGGGAAGAGTTGTTGCAAGAAATTACACCACTAAGCCATTTATAATAGCATTATACTTTGGAAATTTGTATCCGAAGTTAATACTTTAACTAATGAAGGTACACACAAAAATTAGAAAAAAAAAAAAAAATTAAATATTTTTTTTACTTATATTATTTTAGGTGTCGAGGTCCACGGAAAACAATTTACATTTAAAATATTAGCTTTTTGCTGTGATATGCCTGCCCGAGCGTTTATCAAGTGTACCAAGGGTCACACAGGTTTTTTTTCTTGTGAAAGATGCACCGTAAAAGGAGAAACAGTAAATAAAACACGCATTTTTAAAGAAAGAAATTGTGAACAACGTACGCTCCAGTCGTTTAGAGAAAAGGCTAACGCTGAGCACCATTTAGCTAAAGAAACCAGTCCACTTCTCGATATTCCTAACTTTGACTTAATAAAATCCGTCGTTTTGGATGAAATGCATATGTTGTACCTTGGAATTGGGAAAACGTTACTTCAGAAACTTATTTTTAAGAATCCAGATTCTTATATTTCCGAAGAAAACGTAGCAATTATGCAACAAAATTTTTCAAAATTATCTAAAGATATTACAGCTGAGTTCCAAAGAAAAACGTTTGATTTAATGGATACAGGAAATTGGAAAGCTACACAATATCGTTTTTTTTTATTATATGGCGGAGGGATAGTTTTGAAAAATGTATTGAAATCTAATCAGTACAGACATTTTTTACTTCTTTTTACAGCTTGTCGAATTTTGTCATCTAGCAAATTAGCTACATTGAAAGCTGATTATGCTAAGCAGTTATTAAGGAAATTTGTTGAACTTATGTTATATTTTTATGGACCAAAATCACATACAATGAATATTCACAACCTTATTCATATCGCAGATGACGTTGTTAATATAGGGGCGCCGCTATCTCAATTTTCCGCGTTTGATTTCGAAAATAGCCTAGGTTTTATAAAAAGTATTATAAATTCTCCAACCAACCCCATCGAAGAAGTTCAAAGAAAACTTCATATTTTTCGATCAAACGATTCATCAAATAATTTTCCATTGGATTCTCTTGGACAAATTTTAGAAACCTCGGAAATAGGAGTTACTTTTAGCTTTGTTATTATCGAAGGCAATAAAATTTCACCACTTCCTCCTGATAACGTATGCTTACTAAGAAATGGAAATGTTATTACGGTTAACGAAATTTTTAGTAGGAAAGTGTCGAATTTCAAATGTGATGATATTTTTTTAAAGGCAACGTTTTTCTTGAAGTTACTGATTTTGTGGAATATCCACTTCCATCAAGTGAAATAGGATTGTATGATGTTAGAAAATTAGATGAAAATAACACTGAAATTAACATAAGTATGGTAGAATTCAAGTGTATTCTTACTACATGTGATGATAAAACAATTGCTATTACTCTATTACACTAATTTTAATAATATATATGTAAATTATTTAATAACTCTTTGTTAATATAATAAAAGGTGTAATAAAAACAATATTTAATCGAAATCCAACCGCTTAAAAATAATTAATAAAAAAATAAATGGTCGTAAATGTTGTATTAAATGTACTGGCAGAGTACAATTCTGTTTGTAATTGTTAACGTTGAAACGCTGTTGGCATTTCCAATAAATCCAGTGCTCCGCCAGTACAATATTTTTTGTACGGTTGGCAGTTTCTGATTGGGTATATATATAATTTCCCTATTCGTGTGTTCCTCTTTTTTGTCTATCCAGAGCTTTTTGAAGCCCACTGATGAGCTACAAAGCTGAAAATTGGCATGCTTATAGTAAAACACCTGGGGCAGATCCTAACGTAGCCGGATTTTCGATTTTTTGTCTGTAGGCGGAGAAATAAGCGGGAAAGTGGGCGTGGCAAAATGCAATTTTTTGACGTTTTTGCTTAATTTAAAGACCCCAAATGACTTAGGAATCTGAAAATTTCCTAGAATATAGTCCTAACGATGCCGCATATCCCCAAGTAGTCGGATTTAAAATTTTCGCAATGTGGGCGGAGAATTGAGGGGAAAAGTGGAGTGGCAAAATTTAGATTTTTTTAACATTTTTACTTCTTTTGAAGCCCCTAAATGACTTAGGAAGCTGAAAATTTCCTAGAATATAGTCCTAACGATGGCGCATATCCCCAAGTAGTCGGATTCAAAATTTTCGTAATGTAGGCGGAGAATTGAGGGAAAAGTGGCGTGGCAAAATTGGGATTTTTTAAAATTTTTACTTCTTTTGAAACCCCAAATGACTTAGGAAGCGGAAAATTGCATAGCATTTAGTTCTAACAATGAAGCATATCCTGAAGTAATTGGATTTAATATTTTTAAACTGTGGAAGAAGAATTAAGAGAAAAATGGGGCGTGGCAAAATTGTGTTTTTTAATATTTAATTTGAAGACCCCAAATGATATATGAAGATGAAAATTGGCATTTTTGCTTATTTTAAAGTCCTCTAATGACTTAGGAAGCTAAAAATTTTCTAGCGTAAAGTCCTATCGATGAAAGATATCCTGAAGTAGTCAAATTTTAAATTTTTGGACTGTGGGCGGAGAATTGAAAGGAAAATGGGGAGTGACAAAATTGAGATTTTTAACATTTTAACTTCTTTTGGAGCCCCAAAGGAAGCGAAAAATGCACAGAATTGGCATGTATATAGAAGGTTTCATGTGGAAGATCAACACGAGCCTGGATTTTTGATATCCAGTGTATGGGTGGAGAATAAGAAAGGCAAAGGGCGTGGTAAATTTATTTCCATCTATTTTCTGAATATATATTTTATTTTTTTGTGTTTCTCTTATTTTTTGTGAATCCATCGCCTTTTGAATCTCATTGATGGACTTAAAAGCTTAAAATTGGCATGTATATAATAAAACACCAGGGACAGATTCTTACGAAGTCGGATTTTTTGCCTGTGGGCGGCGAATTACGAGAAAAAAGGGACTTGGCAAAAAATTTTTTTTTTAACATTTAAGAGTATTTTTAAGCTCAGCCCCAATAAATACGGAAGCTGAGAATGCCTAACATGTAGTCCTTACTATGAAGTATACTCTAAAGTAGTTCGATTTAACATTTTTGGAATGTAGATGGAGAGTTAAGAGGAAAAAGGGGCAAGGCAATATTGTGTTTTATTTTTTTTATTTGACTAACTTTAAAGCCCTAATGACCTACGCAGCCGAAAATTGCAAGCATATTGTCCTGACACTGGAGCATATCCTTAAGTAGTCAGACTTAAAATTTTTGGACTGTGGACGGAGAATTGAGAGGGAAAAGGGGCGTGGATACGAGTATAGTACTAACGATGGAGCTTATCATAAAGTAGTCAGATTTAAAAAATTTGGAATACACAGAAAAAACAGTTTAATTGTGCCAGCCGAATTAAGAGCCAACTGCATGGTTTAATTACAACAACTGAAATTTTCGGTTGCGATTACCGAAATTTATTTGGACCAACAGAAGTTATATTTTCAAAACAAATTTTGGTTATGGCAACCGAAAATTTCGGTTGTTGTTATTAAACTATGCAGTTGGCTCTAAATTCGGCTGGCACAACTAAACTGTTCTCTCTGTGTAGGGACGGAGAATTAAGAGAAGAAATGGGCGTGAAAAAATTATGTTTTTACATCTATCCTAATTTTGAAGACACCTTATGACCTTGAAAGATGAAAATTAAAATACATATGGTACGGACAATGGCAAAGATCAACTCTGACCTGGATATCCAGTGAAAGGGCGGAAATACAAAAAATCCGTTGTGAATTTTGTTCAGTTTGTATATATAATCTGTAACGTAGCCGGATTTTCGGCCTTTAAGTCAGGGGAGTGGCGGAAGACGGCGAAATTTAGTTTTTAAATATTTAAACTATTTCTGAAACCCCTAATGACTAAGGAAGCTGAAAATGGTAAAGCATAAAGTATTGACAATGTATCATATCCTTATGAAGTCAGATTTAATATTTAAACTGTGTACGAAGAATTATAAGGAAAAACTTAAGTGGAAAAATTTTTGTGTTTTTTAACATTTTAACTAATTTTAAAACACTTCATGATAAAAAGAAAGATTAAAATTGCCATGTATATAGGAGTGACCATGGGACAGATCCACACGATGGATTTTTGATATCCGGTTTATGGACGGAGAGACGAAATGGGCGTTCTAAATTTAGTTCTAAATTTTTATCAATAAAACCTTTTATACTCATTAATTTTTTCCAGTTTGGGAAATATATTGATGTAACTCAATCTAGCAATATTAAATTTTTAAGCACAAACATATTTTTTTTTAAAGTTTGGTAAAATATTAGAACTATTGAGAAAAGTGATTTGGTGTTCCGCCTGGCAGGGACAGGCTATTCCACTAGTATATAAATAAATATATTATATTTATGATGCTATCACTCTGTTGAACACACTCTGACTTTTGAAAGTCAAAACGGAGACTGCTGAAGCTTGGCACATATATTTGTCATTCTCCCGGTCAGGTTGGAATTGTAAAATAAATTTTGGCTAGGGGGTTTTCGCGAATTTTCGAGACAAATTTTAGGCTTCTGAAGCTTGGTGTATATGAGGCATTCCACACCAAATGTCCCGCTACAGAAAAACATGTGTCTCATAAATTTCTGAATAGGTTGTTTGGATGGCCCTATATGGAACTAAGAAAATTTGGTTTTTGGTTTTTCAAATTTTCAAAAACTGGGCTTAGGAGGCGTGGTCAAATATTGGAAAAATGGTCAAATTTGTGGCGAGTTGCCTTGATTAAATATTTATCACATTAAAACGGAATGCCCACAATCTCAAAAATTTATATTCTAAAATAGTTTTGTATGGGCTATCCATGGACGTATACAGGAGGTGGGCACAGGGGGCACGTGCCCCCCCTTTTCGATTTGAAAATTTTTAAAATTTTATGCACAAAAATGCATTATACAAAAAAAATTCACAAGTTTCTCAACATTTTGATATTAAAAGAAACATTAATTTTTTTTATAAAAAACTCTAGAGTTTGAAATCATTTCATTTATACCGAAAAATCATTAAAATATGATAAAAACCACATAATATTAGTTTTATCTAATAAAAATTATGCATCAGGATCGTAAAAATTAATTTCTAAAAAACAATTTTCAAACATTAGGATAGGGAAGTATATCACCCCTTATGAACCGATTTCCCTAAAACTAAAAATATTTAATGGAGCAAAATTTTTACAAGGTTGTGCCCCGTTGGATAGGCATTAAAAAACATTTATTCTTATATGAAAATATCATATAGTTTCTTAGAAAGAAATGGCTGAAAAATAAAAAAAAATCGTCATTTTTTACCCATTTTTTGAACCCCAAAATCCCCGATGGGGTCGATGAGTGGAGACACTATAACCTTAAAATTGTTTCTTTTATTTAAGGGTTTCTTTTCAAGACATGTTTTTGTGGTCGCTTAAGAAGAATCTGAAGTTGGCGACAAATATTTTGAAAAAATAAACCGATTTGCTTGAAACTTTTTATACCCGAGTTTTTGAGGTCGCTTAATAAGAATCTGAAGTTAGATTTTCGAATGGCAGATTCTAATTTAGCAACCCAACAAACCGGTGCGTAAAGAGTTTTGAGTGACTATTTTATTTAAAAAAAAAATAATTATCGCCATCCGACATTTTGAAGTTTAAAAATCCAACTGCAAATTCTTCTTAAGCGACTTCAAGAACCCATGCATAAAGAATTTTAATCAAACCTGTAATATTTTTAAAAAATTTGGCGCCATATTGCATCCGCCAAATTAAAATTCAAAACCGTCACTCGGTATTCAAAACCAAATAATTTTAAGCAACTTCGAAATTTTTTAAAAAATTTTTAAACCCATATTTTAGAGAGAAGGGTGGACCGGTTGAAGTAACCCTCATATTTATTTTAGTTTCATGGAAATCGGTTAATAAGGGTTGAAATACTTCCATTCTAAGATCCATTTTCTGTATTTAAATCGGATTTATTATTAGTTTATTTAAATACTGAGATTCTGAAAAATTTTTTCTATAGAAACATTAATATCTGAGAATTTGTCAGACATTATTTTCATCAAAAATTTTTTAAAAGAAAATGTTTAGATTCTAAACATATTTCCTGTACAAAGATTTTCAGCTTTAAAAAAAAAATCTAATATTCCAAGACATTTTTATATAAATAAAGAATAATCGTGTTGGGGGGGGGGGGGGGGGGGAGATTATGGGTGTAGTCAAAAATCAATATTAATAGGCGATGACGAAAAAATTTTTGGGAATTGTGCCCCCCCGTTTTCAAATTCCTGGATACGTCGCTGGGGCTATCAATAATTTTTTTTTTTTTGTATTTTTTTTAAAATTTTTTTTTTTAAAGTTTAGATGTTTGTCCATCCACTCAAAAAAATTCAAAAACACGTTCTTCTTTTCTTTTGAGAAAATCGCATTTGAATTTTAAATTTCAATACAATTTTGTAATTTGCTTGTATTTGCTTGTTTTAACGTTGCGAATAAGTAATATTAATTGCAGAAATATTACTCATTTGCAACGTTAAAACAAGCAAATACAAGCAAATTACAAAATTGTTATGAAATTTAAAATTCAAATGCGATTATCTCGAAAAAAAGAAGAACATGTTACTGAATTTTTTTGTGTGGGTGGACAAACATCTAAACTTAAAAAAAAAATATAAAAAAAGTGGCCGGATTTTTGATAAATTGGCTTATTTAAAAAATGGAAAATTTCAGAACGTGTTCTGAAATTTTCCAAAAAAAAATTTTAATTAATAGCCCTTACAAAACTATATAATGTGATAAATATTTAATCAAGGCAACTCGCCACAAATTTGACAATTTTTCCAATATTTGGCCACGCCTCCTAAGCCCAGTTTTTGAAAAATTGAAAACCAAAAACGCAATTTTCTAAGTTCCATATAGGGCTATCCATACAACCTATTCAGAAGCTTGTGAGGCCCATGCTTTTCTGTAGCTGGACATTTGGTGTGGAATGCCTTATATGTGTATCATTTTCCTAGTCTGGTTGGTATTGAATTTCGGAAAGAATCGGTGAATTTCCGATTTGTTTCACCTTAAATTCACGTATTGAAAATTCGTTCAACAAGTTTTAAAAACATTTAAATCATTAAAGGGCAGTTTACACGTTAACTACCCTTGACTACCCTTATCTACTATTTCCCAGTATTGGTGATACGGTTTGCCGGGTTTAAATAATTTTGTATGAAAAATTATTTGAATTTGACAATTGCTATCCTCCAATACTGGGAAATAGTAGATAAGGGTAGTCAAGGGTAGTTAACGTGTAAATCAAGCTTAAATCACAAAAATAATTTACAACATATTTTTATCACTCAAAAATATTTTTACACTAAAAAAAAAAATACATTAAAAAAAAAATGTTACACTCAAAAAAAAAAAAATAATAGTATTTTTTTTACAAAAATGAATAATAAAAGTTTTTCATTCAAAATAAAATATTTCTAATCAAAATTGTTAAATTTTTTTCAAGTTAGAAAATTTACTTTCACTTAAAAATCGCATTGTGAAGGGTATTAAAGAATTTGGCCAAGTCGAATTTAACTTTTCTGCACTCAAAATAATAATAATACTGTTAAATAAAATAAAAACTCTTCTAATTTAACCATACCATACTTTTCCAGCCAGCAACATTTCTTGCTAATTTTACTATAAAACTCTGTAAAATGATTTGGACAAAAAAAATTTTTTAATTTACAGAGTTTCTAGTAAAATGTTGGTTGAATAAAACACCATTTAGCAAAGAAAAACTCTTTAAATTTACATATATTTGTAAAATGCATTTAATGCCATCAAAATTTTACAGAAACAACTCTGTAAATTTACAGAGTTTAGTAAAATACATGTTATTTTGTAAAATTTTTATAAGATTTTTGAAAAGATTTTTTTGGAACTTTTTTATTATTTTCTCAACAAAAAAAAAAATACAGAAAAAATGTTGGTGTTTTTTTTACAGAAAACTCTGTTTTTAACTATGAAAGATTACACAGAAATAAGTAGAAATATAGATAAAACTTTGTTTTTTGGTTAAAAAAACTACAGAGTTTTTCGCTTAAATCTGTATTTTAGCAAAAACCTCTGTTAGTTATCTGTAAAATTAATATTACAAAGTTAAGAGTAATATAACAGATGAAACTTTCAGATGAAAAAATACAAAATATTTTCTTTAAATCTGTATTTTGACAGAAAACTCTTTCAAATGTCTGTTAAGTTGAGGTTACAATCATTTTACAGAGTATTTTACAAAGTTATTATTTTGAGTGTACTTGTTACGAATTACAATTGGTCTTTCGGAAATTTTAATTTGAATATTCAAATTTCAATTGACCTTTTCTGAATTTTGATTGATCTTTTTCGAATTTCAATTGATTTTTTGTTTTAATTACACTTGATTTTTTAAGAATTAAATTTTTTCCGAATTGCAATTAAAAGTTGCGAATTTCAATTACAACCTCTGTAATTCTTGTAGATTTTTATAACTATTTTAAGTATTCTACTTTATTTATTATTTTATATTTTATAAATTTAAATTCTCTTGTAAGTAGTTGACATATTTAATTTGCTTATCTTAACAACCCAGTTGGAAAATGTGTCACTGAGGAAATTTCCACAGTGATTCCTTGAGGAAATGTCTTCAGGTTCTGACAAATCATAGGCAATCCTTGATGACATGTCCTAACATTGTCAGCACTGAATGTTTGCTTTAAGAGTGTGGACAATTCCTCTAAGACGTCTAAAAGGAAATGTCTTCAGAAAAGCAGTATATTAAATTAGAATTTTAAATGTGGACAACTCTTTAATTTCCAAGAAAAAGATGGCAATATTATCGACTTAATTAAAATAAAATCAAAATCTAACAAGTAGAATAAAAGTAATAAATAGACAAACAATTTTAAAAATAAAGTTTGGAACAAGTGGTTAGGTGCAGGACTAATAAACTGGAGGTTCCAGGTTCAAATCCAGTTGGGACTAAAAAAGGCGAAAAGTTTTTTCTAAATGTGAGAAAGATAATTTATAAAGGAAAATGGATAAAAGTAGAAACTAAAGGAAATACGAAAATTTTTTGTATATTCGCATGACCTATGTCAGACATTTCCCCAAAGAAGTCTTGGGTGACATGTCCCCAGAAGGTCAGCCCTGACCACTGCTGACTTTGAGTGAGGACATTTTGAAAATTTGTATGAAACTGTCCTCAACCCAGTACATAGAGATGTCTTGTGGATGTCAGGTGTGACTCTGACATGTCATCGCTCCGTCACTGAGGATGGCACGAGGACGTTGCCAACTGGGAAGTCAATGTCTTTCATTTTTATTTTTTTTTTTTTCGTAATGCCACAATATACAAGTATTTATATGTATAATCTGGGGTTACCTGTCTGTTAAGTTTTCTAACACATGTATTAAAATGTTTCATTCCCATGGCTTTTCTTTTTAAAAGCCACACAAATTATGTTGGGGTATTAAGGCTAATCCCTATGAACTATATTATATATATGGGGCATTCCATGTGAAATCGGACACTTTGAAAAACTTTTTTTTTAGATTTTCCCAATTTGTTTACAGTTTTTAGTACCCTTCGAAAACTCCTTCGTGGTAAATTTTCAGATTTTTTTGATGACCCGTTCAAAAGATAACAAATTTTTAAAAATTGGTAGTTTGTTCCTTTACTCAAACTTCTTTTAATCATAACTTCTTCAATAATGGTCCAAATTTCAAATTTTTTTTTTTCAAAATTTTTATTTTTTTATGTACTTTCTAAAAAAAAAATCCCAAAAAATTCTTAAAATCGCTCTAGTATGCGATTTTTAAGTTTTAAAATTTAAATCTCATTTTTGAAAATGTTTGTACTCTTCGATTTTTTTGAAATTTTTTCGTGTAAAACTTCTATCAATTCTACAAATTTTTTGCCCAGGAAGATCGTGGGATAACGATTATGACTATTTTTTAAAATTTTTTGAAAAAATTTTATTGTAATTTTTTAATCTTAAAATCATTTCTACTGCTCCAATGGTGCGTCATAGAGGGGTCATTTATAAGACCGACCCCCATTAATTTTTACGTCTTAACATTTCTTTGGAACAAACTAATACCCTATCTCCAATTTCTAAGGGGGCTCCCACACAAAACGACATTTTTTAAAATTTGTTCCAACTGCTCTAACTGTCCTAATAGAGCCCTTAGATCAACAAAATGTATGACCGACCCACAATATGTTCATTTTCTCTGAACACACCTACCCTCTATCTTTAACTGTTAAGGCGGTCCCCATACAATTTTTTTTATTTTTTGTAAATTTGTTTTATTTAATCAGCTTCTACCGGTCCAATGGTGCGTCCGAGAGGGGTCATTAGTGAGACCGACCCCCATTTATTTTTACCCTACAACATTTTTTCAAAACATACCTACGCCCTATCTCCACTCCCTAAATAGGCTCCCATACAAATAACAGTTGGAGCAAATTTTATAAAAATGTAATTTTGTATGGGAGCCTACTTAGGGAGTGGAGATAGGGCGTAGGTATGTTTTAAAAAAATGTTGTAGGGTAAAAATAAATGGGGGTCGGTCTCACTAATGACCCCTCTCGGACGCACCATGGGACCGGTAGAAGCTGATTAAATAAAACAAATTTACAAAAAATAAAAAAAATTGTATGGGGACCGCCTTAACAGTTAAAGATAGAGGGTAGATGTGTTTAGAGAAAATGTTTGGACTAAAAAAATATTGTGGGTCGGTTATACATTTTGTTGCTCTAAGGGCACTATTAGGGCAGTTAGAGCGGTTGGAACAAATTTTAAAAAATGTCGTATTGTGTGGGAGCCCCCTTAGAAATTGGAGATAGGGTATTAGTTGGTTCCAAAGAAATGTTAAGACGTAAAAATTAATAGGAGTCGGTCTTATAAAGGACCCCTCTATGACGCACCATTGGAGCAGTAGAAATGATTTTAAGATTGGAAAATTACAATAAAATTTTTTCAAAAAATTTTAAAAAATAGTAATAATCGTTATCCCACAATCTTCCTGGGCAAAAAATTTGTAGAATTGATAGAAGTTTTACACAAAAAAATTTCAAAAAAATCGAAGAGTACAAACATTTTCAAAAATGAGATTTAAATTTTAAAACTTAAAAATCGCATACTAGAGCGCTTTTAAGATTTTTTTGGGATTTTTTTTTTAGAAAGTACGTAAAAAAACAAAAATTTTGAAAAAAAAATTTTGAAATTTGGACCATTATTGAAGAAGTTATGAGTAAAAGAAGTTTGAGTTAAGGAACAAACTACCAATTTTTAAAAATTCAATATCTTTTGAACGGGTCATCAAAAAAATCTGAAAATTTACCACGAAGGAGTTTTTGAAGGGTACTAAAAACTGTAAACAAATTGGGAAAATCTAAAAAAAAAGTTTGTCAAAGTGTCCGATTTCACATGGAATGCCCCATATGTTCTTTACACAAAGAAATGTAGGAAAAATATATTTAAATATACATAGTTTAAATCTAAATTTTTTTTTAGAAATTCAGAACACATCAAGAATGTTTAGATTATACTAAAAATTGTATCCGAAATCTTAAAAAAACGCAAAATTCAGAAATTAATGGAAAAACCCCTCACACAGTGCAACAACTAAAATCGGAATGGGATGAAACCACACTCAAAAAAACCTTGTAAAATTACAAGAAAAACTTGTAACTTTTTTTTTTTTGCTACCTGCTATTTGACAAAAAATCCTAGTAATTTTACGAGATTTTTACCAATAATTTTGAAATTTTACAAGGGTTTTACCAATAAAATTGTAAATTTACAAATTTTTTGACACGATTAAATTAACAAAGAGGTTTCGCAATTTTACTAGATTTTTTGCTACCTCCTATTTTACGACAATTCCTAGTAATTTTACAAGCTTTTTACCAATAATTTTGTAATTTTACAAGCTTTTTACCAATTAAATTGTAAATTTACATTTTTTTGTTGCAATTAAAATTACAAGGAATTATCGTGAATTTACTAGATTTTTTTTGTAAAATTATCTTGGAAATTTGTAAAATTACAAAAAAAAATGTAAAATTACAAAAAAAAAAGAATGTAAATTTCGATTTGTTAAGCAAGGAAAACTGTAAAATATTGATAAAATGGGATTACGAGACTTTTCCTAGTAATTTGACAAAGTTTTTTTTTGTGTGCATAAGCAAATGAAAGTTGACATGTTCCATACCAAAACCCTCAATGATTTCTTCTAGTTCAGCGCTAGATTTTTTTTACACTCATTTAAAGTTGGTGAACTTTTATTACACCGTCCGACAAAAACACAAAAATTTCGTTAAACACGAACTGGATAATATCGTTTTAAACTAGAGAATAAATTTAGTAAAACTGCATTTACAGTTTTTCATTTCGTGATCCTGTTTCCTTTTAAAAGGACTCCAACGTTTCGGAGGATTAATTTTTGTAAAATATTTTTTAAATATTTGCATTTGTCCTACGTTGCCACTATTGATGGCAGAATAAAGAAGAGGATTTCCGCTAATTTCCCCATTTTATTATTTTGACATGGTAGGGAAAAGGAGGTAAATAATATCCTTTCAAAATTTTGTCCTTAAATAGCATTTAAAATTTTTAACAAAATATTTTGATAAATTTTTGAAAGTATATTATTTACATCGTTTTATGGCAAAATAAAAAGAAATGAAAAAATTAGAAAAGATTCTCCACTTTCATTTTCAATCAATAGTGAAATTGTAAGACAAGTAGAAATATATAAAAAAATATTTTACAAAATGTCATCCTTAAAAAATTTGAAGTCCTTTTAAAAAGAAACAGGGTCACGAAATGAAAAACTGTAAATGCAGTTTTACACAATTTGATCTCTACATTCAGATACATATCATTCGGTTCATGTTTAATATTGGCTGTCGGACGGTATTATACTTAATTATAGTAATAATTGCTTGAAAACAGTACAAGTGGCGTATGATTAATTAGAGTTTCTAGTGAAAGTTACGAGCTTTTTTTTTTGTAATTTTTCAAACTTTTTATCAATAACCTTAAATATTTAAAAAATTTTTTGATGCGATAAAACTTACAAGAAATTCTTGTGATTTTACTAGATTTTACTAGAAATTCTTGTGATTTTACTAGATTTTTTTTATACCCTCCACTCTAGTGATAGAGGGTATATATAAGTTTGTCATTCCGTTTGTAACACATCGAAATATTGGCATAGGACCCCGTAAAGTATATATATTCATGATCCTCGATTGATTTTAAGTCGATCTAGCGACTTAAAATCGTCTGCCTGTCTGTCTGTCCGTAGAAAACACGCTAACTTTTGAAAGACAATAATGAGACTGCTGAAGCTTGGCATATATCTGTGATGCTCCCCAGGTCTGGTTAGTTTTAAATTTCAGCTCTATCGGTTCAAAAGTTTTAAGCAAATCCCTGAATTTTAGATTTGTTCATCTTAAATGTAAAAGGGGGGGAGGCGAAATTTCCACCCCCAGACCAAATTTCAAAAAGAAAAAAAAAGAAAAAAAGAAAGAAAAAAGAAAAAGAAAGGAAAAGAACGAAAAGAAGAAAAAAAAGAAGGAAATTTTCTAAAAAATTTTCCGAAGGAAAAAAATTTCTAAATCCAAAAATTTTTCATAGAAAAAAATCTGAAAATTTTTATAGGGAAAATTTGGACATTTTCAAAGGAAAGTGTGATTTAATCTGAAAATTTTCTGTGAAAAAATATCTGTCAATCTTATTATGAATTTTGGTATAAAAAACTACTTAGAATATGTTTTTTTTTGTATAAGTAGAAAAATGTTACAGGATCTTGATTTGGTATACATAAAAAATGTTCGCTACTGCATAATAATATCTTAAAATCATAAAAATATATTTAGTCTAAGGTTTGAAAAACTATTTTCAAAAACTTTTTCCGAATGTCTTAAAATCGGTCACAGAATCTGAGACATTTCCCATACAAAAAGGTACAAAAAACTCACGTCCTCAAACATTTTCTTTTTTGGAAGAATTCCCAAATTCTAAAAGTCTCAGAATCTGAGACTTTTTTTACGGAAAAAAGGTATCAAAATTTGAGACTTTTTTTATAGGAAAAAAGGTCGCAGAATCTTAGACTTTTTCTATAGGAAAAAGGTCTCAGAATCTCTGAATCTGAGACTTATTTTAAGGGAAAAGGTCTCAAAATCTTAATCTTTTTTAAAAAGAAAAAAGTTTGAGACTTTTTATTGTTGAAAAAAAAGTCTCAGAATTTCAAAATTTTAGACTTATTCTATTGGAAAAATGTCTCAGAATCTGACACTTGTTCTTTGGGAAACAGGTCTCAGAAGCTATTAATTTTTCTATAGGAAAAAGAACTCAAAATCGGAGACGTTTTCTTTAGAAAAAAGTGAATTCTTTTATATAAGAAAAGGTTTCAGAATCTAAAACTTTTTCAATAGGGAGGAAAAACGTCTCAGAATCTGTGTTTTTTATACCCTCCAACCACAGTATGGGGGTATACTCACTTTGTCATTTCGTGTGTAACACATCGAAATATTGGTTGGGGATCCCACAAAGTATATATAATATTGATCCATGATAGAATCTAAGACATTCTAGCGACGTCCATCCGAAATTTCTTCTATTGAAAAATTCTCTGATTTAGAAAAAAGCAAAAAAAAATTATCTAAACGATCATGAATAGGGATGAGATTTCCATGCAAATGCATGTTTTTTGTCGATAGTCTAAAAACGATTTTGACCAATTATCTTTCCGAATCAAGAAATTTGCTTTAAAATGGCATCGATTTGTTTTTGCATATTTTTGCATATTTTGGTTTAAATGCATATTTTTGCATATTTTGATTTTAAGTGCATATATTGTGCATATTTCCAACTTTTAAGTGCATGTTTTTGCATATTTTGATATAAATTAGCAAAAACACAAATTGAAATTAATTTGTTTCAAAAACTATTTTAAATTTTAAAAATTTACTTTGAAAACAAGAAAAATTATTTTTTTCTTTTTAATTTTTTTATAGATTGTCCTAATTTATAAAAAAAAATCCTGCTTATATAAAGTTTTAAATGTCACTTTTTAAGCCCGGTTTTATTTTTTGCTTTTTTAAGAAGTTTTTCGAATGAAAACAAGACTTTTATTGCATTTTATTTTTTAGTGCATATTTTTAGGTTTTTTAGTGCATATTTTGAATTTTTTAGTGCATATTTTAAGCGCATATTTTCGATTTTTTAGTGCATGAAAATCTCATCCCTAATCATAAATAACAAACCTCCTTCGTTTAGGTTTATTTTATAGTTTTCCCATCACTTTTTTGCAAATGAAACGTATCCCTGTTTTTGCTCGTTGGACAAAGCATTAAGAATTTTTTCCCAAACCCAAAAGCTGTACCCGCCACTGTAACTTAGCAATGCTTTTCAAACTTAGCAATGCTTTTCAAACATTAGTCTCGAAAAAAATTTTACACTAAAAAAAAATTAGTAATTTTTCTTTTTTTTTTTTAAATGACAAAAAAAGAGTTTTTTACTCAAAATAAAATATTTCTAATAAAAATGGTTAATTTTTTTCACGTTAAAAAATGTACTTTCCATTTATAGATTTGGCAAAGTCGAATTTAGCTTTTCTACTTGTTTTAAATTACCATTTACAAAAAAATTTTAAAAATACAAAAAAATATATATATTTCGATCGACCAAAACAAAGATTTTTTTTTTAAAACATGGAATATTTGTAAAATGGTATTACGAGGCATTTTCTTGCAATTTGACTAACAATAAGATTTTTTTTTGAGTGTAGTCACCCTCATCATCTCTTTAAGTCAGAACCTGTATTTTATTTTGGTACATATAAGATTTTTTTTTGCATTATCAACAATTTTCATTTCCAACTACTTACATGTTCTTATTTTATACTTATTTTACATACCACACCACATACTTAATATAGTTTTTAAAGTACGGAAATTGCAAAAAAAAAAAAATTCTTCAAAATTGACTAAATTGAAAATTGCTTGTGGCATGAATTGCCTGCCAGGTAATAGCAGTACAAAAATGAAGTAATTTTTTTTCTGTATTTTATACTTAAAATCTAAATATTTTTTCACATTCGAACTTTAATGTGATTGAACAGCAAAATGATATGGAATTTTTTATATACCCTACAAAAATTCTTAAAGCATACTTGGATCTTTATGAAATTTTAAACCGTTGTAGAGGAGAAAAATTAAGGGACACGCATTTTTTCGTAAGAATTCTTCACGTTTATTCCCTATGTCGTCGCCGATCAACTACTGACAATGGAATAAACAACAAGATATTGAATTTGATATTCGTTGGATTGTTCCGTATTCGCCATTACTCTCGAAGACATTCAAAGCACACAGCAATATCAAATCTTGCCATTCCGCAAAATTCATCAAGATTCATGTAGATGTATACAAGCAACGACGTACCCAGAAAAGCGATGTATCCAGGGGGGGTTAACAACTCCAAGAAAACAAAATAATCATCGCCGATTAATTTATTACTTGGATAAGATCTTTCTGATCAATTGACAGTTTTTTTTCCAACTGCATATGCGCTTTGTATCAGTTAAAACAACTATAGGAGAGGCACTTTAGATCAATTGGTCCGTCATTTCCTGCGGATTTGAGTTATATTATTTGTTTTATGTAAGCTTTCGATATGTTGGTTAGGTCATTTTGTGGTCGGTCTTGATACAGCAAATCTTTTAGTTGGTTTTTTAAACAATTTTTGTGTTACATTCCAGGAAATAAAGGAAAACACGTGCAACAATTTTTAATTGACAGTTTAGTAAATGATTGAACAATTTTGGGGATTTTAAGAAAATGGTTTTAAAGCAGAGACCAAATAAAACAGTTATATGTGTTATTTTGCTTTAAAAAAATCATTAAACGAATGTTGTCCAAAATATGCATTATATATATGGAAAGACTTCTAGAGATGTCCCGTGTTAAAATTTGCAATATCTTTTATTTTTTGATTTTTATCAATAAAAGTATAAAATAACAGTAATTAAAAACTTTTTGTTCAAAAAGTTTAAAATAACATTTATTTATTTTAAATAACTGTTATAACAGTTATTTGTATTCAAATCAATCAAAGTTTTAATGTTCAAATCAATAATTGAGGTATTAGCTATCAATAGGATTCTTTTGTATGCGTTTATTTTAGTTTTACTTAAATATATCAAATTTTATAAGGCTCAAAGAGTATTTGATAACAGTTAAAAAAAATAAAAGTTTTTTATTTCTGTTATTTTGGACAGATATTTATATAAATTTTTTGAAACTGTTATTTTAAATTTCTATTTCAAAATAATATTTTTGAACAGTTAAATTTGAGTTTTTTCAATAAATCTCATAACGGTTATGGTCTCTGTTTTAAAGACATGTTGCTAAAGTACAAGAAGTTAATAAAAAAACGGAAAAGAAAATTAAAGCATTAAGTGAGTGATCCATGGTAAAATCTTAAATAAAGCAAACATTTTGTGCTTTTAGGAAATTTGAAAGCATTGTAATATGCACATTAAAATCTTTATCAAAATCAATTTGAATTTCAAGATATTTTTTTTAGATAAAATACGATTTTTTTTTGGCGCACGACAATTGCTGTGATTTTAATCATTTTGATTTGTTTAATATTTGATATATTATGCTCCTTAAGGCATGCTTTAACAAATTTTGTTTTAAAACATATAAATAGTGCAATAGAAAACTAGCAGTCATTAATTTATTTTGAAGCCTAAAACTATGCTGCACAAAATAAGTGTATTAAATAAATGTAAGCAAATGTTTCTAGTTGAAGTAACACATCCTAAAACCTTTTATAAGAGGAAATAAGGATACTTTATTATTGTTTTAAATCAAATTTCAATAAAAATAGGTTTGATTTCTGACTACTGTTTTAAATATATTGTTGCATAGTTTTAGGCCTTTAGGCCTAACTTCTAGTATTCTGTTGCCTTACATATAAAAAATAATATAGACCAATTGTCTCGCTAAGACTGAGTAAACTATTTCCAATATTTTGTGTCAAAAAATGAGTGCATTCTTTTGTTATTAAAGAAAAAATTTATACTACCCCAACCCAGTTAGAAAATGTGTAACTGAGGAAATTTCCACAGTGATTCCTTGAGGAAATGTCTTCAGGTTCTAACAAATCATAGGTAATCCTTGATGACATGTCCTAACATTGTCAGCACTGAATGTTTGCTTTAATAGTGTGGATAATTCCTCTAAGACGGCTAAAAGGAAATGTCTCCAGAATAGCAGTATATTAAATTAAAATTTAAAATCTGGGCAACTCTTCAATTTCCAAGAAAAAGATGGCAATATTGTCGATTTATTTAAAATAAAATCAAAATCTAACAAGTAGAATAAAAGTAATAAATAGACAAACAATTTTCAAAATAAAGTTTGGAACACTTAGTTAGGTGTGGGACTAATAAACTGGGGGTTCCAGGTTCAAATCCAGTTGGGACTAAAAAAGGCGAAAAGTTTTTTTTAAATATGATAAAGATAATTTATAAAGGAAAATGGATAAAAGTAAAAACTAAAGAAAATACGAAAATTTTTTGTATTTTCGCATGATCTACGTCAGACATTTCCCCAAAAGAAATCTTTGGTGACATGTCCCCAGAAGGTTAGCCCTGACCACTGCTGATTTTGAGTGAGGACATTTTGAAAATTTGTATGAAACTGTCATCAAGATCAAGAGATGTCTTGTGGATGTCAGCAGTGACTCTGACATGTCACCGCTCCGTCACTGAGGATGGATCGAGGACGTTGCCAACTGGGAAGTAAACAAGAATATATATCTGCTGATTTGAGCAGAAGAATCTGCTGATTTGGGAAGAAAAATCTGCTGATTTTACCAGAAAATCTGCAAGTTTCAGAAAAACATCTAAAATGTATTTTATTTTCGATGTTTTTTTATTAAATCTTTGAAAAGAAAAACTTTGAAAACTTTTTTACTGTTTAAACTTTAAAAAAATCTATAAAATTAACACTTAAAAATAACTTAAAAAATGTTCCTAACAAAGGTGCCAATTAACAATTTTTGTAGATTTTCAAAATAATCTACTAAAATTTGCACAAAATTAATCAACGTCTCGTTGTCAGTGGTATGATATAAATACAATTTTACGTTAAGTTTGTTTTAAAAAGTTGCCCTCTTAATGCTTGATATGCAATTTAGGTGAAATCTAATGACGATGTACCAAATTAATGATCATATTCGGATTTAGGACCCTCAAATTAGCTAAGAAACTTGTGCATTATGCAAAATTGTGTATTTTTAAAAGTGATGGAATTTCTGGTTAATAAAATTTTGAAAGATGCATAAAGTCCACAATCTCCAAAATTTATTAATGCCGCTCAGTTTTGAGATAAAGCCTTAAAAGTACCAGCAATTGCCATTTATAGAAATTAATTTCTGTTAGCGGTTTAGGTGTGCCCTGGCGGTTTATCTGCAGACAAAATTGGTGCGTTTTCAGCGTACAGTTACATTAAGTCCCAATTTTTGCACACGATCCATAAAACGCATTACAAGCAATCGTCTGACGGGTACACACAGAAAACAAATTTGCTAATTTCCAACTAAAATTTTGTTGTTGGAACAAAAAATCGGTGGATGCATTTGTATTAAGGTTGAGACAACTAAATATCGGTAGTTACAACTACATTTTGTTAATACAACATCTTTTAATTGAAACAACTACAAAATTCGTTAGCCACAACAAAATGTAGTAGCATCAACCGAATTTTGAGTTGATACAACTGAAAAATTCAGTTGTATCAAAATTTTAACACGCTATATCAATTTTATTATAAAAAATCAAAAAATATTTTGATCACGCGATGTGCTGGCCACTTTTAAATAATACTGCGAATGTGCCCCGCAAAACAGTGGATTTTTTTTATGACTTTCACGTTTTGTCTCTCAACCTTGACTAGCTAGTACTTTTAAACTGTAGGAAACTTTTGAAAAGTATGAAGCGGCGCAAATTTCCTGATCAAAAAACGACGAAAAATGAAGAAATTTTAACTTCAAACCGTTCATAGATGGGAATTTTTCATTACCATTGAAATTTAATTACCATTGGTTGATATCAATGGTAATGAAAAAATTTTCATTACCATTTAATGGTAATTAAATTTTTTTAATTGAAAAATAATTACTAATGGTAATGAAATGCACCAATTGTTGAAAAACACCAATTATAATTGGTTTCAAAACCATTGGTTTGCACATTTTTGTTTTTTTTGATAAGTTAAAAATTTAAACATCAAAGTATGTTTTTACAAAAAAAAATATGAAAACGTTAAAGACAAAAAAACAAAACGCAAATAAAAGATTCAAATATTGTGTTATACAAAGGCAATCAACGTGTGTTTGGTTTATAAAATGTGAAAACTAAAACACCATATAACAAAAAACAACATTTAATTAATTATTTTTTTTTTTAATTTTCATTAGTAATTAAATTGATAAATAATTTAGTTGGTACAATTAATACAACCAATGGCAGGCGCGCATCCAGGAATTTCATTTGGGGGGGGGGGGAGATTTTTTTTTTTTTTCAAAAAATGGGAAACCAACAAAGTGTGGTTTGATGGAGGGGGGGGGGGGGGGTCGGTATTGTGTTAATTTTTGTTACTATTTTTAATATTGCGTAATAACCAAAAAAATATTTTTTTTCAAGCATTTGGATTTAGGGGAACTTATTTTACTCAAAAAATGTTTTCACAAGGGGACCCTGTCAGTCGTATTTACTTCCAAAATAGGACCATTTTTATAGTCTAGCAAACGTGCTTATTCACAATTATGACTGAATATGACTGTCATAAGCCAATGTTTATGATTGAACAGTCATAACATCAAATATTTTTCTATACAAAAAAATTAAAAAATTTTAAATTTCATTTTTATTATGACGTTTCAGTCATAAAAATTGGCTTATGACAGTCAAAGCTAGTCACAACTGTGAATAGACACTAAAAATTTTTAATTTTCGAAAACATTAATAACATTAAGCATTAATATTCCAAAAAAAAATTATAAAGTATTAGATTTTTATGCATGTACCCTTCACAAAATATCTCAGATATTGAAACAATTTTATTACAGAAAAACTCTTAGATTCTTAAATATTTTTCATATAAAAAATAACCCTTTCAGCAAATTGTTCAAAATCTGAAACCCTTTCTTATAGCAAATGTCTCAGATTTTTTAAATTTTCTATAGAAATTATCTGAGATTTTGAGACATTCTTTCTATAAAAAAATTACAAATTCTGATATATTTTTCTTATAAAAAACCTCTAAAATAATTCTCATATTTCAAAGTTATTCTTTTTTTCTTTTTTTTTTCCTTTCTTTTTTTTCTTTTCCTTTCTTTTTTTTTGAAATCATTTGGGGGGGGGAAGAAATCCCATTCTACCCCCCCCCCCTGGATCCGCGCCTGACCAATGGTAATGAAAAAAATTTCATTACCATTGACATCAAATAAATGGTAATTAAACCATCAATTAATTGGTCCATTTAATTAATTAGTCCCATCTATGTCGTAAACACAGCTTAAGACTGAGGTAATCATTTTTAATTTTTTGTGTAAAAAAGGAGTGCATACTTTTAGGATTGAAGAGAAAATGTATACTACCCCGAGTAAAAAAGATTATATATCTGCTCATTTTTGCAGAAAAATCAGCTGATTTTACCAGAAAAATCTGCTTATTTTAACAGAAAAATCAACATATATCAGAAAAACATCTAAAATGTATTTTATTTATGTAAAAAGACTTAAATAAAAATAAACAACTCACAAGGGTGCCACCTCCGATCATCCTGAAACTATATGTTGTTCAGAACAAAAATTAATAAGCCACGTATTTTTTTAGCGACCCAAATTCATTTTTAGGAGGGCCGATTTGTATGGGGGGAGTTGACCATTTTTAATATTTTACGATTTACGCCTAACACTAACATGGCATATTCGGTATCAGATAAAAGGCAAAAAATACCTGTCCACCACATTTCTTAAAATGTGGGTATTTAATCAATGTGACGTTCTTTGCACATTGAAATAAGCTTTCCAAAAATAGGTTACCTTGGATAATATAGGAGTTAATCGGAAAAAACCGAAAAATTACCGTTTCTCCCCACTCATTTGCACCCCCTAAACATGAATTTGGCCTGTTAAAAAACTACGTGTCCCTTTATTTTTCCTAATCTACAAAATAAAACCAATTTCATAAAGATCGGAGGGATAGGGAGTATAGTTGTCAATTATTCGACTTTTAACTTTGTTCGAATAACACCGCTCTACAAATCTGAGGTTTGTCGCTGCGTTTTGGACGAAACCAAAAAAAGTTGATAGGGTTTGGTGCCCCGATTCCAAAACGGTCACTCAAATTTTTTTACCACGTCACAATTTTAAGAAAATCGCGGTTAAAGTGTCAAAAAATGCCCATTTTGACCATTTTTGAACGCCTATAAAATAAGATCCTGACATGCAAATGACTTTGTGTCAAGCTCATTCGAAAGTGTATAATTTTCTATTTCAGACAAGATCAAAACCTCTTGGAATTTAATTTTCTAAAATGGTAAAAAAATCATCAGCCACAAGTGCTTTAAATCTAAAATTTACTTATGAATTTGTATGAAAATTCGTTAAAAAACACTGTGTAAATAAACTAAATATTGAAAAAATGGAAGGTTTTTTGCTAATGATTTTTTTTTCATTTTAGAAAATTAAATTTTTAGAACATTTTATCTTATCTTTAAGACAAAATTACAGGCTTTCGAATGAGCTTAATACGAAGTCATTTGCATGTCGGGATCTTATTTTATAAGCTTTTAAAAAGGGTCAAAAATGCCCTTTTCGGCACTTTAACCGCGAATAACTCAAAATCCTGACGTGATAGAGAAATTTGGGCTCCGGATTTGAAATCAGCGCAACAGACACTATCCAAATCACTAACCAGAATCCAATACGCATTTTCTTGTTGAGCTGAATTATAATTCAAATAATTGGTTTTGTTCGTTCGATCAAACGATTAAATCTAAAGAATTATTCGATTAATCGATGAGAATAACGAATAAAAAAGTGGCTATAAAAAATATTTTTATTAAGTTTAAAGCTTTTGAAGTTGGGAGGGGGAAGTGGCGGGGGTTCGGCGGGGGACATTGGAGGACACCTTTTCCCTCTTCACATAAATGTTTACAAATTCATTTATTACGATATTTACGCCTAAAATCACACTTTTGTCATTTGTATTACTTTCTATAACCACGCTCTTAAAAGTGGGCGTGGTCGTCTTGGTCAAAATGTAGGTCAATGAACTTCATATGTCATACAAATATTTCATTTCTTGCACAAATATAGAAAAAAATTTAAAAAAATGTTTTTTCTGGTGGTGTTTCAGTTCTTTAAACACCACCACCCTCGTCCGATTTTTGTCTCGGAACTTCACCAGCCTATAACCAGAAGACATAAAAGAATTGCTCTTTTATTTTGCACTGCATCGTGCCCTCCACAGACGGACGGACAAACGGATATTTCATATAATTTCTTTATGGGGTTCTAAACCGATATTTCAATACTGTAGTTGGAGTGCATAAAAAATAATTTTTCGATTAATTGACATAAATTAATCGATTTATTCGTTATTCGAAAATCGTAATTTTTCAATTAATCGAACGGGATTTTGGTTTTGTTTGATCGATTAATCGAATTATTCTTAATCGGTTGACAACTCTAATAGGGAGACTGCCCTTGTCAGTGGTATGATATAAACACAATTCAAAGGATCATTGTCACGATAAGATTTTTGAAATTATTTGTAAAAACTAAAAACTTTTTTAATTGCGTTATTTAGGCAGAGATAAAAGTCATATATTTTACTTTTACTCTAAAAATGTCGATAACACTGCGTGACAAAAGTGACGACTATTTTAGAAAACAAGAGGTACGACCATCATTTCTATATATTTCGGACATGCTGAATCGAATGGCGTTCTCCGTTTTTCGATGTATGGTACAGTTTTCTTGCAAAATGTCGTTAAAGATTTGCTGATTTCGAGCCAGTTTTTCAACAAAAAAATTTGCAAAGTTAATGATTTTTAAATTGTATGGCATGGAAAATAAAGATATGACTTGTAGCAATATTTCTTATGCCAATTTGGTTTAAAGCTTTTCATCTTAAGCCCTTAAATTCGCGAATTTATTAATTTTTTGAGGTTTTCGCGAAATTAACCGCCAAGTTGGTCTTTGATTAAAAACTTGCTTTTAGTGAATCAAAAAGGCATCCCTAACAATACGAATAGTGGACAAAAAACAGCTATGTTATATGGACCATCATGATGAAAATCGCGAAAAACCGTTTTTTTGTATATGCCAGCATCACTTTACGAGATGATTTAAGACTCCATCTTTTAGTATATAATGTGGGATTCTTAAACAATTAACTGACCAAAAATTTGGCCAAAAAAGTTTTCATTTGCAAAAGTTATCTTAACAAAAACTATTATTTCAGTGTTAATCCTACAATAATTATAGTTTTTGTTAAGATAACTTTTGCAATTGAAAACTTTTTTGGCCAAATTTTTGGTCAGTTAATTGTTTAAGAATCCCACATTATATACTAAAAGATGGAGTCTTAAATAATCTCGTAAAGTGATGCTGGCATATACAAAAAAACGGTTTTTCGCGATTTTCATCATGATGGTCCATATAACATAGCTGTTTTTTGTCTACTATTTGTATTGTTAGGGATACCTTTTTGATTTACTAAAAGCAAGTTTTTAATAAAACACCAACTTGGCGGTTAATTTCGTGAAAACCTCAAAAAATTAAGAAATTCGCGAATTTAAGGGCTTAAGATGAAAAGCTTTAAACCAAATTTGCATAAGAAATATTGCCACAAGTCATATCTTTGTTTTCCATGCCATACAATTTAAAAATCATTAACTTTGCAAATTTTTTTGTTGAAAAACTGGCTCGAAATCAGCAAATTTTTATCGACATTTTGCAAGAAAACTGTACCATACATCGAAAAACGAAGTACGCCATTCGATTCAGCATGTCCGAAATATATAGAAATGATGGTCGTAACTCTTGTTTATTTTTTAGTGTTCCGCAGTGTAATCATGCTTAATATTAGTTTTTCCTTAAAACCTAAAAGTATGCAATTGAATGTGGGTGTGGAACAAGGTGCTATAATCCAAAAACCAAATTGTTCAGGAGAAGAAAAAAACTAAATAAGTCGCGAAAAAAATTAATTTTTTGAAATTTCTTTTTGCAGTTTGACGAAGATGGACCATATGCATCAATGTACAAAATTTCATTAAAAACAAATGAGCGGAAGTAGCAAAAAAATGCATGTGAAATTTTGTTCTAGTGGAATAAGGTGCTATGTTACAATTTCTACTAGAAATTTCAATACATTTGCCAAGTAGTTTTAAGTTTTTTGGATTATTTTTAAAAAATAAAATTTAGCGTGATAAATTCAACAAAATTTAGACGGGGTCCAGCAGTACTAATTTTTATATCAAAATAATAAAAATCAGTTAATATAACAAAAAAAAAAAAAATAACTGCTATATGGTTTATTTTAAACAACTTTTCTCATAATGGGTTAAGAAATTTGCACAATTTATTATATAAGTTACTATCCATTAAATCTTTAAGTCTGAACTTAAAAATTTGATAGATTATCAAAATCCGCCATTAGTAATACGTAAAATAATATTATGTGTTTATATGGATATAGCACCTTTTTCCACATTTACACTTTAACTATAGATAGATTAGATTAGAAAGCGTTTTTTGCCAAACCAATGGGCTGATGTTGAAGCCTAGGATGTTTTATACACGCTAACCATCTCACATGTAAGAATTTTTATATACTATCTGTAGTTTAACTGCAAAATACATGTTAGTATCCGGGGAAAAATATAAAATATTCCCAAAAATAGTTAAAATTTAACTTTTACGGTCACTTTTATGACCGAAAACGATCAAGTTTTTAACAAATTTGTTTACAAATAGGTCGAACTATTGTAGGAACATACGATTTTGCAAAAAAACGCGATTTCCAAAAATTGGATTTTAGCACCTTGTTCCACACATACATTCAATTATCGAGCATCGGAAACGCAAAAACCATTTATTTTACGTAAAAACGATTTTTTCCATTTTTTGGAAATCAAAAGATATTTGTTTCTAATGCTACTGATAATAATTTTTAACACTTTTACCTTAAAATATCGAAAATCATTCGGGGTATATATTTTTTTGCCTTAAAGTATGCTTTTCTTTTTACACCAAACATAGAAAACCGTTTGACTTATGGTCAGTAAATTTTCTATATTATTTTTAAAAAGTACTCAACTCAAATGTTTTACCTTCAAACTATTTCATCCCTATTAGGCAAAAAAATATAGGTCGAAAGCTGTCAGAAACAACTATGTACTTTTCTTTATTGTCACTCCCTTAAAAACCTTTAATATCCCAGCAAAAAAAAATCGAAGTGGTGCAAAAAGAATAAGTGATTCACTACATACATAGTAGCTATATGTGCCGATCTTCATATTCCATAAGAAGTACTTTTATAAGCACTTCCAAAACTGCTAAAAAATGCCAATAATAACAACTTTCACCAGTTCTTTCCTCAATGATTAATAAGTACCATTTTCATATGTGTTTACAAATGCAATTCAAAAGTACAAATTTGTGGCACTTATGTTAAGTATTGGATTTGTTTTGTTGAACATTTTTTTTTATAATTTTCTCTGATTTAATAAAAAGTTAAATTTTATGAATGAATTAACTTGATATGCCGCAAAAGCGAATTTGTTATGTAAATTATGTTATAAAAAAATACAGTTTCCAGATTTTTGTTAAAATTACCAAATGATTTAAGAAGTGCTAAAAAAATAACAAAAAAACTGTTAGCCCTTAAAAAAGACAAGGGTTAAATATAACCAAAAAAGAGCTAAGTTGGTATTGCCGTTTAAAGGTATAAAAACTCTTCTAAAAATATACGATATCTGATTTAAAATGAGAGAATTACTTTTTTTATCTCTTCATTTTATTTATTGGATGTTTTTTAACATGATAATGTTTTTAGGCTGGTGTCTAATTTTAAAAAAGTTGCAGGACGCCACCTTAGTTCGACTATATAAGCTAACGACTAACAAAAAAGAAAATTGGAATTACTGTTTTCGGTTTCTTAAAACCAAAAATTTTACTAACTTGGGTTTGTAACTTGGATAATAATTCACCTCGTGGTGAATAACAAAA
Source organism: Pegoplata infirma (assembly GCA_963921195.1). Taxonomy (NCBI): domain Eukaryota; kingdom Metazoa; phylum Arthropoda; class Insecta; order Diptera; family Anthomyiidae; genus Pegoplata; species Pegoplata infirma. Next base: position 172,587,063 of record OY992538.1, on the reverse strand, counting down.
ATATTCACCAGCTGGTGAATAAAACGCAACATAATTATTTTCATCAATATTTTTTTTCATCAATATTTTTTTTTCATCAATATTTTTTTTTTTCATCAAAAAAATTTTTTTTTTCATCAATATTTTTTTTTTTTATCAATATTTTTTTTCATCAATATTGTTTTTTTCATCAATATTTTTTTTTATCAATATTTTTTTTTTCATCAATATTTTTTTTTTTCATCAATATTTTTTTTTTCATCAAAAAAAATTTTTTTTTTTTCATCAAAAAAATTTTTTTTTTTTTTATCAATATTTTTTTTTTTTTTCATCAATATTTTTTTTTTCATCAATATTTTTTTTTCATCAATATTTTTTTTTTTTCATCAATATTTTTTTTTTTCATCAATATTTTTTTTTTTCATCAATATTTTTTTTCATCAATATTTTTTTTTTCATCAATATTTTTTTTTTTTATCAATATTTTTTTTTCATCAATATATTTTTTTTTTTTCATCAATATACTTTTTTTTCATCAATATTTTTTTTTTTCATCAATATATTTTTTCATAAATTTTTTTTCATTAAATATTTATTTTTATCAATAAAATTTTTTCATTAAAACCCTTTTCTCATCAAACACTTTTAGTTATCGAAAAACATAGACAAACAGATAGATGGATATCACTAGAATGTCTTAGAAAGCTTTACGGATCAATAATATATAAACATAATGGCGTCCTCGACCGATATTTCAATGCATTTTGCATATAATGACAAATTAATATAGCGTTATTTTTCCTAGAAAAATGTTGCTTTGGAAAGAACACCTACTTGTACAGCAAAACATTATCATGATTCAATGGTTTGGGCACGAGTACAAACTTCGCAGACATTTTTTTTTAATTACATGTATAAAAACATTTTTTTTTTATAATTTTTGGAGTTGTTTTGTAAATTATGTACAAAAAAAAACAATAAAAAGTTTCCAGATTATGGTAAAAATCAAAGGACTTAAAAAGTGCTTAAAGGGCTAAAAAAGATAACCAAAAAAAGGTGGTAGCCTTTAAAAAAAGGGCTGAATTATAGCCACAAAATGAGTAAGTTGGTATCGCTGTTGAAAGGTATAAAAACTCTTCTAAACATTAGGGTATTCAATTAATCGAGGTTTTGGTTTAATCGGCTAATCGGGCAAATAATTAATCGCACTTAAAAAATTTTGTTAGTAATATCAACTGAAAATGTCAGTTAAAATAACTACTTTGTAAGTTGTTTTGGGGTCAACTACTTTTTCAGTTAAATCAACTAACAATGTTAGTTATTTTAACTGACTAAAAAAACAACTGACTTATGTAGTAAAAACTACTTACATTTGTAGTCAAAACAACTAAAATGTAGTAAAATAAAAAAATCAATATATATTTTTTTTTTTTCAAAACATTTTTCAGAAAAAAAAATTGAAGACCAAATTTTTTCCAAGTTTTTTTTTTTTAAAAAAAGTTGTGAAAAATAAAAATAACAAAATTTTTTTTTTTTGGAAAAAAAACTTTAAAACTTTTCAGAGATAAAATAAATAAAATTAACTACTTTAAATAACTGTTACTACATCACAGTACTTTTTTATTAGTTCAAAAAAACGATTTAAAATAACTAACAGAAATAGTTGTTTGATATTTTTCATACAAAAACAACTGACTTTGTAGTTGAAAACAACTAACCACTGTAAAATATACAAATAACTAACATGTAGTAACTTACATAATTTTCTGAGTGCGGGGTTGAGATTTAATCGGTTAATAATCGGATAAATTTGAATTATTCGGTTAACCGAATAATAAAAATTTTAATTGAATATAAAACTAAGAACTCTATGTACTTTTAAGAATTTTATTAATTTTATTTAAAATAAATCTTTATCCGATATGGCGAAACTCTATAATGTTAGCCCAAATAAAGATTTTTTGTATGCCACCCTGAAAATTTACCCTAAAATTGATACCCAAATTGATGCCGGGTTTAGATGTACCTCTAATAGAGTTTCGAATTCGGTACTATTATATATCAACAAGACAAATTGGTTGGTTTTCAAATTTGTTTTCTTTTATTTTTTAGGGCCGAAATTGCAATAATTTTATCGGTCGATATCTCCGTAATGAAAAAAGATATCTTAAGGATTGCAAAAGTAATTTGAAGAATAAGTGAAGTATTTTTAGATGTGCTGAACTAATTATACATCATAAAATAATTCTCGGTTTTATAAGGTCCCGAACATTGCGAATATCTGAGTTTATGCAGTACTGTCAATCGAAAATCTAAATATCTCAAAATAAGATAAATCACTTCTAAGGCCAGATTCGGATTAAGCGCATGAAAAACTATTAGAAAAATATATACATCCACATTTAATTAATAATTCCTATTAGCTAAACTAAATTATTAAAAACATCGATTTAATCTTAACAATTTCATGTTTAAATATTACATAATAAATATTATACATTGTTAAACATATCGTTTTGGTTTTAATTATTATTAGTGTAAATACTAAAAAAAAAAATCTTAAAATCAATCCCAAAAAGTCATGAAATATGTACTTATCAAGAAGTGATGAAAAAATCACTTCTAAATCACCATATAAAAATTACATAATCACATCCAAAATGCCAGGAAATATAAACTTCTAAAGAAGTGATGAAAAAAGCACTTCCAAAAGGTCAAGTTATATTAACATCCCGATCACTACTTCAGAAGTTGTGATAAAGATGTTAATATATATGTACATACTAAACACTAGTGATATTGTGTGTCACGCCCATATAAAATTCATCAGTGTTTCAGCTGAAGAAGAAGTACATCTGGTTCATAAGTTGTGGTAAATTTTGTAGTGAATGGTAAGCTCTTTTTTTGCTGGGATCTTTTAGAGTAAAACTAAAACGCCGTAAATTTTTTAAAAGAAACAGTGATTTTCCAAAATAAATGCTTAATCATAAATAATAAACATGATTAAGCTATAAACTAAATAACTTAAAAAAGGGTTCCTTAAATTAAGTTCCAAATTAACCAAATATTACATAAAAAACTTTCATCACTACATATACATATCAAGATAAATGGTCAGAAAATACACATATGTATGTATGTGTAAGCAGCACCCTCAAAGGACAAATGTTAACAGTATTTAGGTTGTGTCTTACCGAATTTGTGTGGTTTTAGGTTATGTTTATAAATGATTTATTGAGTTGACCGTAGCTACTACACAGTGGGACATTAAAAATGTGAGAACATTTGTTGCAACCCCATTTAACAAATTTGTAACAAACGTGTTGCTGACAAAGTGTTTCCCATTTCATCACAAAATCTTATGAGCTCTTGTGAATTTCTCAAACATTTAGTCAAAACTCAGCAGGAGCTGGTTAATAGTGTCAACCAAAATTAAGCTTAATTGTCACGGGTCGTGGCACTACAAATATTTTGTTTGAAATAATTGCCGTTGAAAAAATTAACCACCCTTCAATTTACTAGATTTTTTTTTGTAAAATAATCTTGGAAATTTGTAAAATTACAAAAAAAAATGTAAAATTACAAAAAATGTTAATTTCGATACAAATTTGTTTGTTAAAAACAAGGAAAACTGTCAAATATTGGTAAAATGGAATTAATAGACTTTTCCTAGTAATTTGACAAAGTTTTTTTTTGTGTAAAACAGTTTTATGTCAGAAGAAGGTCAAAGTCCTGCACTTGGACCCAGGGGATAAGATTATTTTTTTTTTGCAAATATTTAATAATATTTAAATAATAATTAAATTGTATTACTGAGGGTTAGAGTGCCCAGAAAAAAAATTTAAAGTCTTACCACCTAAATTTGTTCCTTTTAATGAAAAAAATTTAATTTTTTCGGATTTCCATTATAATTATCCCATTCTTTAAGAAATTTCATATGAAATATTGCGTGAAAACCCCCTTAGGAAGTGAAGATAGGTTGTTGGTATGTTCAAAAAAAATGTTGGAGGGTTAGTTAAAGTAAAGGGAGGTCGGTCAAACGTTTTACCTATCTAAGAATCCCCATGAAACAAAGTTATAAAAAAACAAGAACTGTAAGGGGACCTTCTTAAAAGTTAAAGATTAAGGAATAGTATGTTCTAAAAAATTGTTCGCGTTGAAAAACTACTGGGGGTTGGTCATGACATTTTTTTTATTTCACCAATTTAAAGCATTTAAACAATTTGAATAATGTAAAAATTTATAGATTTTCGTGAAAAAGCCGCGAGCGGACCTTAATTTATTACTTTGAAATCCCAAAAAACACCGATTTTTTTTCATTAAAAGGAACAAATTTAGGAGGTAAGACCTTAAAAAAAGATTTTTTTCTGGGCACTCTAGTGTACGTATTAGCGATATTCGCTATTTTTTTTTTTTATTTTAAGTAAAAAAACTATTTTTTATATTATGTAGACAATTGCTGAATTTTTATCATAAAAACTCTATAAAATTTTATTCGCAGAAATTTTTTTTCGCAATATTTGTTTCCAATTTTTTTTATTTGCTATTAATTATAATAATGCATTTTCTAAATTTATATTTAAAAAACTATCCCAAAAACATAAAAATTTAATTTTTGTAGTACAATAGCTTTACAATTTTAAATCGTGGATATCGCGAATACGAGCGCTTTAAAAACCGGCTAGCACCATTGAATTCAGCGTATCCGAATTAGCTTTACCAGCACAGTGTAATTGCTTGAAAAAAGGCGTATGATTAGTTTTATGATTGCATTTAAATAACAATCATACGCAACGGTGCACAGTGGATTACTTTTAAATATTTGGCTATTCAGTAAGTAGGTACGGGAATAGATTGCAGCGAAATTCATACCGGTTATAGCTAACATAATTTCGAGCTTATGTTTGGACGCTTGGACCCCACATGTCCAATAAGGGCACACACCAGTGGCACCTTAAGTAGGACATATTTAGTACACAAAAATGTTACCAACTTTAAATGCGTGTAAAAAATAATCTCGGGCTGAACTAAAAATCACCTTGAGGGTTTTGTTATGTAAAACGTCAACTTTCATTTGCTTTTGGTTTTATCCCATTCCGATTAAGAAAGCTCGATTTTATATCACTGTGTAATTGATTCTTTATCAATAATCTGCACAATTTTTTTTTTTCAATCTGATTATCACCATAGAAACTATCTATATATCGACAATTTTACTTCAATTTGAACGAAATTTAGAAAAGAAGTAAACTCTTTTGTAAATTTCACTAACAATAAGTTAAAAATTTTAGAATATTATTTATGTATTTAGGCTATTATTCATAATACTTACACAGAAAGAATTTAAAACGAAAGTCAATCAACAAAAACGCGGATTCAATTAATTTTTTTATTGAAACTCATCCGATAAAGAAAATTGTTATATCAATCATCAAATTGTAGGTGATAAATTGATTTTTTTTTCAATTAACCACTTTTTCGATTTTGATAAAAAAATTGATAATTTTTTTTATTTAAAGTCAATTAAAATAATGATTGATTTAACAAATGAATTTCAAGCTTATGGAAAAATTATGAAAAAATCCATATATTTTCCTTTCCAATATGTTTTCGACAATAAAAAAAGTAAAACCCTAGTATAAAGTATATTTTTGAATTAATGTATTCAAATAAAATGAAGCAAAAAAAAATATGGGATGTTGAAAATTTGTAATTTGATATTTAAAGAAAATAACAAAAATGTTGATCAAAACAATAATTGACTCATTTAAATTTTGTTGATCAATAGATTTAATTGAAATTTTTTAGCCAATAATTTTTTGTGTGTATAGTAGACTTACTGTTGGTTTATTTGACAATTATTCCTGCAATACCTGTCAAATAAACCTACTTTAAATATATTTCAGGTTTTATTACGAAGAAAATAAGAGGATTTTTGAACAAAAGTGCATAAATTCTGTATTATACATACAGTTACATTTTTTTTATTTCGGGTGTGCCGAATGTAAAAACACGCAAATATAACTTTATTTGTATAGAAACTGAATTCCTGCTTTTTACTAAAATGCATGTAACTTTTAAAATTTTTAACGGAGTTTTTTAAATACCCTACTTTCTTGGTCATAGATCAGACTTGAGTTGTAAGCAGAGGAATGAGTTTTATTTTTTTTTCTTTGTAAAATTTTCAAAATAATTATTTTTTTTCCCAAATTTCCCAAATATTACTTATAAGGCTCATCGGGACAGTGCGTTTTTTTCCCAGTGGTTTAAAGTCGATTACCGGGCCAAAAATAGGCCAATTTTGGATGGGGGTCTGTTCCCTCCCCTGTTCAACCGCGTGGCTCCAACTTTCAAACTTAAGCGCGCAAATGCGTTAGCTATGACCATTCGAAATTTCATGGCTATCGAGCAGTACTTACTGAATGGCTGACTTATTTCCAAAAAATACCAAATCTCCCACTGTAAAGTGAACAAAACTGAAAAAAATCAGTAGATTATATTGCAAATTTTACAAAAACATTTATTTTTTAAGTTTAAATTAGAAAAAAAACTATTAAAGTTTTTCATGAAAACAAATTTTGTATAAACAAAAATTTTCTAGAAAATGTCTAACCAGATTTCTCTGCTGATTTGACAGATTCTCTGCTGATTTCAACTCACTCAGAAAATTATGTAAGTTACTACATGTAAGATGTTTGTATATTTTATAGTAGTTAGTTGTTTTTAACTACAAAGTCACTTGTTTTTGTATGAAAAATATCAAACAACTTTTTCTGTTAGTTATTTTTTGAACAACTAACAAAAAAGCACTGTAATATAGTAACAGTTAATTAAAGTAGTTAGTTTTATTTTTTTTTATCTCTGAAAAATTTATAAAGTTTTTATCCAAAAAAATAAAAATAAATTTTCGTTTTTTTAATTTTTCACAACTTAAAAAAAAAATAAATAAAAACTTGAAAAAAATTTGGTCTTAATTTTTTTTTTCTGAAAAATATTTTGAAAAAAAAATTATATATTGATTTTTTTTATTTCTACTACATGTTAGTTGTTTTGACTACAAATGTAAGTAGTTTTAACTACATAAGTCAGTTGTTTTTTGTCAGTTAAAATAACTAACAAAAAACTTACAAAGTAGTTATTTTAACTGATATTTTCAGTTGATTTTAATAACATATTTTTTTAAGTACTAGATAATCATGACAGATCCGTGTCTGATAAAATCAGCAAATTTCTCATATGGTTCAAAATGGGTGTATTTTCAGCAGATGTTTCTGCTTATTGGACAGAGAATTTATTTTGAGTGTACAATTTGTTAACGAATCTATATAGTTTTTTTGATTCAAATCGATTAATCGGTTGAACACGTTCTATAGAATTTTCATGTTTATCCAAATAAAAAATACTAATATGAACTTAACACTTACAAAAGTGTAATAAAGTTTGTTAGCATCCATGTACAATAGGGCGTCCCGTCAAATTTAAATTTTCGAATTTCATGTCGTAATACCTCACAGAAAAAAATAAAAAAAATATTTTAGTAAATTTTTAATACTATTGAGTAAAAAATTACTCAATTTTGCACCAGTAAACGATTTATTAGTATTAAATACATTTTTAGTAAAAATTTATTATATGTTTGAAAAAAATTTGAGTAAATTTTTAATTGACACAATTAAAAATTTACTCAAACTTTATCTATTTAAAAAAAGTTTAAAAAAGTTTTAATTTTTTTTTAAAAAAAGACTAATTTTTTATAAACTTTACCAAACATATTTATGTCTCAAAAACATAGGAACATTTTATAAAGACGATTACAAACTTTTATATACATACACAAAAAACTATAAACTAAACGAGAATTCAAAAAAACTGTGAGAGTTTAAAAAAAATTAAAAAAACTATTAAATTTTTATTAAATTATTTACTAAAATTGTTTTTAAAATTTTTAAGTAAACTGTTAATTGAGTTAAAACACCTCAATTCAACCGAAAAAAGTAGCATTTTTGACCTTACCCCTATCGAATTTGATGAAACTTGGAATATAGTTGGACCCTTACAAAAAAATCATAGTGCCAAAATTTTGGACTTCTGGTAGTTTTTCTTCCCGAGATATGGGGTCTTGAAAATTGGCAAAATCGTAAATATTTGACAAAAGTGTTTTGAGATAAATAAATATAACTCAAAAAGTAATAACAATACAGGTCTCAGTCAGGTTGCAGATAATAGGTAATAAGACATTCTTTAAAATGGCATTCCCAAAGATTTTTTTTGAAAAAGGTCAAAGGTCATTGGTTTTAACCTTAATTTTTGGAGAGCTATATCTCAAAAAACGATATTTTTAAAATTTTGGAAAAAATATATGTTGTTAAGAATCACCTATACTACTTATGTTTAAATTTGCAGGATGGAGACTTCATTGGAACTTTTTATATTAATAGAAACATTGTGACAGGAAAGAAAAAGCGGTGTAATTTCCCTTAAAAAAAAAAATATTTTTTTTGTCTTTGAAATTCTGTTACCAAAATTCGTTTTTCTGAATGTTTTTGACGTGCTGAGTTCAAATATGACCTTTGAACTGGGGTATCGCTATTACTTTTCAAGATATCAGCACATAAATGTGTAAAAATTGCTCAAATGCTATTGCTGTGTTTTTTGAACATTTAGGTGCATATATCTTGAAAAGTAATAACGATAGACCAGTTTACAGGTCATATTTGGACTCAGCACGTCAAAAACATTCAGAAAAATGAGTTTTGGTACCAGAATTTCAAAGACAAAAAAAATATTTTTTTTTTCTAAGGGAAATTACACCGCTTTTTCTTTCCTGTCACAATGTTTCTATTAATATAAAAAGTTCCAATGAAGACTCCATCCTGAAAATTTAAACTTAAGTAGTATAGGTGATTCTTAACAACATATATTTTTTCCAAAATTTTAAAAATATCGTTTTTTGAGATATAGCTCTCCAAAAATGAAGGTTAATATCAATGACCTTTGACCTTTTTCAAAAAAAATCTTGGGGAATGCCATTTTAAAGGCTGTCTCATTACCTATTATTTGCAATCTGACTGAGACCTGTAGTGTTTTCACTTTTCGAGTTATCTTTATTTATCTCGGAACACTTTTGTCAAATATATACGATTTTGTTAATTTTCAAGACCTCATATCTCGAATACTGGAATCACCAGAAGCCTGAAAAATTGGCAAAATCTCTTTTTTGTTAAAGTAAACCCCAGTAGTTAATTTCATTAAATTTGGAGGGGGTGCGGTCAACTCCTCGGTTGAATTGAGGTGTTTTAGCTCAATTGTGTCAATTTAAAAATTACTCAATTTTTGTTTGTGGGAAAATTTATGAGAAAATTTTAAAAAGTTATCTTCAGTCGGTAACCAGCGAGTCCAAAAATTCGGAAATGTTGCGTACTTTATTGGAAAAAATATTTAAAAAATTCCAAAACTACGATTTTGGTCCACAGATGCTAATTTTTAAGCATGAACATTATTTTTTTTATCCAAATTGGTCTCAAAAGTTGAAAAATGTTAAGTGTGTTGTACAAAAAAATATTTAAAAAAATAAAAAACACGGTTTTGATCCAATAATGTTAATCAGCATCTGGCTCAAAATCGCGTTTTTATATTTTTTAATATTTTGAGATAACATACTTAACATTTTTCAACTTTTGAGACCAATTTGGATAAAAAAGTCAGCATCTGTGGAAAAATCGCGGTTTTGGAATTTTCTAAATATTTTTTCAATAAAGTACGCAAAATTTCCGAATTTTTGAACCGGTTTTGGTATCGTCACGAAATTCGAAAGTTCAGATTTGGCGGGACGCCCTAATGTACAATACACTGAAAGGTGTTTGTATGTGTGTGAGTGGGTGTGTTTGTGTATGACTGTTATTCGTTACGCATTAATAAACTTTACACGTTTAATATCCTACACATAAACACACACACACTCACAAACTAACACAAACATAACAAGTACAATAGAGGATTTTTTTTCCTTTAGCACAAAGAGTGTGCGTTTTCATTTGATGTTGTTAAAACTAACTAAAGGGTCTTCTCTATAAAGTCAAAGTGCTAAAAATGGTTTAAGGCCCATAAAAAGACAAATTGATTTCTAGTTTTATAAACACGTTGTTTGTTGTTGGATGGATGAACATTGAACATGTTTTGTACTGTACAGGAATAACACACACAAAAAAAATACACAAACAGAAATAACAAAAAAGTGGGTTAACTTCCCCGAGATGGATGTTGTTTTCAAAAGAATCTTAAATAGTTTTATGTTGTTAATGTTGTTGTTGATTTTTTTATTTTTTTTTGTATCTTGATAAAGGAATAAACCTGTGAGTAAGTTAGTGAATGAGTGAGTGTACACTTAAAATATTATGTAAGTAAATTCAACAGAAAATACGTTTGAAACAAATGAAACTTTATTTAAAAAACGGACTACTTACATTTCATTTAAAACAAAAACATTTCTCAGTTATTTTTAAATGTTAATTAATAACTGTTGAAATCCGTAAAAATAACTTAAAAATCCGTAAAAAATGACTGACAAAATTTTACGGAAAAAACGGTTAAAATAACGGAAATTTACATTCATTTTTATTTATTTTTTTAGAAATAATTTTAAAAAACTTCGAACCTGAGCAGAATCGAACTCATAATTTCTGGCTGATAGCCCAGCACGTTACCCTCTGTGCCACAAGCTACTTATATTTTCAGCAACTAAATTTCATTTTCAAATTAAAAAAAAAAAAATTCTAATTTTAGAAATTTTTAAATAACTGACAAATAACAAACGACAAATAAAATAATGTGGTTTGTTTTTTAAATAACTGAAAAAAACAAACGTTACGGAAAATTTTATTTAAAAGACAGTTGTGTATTTGAATAAACGTTCAAAAAGTTGTTTAGAATATTTGTATGTGAAACAAACGAATTTTCTTTTAATATTAACTTAAACGAAAACTATTTGTTTGACTGTGAAACAGTAACTGTAAAACTTTTATGAGTGTATGTATTTACTTTGTAAAAATAATCAAAGTGTGAACTAAATAATACCGACAGACAGACATATTTATTTATAAGTGTAAAGTTTAGTAGGAATTTGTTAGGAATGACTAGGGTTCCTATTCGGGGAAAAAGTTCCAGGGAAATATTTTTCTAAAAATTCTGGTAGTTTTTCAGCGGGAAATTTCACGAATTTGTCAAAAAAAATTTAAAAACGTTATCAAAAAGATTATTGCAAAAATTTATTTGAAAAACAAATTTTGTTAAAATTTGGCAAAAGAAATTAATTTTGACCAACAAATGTTTTTTTTGAAAAAAAAGAAAAAAAAAAAAAAAATCCACGAACAAAATTTTGTATTGAAAATATGTTTGTGCTTGTTTTAATAGTATTCAATTCTGTTTACATATCGCTCCTTTACTTGTATAGTGTCACAACTCAAAATATTTGATTTTGCAGAAAACACGTTTAAAGTTTACTATTGAAACTAGTTTTTAATTGAAAAAGGCCGGTACATAGAAAATGTAATAATGGCGTGTACTCTTCTCAAACGGTGAGTTTAAAAGATATTACACTGAGGGAAAAAAACATATTTAAATCAAATATTTTCATGTTTATTTTAAGTATGCTACATATTTTTGGAAAAATTTAAATTTTAATATTGTTTTTGATTGATTTAAACAAAATATGTTTGTTTTAAAATTGCATTCAATTTTAATTTAAAATTGATCACTTTAAATTTAATATGCTGTCATTAAAAGTCGTTAAAAATTTAAAAAAATATTATTCAAATATTTGTATTAAAAACAATGTTTTTCGTAGTTATTTTAAAGTTGAACAATTTTGTTTTTTGACATTTAAAGTTTTTTTTCAAGAAATATAGTAAAGTTGGGCAATTTTATTTTAAGTAGATACAATGTTAAAATATTTTTTCATTAAAAAAAAGACGCACATTTTTCACATCTCTACATGTGACGAGTTTTAAGTGAAATTAATTAAATTAACTAAAGTAAAATTAAAAATTAATTAGTGAAATTAGTGAAAAAGAATATTATTAACAATAAAAACAAAAATAAAATTGAAAAAAAAAGTAAAAAACCAAGTGAAAAAAATAAAGACAAAGAAAACGAGGAGGGGATGTATGTAATTGGCAGAAAGTGAAAACTTCTAACTTTAGTTATATATGGTATATAGTATTAATTTAAGTGTGTTTATTTTTTATTTTTGGTATTTAATTACATTTGTTGTAATTAGATGTAGTGCTACAATTAGGGTAGAAGTACATCCAAGGCTTTGGCTTTGATTTTTTTATGTATAGCAAAAAATAAAGCCAACAAGCAATATTTAAAGCCAAAGCCTTGGATGTAATTCTACCTTAGATGTACAATTATAGTAGTGTTAATTTTTTTGCTGTGTTATTAAAAAATATTGTAAAAATAATTAACAAAAAAAAAACTAAAACAAAAATGTGTAGTGTTTTATTTTAAGGTTCATGGTTTTTAGGTAAGTAAAAAGCTGCAAAAGAAAAAAATGTCGCATATTAAAATTAATATTGGTCAACTTTAATTTAAAATTTGTTGCATATTTAAATTTAGCATGGTCAATTTTAAAACAATATTGTTACATCTTAATTTTAAAATGTTGTCTACTAATCGTGTCATGTTAAAAACAACTAGAAACATATTTAAATTAAATAAAAACAAACTTTGTTCTATTTCGTCACTGTTTTATATTTAATTTAAAGTTGTTTCTGTTTGATTTTAATATTTTTTTTTCTTAGTGTACGAATTTTTTACACAATATAAAGCACGATATAACGAATAATTCTGCATCATTAACTCAAAAAACGCATTTTTTGAGTTATGACACTATACAAGTATAGGAGCGATATGTCAACCAGCAGCCAAATTAGAGAATTTGTTCAAAGGTGTTCCTTCATTTTCATTACTTTTGTATCGCTACACCGATATCGCTCAAATGCCACACCAAACAACAACGATACTAGGACGATTTTAATTTGCTAAATAGTCGAGATAGTGATCTATTGACACAGATCGAAACACGTGTTGGCTTGGGTTAGGTTATTTTACAAAAGAAGGCATCTAAGGTTTATTTGTATTGAAAAATTGAAACATAATTTGTATTTCTTTTAATTGAAAAAATCCCAGAAAATTCTGAGACAGCAAACTCTTTTCTGGCAATAAAAAAATCCTGGAAATTCACAACCCTAGAAGTGACAGTGTATAAAGCATTACTAAGTTTATACTGTAGTATGTATTTTTTAGAAGTGTTAATTTAAAATGTATGTATATAAAAAAATAATCTAATAGTTGTTACAAATTAAAGCATATTTAACTCTTTAAAGCGGAATTTTGCGACATATATATTAAAAACAAATGAGAACTCCATCCAGCTGTGCAGAATCAAAAATACCTTCCACACTTTCTTTTTAAATTTTAACTTTCTTAAATTTTTAAATTTTGTCGATTTTTTTATTGTTCTTCTGAATTTTTCTATTCTTTTCAATATTACTTTGATTTTTTTCTGAATTTTTCTTGATATTTTCTGATTTTTTTTTTTTAAATTTCTAATTATTTTTAGATTTTCTGAATTTTTTGAGATATTTTGATTCTGATTTTATACCCTCAAACCGCGTATATGGGTAAACTTACTTTGTCAATCCGCAATGCTGCCTATCAATTACTAATGTAACCGTGATGCTTTTTTCGAAAAGGGGATAGAAGAGCTATGAAAGATTGAAGAGCTTCATTATGGCAGCATTGTAATTGCACGTGTTGATAACTTTGAGTACAGTTGTTGCATCGCCATCTGTTATTGATCTGGCGAATTATTTTTGAAGCTCTGTTTATAGCCATTATTTTAATATATTACTTCGTTGACGTTTTAGTGCTATTTATCAACGAAGGATGGTGCTGCGATAGCATAGATGGGAATTTTTCATTACCATTGAAATTTAATTACCATTGGTTGATATCAATGGTAATGAAAAAATTTTCATTACCATTTAATGGTAATTAAATTTTTTTAATTGAAAAAATAATTACTAATGGTAATGAAATGCACCAATTGTTGAAAAACACCAATTATAATTGGTTTCAAAACCATTGGTTTGCACTTTTTTGTTTTTTTTGAAAAGTTAAAAATTTAAACATCAAAGTATGTTTTTTTAAAAAAAAATATGAAAATGTTAAAGACAAAAAACAAAATGCAAATAAAAATTTCAAATATTGTGTTATACAAAGGCAATCAACTTGTGTTTGGTTTATAAAATGTGAAAAACTAAAACACCATATAACAAAAAACAACAGATTTTTGCAAATATTAACGATTTTGACAATATTGTGACGACTTTTACTAATGGTAATTATTTTTTTTAAGTGATGCCATACCAATGGTAATTATTTTTTTTTTAATTTTCATTAGTAATTAAATTGATAAGTAATTTAATTGGTACAATTGATACAACCAATGGTAATGAAAAAAATTTCATTACCATTGACATCAATTAAATGGTAATTAAACCATCAATTAATTGGTCCCTTTAATTAATTAGTCCCATCTATGTGCGATAGGTATTAATTATAAATAGAAACTAATAAATATCTGAAAAAATTTTGTTTTGCCTAAGCTGAGAATCGAACACACACTTAAAAAATTATGTCATTAACTGTTTGTAGTTTATTTAAAAAGTTTTACGTTTTGCCACTTAAAAAGAAAAACCATTTGTTTAACATTCAGTTTTTTCAAATGACTATTTCTGTTCTTTGTTTCAAAAATAACAATATAAAAAATAAAGACTTTCGTTATCATTCAATTTTTAAAGTCGTTTATTTTTGTTCTGTAAATAAAAATAAGTGATCCTTCTTTAATTTTTAATGATTTGTGTTCGTTATTTTTTTTTTTTTAATTGTTGGCATTTTCTCAATATAAATCATTAGTTTTTACGTACTTGTGTGGGGATTACCGGCTAGTACACTAAAAAAAAAGTGAACTAAAATCTGGGAAAATTAACTCAATTTTGAGAAAAAGAGGGAATGATTTGGCTCCAAAGATTTTTTTTCTTGGTTTTAGTTTATAATTTTCCCAAAAATAAGGAAAACTAAGTTATTTAATTTTAAGCCAATTTTAACTAGAAAATGGGAAAAATTATACTTAACATTTAAGAAATAGATTGGGTCTAGACCCTGGACCCATGGGTTCGGAACCCATTTAACTCGAGACCCCGTTGGGTCCTTTAAGGGTCCCATAGATTTTGAACCAAAACTTGTGTCCGTTTCGCTCTAACTTGCTTAGTTTTTGAGATACGGTAATAAGGGGCCTTATAGGGTCTTGAGAATCTTAAAAACCGGATAATTCAAAAACTATTAATCGGAGGGCTTTCAAATATTTTGCGGAAGTGTTCTACGAGTCAAGAGCTACAAAAATGCTGTTAGACGTTTTCTCGTGTTGGCAGTATTTACCGAGATATGTGTATCTATAAAATCTCGGGAATTTCAAATTTTAGATCTAAATTAGGGTCTTGAGACCCCGACAGATATGCAGAGCTAGGCTGTTCCATATTTTTCTTTGTAGTCTTTCTTTTGAAAATTTCATCAGTTTCGCTCTATCTAGCTTAGTTTTCGAGATATCGCCATTTTGAATTTTTAACTAAATTCTAAGAAGTTATTTACTAAATTCTAAGAAGTCATTAACTAAATTCTAAGAAGTACACTTCCTCAATTCAAAGAAGAGAAATACGATGAGTTTTTTTTTTGTAAATTTTAACTAAACTTGAACTAAATTGTTTTTTAAGAAATATGTCTTAAAAATAAAGATACGATTCTTAAATTTATGGAAAATTTCTTTGGCAGTAAGAATTTTTTTCCCAATATTTAAAAAATCCATGTAAAGAAAACTTTGAACTAATTATAAGTAAATGAACTAAAATTTTTTCCTCATAGTTAAGAAAATTTCTCATTTTTAAGTTAAATTTAACTAAATTTTAGGAAAATTCACGATAAATTTTCAAAGACATTTTTTCCTTAAATTTAGTAATGTCTTTTTTTTCAGTGTAGTCCAACGCGCTAACCACTAAGCCACATCACCCTCAAACAGCTGGGCTTCTGAAGTTTTTCACGAATATGTCTTATGACCATAGGCTGTTTAAGTTTGAAAATGGGCATAATCGGTCCAGGAAAAAAGTTCCGCTTTAAGAACAAAAGCACACTCAAAAAATTATGTTATTAACTGTTTATAGTTTATTTAAAAAGTTTTACGTTTTGTCGTTTTTAAAAGAAAAAAACATTTGTTCAATGTTCAGTTTTATTAAATGTTCTTTGTTTCAAAAATAACAACATAAAAAATAAAGACTTTCATTAGCATTCAATTTTTAAAGTAATTTTTTTGTTTTGTAAGTAATTTAATTTTTAATGATTTGTGTTTAATTTTTAATGATTTGTGTTCTACGTAATTTTTTTTCAAATTGTTGGCATTTTTTAAAGAAAAGTCATCAGTTTTTTACCCACTTGTGTTGGTTATTTTTTTGTAGACAAAAAACTCCAAAAAATATTTGTAGAAATATAAAAACATGTTTGTATCAAGCGACTTTGGCACGATGGGTAGAGTGTCTGACCAGAATGTAGTTGATTGCTTAATCGATTTCCCAAAAAAATTTATTAAAAATTTTTTAAAATAAAATTCAATAGAAAAATTGTATAAATAACATACGAAATCATTAATTTTTAATGTATTTTTGTAAAGGTATTTTTTTTTTGAATTTGTTGGTAAAAATAGCACAACAATCATTAATTTTTAATATTTTCGTAGGTTATTTTTTTTTCGAATTTGTTGGAAGTTATTTTTTGATGTTCAATGTTATTTATTTTAGAAAATTTTATTAACAGTAAAAAAATTTTGATGTTTGTTAAAACAAATGAATAATTACTGGGATGGGTTTCAAATGTTTTATCACTTGTTTTAAATATGTTTTTCATTTGTTTTTGCCTACAAAATATTTTGAGTGCAAGCTCTGAAAATTTTTTTTTTTATTTCAGACGCAGTTTAAAGTCCTGTTGAACCAGGAAACTAGAAAATACCATTCGTTAGGCCCCGTCCTCTTTTTTGTGGGCGTGGATACTGAAAATAATTTAAATAATAATATAAATATTACTAAGGTGCAAAAATTATCATAAACGAGTTTGCTAACCTCCCCCGAAAAAACGCCCCTGTCAACATTTTTCTTTTCTATATTTTGATTAGCTTTATTCTAGTTCAAGGTAGTTTGTTTTTCAAGAAAATTATTTTTCTGTTGTTAATATTTTTAAGTTGGTAATTTTTGCAAGACTTAAACGACACTTGTTTCGAAATTTGTCAGCTTCCATTGTCAAGACTATTTAGCAAATTTGAAAAATTTATACTCCAAGTAGTAAAGGAATTTAAATGACAAATCGTTAATGTTAAAAAAATGTTAATATATATTCAACTCTCCTTGAGAATTATAAGAAACAAATTTTACATTTTTTTAGTTTGAGTTGAAAATTTATTCATATTTTGAACATTAGAGATTTGTTATTTAAATTCACTTTACTACTTGTAGTATATATTTTTTTTATATTTGATAAATAACCTTGACAATGGAATCTGACAAATTCCGAAACAGGTTTCGGCTAACAATAAGTCTAATAAAAATGATAATAATAAAAATATCATATTTTCAATTAATAAAGAAAAAATGACCTCGAGCTGGAATATACCTATTCAAAATATAATATTTAAAAGGCGAATTAAACAACTTTTATTTTTTTAATAGAAATTAATCAGAATTTGAGCAAAATGGTAAGCTCGCTAAGGTGGAATACTCCATATATGGAGTATTCCACACCAAATATCCCGCTACAGAAAAATTTCTGAATAGGTTGTTTGGATAGCCCTATATGGAACTAAGAAAATTGCGTTTTTGGTTTTTCAAATTTTCAAAAACTGGGCTTAGGAGGCGTGGTCAAATATTGGAAAAATTGTAAAATTTGTGGCGAGTTGCCTTGATTAAATATTTATCACATTAAAACGGAATGCACCACAATTTCAAAAATTTAGATTCTTATATACTTAGTTTTGTATGGGCTATCGATTAAATTTTTTTATTTGGAAAATTTTCAGAACCCGTTCTGAAATTTTCCATTTTTTAAAAAAGTGAATTTATCAGAAATCCTGCCACTTTTTTTTTATTTGTTTTTTTAAAGTTTAGATGTTTGTCCATCCACACAAAAAAAAATCAGAAACGCGTTCTTTGTTTTTTTTCAAGAAAATCGCATTTGAATTTTAAATTTCATAACAATTTTGTAATTTGCTTGTATTTTCTTGATTTAACGTCGCGAATGAGTATTATTAATTGCATAAATATTACTCATACGCTCTGCTAAAACAAGAAAATACAAGCAAATTACAAAATTGCTATGAAATTTAAAATTCTCAAAAAAAAAAAAAACGAAGAACGCGTTTCTGAATTTTTTTGTGTGGATGGACAAACATCTACACCCAAAAAAAAACGTGGGTATTTAATACTAAAAATTTAACTAAATTTTAGTTCAAAAGGACCTAGTGCAGAAATTGGTAACCAATACTAAAATTTTTAACTAAATTTATTGAAAAGCAGTAAAAATTACTAATTTTAGTACATTGAAGATACTAAAAATAGTAAATAATTAGTAGATTTTTTTACAAAATCACTTACTAAACCTTTTACTGTAGAATTATTTTGAGTGTAAGCTTTAAAGGCCGGATTTTTTAATAAATTGATTTTTTTAAAAAATGGAAAATTTCAGAACGGGTTCTGAAAATTTTATAAAAAAAAATTTTATTCGATAGCCAATACAAAACTATATAATACGGAGTTCACACTACAGAATTTATACTCGTTTAAGCCACTGGTTTAAAAAAGTAAACAAAATCGTTCACACTACATTTTGCTCGTTTAACGCTGAGTGTTTAACGTTTGTAAACAAACGCACATAACCTAATTCTGAAAAAAAATTGCAAAAATATTTCTAAAATCCTTTTAAACTTTGGCGGAAGACAAGATATTTTATTTTTTTATAACATTTACATAACACCACTACACGGAACACCTTTTTATTGACTCATTCCAAGTAAAAAGGAAGATTTTTCTGTTTTTTGTTTCGGACCTGTCCGAAGCTGTTTGCATATTTATACTTCGATGGAAGGCAAAATTCACTAGTAGTGCAGCTTTTCCAATATAATTTTAAATAAAACACACACTTTTTTTTGATTTTTCAGTAGTTTTTATTAGTTTTTTAAATATTTATAATTTCTCAATTTTCCAATGTTTTGCTACGGAAATGGCGGACCGATATATAAGCTGGTTGCTATGAAATCTTTTTTTTTTGGCATAGAATAAAGAAAAATTAAAAGGAAATATACCGAACCCTGCCTTTGAAATGTTTAGCGAAATGTTTAACAGGGAAACAAGTCGAATTTGATTGTTTAGCTCATAGAGTAAGGAAAGTAAGAGATTTTCAAATGACCCAAAATAAGTCTGCAAGTTTATGAAAATTGGTAAACTTAATGTATTGCAGAAATTTAAAAATTTTGTAAAAAGATCAAAGAGAATTAGAAAATGAGTAAATTTTACCACTATTATTGAGAGGATTTCCTATCTATATTGAGAGGATTACCACTATATCCGTTATTAAAATTCTCTCTTAACTAATTTCCCTACTTTTTCCCCTGATTTTGGAGCATTTTGCTTACTCTTTCTACTTTTTCCCCTGTTTTTGCAGCATTTTTTTTAAATTTTGCAGATATTTTCATGCATTAAGAGAACCATTTTTTCCTTTGTAAAAAAAGAGTGCATTTTTTCCAGCCCCATGTAGTCTGATACCCACTGGTTTAGCTGAACAACAAAATGTATGGGGAAACAAGTCAAATTTTGCTCGTTTAGCGCTTAAACACTCATGAGATGTTTAAAGTCGGTAGTGTGAACTCCATATAAGAATGTAAATTGTGGTGCATTCCGTTTTAATGTGATAAATATTTAATCAAGGCAACTCGCCACCATTTTTCCAATATTTGACCACGCCTTCTAATCCCAGTTTTTGAAAAATTGAAAAACCAAAAACGCAATTTTCTAAGTTCCATATAGGGCTATCCATACAACCTAGCCAGAAGTTTACGGTACACATGTTTTTTGGTGTGGAATGCCTCATATGTATATGAAAGTTTGAAGTTATCTTTATGAAATTTTCCTATGCCTTTAAGACATAAATATATTTCGTAAAGTTTAAAAAAACGTTTCTTTTGAAAAAAGTGAAACTTTTTTAAACTTTTTAAAAAAATAAATTGATAAATTTTGAGTAAATTTTTACTTGCCACAATTAAAAAAATCTAAAATTTCCAAGTAAAGCTTTAATTGTGTCAATTAAAAATTTACTCAAATTTTTTAGTAAGCATTTAATAATTTTTTTATTAAAAATTTACTCAATACTATTAAATTGTTTACTGGTACACAATGGTAAAAAATTTCTCAAATTTTTTTTATATTTCTCTGTGTAGTTGTAGCATAGGGTTTTTAAATTTGCTAATTAGTATTGACAATGGAATTTTACAAATTCCAAAACACGTGTCGTTTAAGGCCTGCAAAAATTATCAACATAAATTAAAACAGAAAAATAGTGTTCTTTAAAAATTTTCTAAGAGAATATCACAGTTTGAATTAGTAAAGTAAAAATGACCTCGAGCTAGAATAAACCTACTAAAACAAAAATTAAATATTCAAATTTTGAGTGTACATTTTTTTAACGATTCTGAGTTATTTTTTTTTTTTTATTTTAACAACTTTTTAACATCAATTCATTACATTTGCCTCCCTACCCATTTAAAAATATTATAAATAACTTCGCTCCTGCCATATTAAACACATTGAAATGGTGTAGGTTAACCCACCAATCATTTTGTTTTGATACAGACTAATTTGTAAAATATGTAAAACAAAATTTAAAACACTGACATATGTCATGTTGAACCCTTAATAAATTATAATTTTGTGTGGTATGAAAAAATGTCTATTTGCAATTAAAATTACACAAAAATAAAAAAAACATTAAAAATATGCACATATTTTAAAAAGCATAATATCGTCACTCAAAATATGAAAGGCTGTAAGTTATCAAAAATTCGAGAGCAATTTTTAAATTGATTGAAAGCATTGAACGGAATCTTGTAGGAAAATTTCTAATTAGAGAATTGGGAATTTTTTCATGAAATTCCGAAAAAACTGTAACTAGTTTTGTAACAAATTCGTCATAATTTTTAAAGCATAATTGCCGAACTTGGATCTAAAATAGTTTAAATGCTATAATATTTTTGCTTTTTCGGAATACAACAAAAGAAGATGTTTCGGCATTTTGCATTTTTAGAGAAAATAATTCATATAATTTTTTTATGAAAACAATCGAAAAATTACCACATTTTTTGGTACTTGTTCTTTTGGTTCTAGTTGTTTTTTATTTTATTTTATTTATTTAATTTACAAAAAAAAAAATATTGTTTAAAATATAACAACTTTTATGTGGTATTTTGGTATGTGATGCAAACATGTATGGTATTAAAGTCGAATGAAAAGTCAAATGTTTTCCGTTCTTAACATTTAAATTTCAAATGGCGTTGTCTTGAAAACCGTTTAACCGATTTTAACATTTTTAGACATTCCCATTCAACGTTCCCAAAACTTTCTGCAAATTTTGTACTCTTGCACAAAACAGTTTTATAGATTTTTATGCCAATGTCAATTTTTTTAGAAAAAATAACGTTATATATATTTTCCAATATTCAAATATCGGTCGAAGACCCCAGGTACGTAGCTAGAAGGGAGCCTGGAGGCACGGACCCCAGGTGGATGGTGGTTGTGTAGTCTACGGTGACTACCAGCATGTGTTGTTAATAGAGTTTTTCACGGGAATTCCCGGGACGGGATTTCCCGGGAATTCCCGTAAATTTTCGATCCCGAAATCCCGGGAAATAGAGCGGGAATTCCCGGGAATTTTCGTTTCTTTGAAATTGATGATTTTTCGACATTTATTGATTATTTTGTATGTGATTTTTTTAGAGATTTTATTAAAATTCTTGAGAGATGATGGCAGAAACTTACGCAGGGACCAGGAGGTCCCAAAAAGTATTCCAAGAGAGATCTTCTAACTAAAAAATATCATAAAATCTAAGACTTACGAAATGAAAAAAGTCTCACAATATCTAAATCTTCGATAGGATATGATTATCAGAACCTGATACTTTTTTTTCAGAACCTAAGAAATTTTCTTTCTGAGACCTGCATTAGAAAAATTTGCAGTGATTATTTGTTTCTATAGAAAATATTTATGTCTCTGGATATGAATCTTTTCAAATCGATAAATTGATATTAAATATGTGTTAAGAATGACTCTGAAATTAACGGGTTTTTCTTTAAGAAACCAGAAATTTAAATTTTTTTGGGGTAAATTTTCTTGTAATTTCATTTCTCTGAAACAGTTACATTAAGTTTAAGAGATATAATTGAGAAAATTTTTTTAGAGATAAAAAAAAAAATAACTACTTTAAATAACTGTTACTACATTACAGTACTTTTTTGTTAGTTGTTCAAAAAAACGACTTAAAATAACTAACAGAAATAGTTGTTTGATATTTTTCATACATAAACAACTGACTTTGTAGTTGAAAACAACTAACTACTGTAAAATATATGTACAAACAGTTAACATGTAGTAACTTACATAATTTTCTAAGTGAACTGAGAAAAATTAAAATAAATGATGGATTTTTTATTACTAAAACAGATAAAGCGACGTGAAAAGAAAAACTCTAGTTAATAGTATGAATAAGACAGACAAATATCCGTGGTTCTACTCCAGACTAGAGTACACTCAAAATATTTTTTAGGCAAAAACAAATGAAAAACACATTTAAAACAAGTGATAAAACAATTGAAAACCATCTTAGTAACTATTCATTTGTTTTAACAAACATCAACATTTATTTTTTACTGTCAATAAAATTTTCTAAAATAAATATAAATAAATTCGAAAAAAATAACCTACGAAAACATTAAAAATTTATGATTGTTGTATTAATTTTACCAACAAATTCAAAAAAAAAAAAAATTGCCTACGAAAACATTAAAGATTAATGATTTCGTAGGTTATTTTTACAATTTTTCTATTGAATTTTATTTAAAAAAAATTTTAATAAAATTTTTGGGGAACCAATCCCGCAATCAACTTCATTCTGGCCAGACACTCTACACATCATGCCAAAGTCACTTAATATTTTTATATTTCTATAAATAATTTTTTTAAATTTTTGTCTACTTCATTTTAAAAAATGACAACAATTTAAAGAAAATAACGTACACAAATTATTAAAAATTAAAGAAGAATCACTTATTTTTGCTTACATAACAAAAATAAATGACTTTACAAATTTAATGCTAATGAAAGTCTTTATTTTTTATGTTGTTATTTTTGAAATAAGGAATAGTAATAGTCATTTATAAAATCTGAACATTGAACAAATGTTTTTTTCTTTAAAAAACGACAAAACGTAAAACTTTTTAAATAAACTACATACAGTTAATGACATACTTTTTTGAGTGTGGTAATTCCAGAAATGTCTATAATTTTTAGAAATTACATTTTTCTGCTGCATTTTTTCAACTTGAACCCCTATAACAAATATAATAAGAGCCCGAGCTCGATCTGTACTTACAGACAAAACACTAATAAAATTACTGACAAAATATGTCGCCATTAGGCAAATAAAATTAGAGCCCGAGCTGGATATGTACTTACAGAAAAAACACTAATAAAAAACTTTAGCTCAGAGAGTTTCCGACGTATATTAATTCAAAATAGGGTAGAGCTAAGTTTTGATAAAAAAAACAGAAACTGAAACAAAAAAAAATTTTTTTTTACGGACAAAAAAAAAATGTTTACCCTAAAAACACTTTTTCAGTAATGTTCGAATATTAACAAATAATTCTGTTTTTCACTTTTCAAGTTAAAAAAGGAACACAAAGACATTGCCCTACAGGTCCAATATTTTTGTATGCTAATATTGATCCTATAACGCAACCTATCTCCACTCCCTAAGTAGGCTCCCATACAAATAACAGTTGAAACAAATTTTATAAAAATTTAATTTTGAATGGAAGCCTACTTAGGGAGTGGAGATAGGGCGTATGCTTTAAAAAAATGTTGTAGGGTAAAATAAATAGGGGTCGGTCTCACTAATGACCCCTCTCGGACGCAGCATTGGACCGGTAGAAGCTGATTAAATAAAACAAATTTACAAAAAATAAAAAAAATTGTATGGGGACCGCCTTTAAAATTAGAGATAGAGGGTAGGTGTGTTCAGAAAAAATGTTTTTACTAAAAAAATATTGTGGGTTGGTCATAAATTTTGTTGGTCTAAGGGAACAATTAGGGCAGTTAGAGCGGTTGGAGCAAATTTTAAAAAATGTCGTTTTGTGTGGGAGCCCCCTCAGAAATTTGAGATAGGGTATTAGTTTGTTCCAAAGAAATGTTAAGACGTAAAAATTAATGGGGGTTGGTCTTATAAATGACCCCTCTATGATGCACCATTGGAGCAGTAGAAATGATTTAAAGATTGGAAAATTACAATAAAATTTTTTTTAAAAATTTAAAAAAATATAAATAATCGTTATCCACGATCCTCTTGGGCAAAAAATTTGTAGAATCGATAGAAGTTTCACACAAAAAAATTTCAAAAAAATCGAAGAATTCAAATATTTTTAAAAATGAGATTTAAATTTAAAAAATTAAAAATCGCATACTAGAGCGCTTTTAAGAATTTTTTGGTATTTTTTTGAAAAAAAAAATTAAATTTGGACTATGATTGAAGAAGTTATGAGGAAAGAAGTTTGAGTAAAGATACACTCAAAAAAATAAAACTGTAAAGTTAACAAACTTTTTTTTGTTAACTCGAGTTTACTGGCTTTTTAGCAAATTTTTAGTTAAAATCAGCGTTTTAACTACTTTTTTTAGTTAAGTTCAATTTACAAAAATACTAGTTTTGAACAAATTTTGAATTAATTTTTTTTGTTGACTTCAAAACTCAGTTTACGAATTTTTACTAATTAATTTGCTGATTTTTCGTAATAAATTTGTTAAGTGAAATTTCTTGTGTAGCCTCCTATGCGAATCTCATAAGTTCTACTTAAGCTGATGAAAAAACAGAAAAAATAAACTTATAATTTTTTACAAACTATTTTGTAAATTTTAGTTTACGAAAAGTAACAAAAAGTTTAGCTGAATTCAACTAATTTTTTTGTTAATATATGTACATAAAAACGTTACGAAATTTCAGCTAAATTTTTAGTTAAAGTTACGTTTTTTTTTGCTACATTCATTATACGAAAAGTTAGCTAAATATTTTTAGTTAAATTAACTAAAAATTTAGTAGGCCCAAAATCAGATGCTTTTTTAGTTGAATTTAACTAAATTTTTTGCTAACTTTACAGTTTTTTTTTTGAGTGTACAAACTACCAATTTTTAAAAATTAGATATCTTTTGAATGGGTCATCAAAAAAATCTGAAAATTTACCACGAAGGAGTTTTTGAAGGGTACTAAAAACTGTAAACAAATTGGGAAAATCTAAAAAAAAATTTCAAAGTGTCCGATTTGGCATGGAATGCCGTCCGTCCGTTCGTCCGTCTGTCTGTTGAAAACACGCTAACTTTTGAAAGAATTTGCGTAGGATCCTGAAGTTTGGCATATATGTTGGGCATTATTTTGTCAGGTTGGTATTGCAGTCCAGCCAAATCGGTCCAGTGGTTCAAAAGTTATGAGCAAAAGACTGAATTTCGGCAAGGGTTTTTCGTGAATTTTCGAGATAAAAACACGATATCTTTCGAAAGACAATAATGAGACTTCTGAAGCTTGACATGTATCTTTCCCGTTCCCCAGGTCTGTTTGGTTTTAAATTTCAGCTCAATCGGTCCAGTGGTTCAAAAGTTAAAAGCAAAACCCTGAATTTCAGATTAGTTTCATTTTAATGCCACGTGTTTAACAGTTTAAAAAGCACTGGTGGTAACTTAACAATGCTTTTCAAACTTGTTCAATTTTAAAGCAATGCTTTTTAAACTTGTTTAGTTTTAAAAGCATTGGTAACTTAAAAATTACACTCGAAAAAAATTTTACACTCAAAAAAAATTTTACACTCAAAAATTTTTTTTTTTTTTACAAAAATGACAATATTTTGTGTACATACGTATGCGCATGCACTCAGAAATATTTTTACAGTAAAAAAAACATCACACTCGAAAAAAATTTCTAAATAATATATATTTCTAATCAAAATTGTTAATTTTTTCACGTTAAAAAATTTACTATCTTTTAAAAAATGCATTGTGGAGGGTATTCATAGATTCTGCAAAGTCGAATTTAACTTTTATACTTGTTATATATTAAAAACAACTACATAAAACAACTGTTACAATAATGTAGTAATTTTTTGCATTTATTTTTTAAAACGACTACAGAAAATAGTTGTTTGAGATTTTTCATACAAAAACAACTGTAGTTGTAGTTGAAAACAACAACTACTACTTAGTACACAAATGACCGGCATGTAGTAACTGCAATAATTTTCTGTAAGTGTATCGACAGTATTAACAAAGATTTAAGCGTTTCCGACATTTATAAACAGTGCTATTTTTAGCAAATTTTTAAAAAATTTACAAAAAATGTACTTGAAGATATAAAATTTACTAACCACTCTATTGTTTATTAAATATAGTACTAGTTATTTATCATACTAGAATTTTACTTTTTTTGTTTTGTCTGTTTTTGACTGATAAGCCACTTTGCCACATCCAATGTGGCAAAGTGGATTCGGTATGCACAGCGACTGTAACAAATCCGTTTAGACTATTGACATAAATGCAGTTTTAAATAAAATAAAATAAAAAACAAATTTTGTGTCATTTTGAATTTGCAACAGAACGAATCCAATTTTAAACTCTACTATTTAAACAAGAGTTAAACCAAAATGGAAAATGAGCATTGCTACACTGTTTTTCGCAAAAAAAGAAAAAAAATATACGAACTGGAAGTTTTGAAAAAAATTAAGAAAACTCTACAAAGTTTAGAAAAATTTAGGAAAATTCCGAAAACCAATGAAGGGGAATATAGAAAAATCAGAAAAACTCAGTAAAAATATCGAAAATTCTGTAAATTCTAAAAAAAAATTCAGAACAAATCTGAATAAAAACTGAATAGGTCATGATAAAGCCAAATTTAAGAGTTTTTCTAAGGAGTGAGATCATAAAAATGTTAACACACATTTTTGCCTACAACTTTGGTGTAAAGCTTCCAAATTTTTTTTTTTCGGCAGTTTACATTTTAAAAATATGTCAGTTAATAAATTAATTTACATCATGAGTTTTAATTTGCAATTTTTTACACAATGGACGATGAAAGAAAAGTGCGTTCAAAAATAATTAAATATTTTCAACAAAACCAAACATGGACATACAAAAAAATTGCCAAAGAAACTAATGTATGCCGCCAAACAGTTTTAAAAGTGGTAAAAAGGTATCTGGAACACCTAACAATTGAAAGGAAGCCGGGAACAGGAACAACGACTGGTTATCGTAACATTGGTAAGGCATATAAAGTTAAAAGCATCCTTAAGAGAGCTCCTAACACATCTGGCAGAAAAACAGCTCGGTTAGCCCAATGCTCAGACTTTTTTGTACGTAAAGTGAAACGTAAGGCGGGACTAAAGTCCTACAAAGTTCAAAAAGTTCCCGATAGAAACGCTTTTAAAAATTTGGAGGCCAAAACCAGAGCTAGAAAATTGAAATCAAATTTTGTAAAAAAATACAACTGTTGTGTAATGGACGACGAAACTTATGTCCTGGCTGATTTTGCGCAGCTCCCTGGTCAAGAATTTTATGTTTCCGATGTTCGAGGAAATGTTGCGGAAAAATTTCGGTCAAAAAAGCAAACGAAATTCCCCAAAAAATTCCTAGTATGGCAAGCCATATGTAGCTGCGGCCAAAGAAGCCAGTCATTTGTGACATCTGGCTCTATAAACAGCGAAATTTATATCAAGGAGTGTTTGCAGAAGAGACTTCTTCCGTTCTTGAGTCATCACAATGTATCCACTTACTTTTGGCCCGATTTAGCATCTTGTCACTACAGCAAGAAAGCGCTGGAGTGGTATAATGATAATAATGTGGTTTTTGTACCAAGAGAGGCAAATCCACCAAACTGCCCGGAGCTCAGGCCAGTGGAGAGATATTGGGCTCTTGTTAAAAAAGAATTAAAGGGCACAAAAAAGGTCTCCCAGGACATGCAAGATTTCAAACGTAGATGGACCACCTGCTCTAAAAAGGTGACAGAAACTACCATAAAAGCCTTAATGGGAGGGTTTCCGGAAAAAGTGGATAACTTTGTTCGTAGTGGTTAGAGTTCCATGCGGTTTTTTTGTTATGATTTTGTATTAAATTTTATTTAATAAAAATTTGGTTTGAAGTCTTAAAATTCAGTAGTCTGTTTTTTATTTAACTTTATGTGTGTTAACATTTTTATGATCTCACTCCTTATATCAAATAAAAATTTAAACTTAAGTTTCATTAGATTTGAAACATACGAAACATACGACTTTAGTTTTTATGCTTCCTTTGTAGATACCATTGTGTGAGTTTCATACATATGTATGCGTATCTTATTTGAATGTACATATATGTTGGTACACTTGTATGTGTATTAACTTTTCATTAGACTATTTTTTTTTATCTGGTTTTTGAGTTTGCCTTTTGTTTTGTAAAATGCAATTTTAAGAATTTTTCTGGTTTTTATTGCTATTTAAATTGAAATAAAAATGTTTCACCATTTACAAATGTCACTTACAAGGGAAGTCTCCCTAGTGTCACCCGCGGATCTTTATGGAATTGGTTTTATTTTGTAGATCAGAAAAAATAAAGGGACACGTATTTTTTCTTAGCGGCCCAATTTCATATTTAGGGGGTAAAAAGGAGGGGGGAAGACAAGGCCGTTTTTCAGTTTTTCTCGTTTATCTCCTATACTATACAAAGAAACCTAGTCATGTTACATACCAAATGAAAGGTCTTTGGAAAACCTATCTACGTGTGCTAAGAACGTGTCCAAACATGCACAACTTTTCGTCATATTGAGTAAAATGGCAAAATTTTAGGACATTTTTGTTAATAAGTCGAAAAACAACAACTTCTTTGGCCCGTTGTTAGCACCACGAGATAGGTATTTTAAATACCTTTAATCTGATATCACGCATGCCTATATTAATTTTGTTAAAATAGGCGTAAAGCGTAAAAAACTAAAAAAGGTCAATTTCCCCCCATACAAATCGACCCCCCCTAAAAATGAGTTTGGGCCGCTAAAAAAAAATACGTGTCGAATTAATTTTCGTTCTTAACAACATATCCAAATTTCACGAAGATCGGAGGGTGACACCAGAGAGACTTCCCTTGTTAGAAAAATTTGTATGTAATGTACTCCAGAAACAATTTATGTGACCAATGAATATTTTTCAGGAATTGAATAGTTCATGCGAATAAGGACGAATAGACCACTTTTTCGCAAACACGTTTTTTTGCATAAATGTATTTTATTAGCAGAGCCCTACAATCCTATGCAGAAATTTTGGGGAAATTTTGACTTTTAAGGCTAAAAAAATGACTTTAAAAGTGCAATAATTCGTATATTTTTATATTTTTGTTTAAATTGGGAGCGAACTAACGCACAATTTTGATTAAATACAACACAAAAACATACAAAAATTTTACTTTCGGTAACAATGTGTTAAAAGAACATTACGAGGAACAAACCACACTTATTATATTGGCAAAAAATTTTACCGTTCTTGAGTTATAAGACTTTAAAGTGTGGAAAGCAAAAAGGGCGAATATCCATCCTTAACAAAATATTGTTTAAAGATTATTTAGCTGCGAGTTTAAAATTGATATTAGGTAAAATTTGAAATTGTACACAAAAAAAAAAACAATCTTAGCACATACAAACAAATTAACCAGATTTGCGAAAAAAAAAACAAAAAATTTTTCATGTCCTTTTATGTTACATCGTAATATGCAGTCAAAGGTTAATATTATAATTCTTAAAAATGTATTTAGTGTCATAAAGAATTACTACTGCATCAAAAGGCAGGAATATTAAAAAAAAATTAGAAAAAAAAATTGTTTTTGCATGTCCTTGCAATCCTTAAATAGTGTATCCTCGAAGTCCTTAAAGTGATACAAACAAATACCAACCATAGTTCGTCAAGTTTTGCAAGTCTCGTGAAAATGTAGTCAAAATCTGCTGCAAAATAACACATTTTTATTCAAATTTCAATACATTTTTTTGGATATTCGCCCTTTTTCCATTTAAGCAAAAAATTGAAGTCCAATTTTTGGCAAGTTCTCTTTCGAATACCTTACTAAAATTTTGTATATAGATAGATGTGACTTAAACCTTTAAGCTAATACCAAAAAGTTGACAAAAATATTATTTTTTAACCGTTTCCTGCGTTTTTATTGTCCCCTGTAAAATTCGACAAATGGTCTATTCGTCTTTATTCGCATGAACTATTCAATTGTTTATAATGGATTTTTTGTAAAACAGGTTACTTAAAAACAATTTTTATGAAATAAATTCCATTAATGATTTCTCGGAACTGCAATGGAATAAATAAGCCACCAAATGTTAGAAGTAGATTCTGCCATGGAACTGGGTGATTTTTGACTCTCACTCACTCACGCTCACGACAGGAATTTTTTAATCTCGTGCACTCACTCACGAGCATATTTTTTCTACTCACACTCACTCACAATCACGTGAGTAAATTTAATACAACTCACAATCACGTGCACTCACGTTGACTCACACTCAAACTCTAATTTATGCAATAAAAATTTCCAAAACTAAAATTTTGAGAAATCTTCAAAATTTTCAGCAAAATTTAAAGTTCAACAAAATTTTAATTTTTTTTTGCTTTTTTCGGGATGAAATCTTTAGTTAGACAAATTTCACAATTTTTTGTACCTGTTTTGGTACGAAAGGACATATGAAGAGAAAATAAATCACGCAAGCTCACGCGATAAAATCGACACACGCACACTCACACAATTTTTTTCTCCACTCACACTCACTCACAATCACGTGAGTAAAATTGAATTCAGTCACACTCACGCGTGATCACGCGTGAATCACGCTATAATCTGCTCATGTGCCCATCTCTACTTTGAAACATCAAAAAATATTACACATTTATTTATTTAATTATTTATTCATTTATTTATTCATTTATTCATTTATTCATTTATTCATTTATTCATTTATTCATTTATTCATTTATTCATTTATTCATTTATTCATTTATTCATTTATTCATTTATTCATTTATTCATTTATTCATTTATTCATTTATTCATTTATTCATTTATTCATTTATTCATTTATTCATTTATTCATTTATTCATTTATTCATTTATTCATTTATTCATTTATTCATTTATTCATTTATTCATTTATTCATTTATTCATTTATTCATTTATTCATTTATTCATTTATTCATTTATTCATTTATTCATTTATTCATTTATTCATTTATTCATTTATTCATTTATTCATTTATTCATTTATTCATTTATTCATTTAATCATTTATAAACATTTCTGGATTTAAGCCGTAATTCCTAAAATTTTTTTTTTGGAATACTACTGGAAATGGTTATTTAAATAAAAATTCTGTAAAACATTTCTTTTCACTAAAAACTTTAACGGTTAAAATAGTTTTTAAATTTAATTTCTTTTTAACTAAATATTAATTTTGAAAAATATTTTTTCCTCTTAATTAATAAAAAGCTGTTAGACGAACACATTTTATGTAGTTAAATTTACCTTTGAAACATTTTTAGTATTTGAGTTTTTTTTTTTCATTTTGTTCAATTACCTGAAAAATAAGAAATAAAGAGAATATTTAATAATTTATTTTAATTAAAACATGTTTATTTTAAGAAGATAGAGTAAAAATGTACAAAAGTTACACAGGGGAGGAAAAATTACTAACAAACTGAATTTTTAGTTAGTGTATTGTTCAAATATCCGCAAAGCATACAAAGTTTAAAATTTTCGTATATATATTTTTTGAAATTTATTTACCATCCACTTGCATTTAAATTAAAAAATTCAGAAAACAACTTAATTTGAGAGAAATTTTTCTGTATTTGGCAAGGCATATAAAGAAACAAAAAAAAAATTACAAAAATTGAGGGAAAAATATATGATTGAACATTAGCCATTTGTCATTTAAACTCCCCTTGCTACTTGTAGTTTAGGGTTTTATATTTGCTAAATAGTCTTGACAATGGAATATGATAAATTCCGAAACACGTGTCGACAAAAATGAAGAAAAATAATATTCTTGAAAATTAGTCTATGAGAATACTTTGGTTTTAGTTTTAAAAGGAAATAATTACCCCGAGTTAGAATAAACCTACTCAAAAATTAATATATGTATGTATTTATGAAAAAATCGCTAAAATTCACGATAATTAAGAAAAAAAAAACTGATAAATTATGAAATTCATAATTTTAAAATTCGTTAGCAGGCCATTTAGTATTGAATGCCTCATATGTGAAAACATATAGTGCTCACTTGTTTTAAATGTTAAAAGTAATTTAGAAAATTACAAATGTGCAAAAAAAGTCAAAGTTCAAAGGTTTACGGTTTTGGTAAAAATATGCTTGTCTGAAAGGTTGAATTACTGCTTTTCATAAAAACATTAGAAAATATGGCATTTATACACCAGGAAAAATTCATTTTGCTAAATATACATGGCAAAGTGTGCATAAAAAACAATTCTTAACGTATGAGTGATTTATGTGTAAAAAATAATGTTGCTCATACGCTATCATTATATAAGTTTTATAAAGAGGTATTAAACGATACTGCTCTCTTAAATTTTGTATACCCACCACTTATAGTTAGATATGTATTTAAGTTTGCCATTCCGTTTGTAACTCAAATATCGGTCGAGGGCTCCATAAAATATATACATTACAATGTACAGATGGACAGACAGACATCGTTAAAATGTCTGTCTGTAAGTTTGTTGAAATGGAGACCACGGCCAAACTATAAAACAGAAGTGACGAAACTTAACATATTCACTTGTTGTTGTCCTAAGAAGTTTGGTATTGCATTTGACTGATATCGGTTCAGCGATTCAAAAGATATAAAGGAATCTTCAAGAAAACCTGGAAAATGTTAGTACCCCGAGTAAAAATAATTTAATATGATCTAATATACTTTTATATATTCATATTATTTCATATATGATCATGTGTGACACTATGTCTTGCGAGATAAATTTATATAATAAATTTTGATGTGCGATTTTTTTAAGATATCGCCATACATAATTATATGTTGCAACATCTGGTCCCATGCATCATTCCAAATTTCTAAGTGTTTTATATAAAATTTTATATGCCTCCATTATTTTTTAATTTTTACAAGTTTTTTCCAAGAACATATTTTTATCGAAAATATTTGCAACCCCGAGTAAAAATAATTTAATGTGATCTTATATAATTTTATATAGTCATATTATTTCATATATGATCATGTGTGACACTATGTATTGCAAGATAAATTTATATAATAAATTTTGATGTGGGATTTTTTTAAGATATCGCCATACATAACTATATGTTGTAACATCTGGTCCCATGCATCATTTTAAATTTCTAAAAGTTTTACATGAAATTTTATATGCCTCCATTATTTTTTTAATTTTTTTAAGTTTTTTCCAAGAACATATTTTTATCGCAAATATTTTCAAAGTGTTTTATATAAAATTTCATATGACTTCATATTTTTTTAGTTTCTAAGATTTTTCCAAGCACCACTTTTTTATCACGAATATTTTCTAAGTGTTTTATATAAAATTTTATATGACTCCATTTTTTTAATTTTTTCTAAGTTTTTTTCAAGAAACATTTTTTATCGCAAATATTTTCTAAGTGTTTTATATAAAATTTTATATGACTCCATTTTTTTAATTTTTCTAAGTGTTTTATATAAAATTTAACATCCCGAGTAAAAAAAATGATATGACACAATATATAATTTAATATGGGTTCGTGTCTATTTTGATATAATCTTATACGAAAAATGGTTTCATAAGACTTGATCGAATATTATCTAATAATATCAGTTTATATAACTTTATATTGACTTTGATACGAGTTTTGGTCTAATCCAATGATATAAAATTATATCCAATTATATTAAAATCGGATGTTTTTTTTAGTTTTTAATAAAAAGTTGAAAAATTAAAATAATAAAAATCAGTTGTTCTTGAAAAAAACTTAATAAAATTTAAAAAAATGGAGTCATGTTAAATTTTATATAAAACACTTAGAAAATATTTTCAAAAAAAATTGTCCTTGGAAAAACTTAGGCCGTATTTACATTAGGCAATTTTAATTGCGGCAATTCTGATTTTATCGTGTATCAGAGAGAGATCTAAGATTCTTCCCTCTCTCTCTCTGATACACTAGAAAATCAAAATTGCCGCAATTAAAATTGCCTTATGTAAATTCGGTCTTAGAAAAATTAAAAAAAATGGAGTCATATAAAATTTTATATAAAACACTTAGAAAATATTTGCGATAAAAAAATGTTCCTTGAAAAAAAAAACTTAGAAAAATTTTAAAAGATGGAGTCATATAAAATTTTATATAAAACACTTAGAAAATATTCGTGACAAAAAAGTGGTGCTTGAAAAAAACTTAGAAAAATAAAAAAATATGAAGTCATATGAAATTTTTTATAAAACACTTTGAAATATTCGCGATAAAATATGTTCTTAAAAAAACTTAAAAAAATTAAAAAATAATGGAGGCATATAAAATTTTATATAAAACACTTAGAAATTTAAAATGACGCATGGGGCTAGATGTTACAACATATAGTTATGTATGGTGATATCTTAAAAAAATCCCCCATCAAAATTTATTATATAAATTTATCTCGCAAGACATAGTGTCACACATGATCATATATGAAATAATATGACTATATAAAAGTATATACGATCATATTAAATAATTTTTACTCGGGATGACTCCATTTTTTGAAATTTTTCTAAGTTTTTTTCAAGAACAACTTATTTTTATTATTTTAATTTTTTAACTTTTTATTAAAAACTAAAAAAAACATCCGATTTATAAAATTGTATAAATTTTAATATAATTGGATATAATTTTATATCATTGGATTAGACCAAAACTCGTATCAAAGTCGATATAAAGTTATATAAACTGATATTATTAGATATTATTCGATCAAATCTTATGAAACCATTTTTCGTATAAGATTATATCAAAATAGACACGAACCCATATTAAATTATATATTGTGTCATATCAATTTTTTTACTCGGGACGTGTTTGATATAAAATTTCATATGACTTAATATTTTTTTATTTTTCTAAGATTTTTCGAAGCACCACTTTTTTATCACGAATATTTTCTAAGTGTTTTATATAAAATTTTATATGACTCCATTATTTAAATTTTTTCTAAGTTTTTTTCAAGGAACATTTTTTTTTATCGCAAATATTTTCTAAGTGTTTTATATAAAATTTTATATGACTCAATTTTTTAAAATTTTTCTAAGTTTTTTCAAACACAAATTTTTTTGAAAATATTTTCTAAGTGTTTTATATAAAATTTAACATGACTCCATTTTTTGAAAATTTTCTAAGTTTTTTTTCAAGAACAACTTATTTTATTATTTTAATTTTTCAACTTTTTATTAAAAACTAAAAAAAAAACATCCGGTTTATAAAATTGTATAAATTTTAATATAATTGGATATAATTTTATATCATTGGATTAGACCAAAACTCGTATCAAAGTCGATATAAAGTTATATAAACTGATATTATTAGATATTATTCGATCAAATCTTATGAAACCATTTTTCGTATAAGATTATATCAAAATAGACACGAACCCATATTAAATTATATATTGTGTCATATCAATTTTTTTACTCGGGACATTCTATATATCGTTGGCTTAGTCGGCAAACCTGTCAAGTCCGTTTTTTTAAATTTTTCAGGAGAGACAAAAAACTGTCTAACTTTTTTTTGGGTTAACTTTTTTTAAATCTGTAAACGCAGTTTTTTTCTTAAGTCCATCCTGTTTAACCCCAAAAAATCATAGAACTCTAAAATAAAATAAAGAACCACTTATAGGCTCTATTTGGACTTAGCACATTTGCTCTTTATAATTTTCTATTTTAAATGTGGACTTAGCAGATTTTCTTTCCATTTTGTGGACTTGACAGATTTTCTTGTATTTTTATACCCTCCACTCTAGTGATAGAGGGTATGCATAAGTTTGTCATTCCATTTGTGACACATCGAAATATTGGTCTAGGGCCCCATAAAGTATATATATTCATGATCCTCGATCGATTTTAATTCGATCTAGCGATGTTGTCTGTCTGTCTGTATGTCTGTCCGTCCGTAGAAAACGCGCTAACTTTTTAAAGACTTTACAGAGGCTTCTGAAGTTTGGCATATTTGTTTATCATATACCTGGTCAAGTTGGTGTTGCAATCCAGCTAAATCAGTGTAGTGGTTCAAAAGTTATGAGCAAAAGAGTAAATTTCGGCAAGAGTTTTTTGCAAGTTTACGAGATAAAACACACGATAACCTTCAAAAGACAATAATGAGACTACTGAAACTTGGCATGTATCTTTGCCGTGTATGTATGGCATGTATCTTTGCCGTTTTACACTCAAAAAAAATTTTACGCTCAAAAAAAATTTTTGTTTTTTTTACAAAAATTACAATATTTTATGTACATACGAACGTGCATTCACTCAGAAATATTTTTACAGTAAAAAAACATTACACTCAAAAAAAGTTTTACACTCAAAAAAAAAAGTATTTTTTTTTTTTTTTTTTAAATGACAAAAAAAGAGTTTTTTACTCAAAATAAAATATTTCTAATCAAAATTGTTAATTTTGTTCACGTTAAAAATTTAAAAAAGGCATTGTGGAGGGCAAGGTCGAATTTAGCTTTTCTACTTGTTTTTTTTTTATTTTTATAATAAAAAATACTACATACTTTTTCATTGTTGTTGGCAAAAAATTATAAATAAAGGTCAACTATTCGCAACTTTTAACAATTTTGTGAAATAAAAAATTCCAAAAAAAAAAAAAAATTGCTGCTCAATTTTGGTCAATGAAAACACATCAAAAGCCAAATTTTCTTAATACGTTTTATTTTACTAAATTTTTGATACCCATTTGTACCATTTGAATGAAATTTTGAAAAAAAATATATTTTTTTTATATAAAAAAAATCTAACTTTTCGGGCTTTGGAAATGCCATTATGTACCAAAATTCATCAGCTTTCTTTTTGGAATTATTGCCTTTATAAGTTTTATTTTGCAAAAAAAAAACAAAAAACAAGCAGGTTTTTCCATACGAGCGCTCTTTTTGCGTCCTTTTAATAAAATAAACAAACGTCAAATTTTAATCTATTGAAGAAATTTGTTGGTAATAAATGTGTGTTGTTTTCAGCTGGACTTAGCACGTGGCTTTCGATGTTTTATTTTTTTTTTGGACTTGACAGATTTTCTTACCACTGCATAACAAGAAGAAAAAACAATATAACGCCATTTTATTTTTTTGTAAATGATGTGTTTTGAGTTATACTAGCATACTACATCAAAAACTCAATTTGCACAAAAATTGGACTTGACAGGTTTGCCGACTAAGCCAACGATATGTAACTTAAAAACACAAATTGCTTTAATTCGGCTGCGGGTTGACATATGTTAACAGAATTCGAAACAAATAGGTATTTAAACAAGTACAGACATAGTTTTTCACACAAACATTTTTATTAGCGGAATTTAAAAGCAAAAAATCATTAAAATTAATTCCTTTTAACAAAATTAATAAAATTTTTTCTCAATTTTCAAATAAAATTTTTTTACAATAACATTTTAACATTGAAGAGGGTATCAAAATAAAAATGTAAATAAGTAGAAAATTTAATTCGACTTTGCCGAAACTATAAATACCCTTCAAAATGACCTTTTAAGTGAAAGTAGACATTCTAACGTGAAAATATTAATTTTTTTGATAAGTTTTTACCCAGCAAAAACATGGTAATGAGTTGTGAAAAGTAATCATTACCAAGTACATTATTTATAATGAGTACATATTACCATTAACATTATTTTAAGCCTAAAAGTAACTACTTTTCAGTAATATGCTATAAAAGTACTTTCAAGTAATGATATCTCCTTGCACTTGCATTTTTTAACCTTTACAATTTAATTAACTTAAAAAGTACTTAAAAACTTAATAAAAATTACGCAATTTTTAAGTTTTAGTAAAAACAAGTTACATTTTAAAAGTTTTAATTAACTAATTATTTTACTTCTTATTGGTAATGGGTTTTTACTCCTTATTTGTAATCCGAGGCAGTAACTACTGATTTATCTCCATACTCTTCACTAGTTATTTTTGTCTCACGCCCTTGTTAAAATAATTAGTGTTTCATTCAATAAGTAACTACTGATTAACATCTGTTTCGGATTACAAAACCCATTACTAGTAATGCCAATTTTTGCTGGGTATTTATAAAAAACTTTTTTTTAAGTAATTTTTGAAAAAAATAAAATTAATTTACAAAATTTTTTTTTGAGTGTAAAAATACGTTGAGTGACAAAAATACGTTGCAAAATATTTTTGTGACTTGCAAATGTTTTTAAAATATGTTTAACGGGTTTTCAACACGTGAATTTAAGGTGAACCTTATTCACGGGTTTGCTAATAACTATTGAACCAGTAAACTGAATTGGCTGAAATTCAATACGAACGAGGCCAGGGGAACGACAAATATATATGCCAAACTTCAGCATCCTCACAATTGCCTTTCGAAAGTTTGTTTTATCTCGTAACTTCACTAAAACCCTTGCCGATGTTCAGTTTATCACTAGAGTGGATGGTATAAAAATACAGAAAACTGCAGGAAACCTGAAACAACTCATTATTATTTTTTTTTTTCAAAATTGAAAATTTTTGCATAATCGATTGCCATGCAATTTGAAACTTTGGCCTAACAAGCGAATATATCAACCTTTTGGGTAGTATGAAATGTCATAGAGGATCTCTAAGCGTATGAGCAATATTTAAAGAAACATAAAGACAAGAAATTACTCATACGCCTATATAAATATTTAATAGTAAATTACACTGTTCCACAAACTGCAGGTGACCAAGACTGTGATCACGTAAAACGATAGTTAACTATCGTCGATTTTTGGAGCCTTGTTGCTCCTGAACTAACCAAAATATTTCCAATTTTTTTTAATTTTTCTGGATTAGACAACACTCTTTAAGAATTTAATAAAGAAAAACTTTCAAACTTCTCTTTAAAACGATATGTATTTTAATGTCGTCTATGCATCGTCTATCGTTTTACGTGATTAGCCTCCAAGTGAATTTTGAATTAAACCAACAAATACAAATAAATTAAAGTACTATATCTATAGTCCTGTATTTGAGACCCTGGGGATCCAAAATTTCATTTTTGTTCGCTTAATTCTTTTTGTGAGCGGGGATATAAAAAATAAATATGAGAAAAAAAAACAAAAACATTAATCACGAGAATACGGTCATCGGCGTATACAGGGGGGGGGCCCAACAACAACAAAAAAATATTTTTTTTATATGTATTGGAAAACACGAATCTCGCGAAAAAACAACAAATTTTTTGTTGTTGTTGTTGTTGGGCCCTGAAAAAACAGTCCTGCATACGTCGTTGAATACGGTGTCCTCCAAAGTATCACGCCGAACCATATCGCAAAAACTGTCCATGCCAGTTTATTTTATTTGTTTGATTTTTACATTGAAGGGCAAAAAATATTCGGCGCAGCCGAATTTAACACTCTCACTTGTGTATATTAAACTTGTCAAAAAAAGGAAACTTGGGAAAAATTAAAAAAATAGATTCAAATGTAAAAAAATACAGAAAATTCCCAAAAAATAGTTTTCTTGATTTTTATGTATATGAGGCATTCCACACCAAATTTCCAGCGAAAAAAAAGTGTACGGTACATTTCTGAATAGGTTCTATGGATAGCACAATATTGGATAGCACAAAATTGTTTTTCAATTTTTCAAAAATATTAGAAAATTGGTCAAATTTGTGCCGAGTTGCCTTGTTTAAATATTTATCAATTTTAAACGGAATGCACCACAATCTCATTTTTTTTTTTGAAAATATTTATCAATTTTAAACGGAATGCACCACAATCTCATTATTTTTTTTTTGGAAAATTTTTAGAACCTGTTCTGAAATTTTCCATTTTTTAAAAAAGTCAATTTATCAAAAATCCGGCCACTTTTTTTTGAAAGTTTAAATGTTTGTCTATCCACACAAAAAAATGTGACATGTGTTTTTCGTTTTTTTCGAGAAAATCGTATTTGAATTTTGAACTTCATGATAATTTAGTAATTTGCTTGTATTTTCTTGTTTCAATATAGCGATTGTCCTGAAACTTGCACATATGAAAGAGGGGATCAAAATAAGAGTAACCTGTTTTTTTTATAGCTGCCCAATGTCATATTTAGCGGGTCAAAGGGGAGAGGGAAAAACGGTATTTTTTTCGTATTTTGAAGATTTTTCACATTTTTTCAAAAGAAACTATATGAACATTTTATATAGGTCAAAAGTTTTTTGAAGGCCTATCCAATGGTGTATCGGTCGTGTACAAATTCGGCTTTGTTAAGTTCGATATTGTCAAAAATGTATAATTTGGGGTAGTTTATATGGAAATGTATATAAGTACGACCGCCAAAATCATATATAATAATCTCTATCAAAGTTGACTCTTTTTTTTTTCGTTTGGCGAAATTCCTGCTAGTTCTGCTTTTATACGGATTATCCTGAAAGTCTTTATTTTTTCATAAGGTGGCAACCCTTTTTTTAAATTTGAGATTCGGCAGCAAAAGAAAAGGTAACTCTTATTTTTTCCCCCTCATTCCCATATTCAAGTTTCATTTACTATCACTAACAATTCCTTGTTAGTGATAGTAAATTTGCAACAGTTCGAAAATGTATAAAAATCCATAATTTTCAATCGATTTTAATTTGACGAAGTGATGTCCGTCCGTCTTTCTGGCTGTCTGTTGAAAACACACCTACTTTTGAAAGAAAGCAGTATATAATTTTTCTGGTCATCTTGATATTGCATTTCAGCGAAATCGGTCCAGTGGTTCAGAATTTATGAGCAAAACCGTGAATTTTGGATTGGTTTCGCCTCCAATTCAACTTTGTTACTTGTTTTTTTCTTATATTTCGGCCCAAAAAAATATAAAAAAAAAATTTTAATACTTTAAAATTTTTAAGCATTTTCTATATGCTGGACGAACTTTCTGTCTTACATGTGCCCTAGTAAAATTTGATGCAGAAAATATTTGTTAAACAGTTTAACCCTCTAACTGCGTTTTTTAATAGACTTTTTTGTAATTTTTTTAAAAAATGACAAAAAGTACCCTTTAAAACGGGCGCTAGAGGGTTAATTTGGTCAAAGAAAAGAGTCATCATAAAATTTTATTAAACACATCAGAACATCATTTTAAGCTCAAAAGTATATTTGCACTGCTTTTTGCCGATATTTTTTAACACTGCTTTGGTAAAAGAAAATAACAAACGATTATTATTTATACTTGACCCTTTTTAAGCACTTGGCGCATGTCGGACAAACTTTGAACATTTTACAACCCCTAGTAGAATTTTATGGGGAAAATATTTGTAGAACATTTTAACCCTCTAAATGGACGATTTATTAGACTTCTGTGTTTAGTTTTTGAAAAGGGGGCTAAAATGACCCCGTAAAATGGCAGTTAGAGGGTTAAAAAGTTCTAAGAAAAAAATCGCCATAAAATTTCACTGCAGGCATAAAATCATACTTTGAAGCTCAGATGTGTTTTTATTATAGAATTTTTGACCTTTTCCAAACGCTTTTGATAAAAATATTAAAACTTCAGTGGGCTATAAAAAAGAAATCCGAACTGACTTTGCAAAACCCTTTGGTGATTTTGTCCACTTGATGGTCTACTTTCATATGGCGTTGAAGGCATTGAGGCTCAATGCGATGACCAAAAATTTGTTGCACAGTGTTATTTACTTAAAAAAAAATATATTCCTAGTCAAAGTTTCAAACAGGGTTGATTTTTTTTTATAAAATTTTGTATTTTTGCTGCTCCTCAACACTGGGTTATGGGTTACCGATATCTGGAAAATTATATATTTCTTACCTGAGTACGTTTGGGCAAAAATTATTTTGTTTTGAGCATATTAATAAAATTTGTTCTTAAATTTAGAGAATTTTTGCCCAAAATTTGAACTTTGACTGATTTTCGCGCGGTCAAAGAGTGAACATATTTGGCTCAAAATTTTACCAGGTACTTATTTCAGGTCATTTAAAAATTTTCAAAAAATGGACTACCCTATTGAACACGTCTCGAAAAAATATATTTTTTTTAATTAAAAAACTAATTGAAGTATAATTTTTTTTTTTTTTTTAATTTTTAAAAATCATTTTTTTTTTTTAAATAAACGCTTAAAAAGTTATGGAAAATTTTTCCGAGTTCCAACACAATTTCAGGAGTAATTTCCTTTACATTTTTTAGATACGGTAAGAAATTTTAAATGTTACCATATTTATATGTTCAAAAATAGAAAAAATCGCTTATAACACTGCGGAACACTAAAAAATAAACAAGAATTACGACCATGGATGGGACTAATTAATTAAAGGGACCAATTAATTGATGGTTTAATTACCATTTAATTGATGTCAATGGTAATTAAATTTTTTTCATTACCATTGGTTGTATCAATTGTACCAATTAAATTACTTATCAATTTAATTACTAATTAAAATTAAAAAAAAATAATTACCATTGGTATGGCATCAATTAAAAAAAATAATTACCATTAGTAAAAGTCGTCACAATATTGTCAAAATCGTTAACCCATTTCGATCCTCTGTTCGATTTTTCGAACAGTAGAGAACACCTTTTTCAAAAAAATATTTATGTATGAAAAAGGTGGACTTTTGGGTAAATATGGTTACGAATGTTAAGTTTCATCTTTTTGAAATAAAAAAAAAATATTCCCACTTGACCAACGCAATTTATATGTCCATGAAATGCAATGCAAATCAGCACAGAAATTGTTTCAAGCAAAAACGGAATTTTTTCATTTTTTGATTTTCGACTTTTAATTTTTTTTGACTAATTTAAAATTTTTTTAGACTTAATTTACTATCAAATTCCACTAATTTGAATTATTTTGAAACTATTTATTTTGAAAATAATGACATAAATTAATAAAATAGCAAATAAATCCAAATATTAAAATTGCTTAAAAAGTTGAAATGTAGACTTTTCTGGGAAAACGGCACATTGGAAATTTTTTTTGACAAGATTTTTGAGATCAGCGGATACTAATTACCTTAAAAAAGTACCTTTTTCCAAAAAATAAAAATAAAATTGAATCTTGGTCCAAAATGGGTTAATACTTGGAAATATCTGTTGTTTTTTGTTATATGGTGTTTTAGTTTTTCACATTTTATAAACCAAACACACTTGCCTTTCTATAACACAATATTTGAAATTTTTATTTGCGTTTTGTCTTTAAGATTTTCACATTTTTTTTGTAAAAACATACTTTGATGTTTAAATTTTTAACTTTTCAAAAAAACAAAAATGTGAAAACCAATGGTTTTGAAACCAATTATAATTGGTGTTTTTCAACAATTGGTGCATTTCATTACAATTAGAAATTATTTTTTCAATTAAAAAAATTTAATTACCATTAAATGGTAATGAAAATTTTTTCATTACCATTGATATCAACCAATGGTAATTAAATTTCAATGGTAATGAAAAATTCCCATCTATGGCTACGACCATCATTTCTATATATTTCGGACATGCTGATTCGAATGGCGTACTCCGTTTTTCGATGTATGGTACAGTTTTCTTGCAAAATGTTAAAGATTTGCTGATTTCGAGCCAGTTTTTTAACAAAAAAATTTGCAAAGTAAATAGTTTATAAATTTTATGACATGGAAAACAAAGATATGACTTGTAGCAACATTTCTTATGCAAATTTGGTTTAAAGCTTTTCAACTTAAGCCCTTAAATTCGCGAATTTCTTCATTTT
The DNA here is from genome assembly GCA_963921195.1 of Pegoplata infirma. NCBI lineage: Eukaryota > Metazoa > Arthropoda > Insecta > Diptera > Anthomyiidae > Pegoplata > Pegoplata infirma. The sequence continues at coordinate 172,542,714 of OY992538.1, read as the reverse complement.
TTAAGGTTTTCGCGAAATTAACAGCCAAATTGGTCTTTGATAAAAAACTTGCTTTTAATGAATCAAAAATGCATCCCTAACAATACGAATAGTGGACAAAAAACACCTATGTTATATGGACCATCATGATGAAAATCGCGAAAACCCGTTTTTTTGTATATGCCAGCATCACTTTACGAGATGATTTAAGGTTCCATCTTTTAGTATATAATGTGGGAACCTTAAACAACTTACTGACCAAAAATTCGGCCAAAAAAGTTTTCATTTGCAAAAGTTATCTTAACAAAAACTATTATTTCAGTGTTTGCGATACAATAATTATAGTTTTTGTTGAGATAACTTTTGCAAATGAAAACTTTTTTGGACAAATTTTGGGTCAGTTCATTGTTTAAGGTTCTTACATTATATATTAAAAGATGAAGCCTCAAATCATCTCCTAAAGTGATGCTGCCATATACAAAAAAACGGTTTTTCGGGATTTTCATCATGATGGTCCATACAACATAGATGTTTTTTGTCCACTATTCGTAGTGTCATGGACGCCTTTATGATCCACAAAATGCAAGTTTTTTATCAGAGACCAATTTAGCGGTTAATTTCGCGAAAACTTAAAAAAATAAAGAAATCCGCGAATTTAAGGGCTTAAGATGAAAAGCTTTAAACCGAATTTATATTAGAAATATTGTTACAAGTTATATCTTTGTTTTCCATGCGATAAAATTTAAAAATCATTAGCTTTGGAGTTTATTTTATTAAAAAAGCAGCTGAAAATCAGCCAATCTTTAATGACATTTTACAAGAAAACTGTACCAAACATCGAAAAACGGAGTACGCCATTCGATTCAGCATGTCCGAAATATATTGAAATGATGGTCGTACCTCTTGTTTTCTAAAATAGTGGTTAGTTTTGTCACGCAGTGTAATTACTTCAGAACAATCATACTAAAAATATCATTTAAAAAACTTAAAACATTATTTAAAAGTCAAAAAACGGGATAAAGCGGGATGAAGCGGGACTTTTGTTTAAAAAGCGGGATAGAAATCAAGGCAGGATTAGACATTAAAAAGCGGGATAATCCCGCCAAAAGCGGGATGGTTGGTCAGGTTACGTATGTGTTACATTAGTGAAAATACTTAATACTCATTCACCATGTTAAAACAAGAAAATACAAGTAAATTACAAAATTGTTATAAAATTTAATATGCAAATGCGATTTTCTTGAAAAAAAAAAAAACAAAAAACACATGTCTGAATTTTTTTCTTTTAATTTTGTAAACTAGTGTAAAATGCATTTCATCGAAAAACTATCGTTATTTCAGACTTATAGTCTTTGTTTTGATATCAAAAAATGATATCTTTTTCGCTATCGAAATTTCCAGGAATGACGACAGTAAAATCGCCCAAAGTTCCAAAATACTATAATAAATTTATTTTAAGACGAAGTTACTATAACCTATCGTTATTCCATTTTTTGGGAATATAAAAAAAAAAATCTTGAAATTTACTTCTTCAATAACTTAAATATAAAACAAAGAGATTTTTAGTTTCACTTTAGAGATTAGAAAAAATTCTAAAAACTAATTATTGTTAAATTTAAGAAGTTTTTCTTGAAATTTGCTACTTCAATTAAGTCTAATTGATAACAATTATATTCATACTTCTATAATCCCTCTTCGTTTGTTTAAGAAGATAAATTTATACTTATTTAGCTAAAAGTTATTTTTTTTCAAATTAAAAAATAATAAAAACTTCCTCATTTATTTCAAATTAAAAAAGAAAACTTTTTTTGTATTATTCCTTAACAAACGGTTCTTATAAATTGTTGTATAAAATTTTTTTTTTCTCGAAGTTCTATTATTTTTTGTTCATCTTTCAATATGCCAAGTAATCAAATATAACACTTTATACGGTTTTGTTTTTCAGTAGTTAGTGAAGTAGTTGGAGTGTATATGAAATAAAATAAATGAAACCGAAACCGACAAAAAAAAAAAACTTTGTGAAAATCTAGTTCAATCTATTCTGGGTATCACTTGTTTTTTATAACCTTTAACATGTATAGTAATAAAGGGTCTTTAATAAGTTTTTCATTTGATTTGTAACATTAAGCAAAAATGAGTATAAAAAGTTCATCGCACAGTCCAAATCGCTAAAGCTAAAAAATTTAAAGTTAAAATGTAAGTTCACCTACTGGAAAATATATCCACTAAGGCCGGATTTTCGGTAAATCCGATTCTAAGTACGTAAAAAGTGGTAAAAAGTGTTGAGTTGAGTTGAGGGTGGGTTGTACAAGCCTAAAAATAAGTAAATTTTTCTAGGCAAGTCCATGGCGCTCAGACTTAAAATAGTCCATTGTACCGTATAACAAGTGTACTTTTGGTACTTTTTATAGTTCCGGAAATAATGTTCCTAAAATTTTTGAAAAAATGCTTTTTTTGGAATTCTAAGAGGACAAAAAGGGGTAAAAAAAAATACTTATAATTTGAAATTTAGGATCATCCAGTAAAAAATATCATTCTGACAAAAGTTCGTTTAACAAAATTTTTATTCTAACAAGGGAAATACCTTAACCGGTATATACCGACTTGCATGAAACTTAAAATATTTATAAGAGATACAATTTTAAGGTTGGAATGGTTGTCAACTAATTAGAAACGTCTATATAGTATATGCAATTTGTTAAACATGAACCGGATGATATTCGCCTGAAAGTAGAAATCTATTGGAGTAAAACTGCATTTACAGTTTTTCATTTCGCGATCCTGTTTCCTTTTAAAAGGATTTCAAAATTTTAAAGGATACATTGTGTAAAATATTGCTGAACTATTTGTACTTGTCCTAGGATGCCACTGGTAATGGAAAATGAAAGGGGAGGATCTACTCTAATTTTTCCATTTATTTATTTTACCACATCAGGATAAAAGGATGTGAAAAATGTCCTTTGAAAACTTTATCAAAATATTTTGTTGAAAATTTTGAATACTATTAATGGATAATGTTTTGAAAGGACGTAGCTTATCTCATTTTTCCTGACCAAATGTCCAGCGAAAAAAAACATGTGTACCGTAAACTTCTGAATAGGTTGTATGGATAGCCCTATATGGAACTTAGAAAATTGCGTTTTTGGTTTTTCAATTTTTCAAAAACTGGGCTTAGGAGGCATGGTCAAATATTGAAAAAATGGTAAAATTTATGGCGAGTTGCCTTGATTTAATATTTATCACATTAAATTGGAATGCACCACAATCTCATGTATGGGCTATCGATTAAAATATTTTTTTTTGGAAAGTTTTCAGAACCCGCTCTGAAATTTTGCATTTTTTAAAAAAGTCAATTTATCAAAAATCCGGCCACTTTTTTTTATTTTTTTTCATAGTTTAGATGTTTGTGCATCCACACAAAAAAAATCAGACTTGCGTTTTTCTTTTTTTTTCGAGAAAATCGCATTTGAATATTAAATTTCATAACAATTTTGTAATTTGCTTGTATTTTCTTGTTTTAGCAGAGCGTATGAGTAATATTTATGCAATTAATAATACTCATTCGCAACGTTAAAACAAGAAAATACAGTCGAACTCGGTTATAACGAACTCGGTTATAACGAATTCTCGGTTATAACGAACTAATTCTAAATTCCCGACGTTTTGGCATCAATTTTCACACGAAATACTTCTTTTATAACGAACTCGGTTATAACGAATACTCGGTTAAAACGAACTACTTATTAAGGTCCCACGAATAAAATTTCATGTGTATTCACCTTTTTATAACGAACTCCCATAAATATTTTTTTATGTGCGGCAATCATATATACACTCAAAATAATTCTACAGTAAAAGGTTTAGTAAGTGATATTGTACCAAAATCTACTAATTCGTTACTAATTTTAGTATCTTCAAAGTACTAACATTAGTAATTTTTACTGGATTTGACTAATATTAGTTAAAAATTTTAGTATTGGTTACCAATTTCTGCACTAGGTCCTTTTGGACTAAAATTAGTTAAATTTTTAGTATTGAATACCCACGTTTTTTTTTGGGTGTACCGAACTCACAAAAGGTTGAAAATTTTTGGTTTTTATTATAATTTTGATGAAATTTATTTATATTTTGAATGATTTCTTCTCAAAAAGTATTTTATTAACAAAAAAACAACAAAATAAATCAAAATTGGATCTATTTTATTGGAAATAAAACTAGGTTTATAAAAAACATGCCCCGTTTATAGCGAACTACGCTTATAACGAACTATTTTTACTGGTCCCTCGGAGTTCGTTATATCCGGGTTTGACTGTACAAGCAAATTCCAAAATTGTTATAAATTTTAAAATTCAAATGCGTTTTGCTTAAAAAAAAAACGAAAACCTAGTGTCTGGTTTTTTTGTGTGGATGGACAAACATCTAAACTTAAAATAAAAGTTAAAAAAACAAACAAAGTGGCCGGATTTTTGATGAATTGACTTTTTTGAAAAATAGAAAATTTCAGAACGGGTTCTGAAAATTTTCCAAAAAGAAAAAATATAATCGATAGCCCATACAAAACTATATAAGAATGTAAATTTTTGAGATTGTGGTGCATTCCGTTTTAATGTGATAAATATTTAATCAAGGCAACTCGCCAAAAATTTTACCATTTTTCCAATATTTAACCACGCCTCCTGAGCCCAGTTTTTGAAAAATTGAAAAACCAACCCCCAATTTTCTAAGTTCAATATAGGGCTAGGAGACTTGTTTTTCTGTAGCGGGAAATTTGGTGAGGAATGCCTCATATGTAAAAATAATTCACATTTTGTCTGTAATGCGTTTTTGTCTTGAATGCGTGAACCGATTTTGTTTCTGCAAATTGACCATGACACCAGTGCCAAGGTTTTTATGTATATACGGTTTTTGGGTATGTATTGGTTCACGAGTTATATGCTTTTGAGTGCATTTCCTGTGTAAAGGGTGTTCTATATATTGCCTGAACCGATTTTGTTTCTGCGAATTTCCCATGAAACCTGACATCAATACAAAGGTTTTTATGAATATACGACCTTCGTAAGTTTTGGTTCATGAATTATATGAATTTTAGTCGAAATATATATAAATACTTTGCATTGTGTTTGTAATACGTGTTCTATTTAATGCGTGTACATTTTGTTTCTGCAAATTTCCCATGAAAGGTTACGTCAATATTATGGTTTTTAGGTATATACGGTCTTGGTATGTGTATTGGTTCATGAATTAAATACATGTGTGCGTATATCGTGAAATTTTTGCGAGGTTAGCCTCAGAGGGTTAAATAGTGCAAATAATTGTATTTTGGTACTTTTCGATGTCCCAAAATAATTGTTCTTATAAATTAAAAATTTTAATTCTATGAAGACAAAAAGGGGTAAAAGGGTTAATATTGGTACTTTTTTTAACTGTTGAAAAAAGTTCCGGGAGTTCGCTAGTACATTTAAAATATTTTGTAGGCAAAAACAAATGAAAAACATATTTAAAACAAGTGATAAAACATTTGAAAACCATCACAGTAATTATTCATTTGTTTTAACAAACAGCAACATTTATTTTTTACTGCTAATAAAATTTTCTAAAATAAATAACATTGAACAATAAAAATTTACGGTTTGTTCATACTTTTTTACCAAGAAATTCGAAAAAATAACCTTCGAAAACATTTAAAATTAAGGATAGTTCTGTTATTTTTACCAACAAATTCTAAAAAAATAACCTACGAAAACATTGAAAATTAATGATTTCGCAGGTTATTTTTTACAATTTTCTATTGAAATATTTTTTTAAAAATTTTTAATAAAATTTTGGGGAATCGATCCAGTAATCAACTACATTTTGGCCAGACACTCTACCCATCGTGCCAAAGTCACTTGATACAAACATGTTTTAATATTTCTATAAACAAATTTTTGAATTTTTTTCTACAATTCTCATTAAAAAATACCAACAATTGAAAAAAAATTACTTACACTAATCATTAAAAATTTAAAGAATAATCAGTAGTTTTTTATTTACAGATCAAAAATAAATGACTTTAAAAATTAAATGTTAATGAAAGTCTTTATTTTTAGTGCGTTATTTTTGAAACAAAGGACAGAAGTAGTCATTAATAAAAACTGAACATCAAACAAATGTTTTTTTCTTTTAAAAACGACTAAACGTTAAATTTTTTATATAAACTACTGTAACGACTTATTTTCGTTTCAATGAACATTAAAAAATATCGTCACTTTAATTTTTTTTACCAACAAATTCAAAAAAAAAAAAAATTAAATTAAATTAAATTAAATAAAAATTAAAATTAATGATAGTTGTCTTATTTTTACAAACAAATTAAAAAAAAATTACCTACGAAAACATTAAAAATTAATGATTTCGTAGGTTATTTTTGCAATTTTCTATTGAATTTTATTTTAAAAAAAATTTAATAAAATTTTTGGGGAATCGATCCCGCAATCAACTACATTCTGGCCAGATACTCTACCCATCACACAGTGGGAAAAACACCAATCTGGCAGGAAAAAAATCATATCTTCTAAGCTATTGGTCTGATCCGATAACAATACTTTGAGATTTTATAGCTAAGGATATGAGCTTTTTGTATAATGAATAATAAGAAACTGTTTTTCAATACAGGGTGCCCCAAAAGGTGTTAAATACGACTACCTCAGCAGTATTTTTTTTTGTACCTGTTAGCTGTGGAAAATTATGTTTAAAATAAGAATTTTATACTTTTTAAAAAGTAAATGGGGTTATCAAATATTGTAAGTGAAATCTGATAACATTTGGACATATACCCTACATCCAGCATGTAACTAAAATAGGAGTCTTAAGTTAACCTTTTGTCAATCTATAGTGCCATTGCCTCTTCTGGTGTGTATTATGTCGGTGCTTCAGAGGGGTAAAATACGGCTTTTTCATCTTTGTAGCCCTTTTTGATGTTTTTTTTTTTAATTTCATCTAATCATTGGGCTGCATCTCTCTTTCTAGATTTGTACAGACTTACTTTCGTAGCGACCAATAATTATTCCTTGATGTTATTTTGTACAAGATCCGAAACACGACTTCTCTTGGATTTTTTTGTCGTTTCCAAAAAAGTTTTCAAAGGACGCCCTCGAGGTTATGACGGTCCTGGTTCTTCGTCTTCTACTAGAAAATCTATATTTTCATTCAACCATATATTGTAATGATTTTCAAAACTATATAAATTGCGAGAAACACTGGCCCATCTACATTTTAATTTACTACATAAATCTCGCACACTAACAGTTAGTTTTTTATAGCTATCATTCTCGTTGCAGATGTTATTTCCAAGTTTGGACAAGATATAATTGATAACTGTTGAGTTCCGATCAGAAGCACTGTCGCATTTACGCCAAACTTCAAATATCTCCCTCCGTTGAAATGACATGTCAAACAATTTTAAAAAAACCAAAGAGTTTATTAACCAATTCAAATAATAGTATTAAATTTATTATTATTTATAACAATATTTTTATTAAGAATTTTTTCACCAACTGAATGCGACTTAAATCGGTTATTTAAAAATCATTAAATCAAAAATAATTTTAATTCAGCACGAACTTTGTTCAAGATTTCGACGCTCTACTATGTTAAAAACAAATTACTAACAATCCTTCGCGATTCTCAACATATACGTGAGTCGCGTTCATCGCTGCCTAGGTTGAGAATTATAATTATTGAAAGACCAAAATTACAAAAATAATTTTAAAAAATCGCTACGCAGGCCTACGCAGCTAATTTTTTGAATAGTAATACTTCATTATATGTAGAATAATCTATAATTAAAGATTAAGCAGCATCTGACAGCGTTTTTTTTTGTAGCTCCATAAGAATTTAAACAAGTTAAAAAAAACGTTGTTTATGTAATTCGTTACGGGGGAGCCTTCGCAAAACAGATAACGTATGGAAATTTATACATAATATAAGTACCTAATAGCACCCTTTAAAAGAAATCAAACACTTGGTAGGTAACATCTTACCCCTCCGATACACGTCGATGACAAGTTTACTATTATAAACAACTAACTGTGAGAGCCTAATAAATTGTCAACATTTGATAGTGTGTAATTCCCTAATGGGTTAACTAAACTTTAAGTTCTTAAATGATTAAAACGCAGTCACTATCCCACTTTAAAATCGCATTATAACTTTGTTAAAATCTGTTAGTTATATTTTGAATTATTTCCCGCTAGATTGGCAATTTTTCCCACTGTGCATCGTGCCAAAGTCACTTGATAGAAACATGTTTTTATATTTTTTATCAATATTTTTTTTGAATTTTTTCTCTTCAAAAAAATAACCAACACAAGTAGGTAAAAACTAATGACTTCTCTTTAAAAAATGCTAACAATTAAAAAAAAAAATAACGTACACAAATCATTAAATATTAAAGAAGATTCACTTATTTTTACATACAGAACGAAAATAAATGACTTTAAATGTTGAATGCTAATGAAAGTCTTTATTTTTTATGTTGTTATTTTTGAAACAAATAACAGAAATACTCATTTAAAAAAACTGAACATTGATCAAATGTTTTTTCTTTTAAAAACAACAAAACGTAAAACTTTTTAAATAAACTACAAACAGTTAATGACATAATTTTCTGAGTGCAATATTATAAAATTTGAAAATATATGCCTAGGGCACAATTTATGTTTTCACCTAATTGTAAGTGCACTTATAAAATTCCAAACATTTTATCTGAAGGACTAAAATGGCCGCTTACACTGCAATGGTTTAGGGCGCCAAAAGATTCGTTCAAACCAATAACATTAAACTTGATATCTATTAATTTAACAAAAAAATAAAAAAATAAAAATCTGAAAAACTATGCAGCAAAAACTAGTGGGATAAAAGTTTTTATTCAAACTTAACTCTTAACTCAATTTTTTTTTGTGTTTTCTCTCAAGTATAACTGTGTTTTTTTGTTGTTGTTGTGGAATTAACCCTAAGGTGCATACGATGAATTGATATGGATTATAGAATGAAGAAAAAAGGCTGGACAATTAAAAAATGTTTGAATTGAATTTTGAAAGTCAAGTGACAGCATAAAAAGAAAATTGAATAAAAGTCTATTTAAATGAGTGGGAAATTCTTACTTTGGAGCAAAGATTTGGTGACTAAAAAATAGCATTATTATTTAGAAAAATGTTAAAAAAAACATTTCGTTTACTTTGTATCCTTTAAGAGTTAACATAAAATAGTTAAGGAAAATATGTACTTTCTGAGACGTAGAAATGTTGATTTGAATAACAAGCCATATTTTTAAGATTTTAAACTTTATATAAGTGGAAGTTTATATATAATTTGCATATTTTTTTTTTGTTTTGTAAAAAACTTTATCTGAGGTTTTTGCGTTTTTTTTTTTTAAGTTAAACAAAAAAAAAAAAAATTAATATGTACCGTATGTTGTTGACAACTTAATTACTTTTTAAATAATATAATTTATTCTAAATTCTTTTTAAAACAAGTAAAGGAAATATCAATTAATTGAACTTTTAAAAGTGATAATTATGTTTACACATATGTAATTACAATAACAAAGTCTTCTGTTAGAAAAAACAACAGCAACAACCACACTCGAATTGAAAAAATCAGATTTAGTTGATACTTGCTTAACAGCCTACTTGGCGTATCGGTCTAGAGTGATTGTACGTTACAAGCAGTAAATAGCAAAGTATTACAGATGATGATGAGTTCAATCCTTGTCGGCTGCGATCTGTAAATAATTTTCACATATAGAGTTTTATTGACTACTAGTCGAATAGCCTGTCCCTGCCAGGCGGAACTCAAAATCACTTTTCTCAATAATTCTAATTTTTACCAAACTTTATAAAAAAATTATGTTTGTGCTTCAAAAATTTAATATTGCTAGATTGAGTTATATCAATATATTTCCCAAACTGGAAAAAATTTATGATTATAAAATGTTTTATTGATAAAATTTTAGAACTAAATTTAGCACGCCCATTTCGTTTCCTTCCTTAAACCGGATATCAATAATCCATCGTGTGGATCTGCCCCATGGTCACTTCATATACATGGCAATTTTTATGTTTCTTAGGCTGGATTACTCAAAATTCACAACGGATTATTTGTATCTCCGCCCTTTCACTGGATATCCAGGTCAGAGTTATCTTTGCCATAATCCATACCATATGCATCCCATTTTTCATCTTTCAATGTCATAAGGTGTCTTCAAAATTAGGTAAGATGTAAAATCATAATTTTTCCATGCCCATTTCTTCTCTTAATTCTCCGTCCATATTCCAAATTTTTTAAATCTGACTACTTTAGGATAAGCTCCATCGTTAGTAATATACTCGTATCCACGCCCCTTTTCCCTCTTAATTCTCCGTCGACAGTCCAAAAACTTTAAGTCTGACTACTTTAGAATATGCTCCATTGTCAGCACAATATGCTTGCCAATTTTCGGCTGCGTAGGTCATTAGAACTTTAAAGTTAGTTAAATTAAAAAAATAAAACACAATATTGTCTTGCCACTTTTTCCTCTCTACTCTCCGTCTACATTCCAAAAATGTTAAATGGGACTACTTTAGAAAATGCTTCATAGTTAGAACTGTTAGGGATTTTCAGCTTCCTAATTCATTGGGGCGGAGCTTAAAAATACTCTAAAATGTTAAAAAAATAACGAATTTTTCCAAGTCCCCTTTTTCTCGTAATTCGCGCCCACAGGCAAAAAATCCGGCTTCGTAAGAATCTATCCCTGGTGTTTTACTATATACATGCCAATTTTAAGCTTTTAAGTTTAACAATGAGATCCGAACGGCGCTGGATACACAAAAAATAAGGGAAACACAAAAAAAATTATACATACAGAAAATAGATGGAAATCAAGTTACCACGCCCCTTTGCCTTTCTTATTCTCCACCCATACACTGGATATCAAAAATCCAGGTTCGTGTTGATCATTTTTGACAAAATTTTTACCTATCACCACGTGATAGGCAATACAAAAATAATATTAAAAATCGTATTTGCGGGTCATTTTGGCAAAAAACACTTCCGCACCAAACGCAATTTCTAAAAAGTCACAGATATTTTTTGTTTTAAATCCTATTTTTCAAAAATAAGGTAATTTTAACCCTTCCAATGAATGAATTATATAAAAAACGATCTTGTGAACACTTGCGAATAAAAATAAAACCACTCGGACTTTTACTTTTAAATAGTTAACGTTATACAGTTAAGGGTTAAACCTCCAAATTTTAATCTTGAAGGAATCAAAAAAGTCCCCCCAAAAAGCATTCGTCATTTTGACCGTAAATTGCTTTTCCTACGCATCGTTTGAGTCTCATATTTTCTTAGTTAAAATTAAACGTAAAAAATATCGACCAAATTTCATCTCGTTTGGTGCGGGAACTTTTTTGACGGAAGCGAAAAAGTAAAAATGCAATTCTTGACATTTTATTATGGCCTTTTGGCTAAGGCAGGTAAATTTTAATATTTGCAAAAAAATCCAAAAATTCAAAACCCTAATATACATGCCAATTTTCATCTTCCTAAGTCATTGGGGGTCTTTAAATTAGTTAAAATATTTAAAAACCTAAATTTGTTCACACTCTTTTATCTTTTAATTCTCCGTCTACAGTCGAGAAATCTTAAATCCGATTATTTCAGGATATACTTCATCGTTAGGGCTATACGCTATGCATTTTCCGCTTCCTTTGGGGGCTTCAAAAGAAGTTAAAATGTTAAAAATCCCAATTTTGTCACTCCCCATTTTCCTTTCAATTCTCCGCCCACAGTCCAAAAATTTAAAGTTCGACTACTTCAGGTTATGCTTAATCGATAGGACTATATGCTAGGAATGTCGGCTTCCTAAGTCATTAGAGGACTTTAAAATAAGCGAAAATGTCAATTTTCATCTTCATAGGTCCCCAATGACCTTCAAATTAGTTAAAATATTAAAAAACACAATTTTTCCACGCCCCATTTTTCTCTTAATTCTCCTTCCACAGTCTAAAAAATTAAAATCCGATTACTTCAAGATATGCTTCTTTGTTAGGACTAAGTGCTATGCAATTTTCCGCTTTCTAAGTCATTTGGGGGCTTCAAAAGAAGTAAAAATGTTAAAAAATCCCAATTTTGCCACGTCACTTTTCCCCTCAATTCTCCGCCTACACTGCGAAAATTTTAAATCTGATGACTTAAGGATATGCGCCATCGTTGAGACTATATGCTATGCAATTTTCAGCTTCCTAAGTCATTAGGGGGCTTTAAATTAAGCAAAAATGTCAAAAAATTGAGTTTTGCCACGCCCACTTTTCTGCTTATTTCTCCGCCCACAGGCGAAAAACCGAAAATCCGGCTACGTTAGGATCTGCCCCGGGTCTTTTACTATATGCATGCAAATTTTCAGCTTTGTAGCTCATCAGTGGGCTTCAAAAAGCTCTGGATAGACAAAAAAAGAGGAACACACAAATAGGGAAATTATATATATAGATTAACTAAATAAATTTGACATTAAAAGTTTTTCTGAAGATTATTATAACTGGATAATATGAAACTAGTAAGAAACAAACCAGGATGTCTTAAATTTTTAGAAAAATTAAAATTTTTCTTTCACACTTTTCTCAATTCAAAAACCATAGATAAGGTGAGTCTTAAATATACTTTTGTATAAAGATATACAGCTAAGGAAAGAGTCTACATACACCATACCATGCAAATTACACACATTTTTAAACAAGCATTGTTCTGGAAACATAAAGCGATGTGTTCCACTAATTTTAGTGGATCCGCCAAGATCTTGCAATTGCTTAACCTTCTACAACATTATTACACTCAAGGTAATTTTTACAGATTTGTTTTTTTTGTAAAATTAAGAGAACTCCTTTTAAAAAATTGGAAATTTAAAATTTTATTGGTAAAAAGCTTGTAAAATTACAAAAAACTTCGTAATTTTAAAAAATTTTATGTAGGTAATTTATAAAACTTTGATGGTGTCCTGATTGAATAAATAATAAATGTGGGTCGATCTGGAAAATAAAATTACAAAGACTCTTAAAAAAGTTTTAATCAAAGTCAATTTTAAAACTGGAAGCCTTATCCCACCAAAATAAAATTTTTTGTCGTTAATAAGCTAATCGAGTAGGTTAGGTTAGGTTAGGTTAGGGTGGCGGTGCCAGATGGGCACTCCGCATAGACCAATTGGTCCATAGCGATACCACAAAACTTTTTCCGCTTATCGATGTAAACTAAATACATTGAACTTCATTGCGAATTGTTTCAAGCTCTTCAGGTCTATCCTCGTAATTTCCTCCAAAGTCTCGAACTGTGAACTTCCTATAATTGGTAGTCGAGTTCGTGCCAAAGCCGGGCAGTGACACAGGATGTGTTCAATGGTCTCTTCGACGTCTGGTGTCTCGCACCTTTTACAGTGTGCGTCCGTAATAAGATTCATGTTCTTGGCATGTTTTCCGACAAGACAGTGTCCCGTTATTAAACCTGTCAACATACGACATTCTATTCTCGTAAGTGTAAGTAAGAATTTAGTTCTTCCTAAATCATAGCGTGGCCATAAAATTCTGCTTATACGACTTGTCCCAAGTTCCTTCCATCTTCGATTTGCTTTGGCGACAGTAAGGGAATTTCGTTTTAGTTTGAAATGCTGGAGTGACGGTGAAAGCATTATGGTGGTACCTATGCCATCTGCTCCAAGTTTCGCGAGTTCATCTGCTTTCTCGTTTCCTTCTATTCCTTCGTGCCCTGGTACTAGGGTTTCTATTCGGGAAAAATTTCCCGGGAATTCCCGGGAAATATTTTTCTTAAAATCCCGGGATTTTTTCTTCGGGAAATTTCGGGAATTCTTCGCTAATTTTTTAATAAAAATATATTTATTTAACACATTTTTAACACAATCTTAAATGATTTAATAAAAATGACATTAAAAATTTTAAAGAATTAAATTTTTTAACGAAAAACTAGTGAGGATATGCTTCAGCTTGCATATTATTTAGGCCTAATAATTATTTTTAATCGATTGCGTGACAAAATACAGAATCAAACTAAATTTCACTTCAAATGTTGGTTTCAAATTGGCAAAAGCTTTCTTAATCTAAAATTCCAATGATTTGTTCTTTACGAAATTTAGTATTTCATATTCAGAACAACAATCTAGTGCTTAAACAAAAATATCGATATTTCAAAAAATATATAACAAACCTGGGGGCTAATCACGTAAAACGAAAACGATAGACGATGCATTAACGACATCAAAATACATATCGTTTTTAAGGGAAATTTTAAAGTTTTTCTTTATTAAATTGTTAAAGAGTGTGTCTAATCCAGAAATTTTAAAAAAATTGGAAATATTTTGATTAGTTTAGGAGCAACAAGACTCCAAAAATCGACGATAGTTAACTATCGTTTTACGTGATCACAGTCCTGATTTTCTGCGCATTTGATGCAAAATCGGGTATTTCCGAATTGTGAACAATTTTGCATGGAGTGGAAATACGTCAATGCAAATACTAAAACTATGATAAGGTCCAATATTTCTAAAAAAAAATAGATTTTATGAACTTTCTACGTATATTTTAGAGGTTAGTAAAACTATTTTACAAAAGAATACATCTAAAATGGTTTAAATTGGAAAATGTGACCATAATTTGTAATATAACAATTTTTATATGGTAAAGTTCAAAATTTGTTTTAATTAAAAAATTCCCGGGAATTCCCGGGAATGCGATTTTTTTAAAACGATTTCCCGGGAATTGAAAAAGTCCGGGAATTTAGAAACCCTACCTGGTACCCATAACAAGGTAACTTCATTATTTAAGCAAAGTTGTTTTAAATTCTCGTAACACTTTAAAACCGTTTTCGATTTAATTTGGTAGCTCAAGAGTGCCTTTAGAGCAGCTTGACTATCCACGTAGAAATTAAGGGTGGCACCTTTTTCCTTTGCCATATATTCCACAGCTTTTGATATAGCAGCTATCTCAGCCTGAAAGATACTCGAGTCCACGGGTAATTTAAAAGATAAGTGTTGGTCTAGTTCCAGTATCGTGAAACCAGCTGCAACACCATGCGATTGCTTCGATCCATCAGTAAAGATATTTATTGAGTTCGCAGGAGGGCCCTGCCAGGTCGACCAGAATTCTCGATCCGAAAATCTAACTTCATATTTCCGGTCGAAAAATAGTTTGGGCACTGTGTAATCAAAGTCGATACGGTCCATATTAGCAATGTTACTGTGTCCAAAGTTGCGATACTTGAACCAATTTGACTCTTTGAGTCTGAGGCAAGCTTTGTAAGCCTCGCCCTTAGCAAAGAGATCAATTGGTAATAAGTGCAATAAAGTGTCGATAGAGTCGGCTGATGTTGTTCTCAAAGCGCCAGTGATACTCCGTCCCATTTGCTGTTGAAGCTTCTGAAACATTTTAAGCGCCACATCCTTTTCGAGTGCCTTATGCCAGACTAAAACTCCATAGAGTAAGATTGGTCTTACGATTGAAGTATAAATCCAGTAAGTGACTTTAGGTTCTAGACCCCAGGTACTGCCGAACATTTTCTTACACGCGTAATACGCGTTGTTTGCCTTTTTTACTCTTTCTTCAGAGTTCTTGTTCCAGAACAGCTTACTGTCCAAGAACACTCCAAGAAATTTGGCATGCGGTGATATTGGAATTTCAACTCCTCCCACTCGAACCTTTCTAAATTCCGGGATTTTGTATTTTCTAGTAAAAAGAACCATTTCCGTTTTCTGCGGGTTGACATTAAGTCCATTTCCTGAAGCCCACTTCCACATAGCCTTAAGTGAGCCCTCTAAAATCTCGGATACAGTATCCAGATATTTGCCACATGATAGAATAACCACATCATCAGCGTATGCTATTGTTGTGGTTCCAACGCCAGGAGCCAGAGCAGTGGTGACAGAACCCCACCTTGTGGTGTTCCTCTAGTAGCGTAACGAGATGTTATTGCATGACCCCATTCGGCCGTTATTTCCCGACATGAAAGCATTTGCTCTATCCATTTACTCAAACAACTGTTAGCTGAAGCCTTGTCCAAAGCATTAACTATCGTCTTTGTATTTACATTGTTAAAAGCCCCTTCTATATCCAGAAATGCTGCAAGAGCAAATTCCTTATACTCCAGGGATACTTCTACCTTCTGTACAAGTGAATGAAGCGCAGTCTCTATGGATTTACCCTGCTGGTAAGCATGCTGTGCTAATCGAGTAAAAATAAAAAAAATAAATCTTAAAAACTGATTTCTTTTTTCAAGGCCAAACATAAACCCCCCAGCGCCACGGTTTAAAATTTTCCGATTCGGCTAAAAATTTAAACACAGAATTTTTAGACCAAAAGTAACCATAATTTACACGTCAGAACGTTCCAAAGCTTGAAACGGCGTCATGGAATTGCCCGGAAAATGCGTGTTTAAAAGGAGATCCAGCGACTCTCCACTGGAGGAAGACCACACCCCATTAGGATCTTTCAGGTATCCTAGGGTGCAAGGAGAAGAAGCCAGAACCTTGAGCAGCCTGGATGCCTCAGAAACGTCTTCTATGTTTCCACAGAAGTTTTTCCAAGAATCACATTTTGCATTTCTGATCATCTTTTTATAACTCTTAAGTTGCAGCCTGTATGCAGACCAGTCCTCGTCCGCTCTTGAGAATTTAGCCTTATTAAAGAGCTTTCTGCAGGAATCTCTGCTCGTCTGCAACTCATTTAACCACCAAGGTTGCTTTTTTCCCCTCTAGGCTTTGCAGAAGGTCAAGACGCATCCAGGCACCTATTACAAACATTTGTTATATTGTCAACCAGACAGTCAATTTCCGCTAAACTATGCGGTTCAGATAGGGGTACTTCATCCAAAAGCAAAGAAAAAGTCTCCCTATATTTCACCCAGTTTGTTCTTCTCAGATTTCTAGAGACTGTCTCAACCGGGGCACGCTCCCTGAGTAAAAACTCAATGTAGCGATGATCTGAGAAAGAATGCTCTTCCAAAACTCTCCAGTCATCAATTCTATCAGACAATGTATCTGATACAAGTGTTACGTCAAGAACCTCTTGCCGCGTACTTGTAACGAAAGTTGGTTCACTACCCTTGTTACAAATATACAGGTAGTGCTTAACAAAAACTCCAAAAGTGATTCGCCTCTATCATTTGTGTCTGTACTTCCCCATATCGAATGATGTGCATTAGCATCACAGCACACTAGTAACTGGTGTCCCCTAGATTCAGACTCCCGAATCAGACCGCAAACCTTCTCCGGGGGTATTGGCCCCGGATTAGGAAAATACGCAGAGGCGAGCCAAATAGATTTCCCATGAAGCTCTAAGCTAGCCGCTGTTACATCCATATCACTAAAAGTTGACAAAAATAATATATTTAAGCCATTTTTCGCCAAAATGCAGGCTCTTGGTGAGCCCTTACCTTTGGCAACCATCAACTTAAACCCACACTCATAAAAGTTTTACAGTTACTGTTTCACAGTCAAACAAATAGTTTTCGTTTTAGTTAATATTAAAAGAAAATTCGTTTGTTTCACATACAAATATTCTAAACAACTTTTTGAACGTTTATTCAAATACATAACTGTATTTTAAATTAAATTTTCCGTAACGTTTGTTTTTTTCAGTTATTTAAAAAACAAACCACATTATTTTATTTGTCGTTTGTTATTTGTCAGTTATTTAAAAATTTCTAAAATTAGAATTTTTTTTTTTGAATTTGAAAATGAAATTTAGTTGCTGAAAATATAAGTAGCTTGTGGCACAGAGGGTAGCGTGCTGGGCTATCAGCCAGAAATTATGAGTTCGATTCTGCTCAGGTTCGAAGTTTTTTAAAATTATTTCTAAAAAAATAAATAAAAATGAATGTAAATTTCCGTTATTTTAACCGTTTTTTCCGTAAAATTTTGTCAGTCATTTTTTACGGATTTTTAAGTTATTTTTACGGATTTCAACAGTTATTAATTAACATTTAAAAATGACTGAGAAATGTTTTTGTTTTAAATGAAATTTAAGTAGTCCGTTTTTTAAATAAAGTTTCATTTGTTTCAAACGTATTTTCTGTTGAATTTACTTACATAATATTTTAAGTGCAGGGGTCTTCAATCCGCAAACCCTGCCACCCCGCACCCAGGGCTCTTGGATAAAAACCAAGTCAACTGCTCCTGTCGTCAGGCGCAGCAATAGTGCAGCTGAGGCTGCCTTACAGTGATGGAGGTTTATTTGTAGGAACCGCAACATCTTGCTTTTTTTCCACCATCCTTTCCACCACCGTGTTATTGGCTTCATCCTCCGTGTTATCATAGAGGTCGCATTCGTCCCCAGATTCGGTTTCGAATAAGCCAGATATGTGTCCCATCTGTTCTGAATCGGAGGCAAAAGAACTCTCCGAATTCCTCACTGCATGGGCGTCGTCCTGAATGCCACCCATCGTGGCATCAGCTTTATCCTCCGTGCCATCACAGAGGTCGCATTCGTTACCAGATTCGGTTTCGAATTTCCAAAAAAAAACAATTTTCATGCCACCCTAAGGTATATGAAACATTAGTGGTGTTTTTGTCCATCCGAATATAAATATTTCATACAAATTTTGTTCTATATACGCTTAGCTAAGACATAAAATTTAAAAGTGCTTAAAAATTAAGCACTTATAAAAATGATACCAAGTTTCTAAATTTGTTATCTTTTTAAATTATCTACGTCTATTTTAAATGTCAACAAAAAAATATTTTCATTTGTTTTGTTATTTTTTTTTTTTTAATTTTTTTTAATAAAAAAAAACTGAAACGGAAACAATCAATTTTATCGATTTTCAAGTTCCAATAAGTTTTAAGGACATCACCATCTGGTAAAAAAACAGGAAAGGGAAAATTAAAGGCTAGCAGCTAACAATGGCTGCTGAAAGGAAGCTTTTGGTAGCGGTCACCAGACGACTACACAATAAAAATCATGTTTCTTTACTTTGTGATGAAAAGAGCACATGAAATAAATATAAATTTTAAAAATATTTAATCATCCTCAAGGTTTGAGGCATTTTTTTCTTAAAAATTAAGATATATCTTATAAGGTTCTGACAAACCGTACATTCAGAGGTCCACAGAAAAAAAAACTAAAGTTAGTACCATAAAGATGATGGGGTTTGGGTATGCATATAGTCTTGCTGAATTTTGGCATAAATATGTTTTAGGGTCTTAGGCAGGTAAAGTTAGGTAAGCGGGAAAAATCCCACCGAAGGGAAACAATTTTCTCTTTGCAAAACTGACATCATCTCTTAGAAAGTTCCTATTTTTTTGACTTGGACGTGGATTTGTGGATGTAAATTTCTTTCCTGCACGCACCTTTCCTGGGTGTGGTCATAAAAATAATGATAAAATTGTCTTTAAAACTATAACAATAAATGTAAGGGGATTTTTTTTTTTTTATTTTTAAATTTCTTTATTTTTTACCAAACGTCTTATTTTTATTTCCATTTTTGACACAAACAAAAAGTAATGCCAAGTTAGCATAGTTAAGCGGAGATGTCGTTTTTGTCGAAGCAGTTTATCTAAGCGTTCATAGGAATCGACAAAAACACCACTATTATTCATTTAGCTTTAACGCATATTGAGTTTTGTAATTAAAAAATTTCAATAATAATTACAATTGTTATTTTCTTTTTTCCTTCTGAAAAATCTGCTGACACTCGTAGTCGCTGATTTTCCAATAACATGTACTTATTTTCATTTCATATTCATGTTCAAAAAAAAAAAAAAACTACAAGTACATTAAGTCGTAAACAATAAAAAACGTATCAAGGATATTGCATGAAAAGTATGAACGTACTTTGTTGATTTTTTGTTTGTTTTTTTTTTTAAGTTTTTATCTTTACAATATTGAATTCTATTGAAAATGAATAAATATTACGAAACATGCGGATATTCTTCTATTTATGTACATTAGAGTAGGCTAGAATCACCTTGTTACGTAAAATTTAGAAAAGAAATATTCGATACTTAATGAAAATGTTTCTTTATATTGATGAAAAGTCACATCAATATGATGAAATCCTCCATCTACGTGTGTTGACGAAAAACGTCAGCAGCCACTTACAACCTATGATGAAATCTTGCATCAATTTTCATTCAATGTAACGTGTCATCAATATGAGGAATCAGTGTCATCAATAACAAGAATTTATTTTTATTTGTAAAATAAGAAATAAAAATTGATTAAATTTTATTTTTATTTATTATTTTATTAATTTAATTTTACACACAAAAAAAATGTTTCCAATGAACGACTTTCATAGTATTTATGAACAAATTAATACAATTTATTAACATTTTCATAATACTTATAAACTTTTTCATAGTATTTATGAATAAATCATAATATGTGAAATTTAAGAACTATTTAACATTTTTCATACATACTATGAAAAAGTTTATAAGTATTATGAAAAAGTTAATAAATTGTATGAATTTATTCATAAATACTATGAAAATCGTTCAATGGATTTTTTTTTGTGTGTATTAATTTTTATTAATTAAAAATAATATTGCCTACATTTAGGGGCGTAATCACTTTCTTTAGAAGTGAGAATTCGGCAAAATGTTCAGTTATTTTTTCATATACATAAAATATTTTCGATTTCCTAATGGGTTATCAATTCATTGTTATAATACAATCCTCTTTTGTATACACATTCAAAACAAATGCATGTAAACAGGTAGGAAAAAACAAAAGTTTACAGTTACAAGTGACGCTCTATTTACCTAATGCTAACAAGAATAACACTACTCTACAAAAATCAACTTTTTTTTTGCACAGACTTCTGGAGTACATTTTCTAAAGAATTTTGTCCTCCGAAACACAAATCTAACATCAAAAAAGTTAGATCAAATCGCCTTCTCGAGATATAGGCATTTTTAATTTTTGTGGACTCCAAGTACTTAAACCCGATAATTTTGTATACCCTTCACTCTAGTGATAGAGGGAAAGTTGTATCAAATCGCCTTCTCGAGATATAGGCATTTATAATTTTTGTGGACTCCAAGTACTTAAACCCGATAATTTTGTATACCCTTTACTCTAGTGATAGAGGGTATATATAGGTTTGTCATTCCGTTTGTAACACATCGAAATATTGGTCTAGGACCCCATAAAGTATATATGAGGAGCCGCAGAACAAAACGTACTTTTTTGCAAATTCAAAATTGTTGGGTTAATAATCATTATTTATTCCGTGTCTTAAGAAAAGAGCACGAACATAGGAAAAGTAAGGAATTTTTTATTAATCAAGTATTATTAAGTTTAAAACTTCTTACTAATTCGAGATTCATGCCATTTTTTAAGCGGACGAAACACACAAACCTTAATTTTACAAACAATTTCAAAATACGAAAAAGTACGTTTTGTTCTGCGACTCCACATATATTCATGATCCTCGATCGATTTTAAGTCGATCTAGCGATGTCCGTTTTGAAAGACTTCACAGAGGCTACTGAAGTTTGGCATATATGTTGGGCATTTACCTGGTCAGGTTGGTATTGCAATCCAGCCAAATCGGTCCAGTGGTTCAAAAGTTATGAGCAAAAGAGTAAATTTCGGCAAAGGGTTTTTCGCGAATTTACGAGATAACAAGTAAGAAAGCTATATTCGGCTGTGCCGAATCTTTAAATACCCTCCACCAATGTGATGATTTAAAAAACAAAAAAGTTTGTTTTATTTATACCTCAGGAAATAAAAAAGTACCAAAAAGTGTACTTTTTATAAAAGGTACTTTTTATAAAAGGTACTTTTTATAAAAGGTACTTTTTATTAGAGGTACTATTTATAAAAGGTAATTTTTACAAAAGGTACTTTTCACAAAAGGTACTTTTTATAAAAGGTACCTTTTATAAAGGGTATTTTTATAAACGGTACTTATTATAAAAGATACTTTCTATAAAAGTTACTTTTTATAAAAGGTACTTTTTAAAAAGGGAACTTTTAATAAAAGGTACTTTTTATAAAAGGTACTTTTTATAAAAGGTACTTTTTATAAAAGGTACTTTTTATAAAAGGTACTTATTATAAAAGGTACTTTTTATAAAAGGTACTTTTTATAAAAGGTACTTTTTATAAAAGGTACTTTTTATAAAAGGTACTTTTTATAAAAGGTACTTTTTATAAAAGGTACTTTTTATAAAAGGTACTTTTTATTAAAGGTACTTTTTATAAAAGGTACTTTTTATTAAAGGTACTTTTTATAAAAGGTACTTTTTATAAAAGGTACTTTTTATAAAAGGTACTTTTTATAAAATGTACTTTTTATAAAAGGTACTTTTTATAAAAGGTACTTTTTATAAAAGGTACTTTTTATAAAAGGTACTTTTATAAAGTGTACTTTTTATAAAAGGTACTTTTAATGAAAGGTACTTTTTATAAAAGGTACTTTTTATTAGAGGTACTATTTATAAAAGGTAATTTTTACAAAAGGTACTTTTCACAAAAGGTACTTTTTATAAAAGGTACCTTTTATAAAGGGTATTTTTATAAAAGGTACTTTTTATAAAAGGTACTTTTTATAAAAGGTAATTTTTTTTATAAAAGGTACTTTTTATAAAAGGTAATTTTTTTTATAAAAGGTACTTTTTATAAAATGTACTTTTTATAAACGGTACTTTTTATAAAAGGTACTTTTTACAAAAAGGTACTTTTCATAAAAGGTACTTTTCATAAAAGGTACTTTTTATAAAAGGTACTTTTTATAAAATGTACGTTTTATAAAAGGTACTTTTTATAAAAGGTACTTTTTATAAAAGGTACTTTTTATAAAAGGTACTTTTTATAAAAGGTACTTTTTATAAAATGTACTTTTTATAAAAGGTACTTTTTATAAAAGGTACTTTTTTTAAAAGGTACTTTTTAAAAAAAATATGCTTTTTATAAAAGGTACTTTTTACAAAAGGTACTATTTATAAAAGGTACTTTTTATAAAAGGTACTTTTTAAAAAAGGTACTTTTTATAAAAGGTACTTTTTATAAAAGGTACTTTTTATAAAAGGTACTTTTTATAAAAGGTACTTTTTATAAAAGGTACTTTTTATAAAAGGTACTTTTTATAAAAGGTACTTTTTATAAAAGGTACTTTTTATAAAAGGTACTTTTTATAAAAGGTACTTTTTATAAAAGGTACTTTTTATAAAAGGTACTTTTTATAAAAGGTACTTTTTATAAAGGAACCTTTTATAAAAGGTACTTTTTATAAAGGAACCTTTTATAAAAGGTACTTTTTGAAAACGGTACAGAATTTTCGTAAAGTACTTGTTCCAGAATGTTTTATTTCACTAAAGGATCCTACATTCTAAATTTCAAGTTTGAATAAAATTTTGAGTAAATAAAAAAAAAGTACCAAAAGTACTTTTTTTCCCATTTTACCTCACTAGAATCAACATCGGCAAAACCCGAGCCTTAGTGAATCTTTTTTCCGGAAGGTGAACCGACGTTGCAAATTTCCATTTTCTAGTACCATTATTTAAGGAAATATAAAATGTAACAAAAGTACATATTTTTACCCTTTTTAACCTATTAGAAAAATCATTGGCAAAAACCCATCCTTAGGGGATCTATATTCCGGGAGGTGAACATACAGTCCAAATTTCAAGTCTATGTGACAATTTTTTAAAGAAATATAAAAGGTGCCAATAGTACAGATTTTTTCCATTTTTACCCTCTTAGAAACAACATTGGCAATAATCCAGCCGTACTGGATCTACATATATTCTACGATGTGAACATACTGTCCAAATTTCAAGTTTTATGACCATTATTTCTGGAGATATAAAAAGCACCAAAAGTACAGTTTTTTACCCTTTTGACCCCCTTAGAATTAACACTGGTAAAAATCCAGCCTTAATGGATCTATATTCCGGGAGGTGAACATACAGTCCAAATTTCTTTTATATATATAAATTTTCCGGATTTGGGCGATTTTTGCCATAAAGTTTATTTCTGTCTTTTATTATTTAACAAAATTTATTTTTTTAAATGAAAATATTTTTTTTTTTAAGAAATCTGAACAAAATTGAATTTTGGCGATATTTTACATCCTATTTGGCGACAAAGCCAAAAAAAAGTCTGGCAACCCCGTTAATATGACACACACACACATGCTATATAAAAATAACTATTAATTTTTTTATTATTACTTAACGAACTTTTTTTTAATTAAATTTAGATTTTGTTTTACATATTTTAAAGCTTTTTTGTAAAGATTTTTTTCCTCTTTCTCAGTTTTTTTTTTATTTCCGTTTTCTTTCTTATCTATCACACAAAATATGAGTTAATTTAGGGTTATGTTAAAAAAAATGTGTTTTTCAGTAATTCGCTCATAACTTTTAAAATACTTAACCGATTTAAAAAAAAAATACATCAGTTTTTGCCTGGGAAAATTACGCAACTTTTAGTACCCCAAGCGTTTAAATCGGTTTCGGAGTATTGCCAAAAACGTGATTTCAACAGACAGACAGACAGACGGACATCGCTAGATCGACTTAAAATCGATCAAGGATCATGAATATATATACTTTATGGGGTCCTTAACCAATATTTCAATGTGTTACATACGGAATGACAAACTTATATATACCCTCTATCACCAGAGACAATAATGAGACTGCTGAAACGTGTCACGTATCTTTGCCGTTCCCCAGGTCTATTTGGTATTGAATTTCAGCTTAATCGGTAAAGTGGTTCAAAAGTTATAAGTAAAACCCCGAATTTCAGATTGGGTTCATCTTAAATGCCACGTGGTAAACAAGTTTTAAAAGCATTGATGGTAACTTAGCAATGCTTTTCAAACTAGTTTAGTTTTAAAAGCATTGGTAAATTGAAAATTATACTCGAAAAAAATTTTACACTCGAAAAAAATTCTACACTCGAATTTTTTTTTTTTTTTTTTTTTAAAATGTCAATATTTTGTGTACGTGCGTGCATTCACCCAAAAATATTTTTACGGTAAAAAAAAAACATAACACTCGAAAAAGCTTTACACTCAAAATAAAAAATTAGTATTTGTTTTTTTTTTTTAAATGACAAAAAAAGAGTTTTTTACTCAAAATTAAATATTTCTAATCAAAATTGTTAATTTCTTTCCCGTTAAAAATGTACTATCCTTAAAAAAAAGGCATTGTGGAGGGTATTCATAGATTCGGCAAAGTCGAATTTAACTTTTCTACTTGTTTCTTTTGCAAATATTTCTGGATATACTCATTGGATTTTGGAATTTAAGGTTCTATTTATTGGAGTGTCTTCTTAACATCTCTGCTTTGCACAGAAAATTTCTGGCAAAACCCGGACACTTAATGATAAAACCGAAAAAAGGACATTTTGAAAGCCCTTTTAATGTCCTGCGTATATCCCTGAGCGTACACTAAAAAAAAACATAAATAAAATTAAGGAAAAAATGTCTTTGAAAATTTATCATGAATTTTCCTAAACTAAGCAAGTTAGAGAGAAACGGACACAAGTTTTGGTTCAAAATCTATGGGGAACCTTAAAGGACCCAACGGGGTCTCGAGTTAAATGGGGTCTGAACCCATGGGTCCAATGTCCAGACCCAATCTATTTCTAAAATGTGAAGTATAATTTTTCCCATTTTCTAGTTAAAATTGGCTTAAAATTAAATAACTTTGTTTTTCTTATTTTTGGGAAAATTATGAACTAAAACCAAGAAAAAAAAATCTTTGGAGCCTCTTTTTCTCAAAATTGAGTTAATTTTCGAAAAATTTAAGTTAACTGTTTTTTGAGTGGATCAAGTTCGGACTTGGAAATGAAAATTGGATTGGAAATTCGAATAAAAAAACACGAATAAAGTTAACATACGCTTTTTAAAAAATTAAAAAAAATTTCAGTTTTGAAAGCTTTGTCCAAAAAAATTGAAAATGTCTATATCTCGAGAATGAGATTTAATACAACTTTTCTGTTGACAGATTTATGCTAAGAAGGCCAAAATACTTTAGAAAATGTATTCAACATGTCTGTGCAAAAACCGTGTAGAGTAGTGTAATTTTTCAAAAAAGAAAAATTATAACACGAACAATAAAATATGTAAGTAAAACTATAGTAACTAAATAACAAACATAAGCCAAAGAAAAATAAGAAGTCAAGCGGAAATATTGATAAAACTTTTGTTACTTATTTTCTGTTTGACTTTTAAAAACTTTAAATGCATGTTTTTTTTTTGTTTTTACAAAATGAAAGTTTTCTATTGAAAAATTAAATTAAAAAACATCCACAACATGTATAATGACAAGGTTGTCATAAACAAGGAATATTAAATGTTCAAGATGTTTTAGACATGAGTAAAATTTAAAGTTTTGATGAAGCCCATTTATAGTGCATTTACACTGGTCCTCTAAGCTAGCTTAAAGTAGATTGGGGCTCCAATCCAGTTTCAATCTATTAGATTGCCCATACAAATTTATATTTTTCAATCTAGTAGTTTATGGTCTAATCGGCAAACGCAATCTTGTAAAGTTAAATACAACTCTGTATTTCTATTATTTCCATTTTCCAACACTGAAAAACACTGATGGCGCCGCCAAGTATGTTTATGCCGCCGACATTGTTATTTGTAATCGACGTCACTGTCCTTGTTAATCATACGACGACTAATTACCGTTGCTGTCTTTTGACGCAGTCACACACATTTATTACCAACTTGTTATTATTAATGCCAATCTTAATCTTCTCAAATGCAAAAAATGCCAATGTAAACGGTACAGATTACAAAGTAGATTAAAATCGCAATTTACTAGATTAGAATTTCAATGTAAACGCACTATTAACCTGGAGAGACTGTGTAGTGAGCAGTGTTGCCACCAACAAAATAGTAAATTACACTTGGGTCATGCCAAAATTACACATGAGAAATCAAGAATTACACATGGATCATGCCAAAATTACACATCAATTACACATGCTTTTTTTTAATAACGTTTTTTTTTTGTAAATTTTCAAAATATAACGGTTAACCAAAGTCTGGGCCCGAATTACCGCATACGTGATCGAATGAAATTTCGATACGTACAAATCTTTGGTACCAATTCAAAAATATACGAATAATAATTTCACTACATTTTACTTTTATTTGCTTTATGGATACAAAGTACTTCATCCCTGATTAGGTAGAATTATCTTCAAAATTTTATCTTAGAAAATAAAAAACAGATTTCGATAGCAAAATTTCGATATCGATTGCCGTAATTTGGGCCTGGATAATATAAGTCAAATCAGAAGAAAATCTGTAAAACAGCAAAAAAAATATATGTTAATTTCAGCTGAAAATCTGCTCAAAAAAATCTTAAGCATAAACATAACCGAAAATATTGCTAAATTTTAAAGACAAGAAACGGCAGCAAATGTTGCTTATTTCACAGAAACAGTTTGTTGTATTTTTTCTTTTTTTTTAAATCGTCAATTTTTTTTTTAATCAAATTTAGAAAAATAAAATAGAAACAAAAGCGAACTTTGTCTTTATCACGAATGTACAGAGACTGGCGTCAATGTGCATCACTGGTGCTCTTCGTACTACACCTACGGCTGCATTAGAAATCCTCCTTCACCTGATACCCTTGGACATATTGGGTAGGCAGTATGCGGCTGCGTCGGCAATTCGACTTAATAGCACGCTGCAATGGAGGAGCAGTGATTGTGGCCATAGCGCGATCTTGAAAAAGATAACAATACCACAAAATGTGGACTGTGCTCCCTCTTTGAGCCTCTTTGAGCGCCACTTTACCACTATGATACCATCCAGGGAGTCTTGAATGGGGGATACTCCGGGTAGTGGAGCTACCATAAATTTTTACACAGATGGATCGAGGCTGCACGAACAAGTGGGCTTTGGAGTCTATTCGGAAGAGTTTGGGTTGAGTCTGGCTCGTAGATTGCCAGATCATTGCAGTGTTTACCAGGCAGAGATGCTGGCAATAAAGGAGTGGCTGACTGGTTGAGCTGCAATGTCTTGTCTACAACCGCAGTCAACATCTATACTGACAGTCAAGCCGCGGTCAAGTCCCTGGATTCAATGTTTCTGAAAACAAGATCTGCCCTTAACTGCCGCACGTCTTTAAATGAGATGGCCAAGCAGTTTAACATACGACTCATATGGGTCCCAGGGCACAGAGACATTCCAGGGAATTGCAAAGCCGATGAGCTTGCAAGACTAGGAACTACCTTACAGGTTCCAACAGAATTGGAATGTGTTGGTATGCCTCTAGAAACTTGCAAGCAAAACCAACGGCTTTGTTCTGCGACGGAGACTAATCAAAGATGGGCAAATGGATGGACGTGTGAGACAACACGACTGATTTGGCCTTCTCTTAATCAGGGGCGCACAAGTGAGCTGATATCGCTTCCAAGAGGAGAGATTTCGACGGTGGTTTCTGTAATTACCGGACACTGTCTTATAGGGAAGCACGCAGAGCGGTTAAATGTGCCTTCGAATGACTTTTGCCGAAGTTGCATGGATGAGGAGGAGTTGGAAACTATCGAACACTTTATTTGCCATTGCCCGGCACTTTCTGGTCAGAGACTTGCTTCACTGGGATCTAGGGAGCTGTACGATCTTTCTGATTTGTTAGATGTCAAAATTCAACATCTAAGGAGTTTTATAAGAAGCTCAAACTGGTTTAACGACAGGGACTAGTAGGGAAACCTATTACGGTCCCGTGGTATCACAATGGACCTCAGAGTCTACGTGTGTTGACGTAAAACGTCAGCAGCCACTTACAACCTAACCTAAGAAAAATACTAATGATAACAAAGTATTTTTGTAAAATTAGCAAAATAGTCTGATGTTTTTTAATTTTGACAATTTTTAATCGTTAAAATTTCACGAAACAAAAAAAAAATGCTGTAAACTTTTAAAACATTAGCTGAAATGTTCACAAAAATATTTTTGTAAACTCAGCAAACAGGATCAGCAAAATAATTAAAAAACTTCTGTTATTTTTTAAAACTGAATGACAAAGAATTTCGTTAAAATATCCATTTCTTCGGAAAAATCTGCTAAAAGTTTTGTTAAAACAAATTATGAAAAAAATGCTCCAAAAAGTAAAAATTTCAAATTACACATGAATTACACATGGGCTACACATGATATGTGTAATT
Organism: Pegoplata infirma; assembly: GCA_963921195.1. NCBI lineage: Eukaryota > Metazoa > Arthropoda > Insecta > Diptera > Anthomyiidae > Pegoplata > Pegoplata infirma. The sequence continues at coordinate 172,513,570 of OY992538.1, read as the reverse complement.
ACACATGAGGTGGCAACACTGGTAGTGAGTGACCTTTAAACAATTTTAAAATTTTTATATACAAATTTTGATTTTAACTAAATTAAAAATACCTGGAGTGCGATACTTTTTTCTAGTAGGTGTTGCCGAGTTCAACAACACTCTGTCCTTGAAATTTGCGAAACAAGAATTTTTTAGAGGAATTTTTAAAACTTTCTCCACATTCGTTTTTTTTATACCCTCCACTCTAGTGATAGAGGGTATATATAAGTTAGTCATTCCGTTTGTAACACCTCGAAATATTGGTCTAGGACCCCATAAAGTATATATGGGGCATTTCATGTCAAATCGGACACTTTGAAAATTTTTTTTTAGATTTTCCTAATTTATTTACAGTTTTTAGTACCCTTCGAAAACTCCTTCGTGGTAAATTTTCATATTCTTTTAATAACCCGTTCAAAAGATATCGAATTTTTAAAAATTGGTAGTTTGCTCCTTTACTCAAAATTCTTTTACTCATAACTTCTTCAATAATGGTCCAAATTTAAATTTTTTTTCAAAATTTTTGTTTTTTGCGTACTTTCTAATAATAAAAAAAAAATGTATGGGGACCGCCTTAACAATTATTGATAGAGGGTAGGTTTGTTCAGAGAAAATGTTTGGACTAAAAAAATATTGTGGGTCGGTCATACATTTTGTTGCTCTAAGGGCACTATTAGGGCAGTTAGAGCGGTTGGAGGAAATTTAAAAAAATGTCGTTTTGTGTGGGAGCCCCCTTATAAATTGGAGATAGGGTATTAGTTTGTTCCAAAGAAATGTTAAGACGTAAAAATTAATGGGGATCGGTCTTATTAATGATCCCTCTATGACGCACCATTGGAGTAGTAGAAATGAGTTTAAGATTGGAAAATTGCAATAAATTTTTTTCAAAAAATATTAAAAAATAGTAATAGTCGTTATTCCACGATCCTCCTGGGCAAAAAATTTGTAGAATAGATAGAAGTTTTACAGAAAAAAATTTAAAAAAATCGAACAGTACAAACATTTTCAAAAATGAGATTTAAATTTAAAAACTTAAAAATCGCATACTAGAGCGCTTTTAAGAACTTTTGTGGAATTTTTTCTAAAAAGTACGCAAAAAAACAAAATTTTTGAAAAAAAATTAAATTTGGACCATTATTGAAGAAGTTATGAGTAAAAGAAGTTTGAGTAAAGGAACAAACTACCAATTTTTAAAAATTCAATATCTTTTGAACGGGTCATCAAAAAAATCTGAAAATTTACCACGAAGGAGTTTTCGGAGGGTACTAAAAACTGTAAATAAATTGGGAAAATCTAAAAAAAAATTTTTCAAAGTGTCCGATTTCACATGGAATGCCCCGTATATTCATGATCCTCGATCGATTCTAAGACGATCTAGCGATGTCCGTCCGTCTGTCTGTCTGTTGAAAACACGCTAACTTTTGAAAGACTTTACGGAGACTCCTAATGGCATTTATGTTGGCCATTTAACTGGTCAGTGGTTCAAAAGTTATGAGCAAAAGGGTGAATTTCGGCAAGGGTTTTTCGCAAATTTATATAAAACACATGGTAACTTTCGAACGACAATTTTAAGGTGCTGCGGTATGGCATATATATTTGTCGTTCCCCTGGCCCGGCTTGTTTTAAATTTCAGCCAAATCGCTGTAGTGGTCCAAAAGTAATAATCAAAACCCTGAATTTCAGATTAGTTTCACCTAGAATTCACGTGTTGAAAAACCCGAGTTTAAAAAAAACAAGCTTAAAGCTTGTTTTTTTTTAACAATGATAAGCCACAAAATTACTTTGCAGAGTATTTTTGTCACTCAGAAATACTTTTACACTAAAAAAAAAATTTACACTCAAAAAAAATTTTACACTCAAAAAAAAAATTAGTAAATTATTTTTTTTTACAAAAATAACAAAAAAAAAGTTTTTACTCAAAATAAAATATTTCTAATCAAAATTGTTAATTTTTTTCACATTAAAAAATTTACTAACCTTTAAAAAGGGCATTGTGTGGGGTATTCATAGATTCGGCCAAGTCGAATTTCACATTTATACTTGTTTTTAATGCGGTTTAATATAAGTCTTGGAGATTTACTAAGAACTTTGGTTAAGATCACCAAATCCATTATCAAAAATTAGTTTTTTCCTATTTAACTTTTACAAAAAAATTTGTTTAACTTAAAATTCATCAAATTTTTTGCCAAAAAAATCCGATTTTTGGGTGTATTTTTATAAAATACACTACTAAACATCGAAAATACGACTGGAACGCGACCCAGTACACTTGATTACAATAGCTGTACTGGTCAATAATCCAGTCTCCAAACTTATCCATCACATCAGGTTTTTGATAAAATTGAGGTCAAAGTTCAAAAAAATCACAGTTTTGAGAATTTTCGGAAACTAATAGCAGATAAGCCCGATGTGATAGCAATTCCGAGGGTAAAACTTAAACATTACTCTTTAAGATGCAGAACTCATTTTGTCAGTCGTCTTAACCCTTTGGTCACCAATCGCCTTTCAATGATGTCGTATTCCTCAGTATAAAGCAAAAAACGTTTTTGGGGGAAAAGTCTTATTTAAAAGACAATTGGTGCTCCAACGGTTTAAGCAACTGATCAAATGAGTTATACATCTTAAAGAGCAATGATTGAATTTTACACTTTACTTACTTATAAGTGTCAGCACATCGGGTTTGTCCGCTATGAGTTGTCATATATGCAACGCAATTTTTCATTATTCATCATTTACTGTTAGTTAAGCTGCTGCAAAAACGTTCATCATTTTTCAGAATTTTTCAAGAAACAATTATGTTTAAAAATTTCAACAAAATTTAATTTTCTTGATATTTTTCCCATCAGCTAATATTATTGTTAACGCTTTGCTGGTTACATCTAACAATGCATTTTTGCCTGTTTTCACTTTTTCTATGAAATATTACAATCATATTTTTTGTTTTTTTGGTTATTTTAAAATATCTTTCTCCAACGGAAATATGAAATTTTTAGATGTGCATAAATTTCAATTGAAACGCATTTAAATTTATGGGAAATAAAAATATTGGCAAAAATATTCGTCTTTCTTATCACAGAAATAGCTTTCAGCTAATAAAATATTTGTCGATGGGTTAGTAAGAAGTCCTATGTGAATTTTTAAAAAAACCTGCAGATAGTTTGTACATATAGATTGCCACAATAACTCACAAAAAAATATGTTAAGAAATTTTACACATAGTACTTTTTGCAAGCCACTCATTGATATGAATTTATGGAGTATTGAATTTAAAATAATATTTGCTGAATACGTGAATTCGAACAAAAACAAACTGGTGATTGTCAATAGTTTTTTTTTTTTGTGGTCTTGTTGAAATAAAAATACATTTGAAAATGTAATCCATAACCAATTTTATATGGTTTTTAAAGCAAACCATGATATATTCCCAAACATAATGCAGTGGTTACGTTTACATGAGCATTATGATGTCCCGGAAAAGGCATTGTTATCTCGTGTAAAAATGGATTGGATGTTATTTGACCTGCTTTGATATGATAAGTAATATATGATTGCATCTGAGCAGATTTAATTAAATGACAAATTTGTGCTAATGTTAACCGAAATTCGATACAACTACATCTTGATTTTGATATTTGAGATATAATTATATACAATTATATACAATCAGATACGAATTTTTTTATTAAATGGAAGCTTTATTAGACTTCTGTGTTTAGTTTTTGAAAAAGGATTAAAATGACCCCTTCAAATGGCATTAAGAGGGTTAATATGTTCTATGAAAAGAACCGCCATGCAACTTCACTGAAGTTAACAAACCATTTTTTGAAGCTTAGATGTGTTTGTATAATAGTTTTTTTTGACGTTTTCCAAACGCCTTTGATAAAAAATTAAAAACTTCAGTGGGGGCCATTAAAAACGAAATCCGAACTGACTTTGCAAAACTCTTTGGTGATTTTGTCTATTTGATGGTCTACTTTCATCTGGCGTTGAAGTCATTGAGGCTCATTTTTCTTGTTGCACAGTGTTATTTTTCACCCAAATAACTCATTGATTCCCCACAGGGGCGTATCCAGGATTTTATTTCGGTGGGGGCCCAACATTTTTTCTCAATTTTTTTTTTTTGCAAAAAATTTACATAACAGCACATGTTTTATGTAGAATTTTTCTCGATCTTTTCCTTGAACTGATATAACACAATCAGATTCTTCATTTTTGTGTAAGTTTAAAACTGTTGGGGGAAAAAAATTAAAATTTTTTTTATATTTTAAAATTTTTTTAAAGACTTAAGCCTTGTTTTTAAAGTGTGAATTGTATCAGATGCTGATACAAGATTCAGAATCTGAATTTTTTTTTAAAGAAAAGTCTAAGATTCTATGACAATTTCCAGTTAAGACAGTTTTTGTTATAGAAAAAGTCAAAGACTCCAAATTATATTTTCAATGGAAAACGTTTCTCTGAAAAAGTCACTTTAGAAAATGATTCTATAAACATATTCATAAAATACTTTTCCAAAAGAAAAGACTCCGGTTGAAAAACATTTTCCCATAATCTGAGATATTTCTAGTTTTTCTCAGATTCTGAAAAATTCTACAAAAAATGTTTTAGATTCTGAGAAAATCTTCGCTTTTTCTATAAGAAAAATTAATCACATTCAGAGACCTATTTAAAAAGAAAACAGTATAAAAAGTCTTAGATTCTAAAACATTTTTGCTAAAGAGAAACTCTCGGATTCTGAGAAAATTTTCCTGTAGAAAAAGTCTAAGATTCTTAGACATTTTTCCTATAGAAAAAGTTTCTAATTCTGAGACATTTTTACTATAGAAAGTCTAAGATTCTTATGGAAACAGTGTCACATTCTTCGACATGTTTCTTACAGAAAAAGTCTCAGTTTCTTCGACATTTTTCCTATTGAAAATGTCTCAGATTCTCAGACATTTTTCTTATTTTTCCTAAAGAAAAAGTCTCTGATTCTAAAATATTTTTCCTATAGAAAAATACTCAGATTCATTATTTTTATAGAAAAAGAGATTATTACAATAGAAAAACTCTCAGATTTTGAGCATTTTTTTATACAAAAATTTTTAGCTTGTGTCTCTGAGACATTTTTTCTATATACAAAATCTACGATTTTGAGATAATTTTCCTTAAGAAAAATTCGTTGATTCTGAAATATTTTTCGTCACATTTGAGACATTTTCCTAGATTGTAAGAAAAATTTTCAGATTCAGAGACATTATTCCTATAGAAAGTTCTCAGATTCTAAAACATTTTTCATATTGAAAAGCTTCAGATTCTAGGAATTTTTAATAGAAAAAATCTTAGATTTTGAGACATATTTCAGATTCAGAGCAATTATTTCTATAGAAAGTTCTCAGATTCCGAAACATTTTTCATATAAAAAAGCCTCAGATTCTGAAACATTTTTCATATAGAATTATATGTTAAAAAAGTCTATTATTATTCCTGTAAAAAAGTCTAAGATTCTGAGAATTTTTTTTTAAGAAATAGTCTCGTTCTGAGAAATTTTTCTAAAAGACGAAGTTGCATTTTAAGATTTGACTACATTTTACTTACAATTAGGTCCATTTTTGTGTACATAAAACTTTAGGATCTAAGATATTTTTTTATTAGAATCTTAAGTTGAAAAATTTCAAATTCTAAGAAAAAATTTTCAGATTTTGAGATTTTTTTAACAGAAAAATTTTCAGTTTCAAAACGTTTTTCTACAAAAAATTTTAGATTCTTTAATGTTTTTCTATTTTTTTAAAGAAAATTTTTAATATTGTACTTGTTATTTGATACCAAATCCTGAAATTTGTGAAATCATTTCGGGGGGGCCCGGGCCCCCGCCCCCCCCCCCCCCCCCCCTGTATACGCCACTGATTCCCCATGATCTTTATGGGTGTTCTAGTGTACGCTTGTACGTGTATAAATACACTTAAATGTGGTTAAATTTATTTCAATATATAGAAAAAAAAAAAAATAAATGTTAACACGTGCTTGCACATGTGAACTGTGAAAATTCCATTTTATTTAAACATTCATTTTATTTTTGCCAATCCTAATAAAGCCATAATGCATCTGTTTAAGCTGCTGAAAAAGAGTGTACAATGTATTAACAAAAACGAATTGATTTATTATCTGAGAAAATATCTATAAATTAAAAAAAAAAACGTGGTAGCTTTTTATCGCATGTGGCAATAAAAATTAACAATTCATTATTTTTTTTTTAATTTTATGAGAAGTGTTTAATAAACATACATATTCATACACTCAAAATATTTTGTAGGCAAAAACAAATGAAAAACACACTTAAAACCAGTGAATAAACAATTGAAAACAATTACAGTAATTATTCATTTGTTTTAACAAACACCAACATTTATTTTTTACTGTTGACAAAATTTTCTAAAATAAATAACATTAAACATTAAAAAATTACGTTTTTTTCATTCTTTTTTACCAACAAATTCGAAAAAAATAACCTACGAAAACATTAAAAATTAATGATAGTTCTGTTATTTTTACCAACAAATTTCAAAAAAATAACCTACGAAAACATTAAAAATTAATGATAGTTCTGTTATTTTACAATTTTCTATTGAAATATTTTTTTTTTTTTAATTTTTAATAAAATTTTAGGGAATCGATCCCGCAATCAACTACATTTTGGCCACACACTCTACCCATCGTGCCAAATTCACTTGATACAAACATGTTTTTATATTTCTATAAATAATTTTTTGAATTTTTTTTCTACAAAAAAATAACCTACTTGTGTAGGTAAAAACTAATGATATTTAATTAAAAAATACCAACAATTTAAAAAAAAATTACTTACACATATCGTTAAAAATTTAAAGAATAATCCGTAGTTTTTACTTACAGAACAAAAATAAATGACTTTAAAGATTAAATGTAAATGAAAATCTTTATTTTTTAGTGTGTTATTTTTGAAACAAAGTCGTCATTAATAAAAACTGAACATCAAACAAATGTTTTTTCTTTTAAAAACGACTAAACGGAAAACTTTTTAAATAAACTACAAACAGTTAATGACATAATTTTTTGAGTGTAGGAGTTTAAAAATTTTCAGAGTTTCCACCCGTATTTTTTTATGTAAGAAATAAAAATAATAAACAACCAGTACACTGTGCAACAAATTTGGGGCCACCAAGTATATCTTGAATGGGATAAACCTCCTACACAGAAAAAGATATGGTAAAAAAAAAATTTGAGTAATCACTGTTTAAATTAAAAAAAAAATTTACTCAAAAATTAAAAATGCCTGCGAATTTTGTACTCTTGCCCAAAACATTAAATCATGATAATGTTTTGCGGAAGATTTAGGTGTACTTGCAAAGCAAAGTTTTTTTAGAAAAAGTAATGTTATATTACTTTGCTATTCTATGCACAACAAATTGAAATATCAATCGAGGACCCTATTTAAAAAACCAAAAGAGCTGTACATTTCTTAAGTGAGTGCAAAAACAAGTGCAAACAAGTGTGAGTGTTAAATTCCGCTGTGCCGAATCTATTATTCCCTCCAACTCTTTAAAAAAAAACAGGGGTTTTTTTTGAGGGGGGTTCGGTGGTGGTAGACAACCTTCCTGGATACAACTACGTCCTGTTGTTGAACTTCTTCTGACATAAAAATAGTTTCGTTTGCTAAGCAAAAGTACAAAATATCGATAAAAAAATGCCGTTTTTTCAGAGGTTGGTTTAGTTCTCAAAGGGGAAACTTTTTCTCGCGTGGGCCGATTTTGCCCATCTCCGAACTTAACCAGCCTATGGCCATTACACATATTCGTGCCAAATTTCAGGTGTATAGCTCTTATATTTTGGACTGTATCGTGTCCTCCACAGACGGATGGAAAGACGGACATCGCTAGAATGTCTTAGAATCAATCACTGATCAATAGTATATATACATTATGGGGTCACCGACTGATATTTCAGTGCGTTACACACGGAATGACAAAGTGAGTATACCCCCATACTGTGGTTGTAGGGTATAAAAAGTGTTCTTACATTTTGGAGAGTATAAAAGATTCGGCACCAAAGAACACTCTCACTTGTTTTATGTACATTTGATAAACAAATGGAAAATTTTTATGCGAAAAGCTTAGACTTGGTGAAAAAGTAGTTTTGGTAAAAAAAAAAATGATTTTTTTTTCACGAAAAACAAAATTATGTTAAAAAAAAAATTAATGAACCAAAAATTTTGGTGAAAAAAATTTTGATGAAAAATTAGTTTTTGATGTAAAGTAAAATTTTTTGATGTAAAAAAAATTGATGAAAAAAATATGAAAAAAAAATTTTTTTGGTGAGAAAAAATTGATAATAAAAAATTTGATAAAAAAATTTGATGAAAAAAAAAATATTGATGAAAAAAATATGACAAAAAAAAAAATTTTGATGAAAAAAAAAAGAACTTTGATGAAAAAAAAAATTAATGAAAAAAAAAATTGATGAAAAAAGAAATTTGATGAAAAAAAAAATTAATGAAAAAGAAAATTTACAAAAAAAAAAAAAGTTTGATGAAAAAAAAAAATTATAAAAAAAAAAAAAATTTGATACAAAAAAAAATGAAAAAAAAAAAATTTATGGAAAAAAATTGATAAACAAAAAAAAATTTAATGAAAAAAATTAATAAAAAAAAAAATTTGATAAAAAAAAAAAAAAATTGATAAAAAAAAAATTTATAAAAAAACAAGTAAAAAAAGTTAAATTCGGCCTTGCCGAATGTAGTGATACCCTCCACAATTTAATAAAGATTATTGCAAAAAACTTTAATTAAAAGGAAATTACTTTAAAAAAAAATTTTTTTTTTACAAAAAAAAATTCCGCGAAAAAAAGTTTTGGTAAAAAAAAAATCCGCGATTTTTTTCTTTTTTTGTCAAAAAATATGTTCGTACTTGTTCAAATACCATTTGGTGTTTAATTATGTTCACATATGTCAACCAGAAGCCGAATTAAAGCATTTTGTATTATTAGGTTATGTTGAATGTACTGAAATTTATGAGGTGTGCTTACATTTTTGTTCATAACTTTTGAACCGCTAAACCGATATCGCTCAATGCAATACCAAACTTCTCGGGAGAACTTCCAATAAATATGTTAAGTTTCAGTCATATCTGTGCAATATTTTGTCCGCGAGAGCATTTTCAACAGACAGACAGACGGACAGACGGACAGACGGACATCGCTAGAATGTCTTAAAATCGATCGGGCATCATGAATATATATACTTTATGGGGTCCCAGATCGATATTTCGATGAGTTACAAACAGAATGACAAACTTATATATACCCTCTATCACTAAGTGGAGGGTATAACAAGTGAGAGTGTTACATTCGGCTGTGCCGAATCTTTTATACCTACCATAATGTAAAAAAATATAAAAAACAAGTGAGAGTGTTAAATTCGGCTGTGCCGAATCTTTTATACCCTCCAAAATGTAAAAAATAAAAAATAAATTGTCAGGGGCGATAAATATAACAAATGTTTCATTTATTTAACAAAAATACAAAAAAACATCTAAAAAGGTGTATTTTTTCAGAGGTTGGTTCAGTTCTTCAAGGGGGAACTTTTTTCCCCCTGAGCCGATTTTGCCCATTTACGAACTTAATCTGCCTAGGACCATAAGACATATTCATGACAGGAGGCTAGCTCTTTTATTTTGGACTGTATCGTGCCCTCTACAGACAGACGGACGGACAGACGAACGGGCGGACGGACGGACGGGCGGACGGACGGACATTCACAGAATGCCTTAGAATCTATCATGGATCAATAATATACTTCATGGGGTCCCCGACCGATATTTTGATGCGTTACAAACGGAATGACAAAGTGAGTATACCCCCATACTGTGGTTGGAGTGTATAAAAATGCAGGTGCGTCTTTTTTTTGGGGGGGGGGGGGTTGGTGGGAGACTTTAGGGGGACCTTCCCCTTGCGATTTTAAACTTCTTCTGAGATAAGAATGTTGCATTTGCTTAGCAAAAGTACAAAAAACCCTGCAAAAAATGCGGTTTTTCTTAGGTTGGTTTAGTTCTCCAAGGGGGAACTTTTTCCCCTTGGTCCGATTTTGCCCATTTCCGAACTTAACTTGCCTAGGAATATAAGACATATTCTTGCCAAACTTCGGAAGTCTAGCTCTTTTATTTTGGATTGTATCTTGTCCTCTACAGACGGACAGACGGACATCGCCAGAATGTCTTAGAATCGATCACTGATCAATAAAATATATACTTTATGGGGTCCTAGACCGATATTTCGATGCGTTACACACGGAATGACAAAGTGAGTATACCCCCATACTGTGGTTGGAAGGTATATAAAACAAATTTTTTTTATGTTTAAAGGGGGCCCCTGTAGGCAAGTTGGTAGCGTGCTAGCCTATGAAACAGGGGGTCGTGGGTTCGATTCCCACCAAAACCCTTGGTCGATTTCGCTACAACGAGACGACGGTCATTGTTACCAGATCTCGGTTAGGTTAAAATTATTTAAAATGAGTTGTAAATAAAAATTGGAAAAATAAATAAAACTGATCATTGGATCAAAATATATAAAACAAATTGGTAAAAAAAAAATTATGAAAAAAAAAGTATGATGAAAAAAAAAATTTTGATGAAAAAAAAGTTTGATGACAACAAAAATAAAATTGATGAAAAAAAATTTGATGGAAAAAAAATTTATGAAAAAAAAAACTTTGATGAAAAAAAAAAATTTATGAAAAAATAAAAATTTGATGAAAAAAAAATGTTTTTTGTTGAAAAATAATTATAGGTGTGTTTTTTTCGAGTTTGTTATAAACTTCCCATACAAATTTAAGTAGATATACACTTGATAAGTAGGGATATTTATATATTCTTAAAAGTTTAGTATCTATAAAAAGTGGTGCCAAATCTTGAAATTTTCGTTTATATCACTTACCAACACTATTTTTTATTTTGAAAAGTCAAAAAAATAAATAAATAAATTACAAAAATCAGTTTAAAAAATTTTAATTCACTACAAAAAAAAAATAAATATTACAATAATTTTGTAAATTCTATTAATTTAATAAAAATAACTTCAATATAAAATAATAAATTATAAAGTGATACCAAGTGCATTCAACAAAAAACAAGAGTTGCCAAATTTATAATGTTAAGTAGTGATACCGTTTTTTTACAAGTATTTATAGTTATATATAAAAAACTTGAAAAAAACACGCCTTATGTTACTTTTTATTCACCAGCTGGTGAAAAACGGTTTTATTCACCACGAGTGAATTATTATCCAAGTTACAAACCCAAGTTATTAAAATTTTTGGTTTTAAGAAAATAGTAATTCTTGTTTTCCTTTTCGATAATTCTTGGCTTCTATAGTCAAACTAAGGTGGCGTCATGCAACTTTTTTAAAATTAGACACTTACCTGAAAACATTATCATGTTAAAAAAAAAATTAAGTAAATAATTTAATAAAATTTTAATAGTTTTTTTTAATGTTTTTAAACTCTTATAGTCTTTTGAATTCTCATTTAGTTTATAGGTGTTTTGTATATGTATATGAAAGTTTGTAATCGTCTTTATAAAATTTTTCTATGTCTTTGAGACATAAATATGTTTGATAAAGTTTGAAAAACAAGTTTTTTGTTTTTTTTTTGTAAACAAATTTAAAACATTTTTAAACTTAAAAAAAATTGACAAATTTTGAGACAACTTTTACTTGACACAATTAAAAACTTAATTAAAAAAATTAAAAATTTTGAGTAAAGCTTTAATTGTGTCAATTAAAATTGTACTCAAATTTTTTGGCAAACATTAAATAAATTTTTATTAAAAATTCACTCAATGTTATTAAATCGTTTACTGGTGCAAAATTGAGTACACTTTTCTCCACTTGTTTTTTCTGTCGCTATACAATTTTCATGGTAATGTCACATTCGGCTCGTTTTCTTTGGAATTAAAAATAAAAAATATAAAAGTTTTTCCATACGTATGACAACAGCATTCCAAGTACCAAAAACGTGATATGAGTGTGAGATGTATTTTAAAACAAGAATTTAATACAATAAAATTCTAGCATTTCAACAAATTTAATTTAAATTCTTGTATGACAATGCGTTCTACACATACAACAAAGATGCCGATTGAATGCATTTCTGAAATTGACAACAACAATGGTAAACATACTAAGAATGTTGATTTTTGACAGTTTCCTACGTTTTATTCATCCTTTATGTAGTTTCCATATTGATGAGTTCATTGTTTCGGGTGACCAATATTAATGAATAAATGGAATTTTAGCTGAATACAGGAATAAAATGCAATGAGTGGAATCAACTGAATATCAAACACTTTGAAATGAATTTATGATGAAATTGTTTTAAAAAATGTTTTAAAGCATTTAAAGTTTAATTGGCAATGAAGTATTTCGATCAGCAATTAATCATGTTAGTATGATCGGACCTAATCATATTTTAATTGCATCCAATCTATATACATATGATCGGGGAATAAGAGTGGCATTTTTTCTTACACTTTTGGATTTTCCAAGTATCAGGGCAATTTTTTTTTCTACTAGACCTAAAAGCTACATATGGGGCATTCCATGTGAAATCGGACACTTTGAAAAACTTTTTTTTTTAGATTTTCCCAATTTGTTCACAGTACCTCCTTCGTGGTAAATTTTCAGATTTTTTTGATGACCCGTTCAAAAGATATCGAATTTTTAAAAATTGGTAGTTTGTTCCTTTACTCAAACTTCTTTTAATCATAACTTCTTCAATAATGGTCCAAATTTCAAAAATTTTTTTTCAAAATTTTAGTTTTTTTACGTACTTTCTAAAAAAAAATCCCAAAAAATTCTTAAAGGCGCTCTAGTATGCGATTTTTAAGTTTTTAAATTTAAATCTCATTTTTGAAAATGTTTGTACTCTTCGATTTTTTTGAAATTTTTTTGTGTAAAACTTCTATGGATTCTACAAATTTTTAGCCTAGAAGGATCGTGGGATAACGATTATTAATATTTTTCTAAATTTTTTGAAAAAAATTTATTGTAATTTTCCAATCTTAAAATCATTTCTACTGCTCCAATGGTGCGTCATAGAGGGGTCCTTTATAAGACCGACCTCCATTAATTTTTACGTCTTAACATTTCTTTGGAACAAACTAATACCCTATCTCCAATTTCTAAGGGGGCTCCCACACAAAACGACATTTTTTAAAATTTGTTCCAACCGCTCTAACTGCCCTAATAGTGCCCTTAGAGCAACAAAATGTATGACCGACCCACAATATTTTTTCAGTCCAAACATTTTCTTTGAACGCACCTACCCTCTATCTTTAACTGTTAAGGTGGTCTCCATACAATTTTTTTTATTTTTTGTAAATTTGTTTTATTTAATCAGCTTCTACCGGAAAATTACAATAAAATTTTTTCAAAAAATTTTAAAAAATAGTAATAATCGTTATCCCACGAAGTTTTACACAAAAAAATTTCAAAAAAATCGAAGAGTACCATCATTTTCAAAAATGAGATTTAAATTTTAAAATTTAAAAATCGCATACTAGAGCGCCTTTAAGAATTTTTTGGGATTTTTTTTAGAAAGTACGTGAAAAAAAAATTGTGAAATTTGGACCATTATTGAAGAAGTTATGATTAAAAGAAGTTTGAGTAAAGCAACAAACTACCAATTTTTAAAAATTCGATATCTTTTGAACGGGTTATCAAAAAAATCTGAAAATTTACCACGAAGGAGTTTTCGAAGGGTACTAAAAACCGTAAGCAAATTGGGAAAATCTACAAAAAAAAGTTTTTCAAAGTGTCCGATTTCACATGGAATGCCCCATATACATTAGACTGACATTTTTTTCTCAACTTTCGATTTTCCCAAGTGTCCGGGCAAATTTTTATTGTTCTAGGTCTAAAACTTATGTGGTACAAATTTGAGGTCAATGGGATTAAATTAACCCGTGGCGCCCGGCGATCAAAGTTTTGGATTTTTAAAAAATTAAAAAAAAAAAAAAAATTTAAATTTTTTTTCGAAACGTCATATTTGTTAATTTTGATGCGGTGAGCACGAATATCAAATAAAAATTAAAATCGGTCGAACGGTTTTCGAGATTTCGCCATTTGAAATTTTCAAAAAATGGCGGTTTTTGCCTACGTTCAAGAAATTTTTTAAAAAACATCGCAATTTTTTTCCCCTCGGCCATTTCATAGAGCTTAAGACAATCTTTCATTTAAATGTAATTTGAGCCAAATCCGATCATTTTATCCCGTGGCGCCCTTTGGTCAAAGTTTTGGATTTTTGAAAAATTTTCACCAAAAAAAATTAGGTTTTTTAAAAATTAAAAAAAAAAAAATGTGTTTTTGATACATTATTTTAATTAATTTTGGCATGCTAAAAACGAATGTCATAAAATTTCTTGAATCGGTCTAACGGTTTTCGAGATATCCCCATTTGAAATTTTCCAAAAAATGCCCAAAAAATGCCCATCTTGAAAACCGTTCGACCGATTTTAATTTTTATTTGATATTCGTGCTCACCGCATCAAAATTAACAAATATGATGTGTCGAAAAAAATTTAATTTTTTTATTTTTTTTTTTTAATTTCCGAAAATCCAAAACTTTGACCTCCGGGCGCCACGGGTTAATTTAATCCGATTGACCTCAAATTTGTACAACATCCGTTTTAGTCCTAGTAGAATAAAAAAATGCCCGGACATTGAAAATTGGAGAACATTTTTTTTGGCCATACAGAAAAATGTCAGTCTAATATACTTATGATCGGGGAATAAGAGTGGCATTTTTTCTTACACTTTTGGATCTTCCAAGTATCAGGGCAAATTTATTTTCTACTAAAAGCTACATATATAATACAAATTGAAGGTCAATCGGCACCTTGCCATCAAAACTATGAATTTTTTGAAATTAAGAAAAAAAATATGTGTTGCAATAAAAATTTAAAATCGGTCAAATGGTTTTCAGGATTTAAAATTTGGCAAAAATTGCGGTCTCAAAATCTCAAAATTTTTTTTTTGTTGACACTTACATAGAGCTTGAGATAGAGATGGGCGGTGGTCACATGATTTGCTGGATTCATGTGAATTTCGCGAAAGAGATTTTCATTTTAATCACGTGATTGTGAGTGAGAGAGAGTTAAAAAGAAATGTGTGTGAGTAATTAGTGAGTAAGTCATTTATTTTTTCTGTGATTTGATTTTTAGAATTTATTTGCTTTTTTATACCCTCCACTCTAGTGATAAAGGGTATATATAAGTTTGTCATTCCGTTTGTAACACCTCGAAATATTGGTCTAGGACCCCATAAAGTATATATATATTTATGATCCTCGATCGATTTTAAGTCGATCTAGCGATGTCCGTCCGTCTGTCTAACTGTCTATCTGTCTGTCCGTCCGTAGAAAACACGCTAACTTTTGAAAGACTTTACAGAGGCTACTGAAGTTTGGCATATATGTTTGTCATTTACCTGGTCAGGTTGGTATTGCAATCCAGCCAAATCGGTCCAGTGGTTTAAAAGTTATGAGCAAAAGAGTAAATTTAGGTGAGGGTGTTTCGCGAATTTACGAGATAAAAAACACGATAACTTTCAAAAGACAATAATGAGACTACTGAAGCTTGTCATGTATCTTTGCCGTTCCCCGGGTCTGTTTAGTATTAAATTTCAGCTCAATCGGTCCAGTGGTTCAAAAGTTATAAGCAAAACCCTGAATTTCAAATTAGTTTCATCTAAAATGCCACGTGTTTTAACAAGTTTGAAAAGCATTGGTGGTAACTAAACAATGCTTTTCAAACTTGTTTAATTTTAAAGCAATGATTTTTAAGTTTGTTTAGTTCTAAAAGCATTGGTAGCTTAAAAATTACATTCGAAAAAAATTTTACACTCAAAAAAAAATTTTACACTCAAAAAAAAAAATCGTTTTTTGACAATCTTTTGTGTACATACAGACGTGCATTCATTCAGAAATATTTTTACAGTAAAAAAAACATTACACTCGAAAAAAATTTGAACTCAAAAAAAAATTAGTAATTTTTATTTTTTTTTATTTAACAAAAAAAGGCAAAAAAAGAGTTTTTTACTCAAAATAAAATATTTCTAATCAAAATTGTTAATTTTTTCACGTTAAAAAATGTACTACCCTCTAAAAAAAAATGCATTGTGGAGGGTATTCATAGATTCGGCAAAGTCGAATTTAACTTTTCTACCTGTTTGTTTTTTATTTCTTGCAAAAAAAAAATTTTTCAAGTTTTTTTTTTTTAATTTTTGGCGTGAGTAGATTTTGGGTGACTCACTCGTGAGCGTGATCGAATCTGGCGTGAGTCACGCTTGAGGGTGAGTAATTTTATTTTTGCTCACGTGAGTAGTGATTGAGCGTGAGTAAAAAAAAATTGCGTTAGTGATTCGATTATTGTTTTCGTGAAAGTGAGTGAGTGTGAGTCAAAACCCACTCACGCGCCCATCACAAAATTTTCATTTAAAACTAATTTGTGGTGCCCTTCGATCCAAGTTTCGGTTTATTAGGAAATTTTAACTAAAAACTCAAAATTTTTATCGAAAGGCGCCATTGAAAGCTAAAATTAAGTTTAAATGAAAGTATGTCTCATTTTTTTATGAAGTGTGTTCTATAACTATCGAATCGAAAGATTTCTCACATAAAACATTGAAAACGAAACAGAAACATCGTGAATCGGTGAATGTGGAAACTTTCTTTCAATTATGACAGAATTTTTTTTTTGTTAAAATTATTGGAAAGATGCAAGAAAAACTGTTTCTGTAAATCAATTAATCGAAACTGTCAAAATATTTCGTGAACTAAACCACTTTTCAGTTATAAAAACTAAAAACCAATAATTTT
Source organism: Pegoplata infirma (assembly GCA_963921195.1). Lineage (NCBI taxonomy): Eukaryota > Metazoa > Arthropoda > Insecta > Diptera > Anthomyiidae > Pegoplata > Pegoplata infirma. The sequence continues at coordinate 172,496,673 of OY992538.1, read as the reverse complement.
TTTCAAGAAAATACTATCAACTAATATTATTAATGCTATACTACACATTATTTTCATTTAGTTGATTACACAGTGCAACAACCAAAATCGGAATGGGATGAAACCAAAAGCAAATGAAAGGTGAGATATTCCATAACAAACCCCTCAAGGCTTTTTTTAGTTCAGAGCTAGATTTTGGTTTACACGCATTTGAAGTTGATGAACTTTTATTATAATTATAATAACAATTGATTAGAGTTGTGTCGTTCACGAACGAACTAGTTCAATTGAACTATTCACTTAACTAAGCGGTTAATCTAGTTTGTTCATTTCCGCTCTTTTAGGTCTTTTCGTTCATTTAGCTCAATTGGTCATTATTTCATTTTGATCTTTTATTTCGGTGGTTCAATTTTTTTTTATTGTTTTTTATTTTGTCATTGGGCGTTAGTTTTCTCTTTTAGCACAACTTATCAGCATTTATGTTTTTTTTACAAAAATTGTATATATCGTCCATTCCACCAGACATTTGATGATTTTAGGCATTTTTTGACCGAGGGTCTTCCGATTTTTATTATTTTTTTCATACAGATACTCTATGGAGCCAATTTCAAATTTCATCCATCAGATCGAAAATATTCGAAAAACTCGCGATTTTATTCACGATTTTCGTTTTTTAAAAAGTAAAAAAAATGCAAAATCTGTTTAACTTTGAGCAGCTGTATTTTCTAAACTACTTATCGCATTTTAACAATCTATAGCGCATACGAATGGTATGTAAGTCTATTTTAATATCTAATAAACTGAAAAAATATTGGTGGTTTAAAAGTGCATTTTATATGCAAATGCAGTTTTGAAGTGCATTTTGCGAAACTTTTACCCCTTTTAATTTTTTTTTAATTAGCATATTTGGAAAATTTAGAATTTTTGCTACAAAAGAGTGTTTTCATTACAATGGACCGAGAATGTATGCTATTTTTAATATTTGTTTTTAAAAAATACTTCCTTAAGTTTCCCTTATAAAAATTTTTATTTTTTAAATTATACCAAAATCATGTAAAAAGACATGTTTTTAAATCGTTATATTTTCAAAAGTACTAATCGTATCTTATTGTTTTTATTCAAATTAGAAAGGTATTTTTGTCCATTTCTTGCATTTTATGACCGCAAAAATATTGGTTTTTCACAAATGCATTTTAAATGCAAATGCAGTTTTGAAGTGCATTTTTCAAAACTTTTACCCCTTTGAATTTTTTTTTAATTATCATATTTGAAACGTTTACAATTTTTAATACAAAATAATGTCCTCATAATAATGGACCCACTGAGTGTGCTATTTTTAAAGAAATTTTAAAAATTTCCTTAAAATGAATTTTAATATTTTAAATTAAACCAAAAAAAATCTCAAATTATGTGATTTTTAAAAAAATTCTAAAAAATAGCACACACAGTGGGTCCATTATTAGGAGGACATTATTTTGTAGTAAAAATTGTAAACTTTTCGAATATGATAATTAAAAAAAAAGTTAAAGGGGTAAAAGTTTTGGAAAATGCACTTTAAAACTGCATTTGCATTAAAAATGCATTTTCGAAACACCAAAATTTTTGCGGTCATTATAAGCAAAAAATAGACAAAAATACCTTTCCAATGTGCATAAAAGCAATAATATACGATTCGTACTCTTTGAAAATATAACGGTTTATAAACATGTCTTTTTTCATGATTTTGGTATAATTAAAAAAATTAAATTTTTTATAAGGGAAACTTAAGGAAGTATTTTTTAAAAAAAAATATTAAAAATAGCATACATTCTCGGTCCATTGTAATGAAAACATTTTTTTGTAGCAAAAATTCTAAATTTTCCAAATATGCTAATTAAAAAAAAATGAAAAGGGGTAAAAGTTTCGCAAAATGCACTTCAAAACTGCATTTGCATATAAAATGCACTTTTAAACCACCAATATTTTTTCAGTTTATTAAATATTAAAGTAGACTTAAATACCATTCGTATGCGCTATAGATTGTTAAAATGTGATAAGTAGTTTAGGAAATACATCAGCTCAAATTTACAGAGTTTTTGCATTTTTTTTACTTTTTTAAAAACGAAAATCGTGAATAAAGTCGCGAGTTTTTCGAATATTTTCGATCTGATGGATGAAATTTGAAATTGGCTCCATAGAGTATCTGTATGAAAAAAATAACAAAAATCGGAAGACCCTCGGTCAGATTTTTTAAAATGTCTCATGGAATGGACGATATATGTTTTCTTTAATTCATATTTTTATTCAACATTTTTGTATTTTTTGAACGAAAGCCAAAACAACAGACATGATCACAATGATTCGTTCACAAACTGTTGAACGAAAACAAAAACTGACCGATTTGAACTAGATGAACGACCAACAGACATGATCAAAATGATTCGTTCACGAACTGTTGAACGAAGACCACAAAAGAGCAATTGAATTAGATGAACGAACTAGGTCTTTTATCTGAAATGAACGAAAATGAGCGCTCACTCAATTGAACGATTAAGCACAAGTCTACAACTGATTGAAAACTGTATAAGGCGTATAATCAATATTGTAATTGCCTTTTAATAACAATCATACGCAGCGGTGCACTGTTATTTATTTTTTATAATTTGGCTGGTCAGTACCTACTTAGGTACTGGACCAAATGCAGCGAAATTTTTACCAGTAATAGCTGACGTAATTTCGAGCTTATGTTTAGTCGCTGACCCCACAAGTCCCGTAAGGGGCCCCTAAAGTAGGACATGTTTGGGACACAAAAACTTAAAATTTAAAATAACCAATTTTAAATGCGTGTAAAGAAAAAAATCTAGCGCTGAACTAAAAAAAGTCTTGAGGGTTTTGTAATGTAAAATATCAACTTTCATTTGCTTTTGGTTTCATCCCATTTGGCACGGTGAGCCTCAGTGATGTTCAGGTTGAACTTTAGTGTCGACGAAAAGTGTAAGCGCAGTTCAATTTCTACAAGATTAAATGTCAAAAAACTGTTAACAGCGAAATCGTAGCTGCTCGCATTCGCAAGACAACGCGAAATTATTGTTTTTGTATTTTTTAAAATATTGACGTTGAAGTTTTTTAAATATTTTCAAAAACTGAGTATGCAGTTTTAATTGAACTTATTTAAAGGTCACAAAACAGTAAACATCAAAATCCTATCTTCTTTAGTTCGCGAGAAATCGCGAAATTAATTTTTTGCTGTTTTTGTTTTCGTTTTTTATCTTTAGATAGGTTTATTTAAAATTTCGTAAAAACAAGGTATGCAGTTTTACTTGTGCTTGATCAAAGGTCACACAGCCGTTGACATCGAAATTGTATGTGTTAAATTTCGTGAGATATCGCGTAATTATATAATTTTTTTTTTTATAATTTATTTTTTAGGACCGGTTCTTTAGAAATAATAAAAAAGTGGTACGCAGTTTGATTTGAGCATGGTGGAAGAAATTAAAACTGCCCACAAAAAAATTATAGCTGCTCACTTTCGCGAGAAATAGCGAAAAACAGCTTTTGGGGTAATTTTTTGTTTTGATTAATAAAAGAAGTTTCTTTAACATCGTTGAAAAACACGAAATGCAGTTTGGTTTGCTATTGATTAAAGGTGATAAGGCTGTTAACATTTAAATTCTAGCTGCTCAAGTCAGTGAGATATCGCTAAAATACTCGCTAAGCTACTATTTATTCATTACTTTGTGTTATTTATGGTCTGTAAAAACATTTAATTCAATTAACGACAAAAATGTGGTATGCAGTTTGAATTCGAGGTTATTTAAGTTGACAAAACTGCAAGCATAAAAATTATAGATGATCAATTTCCCGAGAAATTGCAAAATTACTGTTTAAGCTTTTATATTAATTAATTTATTTTTTCTTTGGTGTCTAAAATAAAGGAAAAGAAACCAATAAACGACAAATATATTGTATGTAGTTTAAATTTTATGTGGTTAAAGGTGGTAAAACTGCTTAAATCAATATCTTGACTGCTAATTTTCGCGAAAAACAAAATTTTTCCATTTTTTTTTTGTTTTTAATTTTGCGATTTCTCGCGAAATTGAGAAGATGGGATTTCGATATTAACTTTTTTGTGACCTGTAAATAAATACAATTAAAACTGCATACTCAGTTTTAGAAGACATTTAAAAAACTTCATTGTCAAAATTTTAGAAAATACTAAAACACTAATTTCTCAATGTCTCGCAAATGCGAGCAGCTACGATTTCGCTGTAAACAGTTTTGTGAATTTAGAAATCGAACTGCGTTTACACTTTTCGTCGACACTAAAGTCGACGAAATACCATAGTATTTTTTTAATTCCATAATGTTTCATAATGTCGGTTATTAAAATAATTTAATATTAGATTTATTTAATATTCTTTTATTAACGAAAAGCAATATATTTTATTTACAACATCTTTTTATTTATTTACGACAAACATTAAAAATAAATAGTCAGTAATAACAACAGAATAAAAACTAAATACAAAAAAAAAAAATAAAAACTGAACATTGTACACAATAATATCAAAGTTAATAACTAAAGTGGCCAGTTTAACAAAACCTAATAAAATAAACATTAACTTAACAATAGGTCCCACCAGTCACAAGTCCATCTACCTTAAGTAATAGGGTGGTGCTTATTTAGAGTAGGAATAAGATGTTTATTTTTATATAAAAAATACCAAAAATTTTAAAATTATTTTTAGATATTTATTTTTTTTAAATTGCATATATTTAGGAAAAGAAAATATCAAATATTTCACTTCAAACAGTTTTTGAGATTTTTCATATTTTGCACGCAGAAAAAAAACATGGTTGCGGTGATCATGATTTAAGAGCGTCATATTATGATTGGGAATATGATTGTAACAATAATGTTAATATGATTGAAGGCAACAAGGAATGTTGATCATTATATAATTGCGGCAATTATGGCATAAATGTTATATAATTATAATAATATAATTCTACTTTAATATTTTTTTTGAAATTGAGAAAATATATTATGCTTTAACACCACATGTTTATAGAAATTCTTCAATACTTTTTTTTTTGATAAAGTTCACACCAATAATTTATTTTTTGTTTTTAAATGTTGTTTTTATAAATATGAAACCATTTTTATTAATTTTGGTTCAATTTAGTGGCAACCTGCGTTTTATATCAATGATGTGCAATAAACTTATGGCATTTTTCAAAAAAAAATTTCATCAACGATAACATTTTGGTCAGTTAACATTGGATGATTGAATAAACCATTAAGTTATTGACAAAATCATAACATATTTGCTACAATCATAACATATTTGTTAAAAAATTAAAATTATTGTCAGCAATTATAACACATTCAGCAAAAAAAAAAAATGCCAAAAAAAAACACTTTAATATTTTCGATTATAAGTTTTTATTTAAAATGGAAAGTTATTTTTAAACCGCACAATAAATAAATTATATAAAGTAGATTTTTATTTTATTTCCTTCTGCGTTAATCCAATTTTTTAACTCAAATTGCCTTAAATTTTTTCAAGAACTAATTGTAAGTCGCGTCTTTGCGACTAACTGCTTGCTGGCAAAACACTAAACTGATGATAAACCTGACAATGTTTGCAAAAATCAATTTTCATTAAGTTGTGATTATCTAATGATTGTTATAATCATAATATGTTCAAATTTTTGGTGTGTCGAGAATATAATTAACTATAACATTGTTACAACAACCATATTGTACTTTTGGATATAGCAATTATTTTTTCATGATTGAAGCGACTATTAAATGTCTAAAACAACCATATAAATGTTTAACTAAAATTTTAAAAAGAATAACGTGATTGCTGCAATCATAACTGGGTTTAGAGATCATAGTATAGTTGCCGTGATCATGTCGCAACCATATTTTTTCTCTGCGTGTGGCAATCAAAAGAAAATTAGGCTCTGATAACAATGAGTCGAATGGTTTCCGAAATTTTTTGAAACGTATCTAAAAATATCAAAAATCGTACGTTACATTAGCTTTTCGTTTAGCCTAAAAGTATGCAGTTATTTTTACATAAAACATCGATAACCGGTTGACACACAATCAGTGTTATCGTAACAATTGGCCTTAAGTAATTTTGTTTTTCTTTAAGCCTAAAAGTATGCACTCCATTTTTACACAAAACATGGAAAATCCTTTGAATCAGTGATACAGTGACAATCGGTCTTCAATGAATATATACTATGGTATAAAATTTATAATTTTCAACTTTTTTAAATACGTGCCACCCTTTTATTTATGCTCTTCACAAGTTTCGAACAAAAAAAAAATTCAAGGAAAATATCAAAATAAACTTAACAAACAAGCAAAAAACGTTTTGAGATTCTATGGCATACTTTAAGGGGTAATAATTTTGATTGTCAGTCAACAATACAGGTAACATACAAAAAAAGTACACGAAAATTACCAAGAATGAAAGAAAAGAAAGTATACACTTAACAGAAAAGGCAGTAAAGTTAAGAAACACGTTCGTTATAAGTATTGCCACATTTTTGATTTTGCACAAAGTAAGACAATGGAATTTCAACAAGAACGAACATTTTATTATTAATTCCCAGCAAAGGCATAGTTCACTCTGCTATCACAAAATACGATTTTAAACACCTTTTCGATTGAAATTTATAAAAGGTTAAGTGAAAAGAAGATCCCGACAAGGGGGGGCGGTTCTCAATAAGAATGAGGCAACTTTCAAAATTAAATAAATTTCAATTTCCACCGTCTCTGTTCACTGCTTGTTCTGTTCTATACTTTTAGTTAAGTTCGGCCTTGCCGAACGCACAGAAATAATTTACAACTGGTATTTAATTTTTTTCGAGTGTATGTATCTTTTTCATTTTGTTAAATAAAGAAAGAAATTTAAAATCAGCTTAAGAAAATTTTAGTCATTTGTCAAAGTTTAGTGTATTTTATAATACTCTCGTTTGATTATATTTTTTCTTTAAGACTACTAAAAATCTTGTCACAATTTTATTTAACTTTTCTTTTTTGTTTACAGGATGCATAAGAGATGGTCGAGTGATTAAAGTTTTTGGGAGAGTTAGTTTAAGAACTGGTGCGTGATTACTAAAAATTATTCGTGCAAAAATTTCGTATAAGTCTTAAAATAGATGGTGGAATAATGTGGGACAGGTAAGGTTTAAATTTTTTTGCTAAGGTTTTAATTTTGTATGATTAAATAAAATCATTGTTTAACAAAATATGTGAAAGTGTTTAATTCAGCTTGGTCTAATCTTTTATACCCTCAAAAATACAAAATGCAAAAAAATAAAAAAAAACTTCACACAAAAAAAAAAACTTTGACAAATTACTAGGAAAAGTCTCGTATTCCCATTTTACCAATATTTGACAGTTTTCCCTGTTTTTTAACAAATCGAAATTTACATTACAAAACTGTAAATTTCCATTTTTTTTGGTAAAAAGCTTCTAAAATTAAAAAATTATTTGTAAAAAGCTTGTAAAATTACAAGAAATTCTCGTAAAATAGGAGGTAGCAAAAAATCTAGTAAAATTACGAAACCTCTTTGTAAATTATATCGTGTCAAAAAGATCATTCTGGTCGCAGTGCATAGGGCCTCTTTAATATAATCTAATCGTGTCAAAAAATTTGTAAATTACAAAATTATTGGTAAAAATATTGTAAAATTACTAGGAAATCGCGATTGTTCTTATTAAAATACCATTAGGCATCGAATTCTATTCAAAAATATCAACTACACTAAAAAAAAAAGTTTGTAAAATGACATAAAATCCCCGTGATTTTACGGGGCAGGTTTTGTTAAATATGTACTAGCATTACGGTTATAATTTGTAAATTGATTTAACAAAAGAAAATGTAAATTTACAATTTTTTTTGTAAAATATTAACTTCGAGGTGAACAATTTTTTTTTTTGGAAATTTACAAAAAAATTGGTAAATTTACAAAACAAAATTGTAAACTTACAGAAAAAGGTTGTTATTTTAAAAATAAAAAATTGAAAATGAAAAATAAAAAAATGTAGATTAAAAAATTATTTGGTTAAACTACTGTTTTTTACCGCAAAAAAATATTGAAAAACACGTATATTTACAATAAAAATTGTAAATTTGCAAAAAAAATAAAAATTTACAAAACAAATTGTAAACTAACAAAAAAAGTTGAAGATTTACAAATTAATGTAGAAAATCAAAAACCAAAATTGTAAATTTACAAATTGTTTGGTTAAACTACTGTTTTTTATGTCAAAAAAACTTGTATATTTACAATAAAAAGTGGTAAATTTACAATTTTTATTGTAAATATACCATTTTTTCTTATTTTTTGCCGTAAAAACAGTAGTTTAACCAAATAATTTGTAAATTTACAATATTGTTTTTGTATTTTCTACTTCAATTTTGTAAAATTACAACTTTTTTTTGAAAGTATACAATTTTGTTTTTTAAATTTCCATATTTGTTTTGCAAATTTACAAAAAAATTGCAAATTTACAAGAAATTTCTTATATTTTCAGGAAAAATTAATCAAAAAATAACAATTTTTTTTTTTTGAATTTTTAATTATTTTCACAAGTATTTTTAAAAAATCGAAAAAAAAATTGTGAATATTGTTGATTAGATGTTTGCTTAAGTTCCTGTTAAAATAAGATAAACTTAATTTTTCATAATTGGCAGCTTTTTATTGACATTTTAGGTGCCAAATTTAAAAAAAAAATTATCAAAAAAATATGGTAAAATTACCAAAAAAAATGTAAAAATACAAAAAAAAAAACTAGAACAATTATATAGTAGAAACACATAAAAATTGTGTTATTTTACTTAACGCAAATTACAAAAAAATGGTGTAAAAATTAAATTTTTTTTGCTATAGCTTACAATTAGTTGAAAAATGTTTGCGTCCGGAACTTAAAAAATTTCCCAAAAATTTTTTTCATGAAATTTTTTTTTTATAAAAAATTATTTTTAACTAATTTTTTTACTCCAAAACACAAAAAAAATCTGAACTTTGAAAATTTTTGCATGTTCTATTGTTGAATAATTAATTTTTATTTTTGTAAAACAACATCAATTCTAGTAAAAAAATAAGTTTTGTAAAATTAGATTGGAATTTTGTACTTTTCAATACATACATTTCAAACTGAAAACCTTGTAAACCATCTTAAAAAATGTTTGTAATAAAATATTTTTTTTTGGTAGAAAGACTTACTAACATCAAGTAAAATTTTGTTGTACAATTACAGTTTTCTTGTGTAAAAAAACTAAACACCTTGTAATATTTTTTTAATTTGTAAAATAGTTCACTTTTTTTGTAAATTTACCTAAAAATTTTGTTAAATAAATTTACCAACATATAATAGTAAAATTACAAAGCAAACTGCAAAAAATTTTTGTAAAAAGACAAAAATATTGGTAAAATAGCATTACAAGACCTTTTACTTGTAATTTTACAAACTTATTTTTTTGAGAGTAGCAGCCGAATTAAAGCATTTTCTATTTTTAGGTTATGTTAAATGTACAAAAATTTTCCAGGTGCCCTAACATTTTCGTTCGTAACTTTTGAACTGCTGAAACGATTTCGCTCAAATACAATACCAAACTGCTCGGGACAACAGCAAGTAAACATGTTAACTTTCAGTCTGACAAGGGAAGTATCTCAACCCTTATGAACCGATTTGCATAAAACTTGAAATATATATAAAAGAGACGATTTTAAGGTTGGGGTGTTTCGGCTTATCGGCCATATCAGTGTTTCAAAATTTTGTTGTCCCCTTATGAAACAATGTGGACCTCCGGGAAAATTTCGATAACTCCCGAACTAACAGGAATATCCTCTAGAGAAAAAATACGTGTCAAATTAAATTTAATAAAGATTATTTCTTATTCATATGAACATCGTAGGAATATATCTTCACATAAAAACCGCCCAAAATTTACACATTTTCATGAAAAAGGTATTTAACGAAGCCAAACTTCGGTTCATATGGGTTGAGATACTTCCCTTGTGAGTAACATGTTGGCCGTGGTCGCCATTTCAACAGACAGACATCGCTAGAATAAAAAAAGTTTTCGTTCATTCAACTTCTGAACCACTGCACCGATATCGCTTAAATGCAATACCAAACTGCTCGGGACAACAACAGGTACCCATGTCAAGTTTCAGTCATATCTGTATTATATTTTGGCCGTAATAGACGTTTCAACAGATAGACGGACATCGCAAGAATTCCTTAGAACCATTCACTGATCAACAAAACGAGGGGGCATTAGGTGTTTGTGTTTATCGGTTTAATCTAATTTTCGATAGGGTTGCCACCTTTTGGAAAATATAAGTTGCACACTAGGGTGGCACGTTTTTGGGCTTTTCTCTCTGATCAAATTCTAATACCCGCCAAAAGTGTCGGTCCCTAAGGGTAACTCACATGCAAAATATCAGTCCGATCGGAGTTTATCTTCTGTCTCCACTTTGAGCCTTAAAATTGGGGTTTTGCAAAAAAGGACTTTAAAAAAAAAAATTTTAGTTTTTTTACTAAAATAGTTAAAAATCAAGTAAGAAAAAAATAGTCGGTCAAGACCGACCATATAATACAATACACCAGCGTTTGCCGGGAAATTGGTCCCGGAAAATGGGTCGCATGGACCGATTATATCTTTATTTTGTCAAATCTTTAATAAGTGTAAAAAACACTTACAAATCAAATTTGAGTGAAATAGGCAACTATTTGTTGACAATAAACCGCTTTAACTGAATATCGGGCGAAATTTTCACTGGGGCTTAAGTCCAAAACTGGTCCGATGATAATCAGATTCGATAAGGGTATCACAGTACGCATTTAACATACACAAACAAAATTTTACTTAAATATTTTCTATTTTCATGAAGTTTGAGAGATTTATGTGAAAATAGGGAAGGTGGTTTGTATGGGGGCTGCAAGAAGAACTAGTCCGATTCCTTTAAAATTCGGAATGGTGATTTGTGAAGACAAAACACGTTTATCTGCCAAATTTCGAAGAGATACCTATTATAATACGGTTATTAGAGTCATTTATATATATATATATGTTCCCGTCGATCCTATAAGGAGCATAGGGCCTTAACAAATATGTTCCAGCGTGATTTATCTTGGGCAAGGAATTTTATTTCGCCCCAACTTTTATCTATAGCAGCAGCTTCGATGTCGATTTGTCGTCTCCATGTGTGCGCAGGTCGACCTGTTCTACGGTTACCCTGTGGATTCCAGTCTATGGCGTTTCTGGTGATGTCATTTGGGGGTCTTCGTAGGATGTGACCAATCCAGTTCCACTTTCGTTTTTTTATTTCTGTTGCGATTGGTATTTGATTGGTTTCGGTCCATAATATATTGTTGTTTATTATATTAGGCCAAAAGATACGCATTATTCTGCGGAGGCATTGGTTGACAAACACTTGCAGCTTTTGGATGTCTCGTGGTGCTGCGTTCCATGTTTCGCAGCCGTAGAGTAGAATTGATTTCACATTTGATTCAAAGATTTTAAGTTTCACTCGCCGGGATAACGTTTGCGAGCTCCAAAGGTTTGCCTGGCTTTAACTACTCGGTTTTCTATATCTTCTGACGAACCACCAGTTTTTGTTAAAATACTGCCCAAGTAGCAAAACGAGTGAACGTCTTCCAACTCGTGGTTGTTAATACGGAATTTATCCTGTCTAGATTCATTAACACGCAAAGTTTTAGTTTTTCCGATATTTATCTTCAGACCAGCTTCTTCAGTAATAACCATTAGTTGTTGCAATTTAGCCGACATATCATCAAAACTATGTGTCATTATACAAATATCGTCTGCGTAATCCAGATCACACAAGTTTCCATGGAGACCCCATCTTATACCTCTGCCCCCTTGCATTGCCTTAGTCATAATGTTGTCAAGAACAATGTTGAAGAGTAGTGGCGACAAGACACAACCTTGTCGTACGCCAATACCGACTCTAATTTGATTGCTAAGTTTACCCTCATGCAGGATTCGGCAACTTGCTTGGTAATAAAGGCTTTTAATAAGGGCGATTAGCTTCATCGGAACACCTTTGCATATTAACGCACTCCATATGATGCTGTGATCTAATGTGTCAAATGCTTTTTCAAAATCGATAAAGCATAAATATAATGAAGAGCGCCATTCGACCGACTGCTCTACTATAACCCTAAGGCTGTTAACGTGATCAATACAAGACTTATGTGGTCTAAAGCCTGCCTGTTCATTTCTTAGTGCTGGTGTTACTACGTCCGAAATTCGTTTGGTAATGATATGAGCTATTACTTTGTTAATCATGCTGAGCAGTGTAATTCCTCGCCAGTTGTTCCGATCTTTGAGGTCACCTTTCTTCGGTAGTTTAACAATTACACCTTCTTTTAGCTCGTGGGGTAGTGCCTCAGTTACCCAGAACTCTGAGATAAGGGGTAGGATTATCTGAGCACTAATATGCGGGTCGGCTTTCAGAAGTTCTGGTGAGATACCATCAAAGCCTGGAGATTTGTTGCTCTTGAGTGATCTTATCGCGTTTACCACTTCAGCTATATCTGGACATGATGCTGCAATGTTGGCGTTTTCACTGTGTGATATACAGCTACATGTTAATTGGGTGTTATCAGGGCGCGTTGCAAGCATGTTTGCGTAAAAATCTTCCCAGAGAACAAGTTGTTCGCTCACAGATGTAACAAGATCACCATTATCATTTTTTAGAGGTTTTACCGTAGTTGTGTAGCTGTGGGATAGTTTTTTAACAGCTCTATATAGATCGCTACTTCTATGGGTATCGGCTGCTACTTGAGCTTCTAATGCAACTTCGTTGGCCCAGTTTCGCTTGTCACGCCTTGCACTCTTTTTTACCAATCGATCTAAAGCATTATGCTGGGCTTTTAAATCGGCCTTGGCGCTTCGGGTTCTCGCACTATTTAAAACGGATTTAATGCTCTTTCTAGATTCGATTAGGCCCCACGTTTCATCAGATATCCATTCTTTGCGAGTGCGTTCAGTATAGCCAATTACGCTAACTGCGGGCTTCATAAAAATATCTTTAATTGTGTTCCATTGACTTCGTTGATTTTCGTGTATGGTGTTTAACGATGATGTTAGAGCTTCAGTGTACTGTGTAGCAATCACATTATTTTTCATTCTACGAACGTCGATCCGTCGTTGGATTTGGGATTTGTTTTGATTTATAGCTGCAAGCTTAATACGCATAGTCGCAACAAGAAGGTGATGGTCACTTGCCAAGTCGGCTCCTCTGCGGTTACGCACATCCAACAAAGAGCCGCGCCATTTACGTAATATTGTTATGTGGTCAATTTGATTTTCGGTAACTGCATCAGGCGACTGCCAAGTTACCTTATGTATTCGCTTGTGAGGAAACAGGGAGCCCCCTACTACCAGGTTATTAGCAGCGCACATTCCAAGAAACAATTCACCATTATCAGATTTTCGACCTAGTGCGTGAGTGCCCATTATACCCTCAAGATTTGTGTTATCAGCACCAATTTGAGCATTAAAATCTCCCATCACCACCAAAATGTCACCACGAGTTGTTGTTGAAATCGTCTTATCTAGGGTTTTATAAAATTCGTCTTTAATGCCACGTTCGGCTGCATCTGTAGGGGCATAACATTGGATGCATGTGAGATTCCGAGCGCGAGTTCGGAGTCTAATAGATATTACTCTATCTGAATAAGGTTTCCAGCTTATGAGGGCATCACGTGCTCGTTTTGATAAAAGGAACCCCACCCCACTTGATCTTGGCATATTGCTGGGCTTTCCAGAGTAAAGCAGAGTGCACCCATCAGTCGTGACGGTTTCACCAACATCGGGCCATCTTAATTCGCAGAGCCCGAGAAAGAGCAGGTTATAGCTTTAGAGTCATTTGAGCCAAAACTAAAGAGGACCTTTGTATAAGGACTAGGTCTAAATATGGACAGATTTTTCCCAATTTTAAAAGGCTTCGTCGTTGGGCCAAGAGAGGCTTAAGTTTCAAATTTAAAGTCAATTGATTAAAACTTGCGACTTGTATCGTGTTTACATAGTTTAAATGGACAGACAGACAGACGGACGGACGGACATCGCTAAATCGACTCAAAAAGTGATTCTGAGTCGATCAGTATACTTAAAGGTGGGTCTAGGATCAATATTTCGGGTAGTTACAAACATCAGCACAAACTCATTATACCCTGTACCACAGTGTGGTGTAGGGTATAATTATTTTTGTATAATATGAAATTTAAAGATTTTACGATATCATTAACCCGTTTAAACTTGATACCAAAAAAATGGCATGATTTTGGGGGCGTTCTCAAAACACAATTTTTCAAAATTTGAAAATTTTATTAAAAAAAATTTAAAATATATAATTTTTATACCCTCCACTCTAGTGATAGAGGGTATATATAAGTTTGTCATTCTGTTTGTAACACATCGAAATATTGGTCTAGGACCCCATAAAGTATATATATTCATGATCATTGATCGATTTTAAGTCGATCTAGCGATGTCCGTCCGTCCGTCTGTCTGTCTGTCCGTTGAAAACACGCTAACTTTTGAAAGACTTTACGGAGGGTCCTGAAGTTTGACATATATGTTGACCATTTACCGGGTCAGGTTGGTGTTGCAATCCAGCGAAATCGGTCCAGTGGTTCAAAAGTTATGAGCAAAAGAGTAAATTTCGGCAAGGGTATTTTACGAATTTACGAGATTAAAACCACTCTAACTTTCGAAAGACAATTCTGAGGGTGCTGAAGCTTAGCATATATATTTGTCGTTCCCCAAGCCTGTTTGGTTTTTTTTTCAGCAAAATCGGTCCAGTGGTTCAAAAGTTATAAGCAAAGCCCTAAATTTCAGATTGGTTTCACCTTAAACTGTTGAAAACTCGTTAAACACGTTTTAACAGCATGGTGAAATACCAGTTTTCTTAAAACTTGTTGTTGTTAGTTTTCTTGCCGTGGCGTGCAGTTTAGTTGTTAGACAAGTAAATATTTGTTATTGTGTTGTTATTGTTTTTGTAACTGTATGTAACGGTGTATAGTAAGTATTTTTGGAAAAAAAATCAAAAAAAGTGGGACTTATACATTTGATTGAATGTTAGGTTGTTTTTGGTTTTTAAGGAAGAGGTTGGTAAAATAAAAACAGGGAAAATGTGAAATAGTTTTTTTTGCATTACATATATGTAGGTATAAAACAACAAAAATATTTTACAAAGTAATCTTGTTACTCAAAGAAATTGTACACTGCAAAAAATTTTTACACTCAAAAAAATGTTACACTCAAAAAAAATGTTACACTCAAAAAAAATGTACACATAATTTATTTTTTTTTAATGAAATGTCACACTCAAAAAATATTGACAGTCAAAAAAATGTTACACTCAAAAAAATTTGATTGATTAAAAAAAAGTTTTACTCAAATTAATATATTTTTAATAAAAAATTTTGAATGCAATTTTTTTAATTTTTTTTTAGAAAATTACTATCAGATAACATTGTGGAGGGTATTCATAGATTCGACCAAGTCGAATTTAATTTTTCTACTTGTTTCTTAGTGAATTCATTAAGAACACCTTGGAGAAAAAAAATGTGAAATATGGCGGATATCCGTCTGACACTTTTCGGGAATCGCGGGAGGAAGTTAGCGGATTTTAAGGAAATGTTGGTTTTGTCAATAATTTGGATTAATTAAATCTTATAAATTTAATTTTTGGGCAAATTTATGGTTTTTTGGTGTCGTGGCATTCTATTAGATAACTGTAAGTCTGTCATAAAATCTTACCGATCTAGGATGTCTTTAATCCACATTGGCTGGGGGTCAAAAATGACCCCCGCAAAAAATTTGTAGTTTAGAGCTTAAATTTTGTGCTATTAACAAGTATAAAACGGCTTTTGTGTTTTTTATCCCAACAATTATTTTGTATTAATATATTATCTTTGAAAAAAATCGTTAACCCTTTTTGGTAGGGGGTCAAAAATGACCCATTCAGTTAAAAATATATATTTTGTTGATATCAAAAAATTCAAGCACTATGCCTAAAAGTTTTTTACGGGGTCATTTTTGACCCCGGGCCAATATGGGTTAAAGATATCTTAAATAGGTAAGATATTAGGACTGATTTAAAGTTATCTAATAGATTGCCACAAATTAATTTTCTATAATAAAAAAAAAAAATTTTATTGAATGGGTAATTTTTGACCCCCTACCAAAAAGGGTTAACGAGTTTTTTCTAGAGCTAGTATCTAGAATCTTTTGTAGAGTAATCATAACAATTGGCGTTTCGAAAATTTTGATTAAAACGAATCTGAATTTTCATATTTTATATTTTCTGTCAATTTTAGGCCTCCTCCATTTGAGATTTGAAAATATTCAATCAGGACTAACTTTTTTTGTATCCTCTCCAAAATTCACTCATCTCTGGTAAGCCAGTGGGTATGTTTGACAGAATTAAGCTGCAAATATTAAAATTATATTGAAGCATTTTTTTTGTTTATATTTATGATGACATGTTATTTTTTTTTTGCCTGCCGTGTTTTTGTCATGTCAGATAATATTAAGAATTTTAAATAAAAGAAATAACGTTGATTAAGAGTGAAACATGTACATAATCTATATATTAGACTGGGTCGAAATCCTACAAAGTCTAAGGATCGATTGTCCTTAGTGCGGGAAAGTGGAAATGGGGTAATATAAGCATTTTATGGAAGACAACTTTTTAATCGATCAAAAACTCTATTAGCGCATCGGTGGTCAAAATTGAGATTTTGATCAAAATGGCCAAATTTTCAAAAAAATTTTAAAAATATAAATTTCATTTTCTTGCTTAATAAAAAAAATTTTTTTTATTGCATTTGATACTAGTAACTTATGTGTTAAATATTGGAATTTTATGCCATCATTAACATATTTTTATTTAAGATACAAAAAAAATCATATTTTTGACGCGGTTCTAAAAACCACTTTTTTTTAATTTAATTTTTATTTTTTATTAAAATTGCAAAATATATCGATTTTATTACTCAGTGTTATTGAAAACATCATAAAGACTAAAGATTTAAATTTTTGCGAAAATCCGTTGGGTAGTTTTTTGTGGGGAGCGGTTTCAATTGAGCGGATTTCAAGGAAATCGTATTTTTTGCCATTTTTTTGAGTTTTTATTTTTTATAAACTACATTATTGTACATTTTGACCAATATTATACTCTATTTTGTTCCATTTGATCATGGTAACTTAGTTTTGAAACGATAAATTTATAGGACATCCTTAACCCTAATCGGTCAGCGGCCAAAAGTGTCCCGTACTGAGTTTTTTTAGGTTTTAACTACTGCTTAATGAAATTAATGGTTGCAAAATCATGTTTGTGTTGAATATTGTATTGTATAATCTTTTATGTAATCATATTGACTTAATTTTGGAACATACATATTTTTGGACATTTTTAACCCTTATGTGCATGCAACCAAAAATATCCCCTACCAAAATTTTCATGTTTTTCACAAATAAAAAAAAACACACATTTTTGTATTCAAAATAGTCATAAATAATTAATTGAATAATTTTGATATTGCCGAAAGCGTTAACCCTTCTGAAATAAAGGTCAAGGAAAAAAAGGTAAATTCTGAAATAAAGGTCAATGAAATAATGATAACATTGAATTAGGATTACGTGCGGACTAATTTTGTTTTAATAAAACTAAAATTTTTTGATATTATATCACACGCAACCATTCATTTCATATATTTATTAATGTCAAAAAAGCCATAAGACAAATAATCTCTAAATCAAACTTAAGACTATACACAAAAAAAAATTGTCAAATTACAAGGAAAAGTCTCGTAATCCCATTTTACCAATATTTGACAGTTTTCCTTGTTTTTTAACAAATCGAAATTAACATTCTTTTTTGTAATATTATAATTTTTTTTGTAATTTTACAAATCCAAGATAATTTTACAAAAAAAATCTACTAAATTCACGAGAATTCCTTGTAATTTTAATTGCGCCAAAAAACTAGGAATTCTCGTAAAATAGGAGGTAGCAAAAAATCTAGTAAATTTACGAAACAAAAAATCTTGTAAAATTACTAGGAATTTTTGTCAAAAAAAAGTTACACGTTTTTCTTGTAATTTTACAAGGTTTTTTTTTTTAGTGTAGACTAAATGCCCATTCGTTTTCACACTTAGCTTTAGCCCCGATCAACGACGAGGATGTGGTTATAAATGACCCCATTTTGAGGTGTTTAAGTTTTTTTTGTTGTTTTTTTTATATTTTTTTGTGTTTTTATATATTTTTTTATGTACAGTAGGGTTATGACTCATTTTTGAAAAAATTTTTACCTATCACCACGTGATAGACCATACAAAATTAATATTAAAAATCGTATTTGCGGGTCATTTTTGTAAAAAAACCCTTCCGCACCAAACGCAATTTCTAAAAACTCACAGATATTTTTTGTTTTAAGTCCTATTTTTAAAAAATAAGGTAATTTTAACCCTTCTAATGAATGAATTATATAAAAAAAGATCTTGTAAACAATTACGAATAAAAATAATGCCACTCGGACTTTTACTTTTGGAGCAACATGCTGCCAAAATTGACGTTATAAATAGTTAACTTTATGCAGTTAAGGGTTAAACCGCCAAATTTGAATTTTGAAGGAGTCAAAAAAGTCCCTTCATAAAGCATTCGTCATTTTGACCCTAAATAGCTTTTTCTTCGCATCGTTTGGGTCTCATATTTTCTTAGTTTCAATTAAATTAAGAAAATATAGACCAAATTTCATCTCGTTTGGTGGGGGAAATTTTTTGAAAATGCAATTCTTAATATTTTTTTATGACTTTTTTGGCTAGGGCAGGTAAATTTTGATATTTGCAAAAAAATGCAAAAAGTCATAACCCTAATGTACAGGCTTATGCCTTAATCTTAATAATTTTAAATTGCGATTTTCACTCAAGTGAGGTTAAATTAGAGCGAGACAATAAAGTGGATCTTATATAACCATCTCTGTTTTTAAAACAAAAAAAAAAAATAGCAAAAAATTACTCAAAATTGGGTCACTTATTTCACCACTTCCTCGTCGTTGATCGGGGGTAAATCTAAGTGTGAAAATGGGCACTTAGTCTAGTCTTCAAATTTTAATTTTAAGGTTAATTTGTTTTATGGCTTTTTTTGACATTAAGAAATATATGAAACTAGCTATACCCGGTCCGCGTTGCTGGCCCTAAGAAAAAAATGATTTATATTGCATCTTAATTTAAATAAAGTGTCCAAGGATCCAGCTAGTAACCTTTGGTTCCACCCTCGGTTAGCACTATCTATAGAGAAATCTCAACAAAATCGGTTCAGCCGTTTTTGCGTGATTTCGAAACTGACAGACATAACGTTAAGAATAATACAAAGGGGGCGGGTCATTTAACGCATTTTTATCGAATCGTGATAGTCTAAAGTTCCATGGTGTATCCTCGATTAGTACTATCGGTTACGCTAATTTCACTGACATCAGTTTTGCCGTTTTTGTGTGATTGCGAAAGAGGAGGAAATAACATTCTATTTATTTAAAACGGGAGTGATATTTTATGCCCTTTTGTCGAATCGCGCTCTACATATGACCTACAGTTCCCGCTCGGTTAGTTCTATCAGTAGTGACAGATTCGGCTTATCCGTTTTTGCGTGATTTCAAAACAGGCAGATATAACGTTCAATATAAAACAAAGGTGATTGGCAATTTACGCCTCTTTGTTCAATCGTGGTCAGTATAGTACAAAGGGCGTTGCAATTTTGATCCCTTTTTCCAATAACGATCTTATATGGATTACATATGCACTTGGGTAGCGCTGTATGTAGTGAAATTGCGTGATTGCAAAACAGGCAAAGTCCAGTATAGTAAAAAAGTGCGTGGCATTAACGCCCCTTTTTCCAATAGTAGTATAATGTAGCCTATAGTTCCGCACTCGGTTAACACAATCAGTGCTGAAAATTTAATTCAAATCGAATCAACAGTTTTTGCGTTATTGCGGAGCATGCAGAAATAACATTCAATTCAATACAAAGGGGCATGGCATTTTACGCCCATTTGTACTATCACGCTCTAATTTGGCACATAGTTAGTACTTGGTTAGTACTATCGTTGGTTTAAATTTCATCAAAAACGGTCCATCCGTTTTTTATATGTAGATGTCATTATTGGTGCAATGTAAAAATTCGCTTTTGCCACGCCCCTCCGCCCACACTCAAAACGTCAAAAATCTGACCGCACAGTGTTACTCCCTGGGCTATTTTGAATATTCCCTGAAATTTTCATCAAGATCGGTCCAGCCGTTTTCGAGTCCATACGGAACATACATACATACCCACATACATACACACATCCATTTTTATACCCTCCAACTACAGTATGGGGGTATACTCACTTTGTCATTCCGTGTGTAACGCATCGAAATATCGGTCTAGGACCCCATAAAGTATATATATTATTGATCAGTGATCGATTCTAAGACATTCTAGCGATGTCCGTCTGTCCGTCCGTCCGTCCGTCTGTCCGTCTGTCCGTCCGTCCGTCTGTGGAAGACACGATACAGTCCAAAATAAAAGTGATAGACACCTGAAATTTGGCACATATATGTCTTATGTTCATAGGCTGGTTAAGTTCGGAGATTGGCAAAATCGGACCAGGGGGGAAAAAGTTCCCCCTTGAAGAACTAAACCAACCTCTGAAAAATATCATATTTTTACATGATTTTTTGTGTTTTTGTTTACCAAATACAACATTTTTATGCTACAAGAAGTTCAAGGTCCTGCATTTGGACCCACAGAATTAGAAAATATCGTTTTACGGCCCGCCCCCCCTTTTATGGGCGTGGAATAATTTTTTTTTATATAATGATAAATTTGTATTTCTTTAGTGCAAAAAGCATAAGAATTATTTTTTTTAACACTTATTCGAGAGGAATTGTGCCCCCCAATTACCATTACCGACTCTTCCCCCTCTAAAAAAAAAGAAGACGCCCCTGCAATTTTTTTTTTATTTATTTGCATGTTGGAGGGTATAAAAGATTCGGCACAGCCGAATTTAACGCTCTTACTTGTTATATATATAGATAGATGAATGATTGCGTGTGATATAATATCAAAAAAATTTAGTTTTATTAAAACAAAATTAATCCGCACATAATCCTAATTCTTACAAATCTGTTAGTGGGCCACTATTGACCTTTATTTCAGAAGGGTTAACGCTTTCGGCAATATCGAAATTATTCAATTAATTACACCGTACAACACTACTTTTAACACCAGAACGAGACCATATACACTTGAAAGTAGGGCTGCTCTGGAGTAAAACTGCATTTACAGTTTTTCATTCGGTGATCATTTGTCCTTTTTAGAGGACCTTAAAGTTTTCAAGGACATTTAAAGTAAAAAAAAAAATATATATATTTCTACTTATTCTACGATGCTGAGATAAAAAGCAAATGAAAGAGGAAAGTCTTCTCAAATTTTTAAACATGTCCGTTTTGTCATATCAGGTTAAAAGGATGTCAATAAGGTCCTTTCAAAATTTTGTCCTTTAATATCCTTTAGAATTTCCAGCCATTTCTTCCGGAAAAAATATATATTAAGGACATTGATATGCACTAACACATTGTTAAATTTCATCCTTCTCACTTTGTTAGTTTAGTGTAAAAAAAAATAAGTTTATACAAGTATATAACTGAAAATATATTTTTTTATTTACACATAGCCTCCCAAATATTAACCCATTTTCTAGGAAAAAAAAATCTAACACATGAATAAATGGATGTATATCCATTGAAACTGGACCCTCCATGGAGTAAAAGTACGTTCACAGTTTTTTATTCGGTGATCCGGTCTCCTTTTAAATAGACTTTTAAGTTACAAATGACATATAAAATTCAAAAACTTTTTAAAATTACTTTTATTAGTTTTTTGCGGAAATGGTGATATAAAGTCAAACTCAAGAATTTCAGAGGAAGTTTTTCGGCTCTGCCTTAATTTTAGGTTGTTGTTTAAAGCAAGAGTTAAAAAAATACATTGTCATACATATAGCATATACTTGCATAAGTAAAAGTACCTAATATACCACGATAACAGTAACCGCACACAACTTCTGGCTGATACCATAATTTTGGTACAAAATTAATTAAAAAATATTGTTCGTAACATTCCACAAAGTTTTTAGAAATTTTTCGCGTTTTTTTATACGGTACAAATAGTCCGCAGACGACACAAAATTTATTCCGATAAGGACACTCCATAATCACTTTCACTTTTTGATATTTTATAATTTTTCACGTTAAAAAACAAAAAAAAATACACAATTTATTGGCATAATAGTTTTGGAACTGATAATTGTTTTTTGGCTTGCTATGTATATAGATCAGAAATTCGACTTACATTTCTGTGAAAAATTAAATAGCATATATCCTATTGACAAAATGGTGGAGTTTAAGAACGTCTTATTAAAATCCTTAATATATATTTTCTTGGAAATATTGGGATAGAAATCTTCAGGACTAATTTTGAAACGGCAGTGTTGATATCCTTAACATTTGGTATCCATCTCAGAAACATAGGCAAAACATGAGTATATTAAAAAAAAATTTTGGAACTTACATGTTCTTTGTAACATTAAAGTCCCTTTACAAGGAGGCCGGAACAGCGAATAAAAACTGAGAACGTAAGTAACTACAACAACTTAAAATAGAGGCTGAGCCGAAAAACTTCCTTTTAAAAGGAGACCGGATCACCGAATAAAAAACTGTTAACGTACTTTTACTCCACGGAGGGTCCAGTTTCTCATGTATATCCATTTATTCATGTGTTAGATTTTTTTCCAAGAAAATTGGTTAATATTTGGGAGGCTATGTGTAAATAAAAAAATATATTTTCAGTTATATATAAAAACTTATTTTTTTTTACACTAAACTAACAAAGTGAGAAGGATGAAATTTAACAATGTGTTAGTGCATATCAATGTCCTTAACATATATTTTTTCCGGAAGAAATGGCTGGAAATTCTAAAGGATATTAAAGGAAAAAGTTTTGAAAGGACCTTATTGATATCCTTTTAACCCGATATGACAAAACGGACATGTTTAAAAAATTGTGGAAGCTTTCCTCTTTCATTTGCTTTTTATATCAGTATCGTAGGATAAGTAGAAATAATTTTATTTTTTTTTTTACTTTAAATGTCCTTGAAAACTTTAAAGTCCTCTAAAAAGGACAAATGATCACCGAATGAAAAACTGTAAATACAGTTTTACTCCAGAGGGGCTCTACTTTCAAGTGTATAAGGTCTCGTTCTGGTGTTAAAAAAAAAGTTGAAATTTGTCTTACAGTGTTATTTATGACTATTTTGAATACAAAAATGTGTGTTTTTTTTATTTGTGAAAAACATGGAAATTTTGGTAGGGGACATTTTTGGTTGCATGCACATAAGGGTTAAAGATGTCCAAAAATATGTATGTTTCAAAATTAAGTCAATATGATTAAATAAAAGATTATACCACAAAATATTCAACACAAACATGATTTTGCAACCATTAATTTCATTAAACAGTAGTTAAAACCTAAAAAAACTCAGTACGGGACACTTTTGGCCGCTGACCGATTAGGGTTAAAGATGTCCTATAAATCTATCGTTTCAAAACTAAGTTACCATGATCAAATGGAACAAGATAAAGTACAATATTGGTCAAAATGTACAATAATGTAGTTTATAAAAAATAAAAACTCAAAAAAATGGCAAAAAATACGATTTCCTTGAAATCCGCTCAATTGAAACCGCTCCCCACAAAAAACTACCGAACGGATTTTCGCAAAAATTTAAATCTTTAGTCTTTATGATGTTTTCAATAACATTGAGTAATAAAATCGATATATTTTGCAATTTTAATAAAAAATAAAAATTAAATTAAAAAAAAGTGGTTTTTAGAACCGCGTCAAAAATATGATTTTTTTTGTATCTTTAATAAAAATATGTTAGTGATGGCATAAAATTCCAATATTTAACACATAAGTTATTAGTATCAAATGCAATAAAAAAAATTTTTTTTATTAAGCAAGAAAATGAAATTTATATTTTTAAAATTTTTTTGAAAATTTGGCCATTTTGATCAAAATCTCAATTTTGACCACCGATGCGCTAATAGAGTTTTTGATCGATTAAAAAGTTGTCTTCCATAAAATGCTTATATTACCCCATTTCCACTTTCCCGCACTAAGGACAATCGATCCTTGGACTTTGTAGGATTTCGACCCAGTCTACTATATATATAAAAGAGTAATGTGACTGACTGACTGACATACTCATTCATCATCGCCCAGCCCAAACCGCTGAAGCTAGAGACTCGAAATTTGGACTGTAGATTGAGCTCCCGGAATATAGATCCACTAAAGCTGGATTTTTGCCAATGTTGATTCTAAGGGGGTAAAAAGGGTAAAAAACTGTAATTTTGGTACTTTTTATATCTCCTGATATAATGGTCATAGAGACTTGAAATTTGGACTGTATGTTCACCTCCCGGAATATAGATCCACTAAGGCTGGATTTTTGCCAGTGTTGATTCTAAGGGGGTAAAAAGGGTAAAATACTGTACTTTTGGTACTTTTTATATCTCCTGAAATAATGGTCATAGAGACTTGAAATTTGGAATGTATGTTCATCTCCCGGAATATAGATCCAGTAAGGCTGGATTTTTGCCAATGTTGATTCTAAGGGGGTTAAAAGGGTAAAAAAATGTACTTTTGGTACCTTTTATATTTCCTTAAATAATGGTCCTAGACACTTGAAATTTTGAATGTAGGTTCATCTCCCGGAAAAAATATTCACCAAGGCTGGGTTTTTGCCAATGTAGACTCAACGGGGTAAAATGGAAAAAAGTGTACTTTTGGTACTTTTTTTAATTTACTGAAATATTGGTACCTTTTATAAAAAGTACCTTTTATAAAAAGTACCTTTTATAAAAAGTACCTTTTATAAAAAGTACCTTTTATAAAAAGTACCTTTTATAAAAAGTACCTTTTATAAAAAGTACCTTTTATAAAAAGTACCTTTTATAAAAAGTACCTTTTATAAAAAGTACCTTTTATAAAAAGTACCTTTTATAAAAAGTACCTTTTATAAAAAGTACCTTTTATAAAAAGTACCTTTTATAAAAAGTACCTTTTATAAAAAGTACCTTTTATAAAAAGTACCTTTTATAAAAAGTACCTTTTATAAAAAGTACCTTTTATAAAAAGTACCTTTTATAAAAAGTACCTTTTATAAAAAGTACCTTTTATAAAAAGTACCTTTTATAAAAAGTACCTTTTATAAAAAGTACCTTTTATAAAAAGTACCTTTTATAAAAAGTATCTTTTATAAAAAGTACCTTTTATAAAAAGTACCTTTTATAAAAAGTATCTTTTATAAAAAGTACCTTTTATAAAAAGTACCTTTTATAAAAAGTACCTTTTATAAAAAGTACCTTTTATAAAAAGTCCTTTAATTAAAAGTACCTTTTATAAAAAGTACCTTTTATGAAAAGTACCTTTTATAAAAAGTTCCTTTTATAAAAAGTACCTTTTATAAAAAGTACCTTTTATAAAAAGTACCTTTTATAAAAAGTACCTTTTATAAAAAGTACCTTTTATAAAAAGTACCTTTTATAAAAAGTACCTTCTATAAAATGTACCTGTTGTAAAAAGTACCTTCTATAAAAAGTACGTTTTGTTAAAAGTACCAAAAGTACACTTTTTGGTACTTTTTTATTTCCTGAAATAATAATCATAGAAACTTGAAATTGGAAAAGGTTCCAAAAATATAATAGTCACAGAAACTTAAAATTTGGAATGTAAAAGTCACAGAAACTTAAGGCTGAGTTAGGCACCCGTAACCGTAAACTAGCGTAGCGTAGCGATCAAAATCAAATAGAAAATCACGTAGACGTCTGCAAAGAAGAATAACTGCTCTCATTTGTTCTCATATAACGAAAAACTCTCTACGCTACGCTAGTTTACGGTTACGGGTGCCTAACTCAGCCTTTAATATTTGGAATGTAAAATCCTTCAGTGAAAAAAAAGTGTGGAAAAGTACTTTTTGGAAATTCCGTTTCTTAACGGGGATAAAAAGTACTTTTAATATTTGCTGAATCAATGATCCTATTGAAATATGGAGTATAGGATACTTCGGTGAATAAAAAACATTCTGGAAGAGGTACTTTTTGGAAATTCCGTTTCTAATGGGGGTAATAAAGTGTACTTTTGGTACTTTTTTTGTTCCTATAATAATGACCTTAGAAGAAGGAGATGGAATTGGAAATGAAATGGAGTAGAACGGGGAACAAAATGGAATAGAGCAGGGAACAATATGGAATGATATTTTTTACTCAAATTTTTCGTGTTTAGCTTTTTTCTCCATATTTTTTCCCTCTATATATTTTTTCACTCAAACTTATTTTTTTTATTCCAATTTCTTTTTTCACTGAAATATTTATTCACTCAAAATCCAAAATCCCGACATGAGGACTTGAAAATTGTCAATATATTTTTCCCCCGGAACGAACATGATAACATACCAGCGAAGTTATTCAAATTTTATTGTTTAAATTGTTCATTGTAATATTTTTTTATGGAAGACTTAAACGTCCATAAGTAAATAAAACAAAGACTACGTAGGGGAATTTTTTTTTTCAAATCGATAGAGTTATCCTGATCCTTCTATTATCCAGTATACAACACAACCGGTAACGAAGTACCGGGATGGTAAGCTAGTGTAGGTTTAAGACAGTAAATAAACAAGAAATCTAAGAAAATTTAAATTAAGCAAGGCGCCAGGGAAGGCTTGTTGGTGAAACTACGGAGCATTAACAAATGGAAGATGAAAAAATTCATTAAATGGAGAAAATCAATTGATCTTATGGACATCCTCGTAAATCTTACTTAATCCAAAAACTAAACAAGGAAGGATAGCAGAAATAAGAATTAGGAATCCGGGATTTTGCCTCCAAATAATATTTTAGTCTCGACTCCGACCATATCCACAAAATATTCATAGCCTATGTTGGCACCACATAAGTTTAAGCTCTTTTGATTAAAAATTTAATACCCCGTGTAAGAAAATAATTATATCAAAACATATGTCCTTTCATAAAAACATATATGAATCATATCTAAATGGATATAATCAGATCTACTCCATATATATTCATATCTGCTTCAGATATGTTTTGATCCGTAAATTGTGTCTATCTCGCATATGAGGCATTCCACACCAAATGTCCCGCTACAGAAAAACATGTGTCCCGTAAATTTCTGAATAGGTTGTTTGGATAGCCCTATATGTAGCTAAGAAAATTGCGTTTTTGGTTTTTCAAATTTTCAAAAACTGGGCTTAGGAGGCGTGGTCAAATATTGGAAAAATGGTAAAATTTGTGGCGAGTTGCCTTGATTAAATATTTATCACATTAAAACGGAATGTACCACAATGTCAAAAATTTACGTTCTTATATAGTTTTGTATGGGCTATCGATTAAAATTTTTTTTTTTGGAAAATTTTCAGAACCCGTTCTGAAATTTTCCATTTTTTAAAAAAGTCAATTTATCAAAAATCCGGCCACTTTTTTTTTTCTTTTTTATTTATTTTTTTAAAAGTTTAGATGTTTGTCTATCCACACAAAAAAAATCAGAAACACGTTCATCTTTTTTTTCGAGAAAATCGCATTTGAACTTTAAATTTCATAACAATTTTGTTGTTTGCTTGTATTTCTTTGTTTTAAAGTTGCGAATGAGTAATATTAATTGCATAAATATTCGTCATACGCTCTGTTGACACAAGAAAATACAAGCAAATTACTAAATTGTTATGAAATTTAAAGTTCAAATGCGATTTTCTCGAAAAAAAAAGATGAACGTGTTTCTGATTTTTTTTGTGTGGATAGACAAACATCTAAACTTTTAAAAAAATAAATAAAAAAGAAAAAAAAAAGTGGCCGGATTTTTGATAAATTGATTTTTTTAAAAAATGGAAAATTTCAGAACGGGTTCTGAAAATTTTCCAAAAAAAAAATTTTAATCGATAGCCCATACAAAACTATATAAGAACGTAAACTTTTGACATTGTGGTGCATTCCGTTTTAATGTGATAAATATTTAATCAAGGCAACTCGCCACAAATTTTACCATTTTTTCAATATTTGACCACGCCTCCTAAGCCCAGTTTTTGAAAAATTGAAAAACCAAAAACGCAATTTTGTAAGTTCCATATAGGGCTATCCATATCACCTATTCAGAAGTTTACGGTACACAAGATTTTTTTCGCTGGACATTTGGTGTGGAATGCCTCATATATGATCAGACATTTTCAGATATGTTCATATATGTAAAATTGTCAGATAGACTCAATTTACGGATCAAAACATATCTGAAGCGGATATGAATATATATGGAGTACATCTGATTACATCTATTTATATATATAATCCATATTAGTTTTTATCAAAGGAGATATGTTTTGATAAAATTATTTTTTTACACGGGACATGAAAAAGGTTCATATACTCATATTTAGTACAACATCAGAGTGTTGTAGCGGCTGCATATTTTACATACAACGCTATTTATTTATATTTTGTATATTTATGTTTTATGTCAAATCCATAATTATTTTGTTTAATTTTATTTGAATAATTCTATAATTTTGACCATGACTGTTAATTTTTATATTTACTACTCATAAGTATGAAATTCTCATTTAACGTAAATGAACTCAATTGTTATTTTCTTTTCTTACAATTTTACACTGATAAGTAGTAATGAGCACTTTTGCTTATTTACTCTCTTTGACTCAATTTATTTTATTTCACTCAATACTTATTACTACATTAGCATCTCCATTTCTAATTAGAGCATAGAAGTTATTTTTGTTTTTTTGCAAATTAAAAATTTCTTATAAACAGAAGCTTAGGAGATTATTTTGTCATTCCTCATGTTTACGCCAAACAATAAACATCATTTAATTTAAGCGGAAAGCTGCGGTGTTTTATTTGGAATAACTCCTATAATTATTTTAAAAAATAATCAATAAATAAGATTGTGTTTAGAATTGGACGCCTGCCGTCTGCTCCGAGCCTTTCTCTATAAACTTAAAAAGAGACATTGACCGTCTTGGACGTATGTCTGGACCTGGTTGTGGCTCTGATAAAATATAAAATTATCCTGGTCCCTGGTTAACCCATCATCCCTACAAGTGGCGCCCAACGAAAATCATCCTCTAAGGAAATCAACATTTTAACATCAACAGTATCAACATCACTGTTAAAAATTTATACACAAAATTTCTTTCCGAGATTTGGAATTTTTAAGTGTTGTTGTTTTAACCTTCATCAATCAAAAATCAACGGTATACGTTATCCAGCACAGTTGTTGTTGTCGTCAGTGTACTTAATTGTTGTTGTTTCGAGGGTTCATATTGTTGTTGTTAATCTGTTACTGTTGTTGTTGTTGTTAAAATTTTTGCGTTTTGCTTTGATCAATCTTGAAAAATTTCACAAAAACAAACACCCACAGTGGTAAAGAGATTTTTAAGCAAATTTTTGGATAGAGTTGCCAAATAGATAGTATTTGTTTTGATTCTGGGGAAAACTAAATATGCGAAAAAGCCCTCGAAATACTGCATCTACGGGTAGTCCTCACGGTAGTTTAACAAATACTGGTCTCCCAAGCCAAAGCAACATGCAAAGCTCTACTTCCAACACTTCTTCCATTTCAAACGCTTCAGCACAAGCACAAAATAATAATTTACCTGCAGCTAGCCAACCACAGGTAACTAGTTGCATAACTCTCACCGAGAGTCAGTTCAGGGAACTGATAGGTGGATTGACCATGAACCAAAATAAAAAATCTACATTTAGTACATGTTCGTCGCGATTTAATGGAGATAGAAACTCAACAAATGTAGAAGACTTTTTAGCAACCATACTGGTATATAAAAGTGCCGAAAATATCACGGACGTGAATGCTCTCACCAGCCTACCATTGCTCCTCGAAGGTTACGCTTCAACCTGGTGGCAGGGGGTAAAAGATGAGGCCAAATCGTTTGATGATGCGGTAGCTCTATTAAAAAAAGCATTTGCTCCTCCAAAACCGGATTGGCGAATCTTTAGCGAAATTTTTCAGGATCGTCAGAAAACCGCTGAATCTATAGATTTGTTTCTATGCCGTAAAAGGAGATTATTTGCACAACTTTCGGAGAAATTAAGTGAAAAGGTTATGATAAATATGATTTTTTATCAACTAAATTCATTACTCCGGGAAAAAATATCTCGTAATACTTTTGATACCTTTCAAGAGCTATTATCAAAAGCTCGTGAAGTTGAAATGGTAATTAAGGAAAATAACCAGGAAAGAGTAGAGCCTGCTAAGCAAGTTGAAAATCCTGAAAAAACCACCTCAAAATGCTCCTATTGCAGAAAACGTAACCACACTGTTGAAAATTGCTACAAAAAGATGGAAGCTGACAAGCATTCAATGGTAAAAGAGCCAGAAGTCAAACTTAGTTGCTATGGTTGTGGTGCTGCCGGATATTATCGGTCAAACTGCCCGTCATGCAATAATATTGCTGGTCCAAGTACGGAAAAACTTGATTTTAATTCCATGCACACAACTATGGTTGGTCGTAACGTTCCAGTGGCCCAAATTAATGTTAACGGCTTGAATGGAGAAGCCTACTTTGACACAGCTGCCAGAACAAGCGTGGCTGGATTTCTTTTATACCAAAAGCTGAAACAAAAAGGTTTAAAATTTGATAAAGTGTATGCAGAAATAATACTAGCAGATGGCAAAGCTCGTAACGAGATTGTGTACTCAACAGTAGCTGATATAATCATTGGTAAACGCTACAAGAAAATCAAATTTATATGTCTACCGAACGCAGAAGGAAACAGAACGCTATCGGGAATTGATTTTCTTGAACAATGTGGAATTGTGCTGGACTTGACCCAACGAATATGGTGCTTTAAAGATGAGCCGAACAAACACTTTGAGTTTAAACTTCAAGAACCATGTGTACTAAACAGCGTTTTTATTAAGGACAGAACTGATCCTAACAAAACTTACAGAAATGATGTCAAAAATTTTTTCAGCTGGTTTGAACATTCAAATATTCAAAACAACGATTATTCTCCGGGTTTCGTAAACTATGTTTTTGAAGATTCGGTACCCACTGATTTAGAAATGCCAAATAAGTCTTCAAAACTATTTCCACCGTTGATTAAATCAAAATATGAAGAATACTGTGATGATATCTTTCAGCCAATTGACTTAAATTATTTTGACATTAAATTTGAAAACGATGATCGTTATTTTGCAAACCATTATGCTCCGAGCTATATTGAGCTAGGGGGAGCAAAAGATCCTTCCAAAATCACCAAATTTGATACTGATTGCAAAGGTTGGACATATTGGGATGAGTCAGCTGCAGCAAGTTTTACTTTTTCAACAATTAGAACAACACAAAAATATTATACAACTAATCCAAAAGCAATAAATGATTTTGAAACAAATCACAGTCTTCTTAATGATATATCTGCTCGTAATAATGATATATCGTATCGGCAGAATCGTAATAATGATATATCGTATCGGCAGAATCCTAAAAATGATACTAATACATCACATCGTAATCAAACAACAGGAAAATCATCTACAACAAATCGTAAACCACAATTTGAAACAAATCATCGTCATAATAATGATATATCTGTTTGTAATAATGATATATCACAACTACAGAATCGTAAAAATCATATGACTGATCGTAATAAAGATATATCACATCGTAATCAACCAACAGGAAAACTATTTTCTACAAATCATCGTCATAATAATGATATATTATTTCGTAATAATGATATATCACATCGACAGAACGATGTACCTTATCGTAACAATGATATGTCTTATCGTAATAAAGATATATCACTTTGTAATAAAACAACAATTTGTTATTTGGGCAACAGTTTATCAACAACAAATTCATCATATCATAATTCTGAAAAACCAAACTCATCATATGATACTGAGGACTTTATTAAATCAACATCTTCAGATCATGTAAACAAAACATCAACCAATACAAAAATCAACAACATTAGCAACTTTTGTGAAACAAATTCGTCAGCATTATGTGCATCGTTAGCAACAACAAATGCAAAAGCAACAACTTACCACAATTTAAAAAACAACAAATCATGTTCTTTAATTGCAACATCATTGAATATATCGCTCCTTTACTTGTATAGTGTCATAACTCAAAATATTTCATTTTGCAGAAAACACGTTTAAAGTTTACTATTGAAACTGGTTTTTAATTGAAAAAGGCCGGTACATAGAAAATGTTATAATGGCGTGTACTCTTCTCAAACGATGAGTTCAAAAGATATTAATACGAATTTTTGACACAATATAAAGCATGATATAACGAATAATTCTGCATTATTAACTCAAAAAACGCATTTTTTGAGTTATGACACTATACAAGTAAAGGAGCGATATGTAACACAAAAACAACAACTTCATCACACAGAAATTGTAATAATACAACAACAATCATACACAACTCAACAGAAACAAGTACTCCAAGTCTTAAAAGAGGTTTTTCGGAAGCAGAAATTAGCCAAAGGATGTACTTATTTTGTATGCTGCCCCATCATCGGGACGATTTCTGATGCAGAGGGGGAGTGTGTAGCGGCTGCATATTTTACATACAACGCTATTTATTTATATTTTGTATATTTATGTTTTATGTCAAATCCATAATTATTTTGTTTAATTTTATTTGAATAATTCTATAATTTTGACCATGACTGTTAATTTTTATATTTACTACTCATAAGTATGAAATTCTCATTTAACGTAAATGAACTCAATTGTTATTTTCTTTTCTTACAATTTTACACTGATAAGTAGTAATGAGCACTTTTGCTTATTTACTCTCTTTGACTCAATTTATTTTATTTCACTCAATACTTATTACTACATTAGCATCTCCATTTCTAATTAGAGCATAGAAGTTATTTTTGTTTTTTTGCAAATTAAAAATTTCTTATAAACAGAAGCTTAGGAGATTATTTTGTCATTCCTCATGTTTACGCCAAACAATAAACATCATTTAATTTAAGCGGAAAGCTGCGGTGTTTTATTTGGAATAACTCCTATAATTATTTTAAAAAATAATCAATAAATAAGATTGTGTTTAGAATTGGACGCCTGCCGTCTGCTCCGAGCCTTTCTCTATAAACTTAAATGTTCTGTGGAGGTACCTTGTTACAGTCTTTCCAAGTACATAGGAAATATTTTGAAAAACATTATATTAGAAAAATATAATATACAAAATTCAGCACAGCTTAAGGACAAATTAAATAAAATAGATTTGGACGAAGACGAAATCTTAATATCTTTGGACGTGGTATCGTTATTTACCAACATACCAATACATCTAGCAATAAGCAATATAATGAACCAATGGAACACTCTTAAAAATCATACAAAAATATCACGAACACAATTTTTAAAAATTCTTCAATTTTGCCTTAAAGATAATAATTATTTTATGTACGGGGAAAATTTATACAATCAAACTTATGGCATGCCAATGGGCAACCCACTTTCCCCAACAATAGCGGACATTGTTCTAGATGCATTGTTAGAACAAACAACAGAAGATTTGAAAAAAGAGAATATAAATATTAAATTAATTACCAAATATGTCGACGATTTATTTGCCATAATTAAAAGAAAAGATGAAGATAAAATTTTGAAAACATTCAACAACTATCACAACAAATTAAATTTCACAATAGAAAAAGAAAACAACAACGCAATTCCATATCTTGATATGAGAATAATTAGAGAAGGCAATAAAATTATAACAGATTGGTATACAAAAACGATAGCTTCCGGACGCTTGATAAATTTTAATTCAACACAACCTTTAAAGCAAAAGATAAATACAGCAACAAATTTAATAACAACAGTAATGAAAATAAGTAATGAACAGTTTATTTCTAAAAACACCTTTAAAATAAAAGATATCCTAACAAAAAACAGTTATCCTAAAAATATAATAAATAATTTACTACACAAACTAAGTAACAAAGAACCAGGGGAAAATACCATAGAAAATACATCTGGCAGCACTAAATATTACAGTTTATCATACTTACCAAAACTTACAGAGAATCAACAACTTAAAGAAATTATAGAAGATGAACAAGTCAAATTAGCACACAGACCCAACAAAACAATTTCTGCATTA
This sequence comes from Pegoplata infirma, assembly GCA_963921195.1. Lineage (NCBI taxonomy): Eukaryota > Metazoa > Arthropoda > Insecta > Diptera > Anthomyiidae > Pegoplata > Pegoplata infirma. The sequence goes on along the minus strand of OY992538.1, from coordinate 172,462,356 downwards.
TTTACAAAAACAAAAACCAAAATTGAAAAAAACGAACAAAGCAATGTAGTGTATGAAATTACATGTGTAGGCAAAGCAGACGAAACGTGTGGAAAAATATACATAGGGACAACTAAACGAAGCTTAGGCACGAGAATAGCAGAGCATGAAACTGATATACACAAACAAAAATTATCAACAGCATTGTCAACTCATTGTTTTGAAACTGGACATTATATTGATATTGAAGGAGTTAAAATATTAAATAAAGAGAAAAATACAAACAAACGATACACTCTGGAAAGTCTTCGAATACAAGAAAAATCAAGCAACGCAATAAATAGGAAGGAAGACAAAGACGGCACAAATGCAAATTACACAATCGCAATAATTTAGTTTAAGTTCAACTGTGATACACCAAACAATAACAACCTGTGATATTTAATTATTTTATTTATATTTTTTCAATTAATTTTAAACAATTTCGTGTTTTATGTTGTAAAACGTGTGTGTTTTTTTTTTTTATTATAAAATGTAAATTTAACAAAGATTAAATGTAAGTTTGTTTATTGTAATGTGAAACTTTATTATAGTTGTTATTAAATATTAATTTACTTGTGTTCTGTGTCGTTGCCAGATTTAATAAATTGAAATCCCCGAAGAAGTTGGAAAATCCCAACGAAACGTAGGATGTAACTATAAATAAATAATCTTTTATTTAAATACAAATGACCTTGAAAGCCTGTTTAGATAGATTCTAAAAACATAATAATTAAAAAGAGACATTGACCGTCTTGGACGTATGTCTGGACCTGGTTGTGGCTCTGATAAAATATAAAATTATCCTGGTCCCTGGTTAACCCATCATCCCTACAGTGTAGTGTTTTAAATAAGTGCTGTTAAATATTTTAATAACCGTGGAACATCAAAATTATAATAATGATTTATGACTTTTTAAGTTGTGTTTTTATATTGTAAAATTTAAAACACTTACATATACGTCATAATGTTTTTATAAACAAAATATGGTACAAAAAAATTTAGTGTTAACAAGTAGAAAGATAAATTTGACTTGGCCGAATTCATGAATACCCTCCACAATGCCCAAAATACTTTTAATACAAATTAATTTGAACGGAAAAGCACTTTTTAAGTAAAAGGATTGTTTTAATGTAAAAAAATTGACAACAAATATTTTATTTTGAGTAAAAAATCTTTTTAGTCGTTTTTTAAAAAAGAAAAAATGAAAATGAGTGTACATTTTTTTGCGAGTGTAATTTTTTTTGAGTGTAACTTTTTTTTTGAGTGACAAAGATACTTTGTAAAATATTTTTGTGGGTTATCAATGTCTTTTAAAGTCTGTTAAGCGTTTTTTTTCAACTCGCGAATTCGGAATGAAACCCATCTCAAGTTTCTTTTAGACCAGGAGTCGATTTGAAGCATTTTATTTTGTCAGATTAGTGTAAAATGTACTGAAATTTTGAAGGTGTCTTTTCATTAGGTTAGGTTAGAGGTGGTGCAGTCTAAAGATCAGGCTCATCGCATAGAACGGCTGGTCCATAGCGATACTACTTGTTCCTTCAGCGACGAGGAAAAATCGTGTTAGTCCATGTTGCGAACAGTTGTATCCCAGCAAAACTTTGGTAATGGGTAGTGATTATATAACACATTACCAGGTAATGCATATAACTTATTTGTATCATTATTTTATGATGTCTTACCAAACATTTGTTAAACAACGTATTATTTTCAAGTGAAAAATAATGCATTACTAATAATTTGCTACGTAATGCATGATTATTGGAAAAAATGTATTTCATATTTGTTATTTCTAAACATTAAATCATGGATGACTTATATTTGGTTACGTTATGTATTATTTGAAAGTTTGAAATAATGCATTATTTATAATTGGATGCATAATGCATTACAATAACATAAAAAATAATTATTTTATAAAAAATTGCATAAGTTTAAACTAGAGATGGGCTCACGACAGGAAATTTCTAACGACACACACTCACGAGCATATTTTATCTACTTACACTCACTTACAATCACGTGAGTAAATTTAATACAAAATTACTTTTTCACTACTCGTAACACCTTATATATTATCTTCTGGTATGCTATATTATTTCAACTCTCGTAACCTATAAAATATCATATATTTTACACCTTACTCGTATTCTTCGTTATAAATTTATGACTTATTTTATACCTTACTGGTATTCTTTGTGATAATGTGGATGCATTACTTTGAGTCTCATCGCCTGTTAAAATCATCAATGCTGCAATGTATAAAATAAGAGATCCTTTACCTTATTTTATACCTTATTTGGTAATCTAAGTTTTGCTGGGATGTGCGCAACGTCCATAGCATAGTGCTCTTCGTACTACACCTACGGCTGCATTTAAAATCCTCCTTCACCTGATTGCATTGGACAGTTTGGTAGGCAGTATGTGGCTACGTCGGCGTTTTGACTGCAATGGAGGAACAGCGACTGTGGCCATACCGCGATCTTGTAGGAAATAATTTTACCACAAAATGTAGACTATGCTCCCTCTATGAGCCTTTTTGGACGCCACTTTACCACTACGATACCATCCAAGGAGTCTTGGATGAGGGGAATTCCAGGTAGTGGAGCCTTCATAAACTTGTAAGGAAGTTCCACACACAAAAAAAAGACTTTGTCAAATTACTAGAAAAAGTCTCGTAATCCTATTTTACCAATATTTGACAGTTTTTTCTTGTTTTTTAACATATCGAAATTTAAATTTTTTTTGTAATTTTACATTTTTTTTTGTAATTTTACAAATTTTCAAGATAATTTTACAAAAAAATCTAGTAAATTCACTAGAATTCCTTGTTATTTAATTGCGCCAAAAAACTGTAAATTTACAATTTTATTGGTAAACAGCTTGTAAAATTACTAAACTATTGGTAAAAAGCTTGTAAAATTACTAGGAATTCTAAATCTAATAAAATTACAAAACCTCTTGTAAATTTTATAGTGTCAAAAAATTTGTAAATTTACAATTTTATTCGTAAAAACCTTGTAAAATTACAAAATTATTGGTAAAAAGCTTGTAAAATTACTAGGAATTTTTGTCAAATAGAAAATAGCAAACAAAAAAAGTTACAAGTTTTTATTGTAATTTTACAAGGTTTTTTTTTTGAGTGCATCGCCAGAAAAATGGCTCCTACATTGGGTCCCGAGTCACCGAAACTGAGCTTAAGTTTTTCGTGCTTTATTGAGTGAGGCAGACGGGTAGGGGAGTTTAAGCCACACGTTGTGAGCCATTTATATGTTGGTGATTTCTTCTTGCTAGTTTCAATTTTATAAAATGTTACAATCGAGTTATTGTTCATTTTGCTTAAAACCCAAAGAAATTTAACTCACGTGCACTCAAAATATTTAATAGGTAAAAACAAATAAAAAACATATTTTAAACAAGTGATAAAACATTTGAAAACCATCCCAGTAATTATTCATTTGTTTTAACAATTATCAACATTTATTTTTTACTGTTAATAAAAATTTCTAAAATAACTAACATTGAACATTAAAAAATAACGTCACTTCAATTTTTTTTACCAACAAATTCGAAAAAAATAACCTACAAAAACATTAAAAATAAATGATTGTTGTGTTATTATTACCAACAAATTAAAAAAAAAAATACCTACGAAAACATTAAAAATAATGATTTCGTAGGTTATTTTTCTATTGAATTTTATTTTAAAAAAATTTTAATAAAATTTTTGGGGAATCGATCCCGCAATCAACTACATTCTGGCCAGACACTCCACCTATCGTGTCAAAGTCACTTGATACAAACATGTTTTTATATTTCTATAAATAATTTTTTGAATTTTTTGTCTTCAAAAAAATAACCAACACAAGTAGGTAAAATTTAATGACTTCTCTTTAAAAAATGCCAGCAATTAAAAAAAAAAGATAACGTACACAAATCATTAAAAATTAAAGAAGAATCACTTATTTTTACTTACAGAACTAATATAAATGACTTTAAAAATTGAATGCTAATGAAAGTCTTTATTTTTTATGTTGTTATTTTTAAAACAGCGAACAGAAATAGTCATTTTAAAACACTCAACATTGAACAAATGTTTTTTCTTTTAAAAACGACGTTAAAACGAACGTAAAACTTTTTAAATAAAGCACTTACTTACATTAGGGCACACTGGACACGAGCCCAGGGCCTCCGACCTAAGAGGGCCCCGAAAGGCCAATAACTTATATGAAAATGGAGTAAAATTTTTTTGTTTATTTGTTTTTAAAGAAAATTTCAAATTTTCTTTCAGAAAATTTCTCTGAATTCGTGCACATAAAGTTTCAGATTCTGAGACATTTTTCGTGTTGAGGAAGTCTCAGATCTGAGACGTTTTTCGTAAAAAAAATCTCAAATACTGAGACATTTTGCGTACAAAAACATTCTCAGATTCTAACATTTTTCGTAAAGAAATTGTCACAGATTCTGAGACATTTTTCGTATAGAACAAATTTCGGAGACATTTCTCATATCGAAAAAGTTTCCGATTCTGAGACGTTTTTCGTATAGGAAAAGTTTCAGATTCTGAGACATTTGTCGTATATTTGTCTGAAAAAGAAAAGGTCTCAAACCAAATATACAAATATCATGGTTTTAACAAATAAAGAAAATGACCTCGAGCTAGAACAAATTTCGAACTACTCAAAATATTTGTTTTTTTTTTAGTTTCTTTGTCTTAAAAAAGGTTATAACATGAATTTAATTTGTCCCAAAAAATGTTTTTTTTGTCAGGCGAATTTTTCTTTCTAGTGGGCCCTAAATTCTTGTGTTCCCAGGGCCCCGCCATACCTTAAAGCGGCCCTGGGTGTGTATAAATGATTAGACCCCAAATATTAATTTCTAGATTAATGTACATATGTAATTTGTAGGGATTAGATTATCATGCAATAAATAATCAAAAATATGCGCTAAAATATTCAAAATATGCATTAAAAAACCTAAAAATATGCAAAAATAAAATATATACAAAATGCAAAAATAAAATATATACAAAAAACTTCTTTAAAAGCAAAAAATTATGCCGGATTTAAATAGTAACATTTAAAACTTTATGTATGCAAGATTTATTTAGAAATTATAAAAATAATAGGTCTATTCGATTACCCAAATTTCTTACTACTTTTTACTACAGCTGGAAAATTTTATTTACTTTTTGTATTAAAAATTTCCAGCTGTAGTAAAATGAGTAAAAAATAGTAGATTGTAGTAAGATAATCGAATAGACCTAATATAACATTTTTTCTTTTTTCAAATTAATTGCTTATAATTTAAAATAGTTTTTGGAACAAATAAATTTAAATTTGTGGTTTTGCTAATTTATGCCAAAATATCCAAAAATATGCACTTAAAAGTTGGAAGTTGCACAAAATATGCATTTAAAATCAAAATATGCAAAAATATACATTTTCACCAAAATATGCAAAAATATGCAATAACAAATCGATGCCATCTTAAAGAAAATTTGTTGATTCGGAATGATAGTTGGTCGATATCGTTGTTAAACTATCGACAAAAAACATGCTTTTGCATGGAAATCCATCACATCCCTAATAACTTGTATATTATTTCATATAATTAAATCAAATTTTTAAAATGATTTTTACAATCTCATTTTTAACTCGGATTGTTTTACAACAAAAACCTATTTTTATCTGTCCCTTCAATTCAACAAATTGAATTTCTAAGTTTTACAAAAATAAATTCCAAAACTGTTGTCCCAAATTTTGCTTATTTTGACTTGATTATTGCCTGCTGCTTGTAATAGAGAAGTTTAACTATGTTTATTTATAATGTAAGTAGATAAAACTTTGTTTGATTATCAACTTTGGTAATGTTGAGAAAATATTTTTTTTTTGCATAGAAAACTATTTATTTTTCTTTCTTTGAGAAATAAATTTGTCAAAAATACCTTAATTTTAAAAGTTAGTTTTGTTTACCATGTTTTCAATTTGCTACTAAACACAAAAAATTAATTTTGCTAAAAAAAAAAAAACTTTCATTTGGAGTAAAAATTTATCTAAAGGATCTAAAACAAACTATTTAATTTTTTTAGTGCTATAATATCAGATTTAATTAGGCAAATTTGAATAAAGATGTTGTTAAACAATTTTTTTTTGAAATAAATATTCGCGGAAAGGTTTAAACTAGTGCCTACGGTCAGTACCGTAGAACCGGGAATACCGGTATTCCCGGTTCTCGGTATTCCCGGGAATTGGTACCAGTTTCCCGGTTCTTAATTCATTCCCGGTATTCCCGGGAATACCGGTATTCCCGGTTCTGACGGTATTCCCGGGACTACCGGTATGTATATTTTGTAATATTTTGTACAATTAAAATTTTTTCTTTGCTTATACCAAAAAAAATACAAAACTTGTAAAAAATACCATTTCCATTTTATTTTTTGAATTTAAGGAAAAATAGTTACATCTTTTTCAAATAAGTTTACAAACACAACTAATTATTTCTGAAATACTGATTAAATAGTGTAATTTAAACATTGTATGGTATAGTACTTTTTGGTTTTTGAGAACCGGTACCAGAATCCGAACCGGGAATCGCGGTATTCCCGGGAATATATCTAGAACCGGGAAACCGGCACCAGAACCGGGAACACCGGTATTCCCGGGAATACCGAGAACCGGGAAATGGGGGCACTAGTTTAAACGTTAACTCATAAAATTATTGTTATAATATGAAACATAATCGTTTTGTTCTATAATTTGTATTTAGTACTTTGACTCTGAAACGTTTGAGTTGAAAAAAAGTATGAAAAAAAAATTTAAAAAAAACAAGTAAGAAAATTATAGTCAGTCAAGACCGACCATATGATAAGCTACACCAGTGTTTCCCGGTAAATGGGTCTTCGATCCTAACATGGACCGATTGAATCTTTATTTCGTTAGATCTTTAATTAGTTTAGAAAACACATACAAACAAATTTGAGTGAAATTGTCTTATTTTTGTTGCCAATAAACCGATTTAACTAAATATCGGCGAAATTTTTATATGGGGTCTAAGTCCAAATATGGTCTAATTATATTAAGATTTGATAAGGCTACCAAAGTACACTTTTAACAACTACAAACACAATTTTTATCAAATATTTCTTATTTTCATGAAATTTTGAGAGATTTATGTGAATATCGGGATGTTGGTTCGTATGGGGGCAACAAGAAAAAAAATACATAAAAAAAGAAAAAAAGAAAGGAGAGTTAAGGAAAGAAGAGGGGAAAAAGAAAGTGAAAAAGAAAACGAAATAATCTGAGATGTTTTTTCCATGAAAAATGTCTAAGAATCTTAAAATTTTTCTGAAAGAAAAATGTCTCAAATGTTAAATTTTTCTTTATGAAAAAATTAAAGAATTTTTCATTAGGAAAAATTTTAAAAATATTTTAAAAGAATAATTTGAATTTTTCTATAGGAAAAATTTTTTTTATAGAAATTCATCTAAAATAAATGTTTAAGAATATCAAAAAACCTCGAAATAATAAAATTTTTCTTGAAATTGAATTCTTCTTGGAATTTTTTTTGGAAAAAATCTGCGAATTTTTCTATAGGAATAACCTGACAATTTTTTATAGGAAAATCTAACAATTTTTCTTCAGACAAATCTGAGAATTTATTATAGGAAAAATCTGAGAATTTTAATTAGAAACAAGTGAGAGTGTTAAATTCGGCTGTGCCGAATCTATTATACCCTCCAACATGTAAAAAAATAAAAAAATAAAGTTTGACAGGGGCGTTGTTTTAAGGAGGGGCTAGGTAGGGGGAGGGGTCGGTGAGCTGGGGTGACTCCTTGGCCCTCACGGTATATGTTTACAAGTTCATTTTTGTCGGATTAGTGCACTTAAGTATTATAGTTTTATAATTATTTAAGTTATTTTTTATCCACGCCCTTAAAAGAGGGGCGGGGCAAAAAAGAGAAATTTTTTTAATCCCCTGGGTCCAATCTCAGGACTATAAACTTCTACGAACATAAAAATGTCTCATTTGGTTCACAAAAATACAAAAAACATAAAAAAAAAAATGCGTTTTTAAGAGGTTGGTTTAGTTTTCCAAGGGGGAACTTTTTCCCCCTGGTGCGATTTGGTCCATTTCCGAACTTAACCTGCCTAGGACCATAAGACATATTTGTGCCAAACTTGAGGGGTCTAGCTCTTTTATTTTGGACTCCATCGTGTTAACTACAGACGGACGGACGGACGGACGTCGCTAGAATGTCTTAGAATCGATCACTGATCAATAATATATATACTTTATGGGGTCCCCGACCGATATTTCGATGCGTTACACACGGAATGACAAAGTGAGTATACCCCCATACTGTAGTTGGAGGGTATAAAAATCAGATAATTATTCTTTTGAAAATATCTAAGAAGGGGGGGGGGGGGGGGGGTGAAATAAAGCCATAGCAAAAAGGCCATATGGCCTTATTTCCCAATGAGTTGAGAAATAAAGCCATATGGCCTCATTACCAACCACTGTTGCAAATAAAGCCACATATGGCTTTATTACTCATTTGAAAATTTATAAAAGTATTCGTCATTAATTTCCGGAGAGTGTAGGGGGAAATGTGGAAACATTTTTCCTGCTACCCAAAAAAAAAAAAATATTTAGCGAAGCCGCTAAATTAATTAATGGAGTTTGTAATCCTTAAGCCCGGCCGAAGGCCGGCTACACAGAAAAACTTTTTTGTTAAACAATCTTTAAATTTTAAATCCTGCTAACAAAAAAATGGTGCCTCTAGGCTCCTCTGAGTTCAGAGGTTCCTGGAATGTGGGTTTTAAATTTAAAGAAAGTTTAACAAAAAAAGTCAAGGTCTTATCGCCCAAAACCGTAAATGTCATATCGCCCAAGCTGCGACATATAGCCCAAAATGATAGGTTTAAAAATGTTATTTCTCCCAAAACAAAATTGTCAAAAAATCCAAAATATTTTGTCATATCGCCCAAGCTGCGACATATAGCCCAAAATGATAGGTTTAAAAATGTTATTTCTCCCAAAAGAAAATTGTCAAAAAATCCAAAATATTTTTTTTGGGCGAAATGTCGAAATTACGACTTCTATGATTTGTTTTTTTTGTAATAAAGGTTTTCTGCGTAATAAAGGGTTTTAACAAAAAAAGTTTTTCTGTGTAGCCGGGCTCAGGGACTACAAACTACATGCATTAAACCCACCCTCTTTGCAAACCAAAGCTATTTTGGTTATCAGGCCTTTGTGAGGCATAACAAATTTGATAGCGCAAAGGCCTGCTACCCTAGAAAACTTTACTTTGCGGAGAGGATGGGTTTAATGCATGAATTTTGTAATCCCTAAGCCCGGCCGAAGGCCGGCTACACAGAAAACCTTTTTTTGTTAAACAATCTTTAAATTAAAAACCCTGCCAATAAAAAATTGGTGCATCTAGACCCCTCTAAGTTCCGAGGTTCGTGGTATATGTGGTTTTTAATTTAAAGATAGTCAAAAAAAATTTTTGTCTGCGTAGCCGGCCTTCGGCCGGGCTTAGGGTTAACAAACTCCATAAAATTTTTTTTTGGGTATCTGGATTTACGGGGAAATATATTTCCACATTTTCAATTGATATGGCTTTATTTCCACTTTGGTTGCAAAATCAATATGACTTTATTGCTCAATCGTGTTGGTAATAAAGCCATATGGCCTTATTTCCCATTGAATTGAGAAATAAGGCCATATGGCCTTATTGCCTATGGCTTTATTTCACCCCCCCCCCCCCCCTCTTAAGAGCGCTTTTTCGATGTATCCAACTAGCGCTCTAATAGTGCGTTTACATTGGAATTCTAATCTAGTAAAGTGCGATTTAATTCTACTTTGTAATCTGTACCGTTTACATTGGGTTTTTTACATTTGAGAAGATTTGGATTGGCATTTAAAATAACAAGTTGGTAATAAATTTGTGCGACTGCGTCAAAAGACAGCGACGGTAATTAGTCGCCGTATGATTAACAAGGACAGTGACGGCGTTTACAATTAACAATGTTGGCGGCATAAACATACTTTGCGACGTCATCAAAATGGGAGGCTTTGTGTCGGTGTTTTTCAGTGTTGGAAAATGAAAATAACAGAAATACAGAGTTGTATCAAACTTTGCCGATTTGCGTTTGCCGATTAGAGTCTAAACTACTAGATTGAAAAAAATAAATTTGTATGGGCAATCTAATAGATTGAAGCTAGATTGGAGCCACAATCTACTTTAAGCTAGATTAGAAAACCACTGTAAACGCACTATAAAGTGTGACATCGCCTTAGAGAATCATGCCTGAATTCAGCAAGTTTGGATGCGCTCCTTAACTCGAGTTTCCTTTCCAAAAGCTGCTGCCAGTTCAGCAAAATTTCTGCTGGGATATAGCTCCAAATCTTCTATTTTGGGAAGTGTCGACACCGGGTCCTAATATGTTAACAATGTCCTCGAATTTTAATATTTTTTGCCTCATATTAAAAAGCTAAAGGAGTAATACAAAATTAAGTTTCAGTTAATATATCGCTACCTCAAAATACGAATGTCGTATGTAGCAAAACTCAACTTTTCAAGAGACTGTTTTTAATGTTTAACATCAAATATCTTCAAAATGATCATATGGATTTTCTCTAGATTTGGACTGAATATAGTTTAGTTATTAAATTTTCATATCCCTAAGCCAAAACTACTGTAGTTATAATAACACAGAAGATATTAGCGTTTTAGCTTTAGAATACATTTGTCGTATGTTACATTTTTTAAACATAAAGTTAATTTCTTTGAACATACGACAAAAAGCATACTGAAAATATATAATTTAATAAAGAAAAATTACAAAATTTTGTATATAACCCTTAAAGAAACCATTAAAAAAAAATAATTCATTAAGTATCGGAAATTATTACAACAAAAAAATCGTTATTCAACGAATAATAAAATTAATACCAAAAACTTCAATTTTTTTTTTTTAACAATATGTATGGTATAAAAATTTTATCTATGTATTTTTGAATTTACACTCAAAAAAAAAAAACTGTAATGTTAGCAAAAAAAGCTTGTAAACCTACAAGAAAATTTGCTGATTTTGAACCCACAATTTTTTTGCTAAAGTTAGCAAAAATGTTTTGCCAATAATTAGTTAACTAAATATTTTTTTTTTTGGACTTAGTTTATACACATCTGAGGACCCCATTGGGTTCGGACCCGATAGGTCCAGACCCGGGTGGGCCTAGACCTAGTTGGGTTCCTTAAAAATCGTCATAGTTTTTGATCCAAAATTTGTGTCCGTTTCGCTCTACCTTGCTTAGTTTTTGAGATACGTGATTATAGGGGACCACTGGGGTCTTGAGAAATAAAAAACTCGATAACTTCAAAAATGTTACTCGGAGAGCTTTTGACTATTTTGCGGTCTTGTTCTACGTGTTGAGAGCTACAAAAACGCTTTTGGACTTTTTGTTGTGTCGGCAATATTTACCGAGATATGAGCATTTTAAAATTTTCGGGAATGCTAACTTTTTTGGATCCAAAGTTAGGGCCCATTAGGGTCATCACATGTGAAGAGGACCGGCGATACTATGGAGATTCTAAGAACCAAAAATGGCCTCCATTTTGCTCTATCTGGCTTAGTTTCCGAGATAGCGCCATTTTAAGTTTTCTGAAAATAAAAAAAAAATTACAATTTATTTTGCTAATATTAGCAAAAAATCTTGTAAAAATGTAGTCAACTCAATTTCAAATTTAGCAAAAGAAATTAGTTCAAAGTTTGTTTAAAATTGCTAATGTGCTAAATGAAGTTTACAAGAATTTTTTGCTAACATGCTAATCTCAACTAAAAATTTGCTAAAAGTTAGCTAACTAGCGTTAGCAAAAAAAAATTAGTAAATCTACTAACGTATTTTTTTGAGTGTATGATTTTATTCCAAAAAACAGGCACTCTCCAAAATCACCCTTTTTATAACTTTCTTCTACGTACTTACCAGGGAAGTAATATTTTTTTAACCGATTTGCCCGAAACTTAAAAGAGACAAAAAAGAGTCTCGGCTTATCGGCCATGTAAGCGGTTCAAAAAAGGGAAAAATGGCGAAAAAATATATATTTTTTTTATTTTTGTGTAATTTTTTCTTAAGAAACTATATGGGATTTAATACTTACCTAAAGGTTGTACAACCTTGTAAAAATTCGTCTTCGTTAAATATTTTGTTCACGAAAATATGTAAATTTTGGGAGCATTTATGTGAAGACATAGACGTACGATATCCATATGAATATGAAATGTTGTTAACTAAATTTAAATCGAAATGTATTTTTCCCCTAGACGATATTGCTGTTAGTTCTAAAGTTATCGGAGTTTTTCCGAAGGTCCACATTGTTTCATAAGGTGGCAACAAATTTTTCAAACACTGATATGGCTGATAAGCCAAGACACCGCAACCTTAGAATCGTCTCTATTACATACACTCAGAAAATTATGTATGTTACTACATGTTAGTTATTTGTATATTTTACAGTAAGGAGTGAGATCATAAAAATGTTAACACACATAAAGTTAAATAAAAAACAGACTACTGAATTTTAAGACTTCAAACCAAATTTTTATTAAATAAAATTTAATACAAAATCATAACAAAAAAACCGCATGGAACTCTAACCACTACGAACAAAGTTATCCACATTTTCCGGAAACCCTCCCATTAAGGCTTTTATGGTAGTTTCTGTCACCTTTTTAGAGCAGGTGGTCCATCTACGTTTGAAATCTTGCATGTCCTGGGAGACCTTTTTTGTGCCCTTTAATTCTTTTTTAACAAGAGCCCAATATCTCTCCACTGGCCTGAGCTCCGGGCAGTTTGGTGGATTTGCCTCTCTTGGTACAAAAACCACATTATTATCATTATACCACTCCAGCGCTTTCTTGCTGTAGTGACAAGATGCTAAATCGGGCCAAAAGTAAGTGGATACATTGTGCTGACTCAAGAACGGAAGAAGTCTCTTCTGCAAACACTCCTTGATATAAATTTCGCTGTTTATAGAGCCAGATGTCACAAATGACTGGCTTCTTTGGCCGCAGCTACATATGGCTTGCCATACTAGGAATTTTTTGGCGAATTTCGTTTGCTTTTTTGACCGAAATTTTTCCGCAACATTTCCTCGAACATCGGAAACATAAAATTCTTGACCAGGGAGCTGCGCAAAATCAGCCAGGACATAAGTTTCGTCGTCCATTACACAACAGTTGTATTTTTTTATAAAATTTGATTTCAATTTTCTAGCTCTGGTTTTGGCCTCCAAATTTTTAAAAGCGTTTCTATCGGGAACTTTTTGAACTTTGTAGGACTTTAGTCCCGCCTTACGTTTCACTTTACGTACAAAAAAGTCTGAGCATTGGGCTAACCGAGCTGTTTTTCTGCCAGATGTGTTAGGAGCTCTCTTTAGGATGCTTTTAACTTTATATGCCTTACCAATGTTACGATAACCAGTCGTTGTTCCTGTTCCCGGCTTCCTTTCAATTGTTAGGTGTTCCAGATACCTTTTTACCACTTTTGAAACTGTTTGGCGGCATACATTAGTTTCTTTGGCAATTTTTTTGTATGTCCATGTTTGGTTTTGTTGAAAATATTTAATTATTTTTGAACGCACTTTTCTTTCATCGTCCATTGTGTAAAAAATTGCAAATTAAAACTCATGATGTAAATTAATTTATTAACTGACATATTTTTAAAATGTAAACTGCCGAAAAAAAAAAATTTGGAAGCTTTACACCAAAGTTGTAGGCAAAAATGTGTGTTAACATTTTTATGATCTCACTCCTTAGTTAGTTGTTTTCAACTACAAAGTCAGTTGTTGTTGTATGAAAAATGTCAAACAACTATTTATGTTAGTTATTTTAAGTCGTTTTTTTGAACAACTAACAAAAAAGTACTGTGATGTAGTAACAGTTATTTAAAGTAGTTAATTTTATTTTTTTTATCTCTGAAAAATTTTCAAAGTTTTTTTCCAAAAAAAAAAATTAGTTTTTTTTATTTTTCACAACTTTAAAAAAAAAAAAAAAAAAACTTAGAAAAAATTTGGTCTTCATTTTTTTTTTTTAATGTTTTGAAAAAAAATTACATATTGATTATTTTATTTTTACTACATTTTAGTTGTTTTGACTACAAATGTAAGTAGTTTTTACTACATAAGTCAGTTGTTTTTTCTCAGTTAAAATAACTAACATTGTTAGTTGATTTAACTGAAAAAGTAGTTGACCCCAAAACAACTTACAAAGTAGTTATTTTAACTGACATTTTCAGTTAATTTTACTAACATAATTTTATGAGTGTACTACTATATTTTAAGTTTAAGGCGAATCGATTCATAAATGTTGGAATAATTCCCTTGTTAGTATAAAAATGTATGACATACAACAATTGTATTTTCAATTTAAAATAATAACTTTGAATACAAAAAATGTCGTATGTCCATTATTTGTGCACATACGACAAAATACATACTCAAAACGATAAAATTTTGTTACATACGACAAAATGCATTCTGAATATTTCAGAAACCATAAGGTTTATGAAGGAACTGATGACACAATTAGTAAGAGCGTGCGAAATTTGTTATGAATATATCATAATCTCAAAACCGAAAAAAATGACATACGACATTCGTATTTTGAGGTAGCGATATGATAAAATTAATTAAAAAAAAAAATAAATTCATTAAATTTTTCACTAAAAAATATATTTTGTTTAAATCCGCTGTTTTCAAATCGGTCTACACGATAATTTAAAAATAGGATATCAACTTTTTTTTTTTAATTTTTAATCTTCAACTGATTAATTACAAAATGGATAAAAAATATTTAAGTTTACTGCAATTTTGTTTGAGAAATTTTTTAAAAAAAATTTTGGAGGTTTGAAAATTGTGCCAAATTCAAAGAAAATATTTGTTACCAAATTTATATGGGTTACCGATATCACAAAATCTTTATATTTTTTATCTGAGTACGTTTGGGCAAATGTTAAACAAAAAATATTTTGTTTTAAACATATTTATAAAATGTTTAATTTAACTTTTTTTTAAATTTAGTGACTTTTTGCGCAAACCCCGGAACTTTGACCGACTTTTATGAGGTAAGTTTTAAAATTCAGAGCGAAAACAGTAAACTCTATTTTTCTCCTTTATGCCCGACCCAGTCTACTGTCCAATTTTCGATCCATTCTAATGTAATAAAGTTATATTGTCATATAGTTATTATAACACATTTTTCAAAAATATGAGCTACAAAGGAAATAAATGTAGGATGCTGTAAAATGTTGGCCCAGTTTTATATAATAGACATTCTTGTTTTAATATTTTTTATTGTTTTGTTTTTGATAAAGTTGGCAATTTATATATATAGAATGTCCATAAAATACAAAAACACTATGACATACACTCAAAGAATTATTGATGCATTTTTTATAAAATCATCGAACTGATCATTAGAAGTGATATCTTTACATTAAGTTTGTTAAATTACAAAAAAAAATACGGGACAGGTCTTGTAAAAAATTTACCAGCAAAAATACTTGTAAAATTACAATGCTTGTCTTAAAAAAATAGAAACAGTATGTATTGAAATTTTAATCTTACCTTTTGTAGAAAAAATTGCTTCCACAATGTAATAAGGTTATAACATGTAATTCTGTATACTTTCTGAGCATATAGTAAAACTATAGAAATTGTTATTTATTGAAACACATACATACTACCCTAACCACCGAAAATCCGTAAAGATTAAACCTCTAGTGCAGAAATACTAATTCTATAGCTGCGCTAGAAAATAACATCGGTTAAGGTATCAGCAGTTTTGGTTTGCCAAACTTATACCCTGAATTGTTTACACACAAATTTTTAAGTTAAGTGCTATCTCGCTTTCTTTTCAAGTTATTAAAACACAAAACATTTATAACAAGTAGAAAAGTTAAATTCGGCTTGGCCGAATTTATGAATACCCTCACAAATGCCCTTTTTCAGTGATAGTAAATTTTCTAAAAAAAAAGAAACAATTTTGATTAGAAATATTTAATTTTAAATAAAAGCTTTTAGTAATTAAAAAAAAAAAAAAAAAAAAATTCTGAGTGTAAAATTTTTTTTGAATGTAAAATTTTTTTGAGTGTTATTTTTAATTTTTTGAGAGTAAAAATATTTTTGAGTGACAATAACATGTTTTAAAATATTTTTGTGATTTACTAATATTTCAAAAGCTCTTTCAACACGTGAATTTAAGGTGAAACCATTTTTGAAATTCACGGTTTTGATCATAACTCATGAACCACTAACCGATATTGCTAAAATTCAATACCAACTAGACCAGCGAAACGACAAATACATACGCCAAGTTTCAATGGCCTCAGGATTGTCCTTCGAAAGTTGTTGTGTTTTTTAACTCCTTAATTCGCGAAAAACCCCTGCCGAAATTCACTCTTTTGGTTATATTTTTTGAACCACTGGACCAATTTGCAGAAATGCAATACAAACCTGACCAGGCAAACAACAAGTATATATACCAAATTTCAGAAGCCTCAGTAAAGTCTTTCAAAAGTTAACGTGTTTTCAACAGATAAACGGACAGATGGACAAACGGACGGACGGACATCGCTAGATCGACTTAAAATCGATCGAGGATTATGAATATATATAACTTATGGGGTCCTAGACCAATACTTCGAGGTGTTACAAACGAAATGAGAAATTTGTATATGAGGCATTCCACACCAAATGTCCCGCTACAGAAAAACATGTGTCCCGTAAATTTCTGAATATTTTCTTTGGATAGCCCTATATGGAGCTAAAAAATTGCGTTTTTGGTTTTTCTAATTTTCAAAAACTGGGCTTAGAAGGCTTGGTCAAATATTGGAAAAATGGTCAAATTTGTGGCGAGTTGCCTTTATTAAATATTTATCATATTAAAACGGAATGCACCACAATCTCAAAAATTTACATTTACATACACATGTAGTTTTGTATGAGCTATCGATTAATTTTTTTTTTTTTTTGAAAATTTTCAGAACCCGTTCTGAAATTTTCCATTTTTTAAAAATGTAAATTTATTAAAAAAAAACAAGCCACGTTTTTTTTTCTTTTTTAATTTTTTTTTTAAAAAGTTTAGATGTTTGTCCTTCCACACAAAAAAAATCAGAAACACGTTCTTCGTTTTTTTCGTGAAAATCTTATTTGAACTTTAAATTTCATAACAATTTTGTAATTTGCTTGTATTTTCTTGATTTAACGTTGCGAATGAGTATTATTAATTGCATAAATATTACTCATTCGCAACGTTAAAACAAAGAAATATAAGCAAGTTACAAAATTGTTATGAAATTTAAACTTCAAATGCGATTTTCTCGAAAAAAGCGAAGAACGTGTTTCTGAATTTTTTTGTGTGGATGGACAAACATCTAAACTTAAAAAAAAAAAAATTAAAAAAGAAAAAAAAGTGGCATGTTTTTTTAATAAATTGACATTTTTAAAAAAAGGAAAATTTCGGAACGGGTTCTGAAAATTTTCCAAAAAAAAAAAATTTAATCGATAGCCCATACAAAACTAAATAAGAATGTAAATTTTTGAGATTGTGGTGCATTCCGTTTTAATGTGATAAATATTTAATCAAGGCAACTCGCCGCAAATTTGACCATTTTTCCAATATTTGACGCCTCCTAAGCCCAGTTTTTGAAAAATTGAAAAACCAAAAACGCAATTTTCTAAGTTCCATATAGGGCTATCCATACAACCTATTCAGAAGTTTACGGTACACATGTTTTTTTCGCTGGACATTTGGTGTGGAATGCCTCATATACCCTTTATGACTAGAGTGGAGGGTAGAAAAGGCATATTGTAAAAATATTTATCTTTGCGACAAAACTGATCAAATTTAAAGAAAGTAAGTGAATAAGGAATTTCACAGCGTGACAAAATCTTGGATGTTAAAAGTAACCTGACATTTGACCATCAATTTTATATATTTCGGACATGCTGAATCCAATGGTGCAAACCATTTTTAAATCTAAGGTACAGTTTTTTCGCGAAATGTCTTCAAAGATTTTCACGTCCCCGTGAACTTTTTGAAATAAAAAAGTTTTTGTATGCAAAAAAGTCCCTCTTTTGCAATTGAAATTGAAGGACTGTAACTGTAGCTAAATTTTAAGTACCATATCCGCTATCAAATGTTTGAAATTCAAGTGATATTTCGCGTTTTATCCCGTTTTTCCAATTTTTTAGCATTTTCGCGATTTTAAATGCTTAAGTAAATGCACCAATGCACTTAAGTAAATGCACCAAATGGGATATATTTCTATGAAAACACGTTTCAACTATCAAGCGCATCACTCCAAAAATGAGCGATTAGTCAAAATCTCTCTATGACTGCATCACTTTCCAAGATGACCACAAGGTCCAGCTTTTGACATATTATGTTAAATCCTCAAAAAAGTAATTGTGTCAAATTTCAAACAAAAATGTTTTCAACTTCAAAAGTTATTGTATCAAAACTTTTATTTCACCTTACTAAATTAAATTATTAAATTTTAATTACAAAAACAAAAGGAAAACATTGTACTAAATACTACTAATTTAAATAAAACACTTGTTTAAAATAATTTAGTAGGGCGAAATAAATGTTTTTTTATTAAAACTTTTTAAGATGAAAACATTTTTGTTTGAAATTTGGCACAAATACTTTTTTGAGGTTTTTACACAATATATCAAAATCTGGACCTTGTGGTCCTGTTGGAAAGTGATGCTGTCATAGAGAAATTTTGACAAATCGCGCAATTTTAGTGCTATGCGATTGATAAATGAAAAATATTTTAATGGGAATATATTTCCTTTGGTGCAAATATACTAAGCTGAAACGGTTGTTTTAGGTGTAAATTATTAAATTTTAATTACAAAAACAAAAGGAAAACATTGTACTAAATACTACTAATTTAAATAAAACACTTGTTTAAAATAATTTAGTAGGGCGAAATAAATGTTTTTTTATTAAAACTTTTTAAGATTGAAACATTTTTGTTTGAAATTTGGCACAAATACTTTTTTGAGGTTTTTACACAATATATCAAAATCTGGACCTTGTGGTCCTGTTGGAAAGTGATGCTGTCATAGAGAAATTTTGACAAATCGCGCAATTTTAGTGCTATGCGATTGATAAATGAAAAATATTTTAATGGGAATATATTTCCTTTGGTGCAAATATACTAAGCTGAAACGGTTGTTTAGGTCGGAATTTATTTAGGCATTTAAAATCGCGAAAATGCTAAAAAATGAGAAAAAATGGGATAAAACGCGAAACACTGTTAAAGTTTTAAACTTTTAGTAGCGGAATTTGTAGTTAAAATGTAGTTACAGATATAATCCTTTAATTTCAACTATAAACGACTGACTTTTTCGCACACAAAATATTTTTTATTCAAAAAACTTCACGGGGACGTGAAAAACCTTAAAGACGTTTTGCGAAAAAACTGTACCTTAGATTTTAAAATGGCTTGGACCATTGGAATCAGCATGCCCGAATTATGTTAAATTGATGGTCAAAACCCAGGTTACTTTTTCACCGTCACACAGTGTTTTTAATAGCGATATCTACAATTCGTTATTTTTTACAAAAAAAGGAAAAATTTCCAATTAAAAAATGTAAATTTTCAGTTTTATTGCATTTTTAATTTTGTTTCTAGTCGTTTTTTATTTTCGTCGAAATATAATAGAGATATTTACAGTGTTCGCAACTTGAAGTTAAAGTCGGTTCGGACGAGATTTGATCTACGTACCTTTTGTGTTTTGGGTAGTATGTGCATAAATAAAATATTGTAAGCTTTATGGCCATATTTCACTTTTTTTGACAACAAAATAAAACAAGTAAGAGTAGTATTTTGGAATGTGCAGAATCTTTTTATACACTCCACTTTTTGATAGAGAGTATTTTTAATTTTGTCAATCCATATGTAACACATCCAAATATTGGTCCAGGACCCAACAAAATATATAGTACACTGAGACAACATATTCATTGTGGTTGCATTCTTCGAAAAAATTGTTGCATCTTTCGAAAAATTTGTTTGTGGATCTATTTTCTCTGCAGAGTTTTTTTTAATTTCTCCAATTTATTACAAATCATTTTTAATAATTTCAACCTAATAGAGAACTGATAACAATGACCGTCGTCTCGTTGTAGAGAAATCGACCAAGGGCAAAATATAGCAAAAAAAATATTTTTGTTCTGAATTTTACAACTATGTAGATGAAGGCTGTTTTACTGAATATTTTGCCATCAAAAATTCATTTTCGTGAAAAAGGAAGATTGAGGGTTTTGAATATAGGCCCTCGATTAGTGGCAAAACATAACCCGAGAAAAAAAAAGATTTTAAGATCTAATTTGATCTCAAAATTGGCTGTATCAAGTTGGATTAAATATTTATCTAATTGTATTATTTTAGATACACAAATATGAAAAATGATACAATTAGATCTGAATTTTGGTCACATCCAAATAAATCCAGATTTATATATAAATAATTCATAAAGTCATACATACCCGAGTAAAAAAGATTATATATATTCATATAAAATTATATAAAGACATCATATATAATCATATATAGTTTAATGCGAAAAATGAGTCGATAAAACGATATAAAAACTTATCAAATTTGATGAGATTTGATCATTGATAATTTTAATATAATTTTATATAGTTATATGCGAAAATTGGACCCTTTTTGGAAAAAATTGATGCAATTATATATAATTAAATAAATTTATATATAAGAAAAAAAAAATTTCCCCCAAAACGCAAAAAATTGACAAAAAAAAATTTGTTTCCAGGACTTAAAAATTTTCAAAAATATTTTTAGGACTTTAAAAATTTTAAAAAAAAAAAATCTGGACTTAGAAAATTTTTTAAAAGTTATATCTAATTATTTTTATTTTTTTGGGACTTAGAAAATTTTAATTTTTTTTTTTTTTTGGACTTAGAAAAATTTTCAAAAGTTATATTAAATTATATGTAAAGGACTTAGAATTTTTTTTTAAATTTTACTCATATAAGTTAACATATAATTTAAAAACAGTTGCATAATGTTTTATATAAAATTACTTCAAATATTTTGTTTTATCAAATTTAATAAAAAATAAGACAGAATTATAAACGAACTTTAAATCATATGTTATTATATAAAAGTCAATATTTTCTGTTATATAATTTTATATAAGAAACAAATTAGAAGTGCAAGTATATAAAATCACATATGATGCAACAAAAAATACATATAGATTTATAAAATAATATATGTATATATAGAACAATATATAATTATATATGATCTTTTTTACTCGGGTATTTATGTATAACCTCAGATATGAAAATGGAGCCATATTAAATCTTAGATATAATTAGATCTGAACAAATAAAGGTTCATATATATTTTAATATGATTGTATCATATTATATATTATTATATCAAAACGTTTTTACTAGGGAAAGTTTTATATTCGCATGTAAGTAGACATAATAAGAATTATGTGCTGAATACAACATAATG
This sequence comes from Pegoplata infirma, assembly GCA_963921195.1. Lineage (NCBI taxonomy): Eukaryota > Metazoa > Arthropoda > Insecta > Diptera > Anthomyiidae > Pegoplata > Pegoplata infirma. Next base: position 172,440,762 of record OY992538.1, on the reverse strand, counting down.
CAACTCTAAATGTTAAACGAAATGTCAAAATACTCTTGATGACATCGATGAAATCGAAACACGTGTCGAATAATTGTAACTTTTACAATATCTTCGTAATGATTAGAAAAGAAATTTGACCTCGAGCTAGAGTAATCTTCTCAATAAAGAATTTATAGGTTGAAAAATAAATATTTTTTAATTATTAAAAAATTAAAACAGAATTCAAGAAAATTTTGTAAAATCAGAACAATTTAGAAAATTTACAGAAAAATATAGCAAATATGCAGTAAATTTAAGAAATGTAAAAAAGTTCAGAAAATTTGAAGGAAAATTAAAAAAGAAATAGAAATCAGAAAATATTTAGAAAATTTCGGATTGATTGAAAATTGACAGAAAAATTCAGCAAATATGCAGTTAATTTAAGAAACGTAAAAAATTCAGAAAATTTGAAGTAAAATTAAAAAAAACTTAGAAATTTGGGAAAAATTCAGGCGAATTTGGAAAATGTAAGAGAATTATCAGGAAAATAAAAAAAACAAGTATAAAAGTTAAATTCGACTTGGCCGAATCTATGAATACCCTCCACAATGCCCTTTTTAAGTGATAGTAAATTTTTTAAAGTGAAAAAAAAAAATTTTTGGTAAGGAATATTTATTTAGTAATTTTTAAAAACAAAAAAATATTTACTAATTTTTTTTTTGAGTGTAAAATTTTATTTGAGTGTAAAATTTTTTTTTGAGTGTAAAATTTTTTTTAGTGTATTTTTTTTTGTTTTAGTGGAAAAATATTTTTGAGTGACAAAAATACCTTGTAAAATATTTTTGTGACTTACCAATGTTTTTCAAACATGTTTAACGGGTTTTCAACACGTGAATTTAAGGTGAAATTAATCTGAAATTCAAGGTTTTGCTAATAACTTTTGAACGAATTGACCGATTGGGCTGAAATTTGAAACAGAGCGGGACAGAGGAACGACAAATAAATATAGCATCCTTAGAATTGTCATTCGAAAGTTACTGTGTGTTTTAACTCGTAAATTCCATAAAAATCCTTGCCGAAATTCACTCATTTGCTTTTAACTTTTGAACCACTGGACCGATTTCGCTGGATTGCTATACCAACCCGACCAGGTAAATGCCCAACATATATGCCAAGCTTCAGGAGCCTCCTTAAAGTCTTTCAAAAGTTAGCGTGTTTTCAACAGACAGATAGACGGACGGACGGACATCGCTAGATCGTCTTAAAGTCGATCGAAGTCTGAGGAAGAAAATTCAGAAAAACTAAAAATTATCAGTTAATGACAATTGTCCACATGCAAAATTAAAAAAAAATCTAACTTTTTCAAAAACTAACGCCTTTTCATCAGACACCCGACTGGACATATGGTTCTTAAATCGCCCGGGACTCTGGTAATTCAAGGTGTTACAAACGAAATGATAGACTTATATATACCTACACTTTACCACTTTGTGGAAGGTAGCGCAATGTCCTTATGTTCTCTTTTAAACACAAGTTTCCAAATAATAACATTTGAAACAAAGAGATAAAAAAAATCCATGAATATTGTGATTAACAAAAGTTAAATGTTTATCGTTATGCAGTTTTATCTCTGAAAAAAAAAACTTCAATTGTAATGATAGTTATTTTGTTTTTCTAGAATTCTTTTGTTCAAATTGTACTTTTATAAAAGAAATTGTTTTTCATTTATTTTAATCAAAAAACAATAGAAATATTAAATAGATTTTTTTGTATTTAATGCTATATTTTTTACGATGACAATTTTATCGCCAGTGGCATATTCAATTACCCAATAAACTATAAATGATACCATTATGATATCGAGACAATATCACCAAATTATGTATAATATGATGTCGTTTTCGCTATCGATAATTCCAGTCATAACGATAGTAAAATCTCCATTTTCCAGAATTTATCGAAAAACCATCGTTGTTCTATTTGACAACGACATCGTTTCGATATAAAAATGTAAAATTGTTTTCGCTATCGAAATTTCCAGGAATGACAAAAATTCATAATCTTTATTTTGTTTATTGGGAAAGGCTAACAAATATGTTAAAATACAAATTTGACCACTTAAATAGTGTCTGATTTTAATTTTCTGCATTTTTATACCCTCCACTCTAGTGATAGAGGGTATATATAAGTTTGTCATTCCGTTTGTAACACCTCGCAATATTGGTCTAGGATCCCATAAAGTATATATATTCATGATCCTCGATTGATTTTAAGACGATCTAGCGATGTCCGTCCGTACGTCCGTCCATCTGTCTGTCCGTCCATCTGTCCGTCTGTCTGTCTGTTAAAAACACGCTAACTTTTAAAAGACTTTACGGATGCTCCTGAACTTTGGCACATATGTTGAGCATTTACCTGGTCAGGTTGGTGTTGCAATCCAGCGAAATCGGTCCAGTGGTTCAAAAGTTATGAGCAAAAGACTGAATTTCGGCAAGGGTTTTTCGTGAATTTATGAGATAAAAAGCACTATAACTTTCGAAAAGCAATTGTGAGGATGCTGAAGCTTGGCATATATATTTTTCGTTCCTCCAGCCTAGTTCGTATTGAATTTCCCCCAAATCGGTGCAGTGGTTCAAAATTTATTAGCAAAACCGTGAATTTAAGATTAGCTTCACCTTAAATTCACGTATTGAAAACCCGTTAAACCAGTTTTAAAAACATTGGTAAGTCACAAAAATATTTTACAATGTATTTTTGTCACTCAAAAATATTTTTATACCAAAACAAAAAATACACTCGAAAAAAAAATTTACACTCAAAAAAAATTTTACACTCAAAAAAAATTTTACACTCAAAAAAAAATTAGTAAATTATTTTTTTTTCAAAAATTGCTAAAAAAAAATTTTTTTACACAAAATAAAATCAAAACTGGTTTTTTTTCACGTTAGAAAATTTACTATCACTTAAAATGGGCATTGTGGAGGGTATTCATAGATTCGGCCAAGTCGAATTTAACTTTTCTACTTGTTTTTTTAAATTAGTTATATATATTTGCTGTGTTTTTTAATTGTTTGGCTTCATAAAGATCACTTGTAATTATTCTCCTTAAGGTATGCTATAAAATATTAATAAAACCCATTTAAGTTCCTTTACTGCAAATACCAAATTTTAAAATGCAGTTATTTTTCTCATAGCCTCCACTATATTTAAAATTTATTGTGGAGTGTATTCAAATATTTAACAAGGCCGAATTAAACTTTTTTACTTGTTCCCGTTTTTTTTTATCGTTTTTAATGAACAACTAAAAGTTTTCAATTTATTTTTTAATGAAATTCACCGCGTAATTAGCGAGCACTTGTTAAGGTTTATTAAATATGAGAGGGGAAAAAACTTTTATCAATTTTTTTTACATATCAAGTGAAGCAACATTACCTATTTTAGATTTTGTTTAAAACATACTCTTACTAAATCTGACTTGAACCTTGCAGATTTCAAGTTACACGTTGCATTTAACATGCATAAATAATAGACTGGCATTTTTTGTATAGCAAAAAAAGTTTTTCCGGCTAAATTTTTATGTGGAAAGAAAATATGGGTCAGGAAATGTTGAGATATTTTTTTTAAAAATTCTTGAACGTTGGAAACCGCCATTGTTTGCAAATTTCGAATAGCCTCGAAAAACGTTTGGCCGAATTTAGATTTTTGATATTCGTGTTCTGCACATCAAAATTAATAAATATGATTTTTTTAAGTAATGTTAAATTCGACTGTGCGGAATATTTTATACTCTCCAAAATTAAAAAAAAAAACAAGTAAAAAAGTTAAATTCGGCCTTGCCGAATGTAGGGATACCCTCCACAATTTCAAAAGATTATTGCAAAAACCATTATTTAACAGGAATTTACTTTGAAAAAAAAAAAAAAATTTTTTGAAAAAAAAAATTCGCGATTTTTGTCTTTTTTTGTCAAAAAATATGTTCGTACTTGTTTAAATACCATTTGGTGTTCTATTATGTTCACATATGTCAACCAGCAGGCGAATTAAAGCATTTTGTATTTTTAGGTTATGTTGAATGTACTGAAATTTTTGAGGTGTCCTTACATTTTCGTTCATAACTCTTGAACCGCTGAACCGATATCGCTCAAATGCAATACCAAACTTCTCCGGAGAACTTCCAATGAATATGTTAAGTTTCAGTCATCTCTGTGCAATATTTTGTCCGCGACAGCATTTTCCACAGACAGACAGACAGACAGACGGACAGACGGACAGACGGACAGACGGACAGACGGACAGACGGACAGACGGACAGACGGACATACGGACAGACGGACATCGCTAGAATGTCTTAAAATCGATCGGGCATCATGAATATATATACTTTATGGGGTCCCAGATCGATATTTCGATGAGTTACAAACAGAATGACAAACTTATATATACCCTCTATCACTAGAGTGGAGGGTATAAAAATAAGTTTGAGTGAAAAAATATATAGAGGGAAAAAATATGGAGAAAAAAGCTAAACACGAAAAATTTGAGTAAAAACTATCATTCCATATTGTTACCTGCTCTATTCCATTTTGTTCCCCGTTCTACTCCATTTCATTTCCAATTCCATCTCCTTCTTCTAAGGTCATTATTATAGAAACAAAAAAGTGCCTTAAGTACACTTTATTACCCCCATTAGAAACGGAATTTCCAAAAAGTACATCTTTCAGAATGTTTTTTTACTTTTATAAAAGGTACTTTTTATAAAAGGTACTTTTTATAAAAGGTACTTTTTATAAAAGGTACTTTTTATAAAAGGTACTTTTTATAAAAGGTACTTTTTATAAAAGGTACTTTTTATAAAAGATACTTTTTAAAAAAGGTACTTTTTATAAAAGGTACTTTTTATAAAAGGTACTTTTTATAAAAGGTACTTTTTATAAAAGGTACTTTTTATAAAAGGTACTTTTTATAAAAGGTACTTTTTATAAAAGGTACATTTTATAAACGGTACTTTTTATAAAATGTACTTTTTATAAAAGGTACTTTTTTTAAAAGGTACTTTTTATAAAAGGTAATTTTTATAAAAGGTACTTTTTATAAAAGGTACTTTTTATAAAAGGTACTTTTTATAAAAGGTACTTTTTATAAAAGGTACTTTTTATAAAAGGTACTTTTTAGAAAAGGTACTTTTTATAAAAGGTACTTTTTATAAAAGGTACTTTTTATAAAAGGTACTTTTTATAAAAGGTACTTTTTATAAAAGGTACTTTTTATAAAAGGTACTTTTTATAAAAGGTACTTTTTATAAAAGGTACTTTTTATAAAAGGTACTTTTTATAAAAGGTACTTTTTATAAAAGCTACTTTTTATAAAAGGTACTTTTTTTAAAAGGTACTTTTTATAAAAGGTACTTTTTATAAAAGGTACTTTTTATAAAATGTACTTTTTATAAAAGGTACTTTTTATAAAAGGTACGTTTTATAAAAGCTACTTTTAATAAAAGGTACTTTTTATAAAAGGTACTTTTTATAAAAGATACTTTTTATAAAAGGTACTTTTTATAAAAGGTACTTTTTATAAAAGGTACTTTTTATAAAAGGTACTTTTTGTAAAAGGTACTTTTTATAAAAGGTACTTTTTATAAAAGGTACTTTTTATAAAAGTTACTTTTTATAAAAGGTACTTTTTATAAAAGGTACTTTTTATAAAAGGTACTTTTTATAACAGGTACCATTATTTGAGTAAATTAAAAAAAGTACTAAGAGTACACTTTTTTCCATTTTACCCCCATAGAGTCAACATTGGCAAAAACCCAGCCTTGGTGAATATTTTATCCGGGAGGTGAACCTACATTGCAAATTTTAAGTTTCTAGGACCATTATTTAAGAAAATATAAAAGGTACCAATAGTACAGTTTTTTACCCTTTTTACCCCTTAGAATTAACATTGGCAAAATCCAGCCTTAGTAGATTTGTATTCCGGGAGCTGAACCTACATTCAAAATTTCAAGTGTCTAGGACCATTATTTAAGGAAATATAAAAGGTACCAAAGGTACATTTTTTTACCCTCTTTACCCCCTTAGAATCAACATTGGCAAAAATCCAGCCTTATTGGACCTATATTCCGGGAGGTGAACATACAGTCCAAATTTCAAGTTTCTGTGACTATTAATTCAGGAGATTTAAAAAGTGCCAAAAGTACAGTTTTTTACCCTTTTTACCCCCTTAGAATCAACATTGGCAAAAATCCGGCCTTACTGGATCTATATTCCAGGAGTTGAACATACAGTCCAAATTTCAAGTCTCTGTGACCATTATTTCAGGAGATATAAAAAGTACCATCAACATTGGCAAAAATCCGGCCTTGCTGGATCTATATTCCGGGAGGTGAACATACAGTCCAAATTTCAAGTCTCTATGACCATTATTTCAGGAGATATAAAAAGTACCAAAAGTACAGTTTTTACCCTTTTTACCCCCTTAGAATCAACATTTGCAAAAATCCAGCCTTAGTGGATCTATATTCCGGGAGGTGGACCTACAGTCCAAATTTCAAGTCTCTAGCTTCAGCGGTTTGGGCTGGGCGATGATGAATGAGTATGTCGGTCAGTCAGTCAGTCACATTACTCTTTTATATGAGGAGTTCCGTTTTAGACTTAAATTTTGAGTTAAAAAAGATGTGATTTTTGTTTTGATGGCACATCGATGAAAGTTGGCATAAATATTAGATGCTATTTAAGAATAAGAAATTCGTTCGCGTCAATTAAATCGCGCAAGGGGGTCAAAAGTTATGGCGGTTTTAAGATTTAGCGGTTTTAAAAATCTTAAAAATATTTTAAAGATTTTATTTTCTACACATTTGTTGCATGCGTTATTAAAACATGTCAGGATATATCATTTCTTCTAAAATATATGATATAAATTTAACCCTTTAATGACCAAACGATTTAAAAAAAAATATCTAAGTACCTAAAATCGCGATTAATTCGCGGTAAAAGAAAAGTTTCACAATTTTTTATAACATATTTAGGCAATACGCGTTGGTATTACTGAAGAAAATCACGGAAAATCGTATCATTGTACCAGTAGTTAAAAAAAATCGGTGATGCTTTTTTATAACAAGAAAATTTAATATGGTCCAAAAAATCTATAATCATCAAAATTTTTTAACCCGCCTCTGATTTTATGATGACACATCAAGTGGGCTTTCATTTAAAAAAAATTTCATCCGATTTCGTGTAAAGCCTTGGATGTGCCAGATCAAAACAGGTTTAGATAAAATCATCGCGCTTTCCGCTCAGAATGGCTTAAAGTAAAAAGTCAAAAAGCAAATCAGTTCTACTCGTTAAGGCACGTCCTTTGGTGTATTAAAATGAACATGATGCATTAATTGCTACTAAAAAAAATGGGAAACAGATTTGCAAATTTCGCACAATTTTCAAAAATGCCATAAAATTTTTGCAATTTATTTTTTATAAACCCGCCAGTGATTTTTTTATGTAAACTCACAAAAAACTCGGTTTACGCAAGAGTCCACCAAATTTCGAATGAAACCGCGAATGTGCCTCGCAAAAAACTGGTATTTTTAAAAAATTACGTTTTTTCTTGCGAACTTTGATCTGCTGAAACTCCTTAACTATTCGTGGCACATTAACGGGATTAATTCCAAAATGTTAAGAATTACAACAGCTACCAACTCTAGTTCAACTTTTTTCATTTTATAGAGGGGGTCGAAATCCCTGATCAAAAAACCTCGAAAATTTAAAAACTCTTAATTTTTGGTTTCAAAATTTAACCGTCTTATAACTTCTTACCAAGCGATGAAGCATCTATCAAACCAACATTAAAATAATCTCTTATATGTACTGACTTTGTGTTATGCCGGAAAAGATTGAAATATAAGGAGAACTTAAAAAAAAAAGCGAAAGAATGTAAAAACTATGGATTATTTCAAGCCATTTTTATCGATTTTTCAACTTTAACCCTCTGTAACTTTTACGGATAAAGTGGGGTAATCCTTAAACATTGCTCAGTGGTGGTTCAAGGTCTTGTTTACACAACTGCATTTACAGTTTTTCTTAATTCCAAAAACTGCCGGTTTTTTATAACATTTATTTCAGTTTCACTGAGTTGAAATTTAAAAAAGATTTCTTGATATATATGGGGCATTCCATGCCAAATCACTCACTTTTAGGCCCGACCCCCTTCGATTAATTTTATTTTTGGATATGTTTTAGTACGTATTAAATGCAACTTCCAGCCAAATTTTCAGCCTTTTATACCAAGGTGGTGTTGAGTAATCAATTTTTCAAAATGGCGATTTTTTCCAAAAAATGAAAAAATTTAAATTTTCAATCAATTTTGACCAGTAAAAAATATAGATATATTAAAAAAAGATGGACAACATTTTGTTGGTAGTTAAATGTAGTTTTAGAAAAAAAATATGAAAAATTATTCGAAGTAATTATCACTTGTTTTTTGTCGTATAAAAATTAAATCGACTTTTTGAAAAAGTCCGAAACCTTCGATTTTTTTTTTAAAATGTCAAAAAGCTCTACTCTAAATTACGCAACTTTTAAGTCGTAATTCGAGATGTGATCGTAATTCGTTCTATTTTTATTCAAATTTTGAAAATTGCACTTTTTTTTTTTTGACTCTGGTTTATTTTATATGGTGCTCCAAAAAAAATAATTTGGTAAATATTCACCGTAACTTCCCCTAGATATATTAACTTGGGTGTAAAAATACGTCTCAGAAAATTTTAGGATGATCGGACATGGGTAAGGCGTGCTGCATCGGCTTTGAAGTTTGAAAATCGGATTACAAGGGAAAATATGCATTTTTTTCTGTTTTCTTAATTTTTTTGGTATTTTAAGTTAATTTTGAATTCAAATGGTTACAGAATTGAAATGTAGAGTAAAATGTCTCTCTATTAAGGTCAAAAAAACCGAAATCGGTTTAAAATCAGCCAAGTTATTACAACTTCCCCAGGCATCTAACGTGTGGCAGACAACTTGATTAATCAATACAATCCGATTTTTGAAATTCATTCAAATTTTCTACTGTAATAACATTTTTTTATTCTTCAAGTTCAAATGTTATTAGATGACAAGTATTTTTCATATTGTGTTTTGCTAACATTTTTTAAATTAGTGCTAAAAATGCCTGCATTTTCCACACCCTTTTGAAATCTCTATTTAAAAAAAAAAATATTTTTTTTGTTTTAAAATTTGGAAAAGTCAAAAAAATATTACATTGAAACATGAATAATGAAAAAATGTTATTACAGTAGAAAATTTCAATAAATTTAAAAAAAGGGCCTCGTATTTTTTAATCAAGTTGTATGGCACACGCTAGATGCCTGGGGAAGTTGTAATAACTTGGCTGATTTTCAACCGATTTTAGTTTTTAGTACCTTATTAGAAAGGCATTTTACTCCACATCATAATTCTGTAATCACTTGAATTAAAACTTAACTTAAAATACCAAAGAAATTGCGAAAACAGAAAAAAAATCATATTTTTCCTTGTAATCCGTTTTTTAAACTTCAAGGACCATGCTAAGCGCCTTACACATGTCCGATCGTCCCAAATTTTTGTGAGACGTATATTTACCTCCAAATGAATATATTTAGGGTAAGTTAGGGTCAGTATCTACCATTTTTTTTTTTTTTGAGCTCCATATAAAATAAATCAGAGCCAAAACGTAAAAGGTGCAATTTTAAAAATTAAAAAAAAAATAGAAAGAATTGTGATCACATCTCGAGTTATGGCTTAAAAGTTGCATAATTTAGAGTAGAATTCTTATAGTATTTTACAAAAAAATCGAAGGTTTCGGACTTTTTCAAAAAGTCGATTTTAATTTTGAAACGTCAAAAAATAAGTGATAATTACTTCGAATAATTTTTTCACATTTTTTTTCTAAAACTACATTTAAATACCAACAAAACGTTGTCCAACTTTTTTTAAAATATCTATATTTTTTACTGGTCAAAATTGATTGAAAATTTAAATTTTTTCATTTTTTGGAAAAAATCGCCATTTTGAAAAATTGATTACTCAACACCACCTTGGTATAAAAGGCTGAAAATTTGGCTGCAAGTTGCATTTAATACGTACTAAAACATATCCAAAAATAAAATTAATCGAAGGGGGTCGTGCCTAAAAGTGAGTGATTTGGCATGGAATGCCCCATATAGATTAAGGTGGGACATTGTTTTTTTTTTTTTATTTAATTTGTTTGACAAAATGAAGTTCAACTTGTAAATGGGTATGGACAGCTCTTTTTTCCAATTTTTAATGACTTTTTGATTTTTTTATTTACATTTTGAAAAATTATTCCATTTCAAATAGCTTTTCTAAAATGTTCCGCGACATATTCCCAAACTTGGGACGCCAAAATGTTCGTTGGTTTACTAGCTTTCGGATTGACCTGCCCGCTTTTGCCAGTTTTTTCCTCTGCGTTTAAAATATCAACAGAAAGGGAGATGAACAAATCTAAAATTGTTAAAATTAGCATTTTTTAGCCTTTTTAAATTTAGCCTTTTTTAAATTAATTTTATGAATTAACAATTTTTAAGTAGTTCCGAAAGTACAAACATTTGTTTTTCTATATTAACACCGGATAAAATAAAACCCGGTTGCACAAAAACCCGAATACACAAAAAACCGGTTTTGAAAAAAAACCCGCTTACACGAATAGTTTTTTATCGTATTAAAATTTGTTTTCAATACATTAAAAAAAAAATACCCGGCTAGGCGGTACAGACAGTTTTTGAAAGACTGTGGAACTTTTGATAACGATGAGTTAAAAAAAGGGGAAGATTTATGTAAACGGGCACAATCGGGAAAGTTTTTTGTAAAGTGGGTATAAAAAGGATAATTCTGGCCCAGGCAGTTTTTTGAAAGGCCGTGGAACTTTTGATGACGATCAGTTTAAAAAAGGGGGTTTTCAAAAAAAAAATATTTTTTTTCCAATTTTTTCTAAACTCTTTTTTTTAATTCATTTTTTTAAAACGGGCACAAGCGGGCAACTTTTTTGGAAAGTGCGGATAAAAAGGATAATTCTGGATCATACAGTCCATCTCCACCATCTCCATTTTCCATCTCCTATTCAAATACATAAACAAAAGACAAGTGTCTTTTCATTTCTTTCATCTATAACATCTGTAAATATTATTAAAAATGAAGTGTCCACCCTGAAATAGTTTCCTTGTAGGTCCGATTCCAAAAAGTTTCAAAACACTTTTTTATTACCCTAAAATAGGCTTATATTCTGAATTTCAAAAAAATCTGTTAACATTTACGACCTGTAGAGACTTTTGGCCAAAAAACCTACCATCTCGGCCCAGTGTGGAGTGGAGGGTAATCCCGTTTTAAACTTTTAAATACAATTTTTTAAGAAAAACAAGATTTTTCGTAAACAAAAAATATTTTGCGGAAAAAATTCAAAATGTCATGTTTTGTAAGTATTAATTTGACTAATTTGAATGTGCATACATTTAAAAATTGTAGCAAAAGTATAAAAAAATATTTATTTTCTATTTGGGCATCAAAGTTTTAAATCGCAAATATCGCGATTACGATTGCTAACTTCAAAAATCGGCAAGCACCATTGAAATCAGCATACTCGAATTTACTTTCCCAGTAGGGGGCACAGCTAGTTAAAAACAAGTAAGAAAATTATAGTCGGTCAAGACCGACCATATAATACCCTACACCAGAGTTTCCCGGAAAATGGGTCCCAAGTTTAAACATGGACTGAATATATCTATATTTTGTCAAATCTTTAATAAGTGTAAAAAGCACTCACTAATCAAATTTGAGTGGAATAGGCTTCTTTTTGTTGACAATAAATCGCTTCAACTGAATATCGGGCGAAATTTCCACATGATAGTCAGATTTGATAAGGTTATTAAAGTACGCTATTAACATACACAAACTGAGTTTTAATTAAATATTTTCTATTTTCATGAAATTTGAGGGAATTATGTGAAAATCGGGAAGGTGGTTTGTATGGCGGCTACTAGAAGAAGTGGCCCGATTTCTTTAAGATTCGGAATGATGATTTGTGTGGATAAAACATGATTATCTGCCAAGTTTCGAAAATATACCTATTAAAATGCGGCTATTAGAGTCATTTGAGTCAAAACTAAAGAGGACCTTTGTATGGGTGCTAGGTCTAAATATGGACCGATTTTTTCCAATTTCAATAGGCTTCGTCCTTGGGCCAAAAGAAGCTTAATTTTCCAATTTCACGGACGGACAACGCTAAATCGACTCAAAAAGTGATCCTAAGTCGATCGGTATTCTAAAAAGTGGGTCTAGGAGCAATATTTCGGGTAGTTACAAATATCAGCACAAACTCATTATAACCTGTACCACAGTGTGGTGTAGGGAATAAAAACGTGTCAAATTCGAACACGGTGTAATTTGTTTACTAGAATTATTTCTAATATTATAATAAAATTTCTCCATCACCATGTAAATCGAGGGAAAATTGTTAATCTAAATTGTTGCATTAAAAAAAAAATCATTTTCATTCTAGAAAAATAATATAGAAAATTTTAGATGCAACGGAGCGTATGATGAACATTTAATTGAAATCAGAAAAAAATAAATAAACGAATAAAGCGTATATTTTTAAACCAACTGCATTTTCTCTAAGAATGTTATAGAAAGTCAAGCCGCAGCATATTAAAACAATAATAAACCATTAATTCAGAAAATTTTATAAAAAAAAAATATTTATTCAAATTGAAAACTTGATGTTTATATAAAAATCATTCATATGCATCATAGAATTTTCTATAAACAGCAAGCAGTTTAATTTTTTTTTTTTTGTTTCTACTAAATCATTGCTTTTCTGTAAAGGTTTTTTTTTGCTGTATTTAACACTTTTGACGTACACTTTTTCACTTGACTAGCGTTCTTTTGTTTTTTTTAACCGACGAGAAATTTGGTTTTTGCTTTTAATAAAATTTAACAAAAGCGCGATTGTTACGTTATATATAGTACTAGCTCGCCCGCCGGAACTTCGTTACCGGTTATGTTAAATACCGGATAATAGAAGGATCAGGATTACCCTACCGATTTAAAAAAATAGTCTTTGTTTTATTTAATTGTGGACGCTTAAGTCTTTCATAAAATAATATTTCATTGAATAACTTAAACAATAAAATTTGAATAATTTCGGTGATACGTTGTCATGTTCGTTCTGGTGAAAAGATTTTGACAATTTTCGAGCCCTTATGTCGGGATTTTGGATCTTGAGTGAATAAATATTTCAGTGAAAAAAGAAATTGGAATAAAAAAAATGTGGGTAAAAAGACATATAGAGAGAGAAAATATGGAGTTAAAAAGTGTAATAAGAAAAATTTTAGTAAAAAGTATCTTTCTATATTGTTCCCCGCTCTATTCCATTTCGTTCCCCGTTCTACTCCATTTCAATCTCCATGCAAGTTTCATTCCTCTCCATATAATATGCGTTACAGAAATAAAAAGTGCTATTGTATTTATCTTATAGATATAAAAATACCATTTTAAACCACTTGTACAAATTTAGGTACCCCTTTTCGCCCTGTCCATCTCTTGGGTGTTATTTCGGCTGGAGGATACTGTGCGTCAAATTTTAAGTTTCTAGGCTTTAATATATAGATAGGTACAAATAACCATTTGCCACCTTTTCCACTTAAAATTAAATTTTCCACAAACTTTTTTTTTTCTGAACCGTTTCAAGAAATATAAGAAGTACCAAACTTACACTTTTTTATGCCCTTTACGACTCTTAGAAACAGAATTTCCTAAAAGTACTTTTTCCAAAATATTTTTTCACTAAAGATTACAGCATTCAAATTTTCACTGCCTAGGATCATTATTTCAAGAAGTATAAAAAGTATAAAAAACAGTTTTATACACCTCTAGAAACGAAATCTTTTAAAAAAACTTTAGCATAGCAGATTGTTTTTTTTTTTTTCACCGAAGGACCCCACATTCCAAAATTCAAGCTTCTAAGACAATTATTATGGAACAAAAAAAAAAGTACCAAAATTACACTTTATTACCCCCGTTAGAAACGGAATTTCCAAAAAGTACTTTTTCCAGTATATTTTTTCTTCACCGAAGAACAACATTACAAATTGCAATTATCTAGGAATATTAAAAGTACAAAAAGTATACTTTTTAACCCCGTTAAGAAACGGAATTTCCAAAATTTTGGTTTTCACCGAAGAATTTTACATCCAAAATTTTAAGTTTCTAGAACCATTACGTCAGAAAGTATCAAAATTACAGGAAGTACACTTTTTTAGCCTTTTTACCCTACTAAGAAGCGGAATTTCCAAAAAGTATTTTTTCCAGAATGTTTTTTACCAAATGATCCAGCATTACAAATTTCAAGATTCTAGGGTCATTACTACCGGAAATAAGAACGTACGTAAAGTTTAAAATTTTACCCCCCCCCCTAAGAAAAGGAAATTTCAAAAATTACTTTTTCCAGAATTTGTTTTCACTTAAGGATCCTACATTGCAAATATCAAGTTTCTATGATCATTATTTCAGGATATATAAAAACTACCATAAGTACTATTTTTACCCCTTAAGAAAAGGAATTTTCAAAAAGTACTCTTCCTGGAATGTTTTTTTTGCAAAAGGTAATTTTTACAAAAGGTAATTTTTATAAAAGGTACATTTTATTAAAGGTACTTTTATTAAAAGATACTTTTTATAAAAGGTACTTTTTGTAAAAAGTACTTTTTGTAAAAGATACTTTTTATAAATGGTACTTTATATAAAAGGTACTTTTAATAAAAAGTACTTTTTAAAAAAGGTACTTTTTATAAAAGGTACTTTTTATAAAAGGTACTTTTTATAAAAGATACTTTTTATAAAAGGTACTTTTTATGAAAGGTACTTTTTATAAAAGGTACTTTTTATAAAAGGTACTTTTTATAAAAGGTACTTTTTATAAAAGGTACTTTTTATAAATGGTACTTTTTATAAAAGGTACTTTTTATAAAAGGTACTTTTTATAAAAGGTACTTTTTATAAAAGGTACTTTTTATAAAAGGTACTTTTTATAAAAGGTACTTTTTATAAAAGGTACTTTTTATAAATGGTACTTTTTATTAAAGGTACTTTTTATAAAAGGTTCCCCTAAGAAACGCATTTCCAAAAAGTACTTTTTCCAGAATGTTTATTTCATGGAAGGATCCTACATTCCAAATTTCAAGTTTCTATGACCATAATTTTAAGAAATAAAATAAAGTACCAAAAGTTCACTTTTTACCTCTTTTATGCCCCTTAAAATCAACATTTTCAAAAAGTACCTTTCCATATTGTTTTTTTACCAAAGGATCCTACATTCCAAATTTCAAGTTTATATGACCATTATTTCAGTAAATAAAAAAAAAGTACCAAGAGTACACTTTTTACCCATTTTACCCCCGTAGAATCAACATTGGCCAAAAACCAAGCCTTTGTGGATCTTTTTCTTGGAAGGTGAACCTACATTGCAAATTTCAAGTTTCTAGGACTATTATTTAAGGAAATATAAAAGGTACCAAAGGTACAGTTTTTTACCCTTTTTACCCCCTTAGAATCAACATTGGCAAAAATTCAGCCCTAGTGAACCTATTTTCTGGGAGGTGAATCTACATTCCAAATTTCAAGATTCTAGGACCATTATTTAAGGAAAGATTAAAGGTACCAAGAGTATAATTTTTTACCCATTTTACCCCCTTAGAATCAACATTGGTAAAATTCGAGCTTTAGTGGATCTATATTCCAGGATGTGAACATAGAGTCCAAATTTCAAGTCTCTGTGACCATTATTTCGGGAGATATAAAAAGTACCAAAAGTACAGTTTTTTACCCGTTTTACTCCCTTAGAATCAACATTGGCAAAAGTCCAGCCTTAGAGGATCTATGTTCGGGGAGGTGAACATACAGTCCAAATTTCAAGTCTCTATGACCATTATTTCGGGAGATATAAAAAGTACCAAAAGTACAGTTTTTTACCCTTTTTACCCCCTTAGAATCATCACTGGCAAAAATCCAGCCTTAGTGGATCTATATTCCGGGAGGTGAACCTACAGTCCAAATTTCAAGTCTCTAGCTTCAGCGGTTTGGGCTGGGCGATGATGAATCAGTCAGTCAGTCAGTCATTCATTCACTCACTCACTCACCCAACTCTTTTATATATATAGATTAAGGGTAGACAAAGTTTTTCTGATAACTGTCACTAGAATACTTTTTGTTTTGAAAGGGGTTGGGATTATGCGACATTTTTTGTTGGAACAAAAATTGTCAGCTGTTAATAGGACTGTCAGTCATGGTGATTTATCGCCAATTTGGTATTTCATGCGGGCCTAAAGACAAACAATTTCATTTTGGGATTTTTTGGGAGACCCCAAAATATATTTATTCAGAACTTGTGCTTTTTTTTTTTCAATATTTAAGGCTAAACTTTATGTAACAAACAATTTTTTTGAAAAAGTCATAAGAACTTTTTAACAAAAACCTCTGTTCCAAGCAGCAGAAAAATTGCACTTTTTAAGCCATATGAGAAATTTTTTTTTTATTATACTTCGAATCATCCGAAAAATCTTAAATTGTTAAAAGCGTTCCAATAGTTTTCGAAATATCGCTATTTAAAATTTTAAAATGGCGTCTTCAAAATTTCTTTTTCTTGACCCTTTCATAGAGCTTGAGAAATTTTTTTATTAAAACTCAATTTGAGCCAAATCCGATAAATATTAACCCGTGCACTGTGGCTGAAATCAATGATCTAGCGGCGTTTAAGTCAAAATTAAAAAATTAAAATTGATAAATGTTTTGAACTTTATCGATTACCTATACTTTACAGAGAAAATTTGACTTTTAACTTTTGTTTTGCTCTAAATATTTGTACAGCTGTATGCTGTCAAATATACATTTTCTGAGGCAAGTGCCTGAAAGAAATTTGGCGCCTAATTAAGCAGTGAATTTTTTTCTGGCACTTTTAAGTCAATTGTCTATAAATTTTGAGCTTAAAAGTTTTAATTAAAAGTAAAAGGTATGTTTTAACACAAACATAAATGTTTATGGCCTGTGTGTATCTAGTTTAATAGTGCATTATAGAAGTAGACATTTGTGATATAAACTATAGTTTCATGGACTGCAACTTTTAAAATTCGATCGTATTCGGTCCAAATTTTGTTTTGTTTATTAATTTGGGTTATTGTTGTTGTGATGTTCCAGTATTGAATGCTAATTCCCGCAAGTTGTTCGGTTTTTTTGGGTCCGGCCGTCTGTCTAAATAAACGGTGTAAACGCGTTACAGAAATTTAAGTTTTTTTTTTCTCGCAAGAACAAAACCTATTAAATTTTGGAAAAATCGATCCACGTAAAGACGTAGCTCGCATGTCCCCTTCACGTTTTACTGGATAACAATAATATTTTAACAGATATCCTAATGAAATTCGACAGATAAATGTTTTTTGTATTCATAAATAATCGCTGTAAATTAAATTATAATAGCCAATATGCATTAGGTTTTTTTATTTTACATTTTTTAATTTAGCGCCGCTAGATTGGGTACTTCGGCCACTGTGCCGTGGCGACCTTCGATCAAAGTTTTGGATTTAAAAAAAATTTACACCAAAATTTTGAATATTTGAAAAATTAAAATATCTTGCAATACAATACATATTTTTATTTATTGATATCAACAATTTTCAGAAATCGGTTAAGCGATTTTCGAGATATCGCACTTTTAAAATTTGTCAAAAAATTTCCTACGTTCAAAAAATTAAAAAAAAAAAATCTCAAAATTTTCCATTGATTATTTTATAGAGATTAAGATAAACTTTAATTTAATCATAACCCATGGTGCCCTCTAATCAAAATTTGAAGTTTTTGGTAAAAAATATTAAAAAAAAAAAAATTGGTCGAAGGGCTTAATGGGTTAAAATGGACAGATTTTTCTCAAATTAAAATAAAAGTATGTATCAAGCTGTGTTATAGGGTCAAGAAAATTAAGCTTAGTTTAGACCGATTTTAAAATTTTTTTTGCTAGTCGTGTTCACCGCATTGAATAAATATGATGTATCGCAATATTGCCTTTTAGATAGTTTTTTTTTATAATTTTTTTAATCGGAAACCGTGACTTGCACGAAAGCACTAATAATATCAATATTGTGGATAATATTATGAAGATTTAAATTTTTGAAAAAATAAATTAACAAAAATTTTTTTAAATATTGGAATGACCTTTTTTCCTAGCAAGGACACCATAGATTTCCAAAAACCAAATTTTATATTAGAACTAGAATGTCCTTTTAGCTTTGTTAAAATTGCAGAGAGGTGTTTTTTTCCAATTGTTGAGCAATAAATTTTCAAAGTTTGTTGGAAAGCTAAATATTTAATTTTTTGCAATTTTGCATTTTGTTTTAAATTTTAGATTTTTCAAAATGAGTATGAAAATTTTTGATTTTTTGATCATTATTTCGGAAGAAATAACAAAATACCAAAGTACCCAGCAAAAAAAGAGCTTACCATTCACTACAAAATTCACCACAACTTATGAACCAGATGTACTTCTTCTTCAGCTGAAACACTGATGAATTTTATATGGGCGTGACACACAATATCACTAGTGTTTAGTATGTACATATATATTAACATCTTTATCACAACTTCTGAAGTAGTGATCGGGATGTTAATATAACTTGACCTTTTGGAAGTGCTTTTTTCATCACTTCTTTAGAAGTATATATTTCTTGGCATTTTGGATGTGATTATGTAATTTTTATATGGTGATTTAGAAGTGATTTTTTCATCACTTCTTGATAAGTACATATTTCATGACTTTTTGGGATTGATTTTAAGATTTTTTTTTTTAGTATTTACACTAATAATAATCAAAACCAAAACGATATTTTAAACAATGTTTAATATTTATTATGTAATATTTAGACTTGAAATGGTTAAGATTAAATCGATGTTTTTAATAATTTAGTTTAATTATTAATTAAATGTGGATGTATATATTTTTCTAGTGTTTTTCATGCGCTTAATCCGAATCTGGCCTTAGAAGTGATTTATCTTATTTTGAGATATTTAGATTTTCGATTGACAGTACTGCATAAACTCAGATATTCGCAATGTTCGGGACCTTATAAAACCGAGAATTATTTTATGATGTATAATTAGTTCAGCACATCTAAAAATAATTCACTTATTCTTCAAATTACTTTTGCAATCCTTAAGATATCTTTTTTCATTACGGAGATATCGACCGATAAAATTATTACAATTTCGGCCCTAAAAAATAAAAGAAAACAAATTTGAAAACCAACCAATTTGTCTTGTTGATATATAATAGTACCGAATTCGAAACTCTATTAGAGGTGCATCTAAGCCCGGCATCAATTTGGGTATCAATTTTAGGGTAAATTTTCAGGGTGCCATACAAAAAATCTTTATTTGGGCTAACATTATAGAGCTTCGCCATATCGGATAAAGATTTATTTTAAATAAAATTAATAAAATTATTAAAAGTAGATAGAGTTCTTAGTTTTATATTCAATTAAAATTTTTATTAGTCGGTTAACCGAATAAATTAAATTTATCCGATTATTAACCGATTAAATCTCAACCCCGCACTCAGAAAATTATGTAAGTTACACTCAAAAAATTATGTTAGTAAAATCAACTGAAAATGTCAGTTAAAATAACTACTTTGTAGGTTGTTTTGGGGTCAACTACTTTTTCAGTTAAATCAACTAACAATGTTAATTATTTTAACTGACAAAAAACAACTGACTTATGTAGTAAAAATTACTTACATTTGTAGTCAAAACAACTAAAATGTAGTAAAAATAAAATAATCAATACATATTATTTTTTTTCAAAACATTTTTCAAAAAAAAAATTGAAGACCAAATTTTTTCCAAGTTTTTTTTAAAAAAAAAAGTTGTGAAAAAAAAAAAACGAAAATTTTTATTTTTTGGAAAAAAACTTTGAAAATTTTTCAGAGATAAAAAAAATAAGATTAACTACTTTAAATAACTGTTACTACATCACAGTACTTTTTTGTTAGTTGTTCAAAAAAACGACTTAAAATAACTAACAGAAATAGTTGTTTGATATTTTTCATACAAAAGCAACTGACTTTGTAGTTGAAAACAACTAACTACTGTAAAATATACAAATAACTAACATGTAGTAACTTACATAATTTTCTGAGTGTACTACATGTTAAATATTTGTATATTTTACAGTAGTTAGTTGTTTTCAAATTTACATAACAAATTCGCTTTTGCGGCATATCAAGTTAATTCATTTATAAAATTTAACTTTTTATTAAATCAGATAAAATTATAAAAAAAAACAAGTAGAAAAGTTAAATTCGACTTGGCCGAATCTATGAATACCCTCCACAATGCCCTTTTTAAGTGATAGTAAATTTTCTAACGTGAAAAAAATAAAATTTTTGGTTAGAAATATTTTATTTTGTGTAAAAAAACTTTTATTTTATTAATTTAAAAAAAAAAAAAAATTACTAATTTTTTTTTTTAAGTGTAAATTTTTTTTTTGAGTGTAAATTTTTTTTTGTGTGTAAAATTTTTTTTGAGTGTATTTTTTTTTTGTTTTAGTGTAAAAATATTTTTGTGTGACAAAAATACCTTGTAAAATATTTTTTTGACTTACAAATGTTTTTAAAACATGTTTAACGGGTTTTCATGAATTTAAGGTGAAACTAATCTGAAATTTACGGTTTTGCTAATAACTTTTGAACCGCTCGACCGATTTGGCCGAAATTTAAAACAAACCAGATCCGAGGAACGACAAATATATTTGCCACACCGTGTGTTTTATCTCGTAAATTCCAGAAAAACCCTTGCCGAAATTCACTCATTTGCTTATAACTTTTGAACCACTGGACCGATTTCGCTGGATTGCAATACCAACCTGACCAGGTAAATGCCCAACATATATGCCAAACTTCAGGAGCCTCCGTAAAGTCTTTCAAAAGTTAGCGTGTTTTCAACAGACAGACAGACAGACGGACGGACGGACGGACATCGCTAGATCGTCTTAAAATCGATCGAGGATCATGAATATATACACTTTATGGGGTCCTAGACCAATATTTCGAGGTGTTACAAACGGAATGACAAACTTATATATACCCTCTATCACTAGAGTGCACAGAGGGCCAGACAGATCGATTTCCGGCCAAAAGTCCTTATTTGTAAATTCACAAAAAATTTTTACCAGTTTGTTGGGCATATATAGAAGCAGGTTTTCTGAACTTATCTTTATGATCCAATTATACCCTTTCCTTTGACAGGTCTTCAAAGTAAAAAAAGTTAGTAAAAAATTTTTAAAAGTTGAGATACTTTTTTAATTTTTTTTTCCAAACTTCTATTGCTAATGTTTAACTTTTTGTTTGCGTGGTTCAACCTTATATATAAGCCTTTGTAACGAAAATAACACGGACAAATATAACTCATTTGCCTGGCAGCATTTCGCGTTTTTTGTGAAAAAAAGTTATAATTTTTTAGATATTTACCTCGCGCCGAAAAAATCCTCAGCGATCCTCAGTTCGATACAATCGGTCTATATTTTTTTTGATACAGAATGGATCCATATCTTTCGAAAAAAGTTGCCCAAACTTGCTCGAAATGATAAATGGCGAAATTACAGCTATATATGCAGTGGTTCGAGATTTGTTTTTAAAAAAATAATTTAACCCAAAATAATGTTTTACGGCTTGAATAGTTTTTTTATCGTCAGAGAGTGCCTGAAGTGTAGGAAAAAAAAAAGAATTTACGTTTCTAGTTTTTTTGTAGAATTATGGAAAATATCAGTTACACCATTTCCAATTAAATTCAAAGATTTTTTATTGAATTTCCAAAAAAATAAAAAAAGTGAATTATTTGTCGTCAAATTATTCACTATTATAAATTGTCGTCACAAATAAGTCATTTACACCATTTCCATATTTATATCAAAAATAAAAAATAATATATATAAAAATTATGTGCGTAGATTTAACTTCAGACACTCTTAATACTCTTAAAACTAATTTTTAGTTAGATCAGACAAAGTTAACAAATCTAGTCTCCATATTGTTTCCGCCATATTGAATTTTATCAGTTCGATTTTAAGGTAACAGACCCGGAAATTTACTAGGTCACACTTTCAGCTAGCTTCAACAAAGAAAAGGAATATAACTGTTTTTTAATTACTTGTAACAAACTTTACTAAGCATATTTAGTCCGCCATTTTGTTTTTCAAAATTCACACCAGTAATTCTGATTCAGTAATTCCATGACCCCCTTAAAACAAAATTTGAGTTAAATCGGAAAATTATTAAAAAAATTTGTCCGCCATATTGGATGCGCCATTTTGATTTTTTTAGTTTTTAGTTAAATTTTGAGATCAGCGACCCCGAAATACTTTAGAAGCACATTTTCAGCCGGATCCAACAACGATAAAGACTTTTGGCCGGAGTTGCATCATTCTTTAAACTTTAAGAAGCAAGTTTAGTCCGCCATTTTGTTTTTCAAAATTCGGAGTAACAATTCTTATTCAGTAACTCCAAGACCCGCATAAAACAAAATTTGAGTTCAATCGGACAATTTAAAAAAAAAATTGTCCGCCATATTGGATCCACCATTTTGATTTTTTTGGTTTTTAGCTAAATTTTGAAATCAGCGACCTCGAATTCCTATAGAAGCACATTTTCAGACGGATCCAACAACGATAAAGACTTTTGGCCGGAATTGGATCATGCTGGCCCTCTGTGGAATGGAGGGTATAAAAAATATTCAACAAAACAAATCCAATACTTAAGTGCCACAAATTTGTACTTTTCAATTGCATTTGTAAACACATATGAAAATGGTACTTCTAAATCATTGAGGAAAGAACTGGTGAAAGTTGTTATTATTGGCATTTTTTTAGCAGTTTTGGAAGTGCTTATAAAAGTTCTTCTTATGGAATATGAAGATCGGCACATATAGCTACTATGTATGCAGTGAATCACTTATTCTTTTTGCACCACTTCGATTTTTTTTTGCTGGGTATTAACACTATTTTGCACCGTTTTGTTCTCCTAGAGTCTTAAACTGTGTGTAGACTTGAGTGATTTTAAAATCACTATGTGATTTTTCATCGAAAAAAATCATCTTAAATTAGGGTTTGCAAATAACGGCAGTTTTCCTTAACCGCGGTTACGGTTAAAAATCAAGCGATTAACCGCGATTAACGGTTTACCGCAATTTTTTAAAATAATTTTAATTTAATTATTTTTTGATTAACAAAAATGTGTAAAATGTAGACAGCGGAGGGTATAGCTTTTGGGTTTTGGTAGAAGAAAGCACAGACTAATACAGAAACGACACTCATGACAGATGTCAAAAAATAAACTTGCATCATATGCATAGTTTTTTTTTTGTTTTGTTCTACTAATTAGGTTAGAATGGGAATGCTAATGTAACGCTCCATAAGAAAATTAGATGCCAGATCGGTTTTTGTTGTTTCACTCACTCCTAATTAGTAGAAAGTGATTTTTTATTTAAGTCTTAAATTTCAGTATTTTTCTTGAAAAAGGTTCAGTCGCTGAGAATGTTTTTCCGTAACAAAAGTCTCAGATTCTAAGATTTTTTTTCTGTAGAAAAAAATAAATTTTTTCTGTAGAGAAAGTCTCAGATTCTGAAATATTTAATAGAAAAATATTTAGAATCTGAGGAATATTTTCTAAATAAAAAGTCTTAGACTTTGAGGCGTATTTTTGTTAGAAACTGTCTCAGAATTTATTGTACAGAAAATTAGGATTCTAAAATACTTTCGCAATAGAAAAAGTTTAAATATTATTATGCATTTTTTTGTATTTATACTTTTTTATTATTCTTTGTGTCGTTTTCATTGTTTTTAAAAAAAAAAAAAAACTTTTTTTCCCTTCAAATTGTATGTGAATTATATTAACCGTAACCGCAGGATTTTTTATGTGGTTACGGTTAAATAGTGCGGTTAACCGCGGTTACGGTTACGATTAAAACTGCATTGTAAACCCCATCTCAAATTGTACTAGCATTAAGAATTTGTGTTTTTTCGCATATTGTTCGTAAAATAATCTCAACTTACCACGGTAAGACCTAGTAGTGGAACGTGAATTTAATTTCCGGTACTTTTTATACCCTCCTCTCTGTGGTAAAGGGCACACACAGAAAACAAATTTGCTAATTTCCGACTGAAGTTCCTAGACCCACACTCGACTACACTGATCAACTCAGAATCACTTTTTTAATCGATTTAGCGATGTCCGTCCGTCTGTCCATGTAAACTTCTGCGCAACCGATTTGGCTGAAGGCAGTAGCCTTTTAAATTTGGAAACAATCGGTCCATGTTTTGACCTAGCTCCTACACTAAAAAAAAAACTGTAATGTTAGCAAAAAAAGCTTGTAAACCTACAAGAAAATTTGCTGATTTGAACCCACAATTTTTTTGGTAAAGTTAGCAAAAATGTTTTGCCAAAAATTAGTTAACTGCAATTTTTTTTATTTCAACTTAGTTCAGACACATTTGACGACCCCATTGGGTTCGGACCCGATAGGTCCAGCCCCCGATGGGCCTAGACCTAGATGGGTTCCTTAAAAATCGTCATAGTTTTTGATCCAAAATTTGTGTCCGTTTCGCTCTACCTTTCTTAGTTTTTGAGATACGTGATTTTAGGGGACCACTGAGGTTTTGAGAATTACAAAACTCGATAACTTCAAAAGTATTACTTTGAGAGCTTTTGATTATTTTGCGGTCTTGTTCTACGTGTTGAGAGCTACAAAAATGCTTTTGGAGTTTTTGTTTTGTCGGCAATATTTACCGCGATATGAGCATTTTAAAATTTTCGGGAATGCTAACTATTTTGAATCCAAAGTTAGGACCCATTATTATCCACACATGTGAAGAGGACCGGCGATACTATACTAGAGCCCGAGAACCAAAAATGGCCTCCATTTTGCTCTATCTGGCTTAGTTTCCGAGATAGAGCCATTTCAAGTTTTCTGAAAATAAAAAAAAATTTACCGTTTATTTTTGCTAATATTAGCAAAAAAGCTTGTAAAAATTTGGTCAACTCATTTTTAAATTTAGCAAAAAAAATTAGTTAAAATTTTGTTTAAAATTGCTAATGCGCTAAATGAAGTTTACAAGATATTTTTGCTAACATGCTAATCTCAACTAAAAATTTGCTAAAATTAGCTTTCTAGCATTAGCAAAAAATAATTAGTAAATCTACTAATGTATTATTTTGAGTGTATACAAACGTCCCCTTTGAATTTGGAGCAAATGACTCTAATTACCGTATAATGATAGGATAGCTATCAATTTGGCAGCTAATAGTATTTCGTGTTCACAAACAATCGTTTCAAATTTGAATGAAATAGGGCCAGTTCTTATCCCAGTTCAGTATCCCAAAATTCACATAAATATCAGCATTAGAGCGTCCTGTCAAATTTATAATTTCGTGTCGTAATACCTACCAAACGATGGCCCCGTTAAAGTCGATATGGGAAAATTTGTGAAAATATTTTGAAAGGTCATATTCAGTCGGCAGCCAGCGGTCAATGTTGGAAAATATTCAGTATTTCAACCAAAATTCATGTCCGAATTTTTTAACCAAATCCGCATAAGAAATTCCTAAATTTAAAAAAAAAAAATCCAAAACCGCGATTTTGGTTCACAGATGCTGATTTTTAAATATAAAAATTAGTTTTTATCCAAATTGGTCTCAAAAGTTGGAAAATGTTAAGTATGATATCTAAAAATATTAAAAAAATATAAAAACACGATTTTGGTCCAATAATGGGGATCAGCATCTGTGGACCAAAATTGCTAATCAGCATTTTTGGATCAAACCCGCGTGTTTATATTTTTTATACCCTCCACTCTAGTGATAGAGGGTATATATAAGATTGTCATTCCATTTGTAACACCTCGAAATATTGGTCTAGGACGCCATAAAGTATATATATTCATGATCCTCGATCGATTTTAAGACGATCTAGCGATGTCCGTCCGTCCGTCCGTCTGTCCGTCTGTCTGTTGAAAACACGCTAACTTTCGAAAGACTTTAAGGAGGCTCCTGATATTTGGCATATATGTTGGTCAGGTTGGTATTGCAATCCAGCGAAATCGGTCAGGTGGTTCAAAAGTTATGAGCAAAAGAATGAATTTCGGCAAGGGTTTTTCGTGAATTTAAGAGATAAAAAGCACTATAAAAACAATTCTGAGGATGCTGAAGCTTGGCATATATGTTTTTCGTTCCTCCAGCCTAGTTGGTATTGAATTTCACCCAAATCGTACCAGTGGTTCAAAAGATATTAGCAAAACCGTGAATTTCAGATTAGCTTCACCTTAAATTCACGTGTTGAAAACCCGTTAAACCTGTTTTACAACCATTGGTAAGTCACAAAAATATTTTTGTCACTTACAACAAAACAACAAAAAAAAATACACTCGAAAGAAATTTTACACAATTAAAAAAAAAATTTTACACTCAAAAAAAAAATTAGTAAATTATTTTTTTTTGTTTTTCAAAAATTACTAAAAAAAATTGTTTTTACACAAAATAAAATATTTTTAATCAAAACTGTTATTTTTTTCACGTTAGAAAATTTACTATCACTTAAAATGGGCATTGTGGAGGGTATTTATAGATTCGGCCAAGTCGAATTTAACGTTTCTACTTGTTTAAATATTATTTAGAAAACACACATAGGATTTTAAATTTTTTAATACCAATTTGGATAAATACTAATTTTAATGTTTAAAAATCAGCATCTGTGGACCAAAATCGCGGTTTTGGAATTTTTTATATATTTTTTCAATAAAGTGCGCAAAATTTCCGAATTTTGGTCGAAATACGTCATTTATTTCAACTTTGACCGCTGCACACTGGACCAAATGTTGAATCTGGTGCGCAGTTGGTCGAAAAATGAAGTTTTTACAATATTGAATTAGTATCGCATATATGATAGCACTATTCCTACCTTACTTAACGCTAATAAAAGTTCTTTGTTTATTGCAAAAACACCATCGTAGTAGGCAGCCAAACATGAGTAATTAGTTTTTATAAAAAAAATCTTCAAGTTCTGTCTAGACGTGTTGATTGTTTAAACTGCTATTTTACGACCGTATTAAGGCAATTTATCAAATTATTTGTTATATTTTAACCTTAAGGAATGTATATTTGAAGCTAATTTGTGTTGTTGTCGTAAAAAAACGTAAATTAAAAGGAGATTCCACAATGGAATTATTTTTCAAGCAAACTTGAATTTTGTTAATGAATTTAGGTAATAATTTCGCTAACTTCTATAGGGTTTTTACATGATTTCAAAAGAATAGATAATGAGCTCCAAAATAATAAAAAAATTGGCTGCTGGTTTTTGCTGGTTTTTGTTTTTCAGTCGATCTAGCGATGTCCGTCTGTCTGTCTGTTTAAAATACGATAAATTTCAAACGGCAACTCTGTTGCTGCTGACGCTTGGCATATATATTTTAAATTTTCCTAGTCAGGTTGGTATTGAATATCAGCCAAATCGGTCCAGTGGTTCAGAAGTTGTAAGCAAAAACCGTGAATTTCAGATTGGTGTACCTTAAATTTACGTTAAAAAAAAGAACACCTAAACGCTTTAAATGGCATTGAAGAGCCACAAAAATATTTTGCTAAGTACTTTTGACATTCTCAAACATTTTTTAACCCAATGTAAAAATTTTACAAGCCAAAAAAAAAATTTAAACTCAAAAAAAAATGTTCACTCAAACAAATTTTTTTTTTTACAGAAATGAGTAAAAAAAAATTTTTTTTTACTCAAAATAAAATATTTCTTTTCAAAACTGTTTAAAAATCTTTTTTACGTTAAAAAAAATACTTTCTCTGCTTATTATTGGCTCTACTTTACCTATATTTTATTATGACAATGTTTCAATAAGTGCCACGCCCCTTCAAATACCGCCCACATTTGGACTATATAAAAGCTCATCTCATTTTCCTTGTGCATTACAAATTTCATGTTTCTAGGTGCACTCAAAGTCGAATTATACTCTCTTGCACGCTAGATTAAGCATTTGGTCCACTGTGCGCTGGTTGCCAACTGAAGATGACCTTCAACATTTTTTCAATAAATTTTCCCATAATCAGGCCATCGTTTGGCAGGTTTTATGACATGAAATTTGAACGGGACGCCCTAATCGCCATATTCATGAAAATACGTGGACTTTGGTAACCTATTCAAGTCTACAAATAATTGGACCATTTTTAGACTTAGTCCCAATTTAAAAATTTCGCCCGATATTCGATCTACTGTTAACAAAAATAAGCCAATTCTACTTAGAATTAGTTTGTGCGTGTTTTCTACCCTAATTACAGAACTGACGAAAGATAGATCCAATCGGTCCATGTTTGGACTTGTGACCCATTTTCCGGAAAACACTGCTGTACGGTATCATATGGTCGGTTGACCTACTATAGTTTTCTTATTTGTTTTAGAAAACGTATTCAGCTGGAAAAACCCAAAATCATGAGTAAGTTGTTGCCTCCCAATTTCAAAAACCTGCTGAAAATACACCCGTTTTAAGCCATATGAGAAATCTGCTGATTTTAGCAGACACGGTTTGCTGAAAATCTGTCATGATTATGTTATAAAATCAGCAGAGAAAACTGTCAAAACAGCAGAGAAATCTGCTAAGACATTTTTTAGATTTTTTTTTTAGAAAATTTGTTTTCATAAAAACTTTAATTTAAACTTTAAAAAATGTTTCTGTAAAATCAATAATATAATCTACGGATTTTTTTTTAGTTTTGAATTGACAAAACTGTGCTACAGTGAAAAAATACTTCTGATGTGACATGGTATAGGTTGGTCGAGTAGATCACAAAAATGCCCAATAAACTTGCCAGACACCCTCAAATCTTTGAGTTATTTTCCAAAAACGTTTTTTTGGGACTTTGCTCACTAAACCTTGTGTAACTCAAAAAATTTTTAACCGATTTTAAATTTTTTAACTGTTTTGGATAGAAGAAGGATAGAGCTTTCAACGTGTGTGAATTGGTCTACACATATAAGAAAGATATCTATTGATTTTTTCTATAATACCTTATTTTTTTGCTATTTTTTGAAAATTTTTTGAGTTTATCGATTTTTTTCTGCTATAGTTCGTTTAACAACCTTTATATTTATGAACGTATTTTTAAAGAAAATTTAGTTCTGAGTACAATGAGCGTTATCCTGAAAAAATCAGATAAGAATTGACAGAGTTGTGATAATTTTCGAAAAAAGAAAATTAAGATTTTGCAGGAAATCGCCGTTCAGATAACCCAGGCAAAAAATAAATAAATTTATCATAAGAGGTCATGTACAACATTTTTTAAAGTTTTTGGCGCGCTCAATCCGAATCTGGCCTTTAAATTGCTCTATCGCGTCAGGTTCTTAAGATATTCAATATAAATTGATATATCAAAAACTTAATAAGATAGAGCAATTTCGAGGTCAAATTCGAATTCAGGGGGCCTAAAACCTTTAAAATAATGATACGCGACCTCTCAGTATGTTCGTTTATTTTTTATTTTTTTTTTTGCCTGGGTTGTCTGACCGGCAATTTCATGCAAATTCTTAATTTTCTTTTTTAGAAAAATTATCACAACTCTGTCAATTGTTATTCGATTTTTTTGACATAGAGCTCATCGAATTCACAATTAAATTTTCTTTAAGAATACGTTTATAAATATAAATATTGTTGAACGAACTATAGCATAAAAAATCGATAAACTCAAAAAATTTTCAAAAAATAACAAAAAAAATAGATATTGTTGAAAAAATCAATACATATCTTTCTTTTATGTGTGTACCAATTTACACACATAAAAATCCCTATCCTTCTCGTATCCAAAACAGTTAAAAAATTGAAAATCGGTTGAAAACTTTTTAAGTTACACGCGGTTTAGTGAGAAAAGTCCAAAAATAAAACGTTTTTTGACAATAACTTTAAAATTTGAGGGTGTCTGCAAGTTTGATGGGCATTTTTGTGATCTATTCGACGAAACCTACAACCTTAACTACCTGATTTCAAAAGTATATTCGATTTTGTGTTTTTTGTAGCACAGTGTTATTAATCTTAATCGTTATAATTGTATAAAAGCCGAAAATAATAACACTTTCAAAAAACAAACAAAACTTAAGAAAGTTTTCTTGAAAAAAGGATGACAGCAAACTATTTCTGTAAAATTACATAATAATCTGCAAAAAAAAAAAATTCTTAATGAAAGAATGACAGCAAACTATTTCTGTATAATTAAAAAATAATCTGCTAAATATATGTTCAAAAATTCAGCAAACAGAATCAGTAAAAACGCAATAAAATTTCTACTATTTTGTAAAACTAAATGACAAAGATTTTAGAAAAGTATTAATTTTAACAGAAACATCTGCTGAAAGTTTGCTATATTAAATTGAAAGTCGTTTTACAGATTGTTTTGACAGAGTTTTTCTTTTGAGTTTAGGTAATGCAAATGGAAATGAGTAAGGAAAATTTAATTTGGAAGTTAAAAACTTACTTATATTTTTAATTTTTGCTGAATAAGTCAGTTATTCAGTCAGTCATGAATAAGTCAGTTATTCAGTCAGTCATCCAACTCTATTATACAATAGATAAAAGACAGATTTTGATTTTGACAAATTTGTATTATAATAATGTTGTGACTTTAATATGAATGGACGTAGATTGTAAGTGGTTGCATTAAGAAAAATAAGCTTTTCTGATAGTTTTTCTTATTTTTTTTTTTTGCGCATTTACTAAATTGCAATGAAAATTTATAGAAGGACATTTAAAATTTATGAGACCTAAGAGACTGTTGTTTTTTTGCTTTACAAATTTGTTATATCCAAAAAATGCACAATGTACCATTATCACTTCGATAAACTAAAGTTTATAAGAGTTTAACAGCACAAAAGAAAAATTATTGTTGAACAATGCGAGGCAAGTGTCAATGATGTAATATGAACTTTAGAGAGGCATTTTTTTGTATGGAGGAAATTTTTTCTTACGATATTCAACCCACGGGCAAATTTTTAAAACTTATGTGGTTTTTTGATTGATACATCATAATTATTCATTTTGATGCGTAAAACAGAATATCTAAAATCTGAATTCGAAAATCGGTTTAATTTTTTCGAGGTATCGCGATTTAAAATTAATGTTTTTCCATCCACGGGTTAAAATGGATGGGATTTGGCTCAAATCAATGATTTTTTTAAATCCAAAACTTAGATCGAACGGCGCTACGGTTTAAAATTGTCGGATTTTGCCTCAAATTTATACCACATGAGCTTTTCAGCCTTTTAAAACAATAATTTCTCTGAGCTCTGGGAAAAATCAAAAGTTGAAATAAATGGCACTCTAATGTACTTTAAGGATAATAAAAAGGAGATTCTGTTTAATTGGTAGTAAAATTGTCAAAATTTGATAGTTAAGGAAACGACATAGATCTGCATTTAAAGACTGCTTACACGAGATAATTTATTGGGGCTGGATAAAAATAGACTGGATGATGTGAATAATAAATCTTTCACTACCTTTCTTCAACAGCGAAATTTTCGAATGACTATTTTAAAACCAAACTATAGTTGTCACTTCAAAGTTTTATTAAAATAACACATTTTTCTTGCTTATATGGGTGAAATCAAAAAATGTCAACCAAACCATGTTATATGTTTTTATGTGTTTAAATACCATTATTTATCCAATTCTTCTGTTCATTCCATTTGTAATTCGAAAATTCCATTTGTAATTCGAAGATTATACTTGTAATTCGAAGATTCTATTTGTAATTCGAAGATTCCATTTGTAATTCGAAGATTCCAATTGTAATTCGAAAAATATGAACTGAATTTCCATTGATATTTTTCGAATTACAATTGGAATCTTCGAATTACAAATAGAATCTTCGAATTACAAATAGAATCTTCGAATTACAAGTATAATCTTCGAATTACAAATGGAATTTTCGAATTACAAATGGAATCTTCGAATTACAAATAGAATCTTCGAATTACAAGTATAATCTTCGAATTACAATTGATCTTTTTCGAATTACATCTGTAAACGGTGTAGAAATATATTATTGTTGATAATTTTCTGTTAAAAAAAAAAAAAATATTGAAATTTTTTTTCAAAATTGTCCTTTGATTGCGTTAAGAGATAAAACAAGTAGAAAAGTTAAATTCGACTTTGCCGAATCTATGAATACCCTCCACAATGCATTTTTTAAAGGATAGTACATTTTTTAACTTGAAAAAAATAACAATTTAGATTATAAATATTTTATTTTGAGTAAAAAACTCTTTTTTTGTCATTAAAAAAAAAAAAAATACAATTTTTTTTTTGGAGTGTAAAATTTTTTTCGAGTGTAATGTTTTTTTTACTGTAAAAATATTTCTGAGTGAATACACGTACGTTAGACCGACTCACCTTATATGGGCAAAAAAAAAGTTAAAGTTGTACCCCCGTCAAAATTAACTTTGACATGTTTTATGAAGATTCCCAAAATATTTGGGCTCTAGCGATAATCTCCCGTGAGCTAAACCGCAGCAAAAAAGGGTCCAAAAATGGTATTTTTCATGAATAAAAAAATCAGTAAATTTTTTTTCGTCCAATGAATGACCAAATATGATAGATATTTAGGAATTCTTTGATTCTGCATTAAAACATTTTAAAAATCTAACCACAGACTCGAGATAACGAGATGTTTATGTCAGTTTTTTGATGCTTTTCAATTCGAAATTACTGAAAACTTAAATAACTTTGGTATTTTTTGTCCGATTTTCATTTATAATACATCGTTAGAAAGGTGTTGACCACCGCTTGGGATTTTAGTCAAAAATTAACCCTTAACTGCACTGTCTTACTTTTTTATAACAATTACTTCGACATCATTAAAAACTCATTTTATAACCACAAAAAGCGTATCTTTGTGCAGGAAACACGTTTAATTAATATATTTGGCCACAAATAATTTAACCCATGCATGATCAAAATATTTTGGCAAACATTTTCAAAAAAGTTTTTGCGGAAATTATTGAAAGCTACTTAAAAAAAATAAAATTAAATAAGGTTTTGTTTATTTTAGTCAAAAATTAACCCTTAACTGCACTGTTTAACTTTTTTATAACATTTACTTCGACATCATTAAAAAAACATTTTATAACCACAAAAAGCATATCTTTGTGCAGGAAACACGTTTAATTAATATATTTGGCCACAAATAATTTAACCCATGCATGATCAAAATATTTTGGCAAACATTTTTCACAAAGTTTTTGCGGATATTATTGAAAGCTAGTTGTAATACTTTAAAAAAATATAATTAAATATGGTTTTTTTATCTAGACGAGTTATTAATATCAAATAATTATTACGTGTAACACTTTCCCGGTCAAAATTTTTTTCGCAATTAATTTTAAAAATAAAATTAATTTTAAAAATAAAATATAAACAAATTTTGTCCTAATCGTATATATTCGTGCAAAAAACGCATTTAATAAATTGAAATATCAATTATATTATTTTTTTTAAGTATTACAACTGGACTTAAATTTTTTCCACATTTTTTTTTAATTGGTCATGAATGGGTTAAATAAAAAATATTAAGATCTATTTATTAGATGCGTATTTTGCACGAATATATGCGATTAAGAGAAAATTGGTTTATATTTAATTTCTAAAATTTATTTGCACATACAAATTTCGAAAAAAAAAATTCCGGGAAAGTGTTACACGTTAAAATTATTTGATATTAATAAGCAAGTCTATTTAAACAAAAACCTTTTTTATTTTATTTTTTTAAAGTATTTCAACTAGCTTTCAATAATTTCCGCAAAAACTTTTTTAAAAATGTTTGCCAAAATATTTTGATCATGCATGGGTTAAATTAATTGTGGCCAAATATATTAATTAAACGTGTTTCCTGCACAAAGATACGCTTTTTGTGGTTATAAAATGGGGTTTTAATGATGTCAAAGTAAATGTTATAAAAAAGTAAGACAGTGCAGTTAAGGGTTAATTTTTGACTTAAATCCCATGCGGTGGTCAACACCTTTCTAACGATGTATTATAAATGAAAATCGGACAAAAAATACCAAAGTTATTTAAGTTTTCAGTAATTTCGAATTGAAAAGCATCAAAAAACTGACATAAACATCTCGTTATCTCGAGTCTGTGGTTAGATTTTTAAAATGTTTTAATGCAGAATCAAAGAATTCCTAAATATCTATCATATTTGGTCATTCATTGGACGAAAAAAAATTTACTGATTTTTTTATTCATGAAAAATACCATTTTTGGACCCTTTTTTGCCGCGGTTTAGCTCACGGGAGATTATCGCTAGAACCCAAATATTTTGGGAATCTTCATAAAACATGTCAAAGTTAATTTTGAGGGGGGTACATCATCAACTTTTTTTTTTGAGTCACTCTAACGTACGTATGTTCACAAAATATTGTAATTTTTGTAAAAAAAAACTAATTTTTTTTTTAGTGTAAATTTTTTTTGAGGGTAAAATTTTTTTTTTGAGTGTAAAATTTTTTTCTTATGTAATTTTTAAGTTACCAATGCTTTTAAAACTAAACAAGTTTAAAAAGCATTGCTGTAAAATTAAACAAGTTTGAAAAGCATTGTTAAGTTACCACCAATGAAACTAATCTGAAATTCAGGGTTTTGCTTATAACTTTTGAACCACTGCACCGATTGAGCTGAAATTGAATACCAAATAGACCTGGGGAACAGCAAATATACATGTTAGGCTTTAGCAGTCTCATTATTGTCTTTCGAAAGTTATCGTGTTTTTTATCACGTAAATTCGCGAAACACCCTTGCCGAAATTTACTCTTTTGCTTATAACTTTTGAACCACTGGACCGATTTTGCTGGATTGCAATACCAACCTGACCAGGTAAATGACCAACATATATGCCAAACTTCAGTAGCCTCTATAAAGTCTTTCAAAACAGATAAAATCTTTCAAAACGAGAGACGGACGGACGGACGGACATCGTTAAATTGACTTAAAATCGTTCGAGGATCATAAATATATATACCTTATGGGGTCCTAGACCAATATTTCGATGTGTTACAAACGGAATGACAAACTTATATATACCCTCTATCACTACACCATTTACAGATGTAATTCGAAAAAGATCAATTGTAATTCGAAGATTCTATTTGTAATTCGAAGATTCTATTTGTAATTCGAAGATTCCATTTGTAATTCGAGGATTCCATATGTAATTCGAATACTCCAATTGTAATTCGAAGATTCCAATTGTAATTCGAATACTCCAGTTGTAATTCGTAAAAGATCAATTGTAATTCGTAAAAGATCAATTGTAATTCGAAAAAGATCAATTGTAATTCGAAAAAGATCAATTGTAATTCGTAAAAGATCAATTGTAATTCGAAAAAGATCAATTGTAATTCGTAAAAGATCAATTGTTATTCGTAAAAGATCAATTGTAATTCGAAGATTCCATTTGTAATTCGTAAAAGATCAATTGTAATTCGTAAAAGATCAATTGTAATTCGAAAAAGATCAATTGTAATTCGAAAAAGATCAATTGTAATTCGTAAAAGATCAATTGTAATTCGTAAAAGAGCAATTTTAATTCGTAAAAGATCAATTGTAATTCGAAAAAGATCAATTGTAATTCGTAAAAGATCAATTGTAATTCGAAAAAGATCAATTGTAATTCGTAAAAGATCAATTGTAATTCGAAAAAGATCAATTGTAATTCGTAAAAGATCAATTGTAATTCGTAAAAGATCAATTGTAATTCGAAGATTCCAATTGTAATTCGTAAATTATCAATGTAAATTCAGTTGATGTTTTTCGAATTACAATTGGAATCTTCGAATTACAATTGATCTTTTACGAATTACAATTGATCTTTTACGAATTACAATTGATCTTTTTCGAATTACAATTGATCTTTTACGAATTACAATTGATCTTTTTCGAATTACAATTGATATTTTTCGAATTACAATTGATCTTTTTCGAATTACAATTGATCTTTTACGAATTACAATTGATATTTTTCGAATTACAATTGGAATCTTCGAATTACAAATGGAATGTTCGAATTACAATTGGAGTATTCGAATTACAAATGGAATCTTCGAATTACAAATAGAATCTTTGAATTACAATTGATCTTTTAAAAATTACATCTGTAAATGGTGTACACCATTTACAAATGTAATTCGAAAAAGATCAATTGTAATTCGAAGATTATACTTGTAATTCGAAGATTCCATTTGTAATTCGAAGATTCCATTTGTAATTCGAAAATTCCACTTGTAATTCGAAGATTATACTTGTAATTCGAAGATTCTATTTGTAATTCGAAGATTCTATTTGTAAGTCGAAGATTCCAATTGTAATTCGAAAAATATCAATGGAAATTCAGTTCATATTTTTCGAATTACAATTGGAATCTTCGAATTACAAATGGAATCTTCGAATTACAAATAGAATCTTCGAATTACAAGTATAATCTTCGAATTACAAATGGAATTTTCGAATTACAAATGGAATCTTCGAATTACAAATGGAATCTTCGAATTACAAGTATTATCTTCGAATTACAATTGATCTTTTTCGAATTACATCTGTAAATGGTGTAGATTCAAAACTGCGACTTTGCTTCATTTTTGGAATTTACACTTTGAATAATTTTTTTTTTAAGATTTTCCCAACTTGCTTACAGTTTTTAGTACCTTTCGAAAACTCCTTCGTGGTAAATTTTCAGATTTTTTTTAATGACCCGTTCAAAAGTTATCGAATTTTCAAAAATTGGTAGGTTGTTCCTTTACTCAAACTTCTTCTTTTACTCATAACTTCTTCAATAATGGTCCAAATTGCAAATTTTTGTTTTTGTTCAAAAACACAAACCACAAATTAAATACATTTGGCTTAAGCCGAAAAAAAAAAAATAATTATCAAATTATTTTTGTTATTTTTTGACAAATTTTTAAACTTAAAAAAAAAAAAAAACTTATACTCAAAAAATTTTTTTATAATCAAAAAAAATGCTTTTGAACAAAATTACTAAAAAAAAGTTTTTTTTTTAAATAAAAATTTTCTAGTCAGTGCTTTTGAACAATAATTATTGTATTAAAAAGTGTTTTAGGAAATGTTGATGGTATTTGGCCAAGTCAAATTTAATTTGTTTATTTGTTTTTTTCTACATATTTAAAAAAAAAATATTTTGAATAATCATTAGAACAAATTAATTCAGGGAATTCAAAATATAAGGTTAATGGTGACAGTGACTTCTTTAATAGCTAAATTATATAGTACATATTTCAAATGCCATACCACCGATATTGATTAATATAGATTTTTCTGCCCTCTTTTCACTATTTAACTAATCAATAAAAGCAATTAAGTGTATACGACTACGTAGAATGTATTTTTATATTCAATACGTATTATAAGTATTTTAATAATATTATTACAATAGTGACACAACATACATACATCAAAGTCTGTCAATATTTGCAAATACATAATATAGTACATTTATAAAATATGCACACTGAAAGTACACGAAAAATCAATAAAAAATGTGTGTTCCTTTTTTTGCAAATGTTAAAAGAAAAAGTTCGGCACCGATCGCGATGAAGTTTTTGCTAAACCATACTTTTATTTTGATCTTGTTTTAGTTTTGTTGCAAAACGACAAAAAACCAAAAAAACGGTGGAAAGGACGGATTGCAACCATAAAACATAAAACAAAATAAATTTGTGGTGTTTTAGAAATTTCAACCGGTGCCGAAGGATAACGTTTTTTGGTATCAGTATTTAATATACATTGCCCATACCGTTACGATAGGTTCTTCTTTTGGTTGTAACCCTGCACTCAAAAGAAAAGCTCTGTCAAAATCTCTGTAAAACGACATTCAATTTGAATTAGAAATCTTTTAAGCAGATTGTTCTGCTGAAAAGAATATTTTTACTAAAATCTCTGTAATTCTGATTTAGAAAAGAACACACATTTTACTGCACACGTTTCAACTTGAACCCTTATAACAAATATAATTAGAGCCCGTGCTCGATCTGTACTTACAGAAAAAATCAAATAAAATTACTGACAAAATATGTCGCCATTAGGCACGTCTCCGAAATTGAAAATGCAAATTCCTTCATTTGTGTCTGCAATTCCAGATCATGTTGGTAACCCTTGCGAAATAATGTAAGAGACAAAAAAGTTGAAAGAAAGTATGAAGTGAGGTTGAGATTGCTAGATATAGAATTGTAGTGTTGGAAACTGTCAAAATTTATTCTGTAGAAACTATAAATACCCAGTCAGAAAAATACAAAAGGGCCAAGGTTGGCAAAGCGTTGGTGCCAGTATTACCAACGTTGGCCGATAACACGGTTTGCAACTAATACTGTACAGTGGCATTGTTGGATTGATAACGCCAAATGTAGCTCCGCCAATTGTTTTTTCTGGTGTTGGCAGACTGTTGGCAAAACAAAAAACACTGCACATCACCAGTGTCATATTTTTAAGTAATACTACGCTGTGCCAAAGTCGGATTTACAAAAAATACTGTACAGTGCTATTGTTGGATTGATAAAAACGTTTG
Organism: Pegoplata infirma; assembly: GCA_963921195.1. Lineage (NCBI taxonomy): Eukaryota > Metazoa > Arthropoda > Insecta > Diptera > Anthomyiidae > Pegoplata > Pegoplata infirma. The sequence continues at coordinate 172,402,119 of OY992538.1, read as the reverse complement.
ATTTAATGGATACAGGAAATTGGAAAGCTACACAATATCGTTTTTTTTTATTATATGGCGGAGGGATAGTTTTGAAAAATGTATTGAAATCTAATCAGTACAGACATTTTTTACTTCTTTTTACAGCTTGTCGAATTTTGTCATCTAGCAAATTAGCTACATTGAAAGCTGATTATGCTAAGCAGTTATTAAGGAAATTTGTTGAACTTATGTCATATTTTTATGGACCAAAATCACATACAATGAATATTCACAACCTTATTCATATCGCAGATGACGTTGTTAATATAGGGGCGCCGCTATCTCAATTTTCCGCGTTTGATTTCGAAAATAGCCTAGGTTTTATAAAAAGTATTATAAATTCTCCAACCAACCCCATCGAAGAAGTTCAAAGAAAACTTCATATTTTTCGATCAAACAATTCATCAAATAATTTTCCATTGCTTTATCGTATAAATAGAAGCTTAAAATATTCTCTTGGACAAATTTTAGAAACCTCGGAAATAGGAGTTACTTTTATTTAGCTTTGTTATTACCGAAGGCAATAAAATTTCACCACTTCCTCCTGATAACGTATGCTTACTAAGAAATGGAAATGTTATTACGGTTAACGAAATTTTTAGTAGGAAAGTGTCGAATTTCAAATGTGATGATATTTTTTTTAAAGGCAACGTTTTTCTTGAAGTTACTGATTTTGTGGAATATCCACTTCCATCAAGTGAAATAGGATTGTATGATGTTAGAAAATTAGATGAAAATAACACTGAAATTAACATAAGTATGGTAGAATTAAGGTGTATTCTTACTACATGTGATGATAAAACAATTGCTATTACTCTATTACACTAATTTTAATAATATATATGTAAATTATTTAATAACTCTTTGTTAATATAATAAAAGGTGTAATAAAAACAATATTTAATCGAAATCCAACCGCTTAAAAATAATTAATAAAAACAATATTTAATCGAAATCCAACCGCTTAAAAATAATTAATAAAAAAATAAATGGTCGTAAATGTTGTATTAAATGTACTGGCAGAGTACAATTCTGTTTGTAATTGCCAACGTTGAAACGCTGTTGGCATTTCCAATAAATCCAGTGCTCCGCCAGTACAATATTTTTTGTACTGTTGGCAGTTTCTGATTGGGTATTCACATATATAAAAAACAGTTTTCATTAACAAGACAAACCGACATTTAAAATCCTACTGATGATGACACTAACTGGGGTGTTTGAAACCGGTATGGGAAATACCAGAAATGTCTATAATTTTTAGAAATTCAATTTTTCTTCTGCATTTTTTCAACTTGAACCCTTATAACAAATATAATTAGAGCCCGTGCTCGATCTGTACTTACCCAATAAGCACATTTAAAATTCAAATGCAAATCAGGTATAAATCAAGTGTAAATCAAGCCCTTATTTCCAGTCTATGCTTGATTTATACTTGAATTACACTTGAATTCAATAGCATTCTCCAGCAAAACGGATACTTGAATTCAAGCGCTGTTTTTACGCTTGAAAACCAGGGAAAAGGCTATAAAAACAGGGCTTGAATTCCAGTGTCCGTTTTGCTGGAGTATGCTATTGAATTCAAGTGTAATTCAAGTATAAATCAAGCAGGGGCTAGAATTTAGGGCTTGATTTACACTTGTTTTATACTTGATTTGCACTTGAATTTTAAAATTGCTTATTGGGTACAGAAAAAATCAAATAAAATTTCTGATTCTGTTTACTGAATTTCAAAATATTTTTGAACATATTTTTAGCCAATTATTTTGAAATTTTACAGTAATAGTTGGCTGTCATTATTTTCTGAAAGAAAATTTTTAAGTTTTTTTTTCAAAGTTTTATTTTTTTCGTTTTTTTTTTTTTGCAATTTAAAAGATATTTTTGAACATATTCTTTTCTTACCAAAACAATATTTTTTAGCATTATTATTTTTTGGGTAAGAAAATTCAATAGCGTGAGTAGAGCTGGCGTTATTCACTCGTGAGCGTGATTGAATCTGGCGTCAGTCAAGCATGAGCGTGGCATATAATTTTGATCACGTGATTAGTGATTGATCGTGTTTAAACAAAAAATTAGAGTGTCACTTCGATTATTGTTTTCGTGAGCGTGAAAGTAAGTTGAAATTCGCTCACGCATCCATCTCTAGTTCAAAGTCATGCACTTGCTCTCAGGGGATTAGAAAAAGTAGTTTTTTCTTACAAATCTACAAACCGCGTCTTCTAAAATCAGCAGATTTCTCATATGGCCCAATATGGGTGTATTTTCAGGAAACTTTTCTGCTGATTGGACAGAGATTTAGTTTGATTGTACTGTACATTAGGGATGACTGAAGAAATATTTTATATTACGTTTTTTAAAACCTGCTTAAAATTAAATTTATTTTTTGGTATATCAATCAATAAAAAAACATTTAATTTGATAAAACAGTTTTATATAAAATTTTAAAAATGTCCTCAATAATTACACTGTGCTCGAATTTGACACTTTTTTTTTTAACAAGCTGGACACCCCACTGGTAAAGTTAATTCCAGTACGCTAAATTCAATGGTGCTAGCCGTTTTTCGAAGTTAGCGCTCATATTCGCGATTTAAAAATTTGATGCTCAAGTACAATAAAAACGATATTTTTATACTTTTGCGATAATTTTTGAATTTAAAACCATTCAAGTCTGTTAAACTAGCATAAAAAAACATAACACCGTAAATTATTTTCGCGAAAAACATTTTTTGGTCGCGAAAAATCGTTATTTTCTTGAAATAATTGGTTTAATACAAATACTTTTAGTTTGATTTGAAATTACGACATCCATCTGGTAAAGCTAGTTCATGTACACTAAATCCCATTGTAATATCTGTTTTTTCAAAGTTAGCGTATGTATTAGCGATATTCGCAATTAATTTTTTTTTTATTTTTAAGTTAAAAAAAATATTTTTTTTAATAATATTTAGGCAATTGCTAAATTTCTATTTTTTCCAAATTTTTTTAGTTTTGATATTAATTTATGAAAATGTTTAGAATACAATACATTACAGACACAAAATTGTTCCAAAAAATTTTTTCGCGAATATTTGTTTTTTGCGGAATTTTTTTTTTTCTAAGCCCAGGTTTTTGAAAAATTAAAAAACCAAAAACGTAATTTTCTAAGTTGCAGGATATCTATACAACCTATTCAGAAATTTATGAGACACAGGTTTTTCTGTAGCGGGACATTTGGTGTGGAATGCCTCATACGTGAATTGTTGTTTTCTTTACTTCTTACTAGTTATTTTAACCTTAACATACATTAATCAAATGCAAAGTAACACACTCATACATATCGCTCCTTTACTTGTATAGTGTCACAACTCAAAATATTTGATTTTGCAGAAAACACGTTTAAAGTTTACTATTGAAACTGGTTTTTAATTGAACAAGGCCGGTACAAAGAAAATGTAATAATGGCGTGTACTCTTCTCAAACGGTGAGTTTAAAAGATATTAATACGAATTTTTGACATAATATAAAGCACGATATAACGAATAATTCTGCATCATTAACTCAAAAAACGCATTTTTTGAGTTATGACACTATACAAGTAAAGGAGCGATATGTACCTAATACTAAATGAAAACGTATACATTGTCACAAACAAAAGAACCTTTAAACCATTACCAATCAATAAAAAAAATGTAATACAATAGAAAAACAGTTATGGGGGAGTTTGTAAGACACCTAATGCTATTTACATTTTTACTTTATGTTCACATACATACATATATGGGGGTTTTCGTGTCAACTGACACAACTTTTGAAACCGATATCTTCCGATCGGGATGAAATTTGCACCAAGGTTAGTCCTATTGGATAGTATTTCAGACACAATTTGCCAACGAGATCGGTCAAGAACTCTCTGAGTTAGAGGGGGTCGAAATTTGACATTTTGGCCAAAGAGGTGTTGATTCTCATCCATATAACTTCTTACCTATTGTTTTTAGCAAAATGTGTCCCAAAGAGTTTAGATAGCTATTTCTTCAGTCTTTCGAAAAAAAATATAAAAAAAATTTTAAATTTTTTTTCTTAAAAATCTAAAACTTTTTTGACTTTTTCCTCAAATTGGGCCCTATTTTTTTTTTTTTTGATTCAAAAGAATCAAAACATTTTTGTTGAACATACCTTACCCCTATTTCCATTTCCTAAGGGGGCTCCCATACAAAATGACATTTTTATAAAATTTGCTCCTACCGCTCTAACTGTCCATAGGGTGCCCCTAGAGAAGTAAAATGTATGACCGACCCCCAATATTTTTTCAACTCCAAAATTTTCTCAGAATATACCTACCCTTTATTTTCAACTCTTAAGGGGTCCCCATACATTTATTTTTATTTTTTTATTAGTTTTTAAAAAAACATGTATGGTAGCCCCTTAGGGAGTGGAGATAGGGTGTTATGATGTTGGGACAAAATGTTGGTAACTAAAAAATAAAGGGGGTTGGTCGTTATTTTTCCCTCTCTAGGAGGCACGGTAGGGGCGGTAGGAGCTGGTTTAATAAAACAAATTTATAAAAAATAAAAGAAATGTATGGGGACCACCTTAAGGGTTAAAAATACATTGTAGGTATGTTTGCAAAAGATGTTGGAATTAATAAAATAATGGACGTCGGTCATACATTAGGGTAAGTTAGAATGGTAGGATCAAATTTTTTAAAAATGGTTTGTATGGGAGCCCCTAAGGAAATGGAAATAGTGGTAAGGTATGTTCTAGAAAAATGTTGGGGGCAGAAAATTATTGGAGGTCGGTCTCACATTGCACCCCTCCAGGGGCGTTTCTAGGGGAGTTTTGGGGCTTTTTGAAGATTTTTACCTCTTTACGCCCAACTTTGACCCCAATGAGGGGCCATATGGCCCCTCCCCACCGCCCCCATTTTTGGCTCGTACTTTCTTTTTCGAACCTAAAAAAATTAGAGGGTATCGCGGATCGAAATCGAAAACTGGTTAGCTATCCCACGCCTAATAGTGCAAATTGAAGAACCGTTTTTTGTGTTCCAAAGTTAAAAAAAAAATTTTCATAGATATCCCACTCGCAGCCCACTAAGCGACCCCACAGCTCTTAAAGGAAATCGTCTAAGCTTTCTTTTGAATCAAAAAAAAAAAAAAAAAAAGGGCCAAATTTGAGGAAAAAGTCAAAAAAGTTTTGGATTTTTAAGAAAAAAAATCTAAAATTTTTTTTTTAACTAACTCAGAGAGTTCTTGACCGATCTCGTTGAAAAATTGTTTCTGAACTACTATCCAATAGGACTAACCTTGGTGCAAATTTCATCCCGATAGGAAGACATCGGTTTCAAAAGTTGTGTCAGTTGACACGAAAACCCCCATATATATTTCTATTTTTCTATACATATGAACCATTAATGGACCATTAATGGAAATGTGTTAACACCACCCTAAACTATAATAAAAACTATAAATGACATTCACTATTGCCTTCAACAAAATGAGTTCTTTGTTGGTATTTAACTGTATACGTTACCGGATATATCACGAAAGCGTGCTATATTCGGCAGTGTCAAACATTTAAATACCCTTCACGTTGTTAAAATAATAAAAAATATATTTTTTTTAATTTTTTAAATAACTGCATGTACTATGGTATCAGGTCAAGTTAGTCTAATTACATTTCAACAAAATTGAATTTTTAGAGTATAGCGTATGTTTAAAATGGGCACAAAGTTTTCTTGTTTAATGAGTAATCTTGGGAACGCTGATTATTCATAAATCAAGGAATGTATATTTTCAACTAGATCAGTTTAATCGCTAATTCTCAGAAACACAGAAGGATATAGACCGGGGAAAGGGTTATTTTAATTTAGCGAACAATGGGTTTTGTTCGGTTTGATCAAATGAATTAATATAACACTGTGAGATATCAGTTCTTACATGTTTATTAATACTTATGAGTTGTGAGCTGTGCTGGTAACGTCTTCCTTCTGTCGGATGCTTGTTAGAATTGAACGAGAGAGCTCTTGGTGTCTCAACCAAGAAACCTCTGTATCCATTATAAAAGGCGGCCGAGGGAAGGAGAGATGTGCCAGTTAAAATGACAAAGACAAAGGAATAACAAATAAATACTGCTGAATGCAGGGTTGTAAAAGTTAGTATTAAAAATTCATTAATTTAAGACCGTTAAATTAAAACTTATGATTTCATCCATATAAAAAACAACTAATACTAATATTTAATTCAGGGTTTCTTTTAATTCAAATTCATAAAAAGAGATAGTTATTTGTGATGGACGTAAGCGTCGTAAACATCTTGGGGCCCCTTGGCATATAAGGCCAATATAAGCTACAAAGCCTTAGCTAGGCGCTCTAAGGCGCGAAGAGCTCCACGGAGAATTACTTTGGGACTAGGCACTGCTTCTGTCACTTCATGAGCCACACGACGGTTTCGACGGTTTATGGGTTGCTGAACCGGTATACGGTAGGGGTGGCGGCTTAGAGGGCGTGTTGATTGGTTTCGCTGCAGCTGCCCACTTCGCTGTTGATTGGTTTGCTGCTGAGATGACCGCTGTCTCTGTGTGAAATTTCGTTGAGTTTGTGTAGAAAGTCTTCTGCCACTGACCACCGACGATGTATACGACTGCCGAACCCGCTGTGGTCCAACCCGACGATTAGCAACATGGAGTAGTGTATGGTGGGCCCAGCCGCACTTTTGGCAGACGTCGTTGGATGTGCAATCATCAGTTGCGTGGGACCTGGCTAAACAATTGCGACAATACTCATGTTGACGAACGACCCGTTTACGACCTTCCACACTCATGGACAAAAACTGCTTGCAAAACCGCAATGAATGAAATCTTCTACAAACTAAACATTGGTGGATATTTGGATTCCTTGGTGCCCTGTGAAATAAAATAGATCCAATTAAGTGTGAGATTTAAAGGCAAATATATATGAAGTGAAGGGGAGGTGTGAATGAATGATGCACAGAGCTACGAGAATTGGTTAGTTTTCGGAAAGGGCCTCAGAGGGAAGAACGCAAAGCTTTACAATGGCTCTAGTCACAATTCCGGTTTGTGTTTTTATGTCGGCAACTCTCACTAAACCGTCGTGTCCTGTGTAGACATTAACTATGCGTCCCAACCTCCAGTCACAGGGGGGTAAAAGATCATCCTTAATGACGACAAGCTGTCCAGTTCGAACGTTTTCCTCAGACATTTGCCATTTATACCGTTTCTGCAGTTCTTTGCGGTATTCATCTTTCCATCGTTGTGCAAAGTGATGATGTATCGATTTAATTTTCTCCCAACGATCTCGAAAGCAGAGAGATTCCATAGGGACTTCCGGCAATGCTATCAAAGGGGCTCCTCGTAAAAAATGGCCTGGAGTCAGTGCCAATAGCTCCTGAGGGTCATCAGACATAGGGGAAAGTGGCCGAGAATTTAGAACTGACTCAATGCGGGTGAGAAGTGTTGTGAATTCTTCAAATGTGTACTTATAATTCTGAGTAACTTTTTTAAAATGTATCTTAAACGATTTTACCCCGGCTTCCCAGAGTCCACCCATATGCGGCGCATTTGGTGGAATAAAAGACCACTGAAACCCCTGGGACGCATATTTATGAGATATATCCTCAGAAACTGTTTTTATAAATTGGTCATATTCTCTACGGAGTATTTGGGCAGCGCCAACAAAATTAGTTCCGTTGTCAGACATAACCTTTGTTGGTAGTCCTCGACGACCGACAAACCTTGTGAAGGCGGCTAAAAAAGAACTTGAAAAAAGATCTGAACAGAGCTCAAGATGTATAGCTTTTGTACTAAAGCAAACAAATATGCAAACATAACTTTTATGATAGGGTGCGTTTCGAAGAATCGAGGTTTTTGTGGAAAACGGACCTGCAAAGTCTAATCCAGTTATGGAGAATGGGAGAGAAAAAGTGCTTCTTTCTGGTGGAAGTGCTGCCATCATTTGAGATTGTATCTTTTTCTTGTAAATAACGCATATTTTACATTCTCTAATGCAAAATCTAATAGCTGACCTAAGACGTGCAATATAATATTCTCCTCTGATAGCTTGTAGCAATAAATTTATCTCCGCATGCATAAGAAGGTTATGCGTGAAAGTTATAAGCAACTTACAAAATCGTGAGCTAACCGGAATAATCACCGGGTGACGTTCATTAAAAGATAAAGCTGAACATGAAATTCTACCATTGGCTCGTATGACCTCCTTATCGTCCAAATAAGGATTAAGAGAGAAGAGGGAACTTTTTCTGCTGACGGGTTTTGCTACTGCTAAGGAAGAGTATTCGTTTTCATAAAATCGTTTCTGTGTAAGAATTATTAGACGGTTTTTTGAGGCGAGAAACTCGTCGTGACTTATAATGGGTATATTTTGGATCGTAAGAGTAAGGACCTCGGAAGTCATTTTTATTTGTTTGTAGTTTAGTAGAAGTGGATCATGTGGATTATTTTTACTGATCAGTATTCGTTCCTTCAATTTATTAACGAATCTGAAGGCATAAGCAATTACCCTTATGGCTTTGTCCCATCTTGAAAAATTCTCTAAAATGTCGTATTCTTTATTCTCATCGGCGTTTTTTGTAGCAAGGTGGTAAACCTCAACTTTTCTCATCTCAGGGGGATCTTGTTGAATTACAATGGACTTTGGCCATTCCTGGGGCGGGTTTTGAAGCCACTCTGGTCCATGCCACCATAGTGAACTATTCAAAAGGTCCTGAGGGGTGCAGCCACGGGAACCTAAGTCTGCGGGATTATCAGCTGACCGCACGTGACGCCAGGGGGTATTACCAACGTTTCTTATTATCTGTGCGGTTCTATTGGCTACGAAGGTTTTCCAAGATAGGGGAGGCTTTTCTAACCAACTCAACACAATAGAGGAGTCACACCAGATATATAAACCGTAATTGTGAATTGGTAATGTCATACCAAGGTGCTTAGTTAATTTGGAGAGCAAAACTGCTCCACAAAATTCAAGGCGGGGGAGACTGACGGGGTCAAGTGGAGCCACCTTGCATTTAGAGACTAAGTGGTTAATATGAACAGACTGCTCATTTTGTATTCTTAAATACACTGAAGCACAATAAGCCTTCTCAGAGGCATCACAGAAACCATGGAGTTGCACCTCCATTGATGGAGTAAAGTTGACCCAACGTGGGATTGAGAGTTCAGAGATCACGGGAAGATTTTCTACGAACTTATTCCATCTTAAGAGACTATATGGTTTTACACATTCGTCCCATTCAGTGCCTTCCAGCCACAGCTGTTGAAGTAAAATTTTTGCCTGAATCACAATAGGGGAGATCCAACCAGCTGGATCAAAAAGCTTTGAAACGGCTGACAATATCTGTCTTTTTGTAATTGAGTTCACGGGAGTAATTGGCTCAACTGTATATGAGAAAGTGTCTGCCAAAGCATTCCAACGAATTCCAAGAGTTTTTGTACTACTTGCTTCTGTAAATTTAAGAAAATTTGAATCTAATATATTTTCTTTGGGAACAGTTTCCAAGATTTCAGCGCAGTTTGAAGTAATCTTTTTTAAAGGGAAACCCGCTGATTTTAAAACTGTTGTAATTTGAGCAAGTGAATCAATAGAAGCTTTTAGATCATGTGCACCTGACAATATATCGTCAACGTATGTTTCTTTTTTCAAAATGTGGGAGGCTTGAGGGTACTTTTTCTCAGAATCAGTTGCTAGTTGCAAAAGGGTCCTAATTGCCAGGTATGGAGCACAATTTACTCCAAAAGTGACTGTCTTCAATGCGTAATCTTGAATGGGAGATTCAGGTTCCGGGCGGAAAAGAATTCGCTGAAATTGAATGTCATCTGGATGAACGAGAATTTGGCGATACATTTTCTCAATGTCGCCATTAAAAACATATTTATAGAGCCTCCAATTTAGAACAATGGTCATTAAGTCGGCTTGTAAGGTAGGACCGACATGGAGAATGTCGTTTAAGGAATGCCCTGAAGAGGTATTTTTCGAGGCATTGACTACGACCCTTACTTTTGTACTTTTGCTCTCTGGCTTTATAACCGCATGATGTGGTAAGTAGTACGAGCTATAAGAAATTTGGGAAAATATTTCTTTATACGATGTAGGTTCCATATGGTCGAGATCCATATATTCTCTTAAAACCTCTCTATAAGTTTGGGCCAACTCAGGTCTACTTTTTGAAGACTGTTCCATTCGAGTGTATTGTGCCATTGCTGAGGATCTGGATGATCCTAGCGGCGTACTATGGCAAAACTCAGATTTGAAAGGGAGTCTGACGACATAACGGCCTTGTGAATTCTTAATGGTAGAATTTTTGTATAGGGTCTGACAATATTGATCTTCTTTTGATAGAGGGCGCTCATTTGGAACTTCTTCTAGTTCCCAAAACATTCTCAACTGCTTTTCAATAGCACAGTCTGAGGTTTCATTGGCTCTTATAGAAAATGAAGAAATTGTCTCAGTCGGCATTGGGCCACTTATAACCCACCCAAAGATTGTGGCCTGAGCGATTAGAGAATTGCAAACATTTTTCACACCATCTAGTAACAAACTGGGAATAATATTGCTGCCAATTAACAGATCTACATGACCAGGGGAATGGAATTGTGAATCTGCTAGATCCAGATCTTCTATATCATCTATATTAAGATCTGAACGAGAAATAGCAAAACTAGGAAGCAAACGTGTTATCTTCGGGACTACTATAGCTTTCATCGCAATGTAACGTTCATGCTTTTCGGAGTATAATTTAAGGTCACACAAGGAATTTGAGTTTCCTACTATGGCGCCACCTATACCACGAATTTGAAAATTTTTAGCTGTCGTTGGGAGCATTAGCCGCTGTTGCAAGCGTTTAGATATAAAGGTTTTCTCAGAACCCTGATCTAAAAAGGCTCGCGCTTTAAAAATCTCCCCTCTGTGGGTAATTTGTACGGCAGCTGTAGGTAGCAATGTATTATCAGCAGGAGACTTATTGATGCTTGAAGCGAAATTATTTAAAGTTTGGTTGGAACCTGAGGCCAAAGTCTGGGCTTGGGCGGAAGTACTTGCATTTTCGTTTATTTGATAAGTTTGGTTATTGTTTCCTACGTTTTCAGCAGGAAGAGATGTGGGTTTAAAAAAAGGCAAAAGAGAGTGATGTTTTTTTTGACAGTGCGAACAAGTGAATTTACTTTTGCAATCCTTTATAAGATGGGTATAGGACAAACAATTAGGGCAAATTTTATTCTGTGAAACAAACTTATCCCTATCCTGGGATGTGAAGGTTTTAAATTGGGGGCAATTTTTTAAGGGATGTCTTAAATTACAGACCTTGCATGGAAACTGGGAGGTACTTTCCGTATTAAAAGCATTTGTCTGTGTGTTCAGTGTATTGGATTTTTTTGCAGAAGTGGGTTTAATGCCTCGAATATTCTGTACTCGCTCAAGGACTTCAAACCGGTGAGTCAAGAAGGCATCCATATCTTCCCATTTTAAAATTTCCCTGTGTGATTTTCGGGACTCTTCCCACAGCTGGAAAGTTTCGTCAGGGAGTTTTTTGGACACAATTACGATTATAATGGGATCCCAATCATTACAAGGTACGTTTTGGGCCCTTACAGCCGCCAAACAATCGTTTACGGTTGTCAGGATTTCTTGAATGGACGCACTTGTTTCCGAACGAGAGGGATTCAAATCGAGTACAGCGTTTATTTGGTTTTCCACTAGCATAAGTTTATTTTCATAGCGATTTGTTAGAGCCTCCCAAGCTAGTTTAAAATTATCCGCGCACAATCTATATTTCCTAATAATTGCCCCAGCCTGGCCACGGACTTTAAGTCTCAAGTGATACAATTTCTGAACGGGAGAGAGCTTTGGATGGTCTACATAAACCGCTGTGAACATATCACGAAAAGTCGGCCATTCTTCATACCCTCCATAAAATATTTCGGTGTCACAAGGAGGAACCTTTATACAACTGAAACTTTCTTCTAAAGTGGACGACTCTGGGTGAATTATCTTTGGAACAGAATGAGAGGGGCCTAAAAGAGTTTTTTGAGCATCGATTAATGTAGCTTTGCTTTTGTGAAAAGCTTTGAGACAAGCGTCATATTTTCCCCGAGCAACCACTAAAGTCTCCGACTCTGGTTTTTCGTCTTTGTTGGTGCACAGAAATTTATACGATTGTCGAAGTTCAATCCATCTTGTGTTAAGGTCTTGGATATTCACCTCAATGAGTGAATCTGTAAAATCACCCATTAAAATCTTGTCGACCTGCTCACAAAACCTTACGAATTCGTCAGAATCAAAAATAAAATCGGATATCATGTTTTCCTTTTAGTATTTTAATTTAGCAACAAAATTTATAAAGAGAAATATAGCAGATAAAAAAAAATTATTTGAAAAATTTTATTTATTATATGTATTTTATTTATAAGTTCTTTTAATTTTCTTTTTTACATGTGAGGGTTAATAAGCGAACAGTAATTGTCCAACTATATAAGGAGTGAGATCATAAAAATGTTAACACACATTTTTGCCTACAACTTTGGTGTAAAGCTTCCAAATTTTTTTTTTTTTTTCGGCAGTATACATTTTAAAAATATGTCAGTTAATAAATTAATTTACATCATGAGTTTTAATTTGCAATTTTTTACACAATGGACGATGAAAGAAAAGTGCGTTCAAAAATAATTAAATATTTTCAACAAAACCAAACATGAACATACAAAAAAATTGCCAAAGAAACTAATGTATGCCGCCAAACAGTTTCAAAAGTGGTAAAAAGGTATCTGGAACACCTAACAATTGAAAGGAAGCCGGGAACAGGAACAACGACTGGTTATCGTAACATTGGTAAGGCATATAAAGTTAAAAGCATCCTTAAGAGAGCTCCTAACACATCTGGCAGAAAAACAGCTCGGTTAGCCCAATGCTCAGACTTTTTTGTACGTAAAGTGAAACGTAAGGCGGGACTAAAGTCCTACAAAGTTCAAAAAGTTCCCGATAGAAACGCTTTTAAAAATTTGGAGGCCAAAACCAGAGCTAGAAAATTGAAATCAAATTTTATAAAAAAATACAACTGTTGTGTAATGGACGACGAAACTTATGTCCTGGCTGATTTCGCGCTCTTCCTGGTCAAGAATTTTATGTTTCCGATGTTCGAGGAAATGTTGCGGAAAAATTTCGGTCAAAAAAGCAAACGAAATTCCCAAAAAAATTCCTAGTATGGCAAGCCATATGTAGCTGCGGCCAAAGAAGCCAGTCATTTGTGACATCTGGCTCTATAAACAGCGAAATTTATATCAAGGAGTGTTTGCAGAAGAGACTTCTTCCGTTCTTGAGTCAGCACAATGTATCCACTTACTTTTGGCCCGATTTAGCATCTTGTCACTACAGCAAGAAAGCGCTGGAGTGGTATAATGATAATAATGTGGTTTTTGTACCAAGAGAGGCAAATCCACCAAACTGCCCGGAGCTCAGGCCAGTGGAGAGATATTGGGCTCTTGTTAAAAAAGAATTAAAGGGCACAAAAAAGGTCTCCCAGGACATGCAAGATTTCAAACGTAGATGGACCACCTGCTCTAAAAAGGTGACAGAAACTACCATAAAAGCCTTAATGGGAGGGTTTCCGGAAAAAGTGGATAACTTTGTTCGTAGTGGTTAGAGTTCCATGCGGTTTTTTTGTTATGATTTTGTATTAAATTTTATTTAATAAAAATTTGGTTTGAAGTCTTAAAATTCAGTAGTCTGTTTTTTATTTAACTTTATGTGTGTTAACATTTTTATGATCTCACTCCTTATGTAAGCAAAATAGAAAGTTTTTTAATCATTTAAATTTTGAACACTGTTAGTCGGGAACAGTGCTATTATAACGTGTGTTTTTTAACAAATCAGATTTAGTATGAGTTGTTTGTATGTATATCAGAAAAAGGGATTCTCTTAAATATGTAGACTCGCTGAATAGTTTGTAAAACTTGTTTCTCTTAAGTGTTTTTAAGCTTCATTTCAACGAAATATTAATAATCTTGAGATATTCTTGCCACAATTTGTATTAAACTGTAAACCTTGTAAGTATAATGATTTCAATTCGGTATAACACTGTTAAGTAGGGATCACATTTGATTTACGTATATTTTTTTTTTTGATAAAATAAAATTTTGTAAGTTTTAGAGTTGGAGCACAATTAACGACGTATGTATGTATGTGCAAGGGAAAGCTTTACGATAAGAGCTTTATGTTCTCTTAAGCATTTATTTGATGATTTTAAGAGCAACAACCGTACGCAAAAATGCGCTCAAATCATTTACATTTGATTGTAGTGTGTATGTAAAAGAAATCTATGCATTTAAGAGCTTAACGTTCTCTTTTCCATTCATATAATGATTTTAAGAGTAACAGCTGTAATAATTTGTTGCATGGACAAAGATCTGCTGTTTAGTTCTTTTAAAAAATAAAGAATTTACTTTTTTTCTTTTTTTAAACAATGTAATTTTATGTTGTATGATGATTTGACAGATATTAAGAAAAAAAAACAACACTTACATTTTGTTGTAAAACTTTAACGATGAGGCTGTGTCCAAAATTGTAATTGTTGCGGAATTGTTGTTTCTAACGTTCATATAATGGAGGCCTTTTCGTTTCTTGAAATATTCAGAACTGCTCTTGAGTAGAATATCGATTGTTATGTTTGATACAGATTTTCATTAGAACTGCGATTAATTGTAATTTGAAATCCAGATTACGTTTGTTTTGCAAGTCACACCAGAAACCAATTGACTTTTGGTATTTGTAAAGGGCGATGACCACCGTAACGATGGACAAACTTTAAGATGTTGATAAATTTGCCTTTAGTTCTCCCATGCAAAAGAGAATTTTTTGAGGAATATAAATTTTACGTCTTATCCACTGGCTTATGGTAATTCCGTAAGTTTGTACTTGATTCCTTATGGTGTATTGCAGTTGAAAGTAGCAGGGAATTGGTACTTTAACATGTATATTATTTTCCAATAAAAAAGAGTTTACTGCCAAAATCTGGGCTCCACAAATTATAGGTTATGTGCTAATCCCAGTATTTGATCTACTTAATTATCTTTTGCAGGTTTATAAAATGCTAGGTTTCCATTAGTAATTTTTCTTATACGTTTTAATAACAATTTACTTTTGGAAAATACGAGATTTTCTTAAAATTTTGTATAATTCGCTATTTATTTTTAACAACGTGGTTTTTTGTCTATAGCAAACAGTAAATGTATTTTAAATGACTTGAGAGAATATTATTTGACAGATTATTCATTATCATGCAAAAACAGGGATGTTATGCAATAAAAGATAATAACCGATTGTGGACTGTATTTTTATTGCCAGATCAAAAAAGGTTCGAAGACCATGTCACTGGTTCATATCCGGTTCGAAGGACCAGAAAATGGGCACAAAGTTTTCTTGTTTAATGAGTAATCTTGGGAACGCTGATTATTCATAAATCAAGGAATGTATATTTTCAACTAGATCAGTTTAATCGCTAATTCTCAGAAACACAGAAGGATATAGACCGGGGAAAGGGTTATTTTAATTTAGCGAACAATGGGTTTTGTTCGGTTTGATCAAATGAATAAATATAACACTGTGAGATATCAGTTCTTACATGTTTATTAATACTTATGAGTTGTGAGCTGTGCTGGTAACGTCTTCCTTCTGTCGGATGCTTGTTAGAATTGAACGAGAGAGCTCTTGGTGTCTCAACCAAGAAACCTCTGTATCCATTATAAAAGGCGGCCGAGGGAAGGAGAGATGTGCCAGTTAAAATGACAAAGACAAAGGAATAACAAATAAATACTGCTGAATGCAGGGTTGTAAAAGTTAGTATTAAAAATTCATTAATTTAAGACCGTTAAATTAAAACTTATGATTTCATCCATATAAAAAACAACTAATACTAATATTTAATTCAGGGTTTCTTTTAATTCAAATTCATAAAAAGAGATAGTTATTTGTGATGGACGTAAGCGTCGTAAACAGCGTATGAGTGATATTATTAATAACACTCATACGCAATGCATTAAAACAAAAAAAAACAATTCAAAACAAGTAGAGCAAATCCATGGGAAATTTAACTGATAGATCGCCAATTTTGTTAATTTTTGATTATTTGATAGAGCTTCATAAATGATTAAAACCCATATTTTTTTTTGATCAATACTTTTGACAATATTGACTTTTAGACAGTTTTTTTTTTAACATGGTTGTACTCGGAAACCGTAAGTCGTACGAAAAAACTTATAAAAACAATATTAGCCCTGTTTTCGCATAACCGTGTGTACGCTTAACCATACAAATTTTAAATTGTCCACTTATTTTTAGCGTGTATTATTATCGACGCTAATTTTTAGCTTCGATAAAAAGTGAAGCCAAATATGTTAATTTCCTTTTTTTTATTTTTGTGAAAATTACGAGTATTTCCAATTTAATACGACATCCTCGTTAAATTTGCCAGCTTTTATTGTAACTCAGGCGCGGATCCACGGGGGGAAAGGAAATTACCCCCCCCCCCCCAAACCGAATTCAAAAGAAAAAAAAGGAAAAAAAAAGAAAAAAGAAAGGAAAGAAAAGAATAGGAAAGGAAGGGAAGAGGAAAGGAGAGGAAAAAAAAACGAAAGTAAAAAAGAAACGAAAAATGAGAAAATCTGACAATTTTTTATAGAAAAATCTGAAAATTTTTCGTAGGAAAAATATAACAATTTTTTTATAGAATAAATCTGAAATGTTTCAAAAGAAAAATCTGAGAATTTTTTATTAGAAAAAATCAGATAATCAATTTACGGATTAAAACATATCTGAAGCAGATGTGAATATATATGGAGTAGATCTGATTACATCCATTTAGATATGATCCATATATGTTTTTATGAAAGGAGATATGTTTTGATCTAATTATTTTTTTACACGGGTATGTGAAATTTTTTTTCAGCTAAAATTACCAAGAATATCATAAGAATCTGACACTTTTTCTATAGAAAAAATGTCGCTGAAGCTGAGACGATTTATGTAGGAAAATGTCTCAGAATCCTAAATTTTTTTGTAGAAAACATTTCTTAGATTCTCAGACTTTTTAATATGAAATATGTCTCAGAAAATGCTTGAGCTTCTTAGACATTTCTAAAAAAAAGTGTCTCAGAAAACTATTCTTTTTCTTTACAAAAATTTCTCAGAATCTAGGCAATTGTGTCAAAAAATTTTAAAAATCATTAAAGTCTTTAATTTTTCTAATCTGAGGTGCTTTCTAAAGAATAGTTTTTCAAAACCTGAAAATTTTGGTTTAGAAAGAACATTTCAGTATTTTAAAATTAGACTTTTTCTGTAGAAAAATAGAATAGAAAAAATATTTCAGAACCAAAGAAGTTTTCTATGGGGGAAAAGTCACTCCATATGAGAATTTTTCTATAGGAAGAATTTTTATAAATATAGAAATGTCAGAAATCTGATGTATTTTCTATTGGAAAAATGTTTCAGAATCTGGGTATTTTGCTGTCAAAAAAATGCTTTAGAATCTAAGAATTTCTTGAGGAGGCATTTTTTAAAATATCAAAAATTCTCTTGAGTTCTTAAAACTTTTCTGTAGTAATAATTTTTTAAAATTTGGAAATGTTTCTATAGAAAAAATCAAAACAAACAGGAGGAAAAAATCTTAACAAATAATTCAAAGGCGACCTGAGGTTCCCTGCAAAAAAAAATTGGGTAAAGAAAAAAATTTCCCACCCCCCAAACACAAAGGCTGGATCCGCGCCTGTTGTAACTTAAGACGCTTTTTATGGAGGGGTTTAAATATTTTGAAGTTTCTTGAAGAGATTTTTATTTGAAAACTGTATTACATAAAATTACATATGAAATTTAGTATTTTGTTTACGAGAAAAAAAACAAAGTATTTTTCTAAAATCTGTATTTAAAAAAAAAAAAACTCAGTTTATTATAACTTTGTCAAATATCTGTCAAATTGAGATTACAGTAATTTTACAGTGTATTTAACAGTGTAATTATTTTGACTGCAGAGTCGAATGCTTTTTGAATGGTCGAATTCGGATAAATACTTTCGAAGACAAGGCTTTTCAAAGTATAATACTTTTTTTAAATTTTTGAAGAAAATAAAATTCGCGAAAAAATCGCGATTTTTTTAAATTTAAAGAACTGAAAGTGGATACGTTTTGTTAGCTCCGTAGTACAAATGTGTACAAAAAATTAGACAAATTTGAAGTCCCTCGGTCAGATTTTATAAAATCTCTGGTTGAATTCGTGATAGAGAATTTAATTTAAAAGTAAAACAATTAAAATGCTCCAATTTTGTCCGGAGATATTTTTATTTATGTCAAGCGACATTTGAACCCATGGAATTTGGCAAACTTTTCTAATTTTGAACATTTTGACTTGATTTTACATGAAAAATAAATGTTCAATATCGTGAATAGAACAATTTTTTCAAAATTTGTAAAATGTATAAAAACTGAAGTTCTGCATTTTTACTGAAATTTGCACAAAATTGCACAATTTTCAACGGATTTTTTTAACCATCTTAATTTCTTCGTATTTGAACAGATTTGAACTGCAAAAAGAAAAACGAATTAAAACAAGTGAGTGTTAAATTCGGCTGTGCCGAATCTTTCATACCCTCCAAAATGTAAAAAAATAAATTTAAAAAAAATTGTCAGGGGCTTTCTTTTGGGGGGGGGGGGGTTGTTGGGGACTTTGAAAGAACCTTCCCATCGCGATAAATATACCAAATGTTTCATTTATTTAACAAAAATAAAAAAACCTGTAAAAAAGTGTATTTTTTCAGATGTTGGTTCAGTTCTTCAAGGGGTAACTTTTTTCCCCCCTGCCCGATTTTGCCCATTCACGAACTTAACCCGCCTATGAATATGAGATAAATTTGTGCCAAACTTCAGGAGTCTAGCTGTTTTATTTTGGACTGCATTGTGTTATCTAAAGACAGACAGACGAACGGACGGACAGGCGGACATTCACAGAATGTCTTAGAATCGATCATAGATCAATAATATTTCTATGCGTTACAAACGGAATGACAAAGTGAGTATACCCCCAAACTGTGGTTGGAGGGTATAAAAAATCTTTGTAAAATTTACAATGTAATTTTATTTTTTTTTGACAAATTTCGGTAAAATTAAAGCAAATTGTTGATATGTCGATAAATAGCTTCTAAGGCTATAATCAGATTGAAAAATGTTGTTGATAAATCATAATTTTTTTTAAAAAATTACGAAAATTTGAACAGTTGTCGATATCTCGAAAACTGTTCTATTTTTAAAACTTTGGACTGGATTTTCGGATTGCATCAAAACCGAAAAAAAATTAACACTTTAAAAAAAAAAATTAAGAAAGAAAGTTTTCTTGAAAAAAGGCTGACAGCAAAATATTTCTGTTAAATTACAAAAATAACCTGCTAAAAATATGTTAAAAAATATCGTTTTGAAAAAAAAAAAGAAAAAAACATTGCACTTTGGAAATTTTCTTGAAAAAAGAATGACAGCAAAGTGTTTCTATATAGTTAAAAAATAATCTGCTAAAAATATGTTCAAAAATATTTTGAAATTTAGCAAACAGAATCAGTAAAACTTAGTAAAATTTCTGTTATTTTCTAAAACTGAATGACAGAGATTTTAGGAAAATGTCCATTTTAGCAGAAAAATTTGCAAAAAGTTTGCTAAATCAAAATGAAAGTCGTTTTACAGATTTTTTGACAGAGTTTTTCTTTTGAATGTATGTACTCCCGGAATAAGATTTCTTATATCCGCGGAAGGTGTTTTAACTCTTTTATAATTTGACTTTTAAATAATTTAGTTTTATTTCCAAACTTTTTAATGAATTAAATTTTTATCATTCTCTTAATACTTTTGAGTTTTATTTGATTTCAAGCCAAACGAATTTTTAAGCAGTCCCAACCAACCATCCTTTATGTGAAATTGTGCTAACTGGGTCGAATTGGAGTGAACAAGTTAATTAAAATGCTACACATAATAAAATATTCTTTTTATGCATGCAAACATTTTTAAATCCCAGGATTTTTTTAATTTTTTTTTTTTGTTTTTTAGAATCTACCAAATTGCTGTTATAAATTTTTTGGTCAAATGCATTTAAGTGACACTAAATGTCAACTACAAATTCTAATGAAACTGTTAATATAAAAAAATTTGTCGGGTACTGGCTGTTTGTACATACATATGTTGCTGCGATTTTTTAAATCATTTTGTGTCCTCGCAAAATTTTAGCCCAATTCAATCAAAACCAACAAAGTTATTAACAAATTGTAAAATTATTAAAATATAGGTTAGGGCCTTTTGCATTTTAGGCAACGATATCAATAGAGTTAGTTTTTATCCTGATGAGGTGTTCTGCCAGTTTGGAGGCAGGATAAATACTGGCGGCAGTTTTTGCGAATATGTCTCTACCATTTTTCCGAATTTAATAATTTTTCTATGGAGAAAATGTTTTCGCCAATTTTTATACCCTCCACTCTAGTGATAGAGGGTATATATAAGTTTGTCATTCCGTTTGTAACACCTTGAAATATTGGTCTAGGACCCCATAAAGTATATATATTCATGATCCTCGATCGATTTTAAGACGATCTAGCGATGTCCTTCCGTCCGTTCGTCCGTCTGTCCGTCTGTCTGTCTGTCTGTTGAAAACACGCTAACTTTTGAAAGACTTTGCGGAGGCTCCTGAAGTTTGGCATATATGTTGGACATTTACCTGGTCAGGTTGGTATTGCAATCCAGCGAAATCGGTCCAATGGTTCAAAAGTTATAAGCAAATGAGTGAACTTCGGCAAGGGTTTTTCTGGAATTTACGAGATAAAACACACGGTAACTTTCGAACGGCAATTCTGAAGGTGCTGAAGTGTGGCATATATATTTACCGTTCCTCTAGTCCGGTTCGTTTTAAATTTCAGCCAAATCGGTCCAGTGGTTCAAAAGCTAAACCGTAAATTTCAGATTAGTTTCACCTTAAATTCACGTGTTGAAAACCCGTTAAACATGTTTTAAAAACATTTGTAAGTCAGAAAAATATTTTAAAAGGTATTTTTGTCACACAAAAATATTTTTACACTACAACAAAAAAAAAAAAAAATACACACAAAAAAAGTTTACACTCAAAAAAAATTTTACACTCAAAAAAAATTGGTAAATTATTATTTTTTTTTTTTTCAAAAATTAATAAAAAAAAGTTTTTTTACACTAAAACAAAAAAAAATACACTCAAAAAAAATTTTGTACTCAAAAAAAAATTAGTAGTTTTTTTTTTTTTTCAAAAATTAATTCAAAAAAAAATTCTAACCAAAAATGTTATTTTTTCACGTTAGAAAATTTACTATCACTTAAAAAGGGCATTGTGGAGGGTATTCATATGTAGATTCGGCCAAGACGAATTTAACTTTTCTACTTGTTTATTTTCTCTTTTTACATTTTTTCCTAATTGTGTGTCACAGTGGCGTATACAGGGGGCCCCCCCCCCCGAAATGATTTCACAAATTTTAAGATTTGGCATAAAATAACAAACACAATGTAAAAAAAAACTTCTTACAAAAAAATATAAAACCATTTGGGAATCTAAACATTTTTTTGAAGAAAGAGGTTGCGAATCTGAAAATTTTATGTCCAGAAAATGTCTGAAAATCTGAAAATTTTTCTGTCAGAGTTTGAAACTTTTCAAGATCCTAATGGAAAAATGTATCACAACCTGAAGCTTTATGTACTCAAAAAAATTAATCAAATTGTAATTAAAACGTAGCAAAATCTTAAATTTATTGAGACTTTTTCTTTAAAAAAATATATCTCAGAACCTGAGACTTTGTCATTCGGAACAATATCTCAGAATCTGAGACTTTTCCTTTATGAATGATGTCTCAGACTCTGAGACTTTTTCTATAAGAATAATGTCTTAGAATCTAAGACATTTCAACAAGAAAAATGTCTCAAAATCTGAGACTTTTTCTTTGAGAAAAATGTATCAGAATCTGTTATTTCTCTATAAGAAAAATATCTCAGAATATATAATATCGAGGGCCTATATTCAAAACCCTCTATCTTCCATTTTCACGAAAATGACTTTTTGATGGCAAAATATTCAGTAAAACGGCCCTCATCTATGGTGTAAAATTCAGAACAAAAATATTTTTGTTTGCTATTTTATTTGCATTTTTGGTTTTCTCTATCTCTTACACAATCAATTTTTCTGAATGCAAAACCCTCTATCTTTTCAAATAATTAATTTATAAATATTTTTTTTTTGAATAATTTCATCATTCATTACATGTTTTCATACAAATTTTTGCATGCTGAACATGAATTTGTCAACAAAATTCCAGAATCACGATTTTGGTCCACTGATGCTAATTTTTTCTCAAAATTCTTTTTTGACTTTTTTGAAAAATATGGCTCAAAATTTAGTTGTCTTGTAAACATTATGAAACAAAAATTTTGATCTTAAAAATCGTGATGCTAATCAGCATCTGTGGACGAAAATCGCGTTTTTAATTTTTTACTATTTTTTACATAACATACTCAACAGTTTGTCATCTTTTAAGATAAATTCGGTAAAAAACTATTTTTTTCTCTCAAAAAATCAGCACTTGTGGACCAAAACCGCGATTTACGAACTCTATAAGCCGTTATCATTAATAAATCACGTTAAAAATTTACCGATGTCGTAAATGAAATCATAATAATTCGTTTTTATTAAAATGCAAAACCCTCTATATGATCATTTTCATTCATGCACTTAATATTTTTGAGAAACAAAACCCTCTATCTTTCATAATATCCCCAATAGTGCAAAATTTTAAAAACGAATTATATGTGAGATTCAGTAGTTGATTTATAAAAATATTGTAGAATATTGAATTTTAATTACTCTAACAATACGCGAAATAAACAGTTTTTTGGCTATCCTGAAAAGTTGTGTTTTTTAAGATAGAGGGTTTTGAATATAGGCCCTCGATATAGACTATTTCTATAAGAAAATTGTCTCACAATTTGAGATTATTTCTATAACAGAAATGTCTAAGAATCTGAGACTTTTTCTAAAACACAAATATCTATAAGAGACTTTTTCTATAAGAAAAATGTCCCCGAATCTGAGACTTTCTATAAGAGAAATTTCCCAGAATCTGATACTTTTTCTATAAGAAAAATGTCCCAGAATCTGATACGTTTTCTATAAGAAAAATTTCTCAGAATCTGAGACTTTTTCCGTAAGAAAAATGTCTGAGAATATGACTTTTTCTATAAGAAAAATTCCTCAGAGCCTGAGCCTTTTACTATAAGAAAAATGTCTCAGAATCTGAGACTTTTTCTATAAAAAAATGTCTGAGAATCTGACTTTTTCTATAAGAAAAATATCTCAGAGCCTGAGACTTTTACTATAAGAAAAATGTTTCAGAATCTGAGACTTTTTCTATAAGAAAAGTGTCGCAGAATCTGAGACTTTTTTATAAGAAAAATGTCGCAGAATATGAGACTTTTTCTATAAGAAAAATGTCTCAGAATCTGAGACTTTTTCTATAAGAAAAATGTCTCAGAATCTGAGACTTTTTCTATAAGAAAAATGTCTCAGAATCTGAGACTTTTTCTATAAGAAAAATGTCTCAGAATCTGAGACTTTTTCTATAAGAAAAATGTCTCAGAATCTGAAATTTTTCTATAAGAATAATGTCTCAGAATCTGAGACTTTTTCTATAAGAAAAATGTCTCAGAATCTGAAATTTTTCTATAAGAATAATGTCTCAGAATCTGAGACTTTTTCTATAAGAAAAATGTCTCAGAATCTGAGACTTTTTCTATAAGAAAAATGTCTCAGAATCTGAGACTTTTTCTATAAGAAAAATGTCTCAGAATCTGAGACTTTTTCTATAAGAAAAATGTCTCAGAATCTGAGACTTTTTCTATAAGAAAAATGTCTCAGAATCTGAGACTTTTTCTATAAGAAAAATGTCTCAGAATCTGAGACTTAGAATATGAGACTTTTCCATTAGAAAAATGTCTCAGAATCTGAGACTTTTTGCATAAGAAAAACGTCTCAGAATCTTACACTTTTTGCATTAGGAAAATGTCTCAGATTCTGAGACTTTTCCATTAAAAAAAAATGTCTCAGAATCTGAGACTTTTTCCGTAAGAAAAATGTCTCAGAATCTGAGACTTTTTCTATAAGGAAAATGTCTCAGAATCTGAGCCTTTTTCTTTAAGAAAAATGTCGCATAATCTGAGACTTTTCCATTAGAAAAATGTCTCAGAATCTGAGACTTTTTGCATAAGAAAAATGTCTCAGAATCTGAGACTGTCTGGATTCATAAACACACACAGCTGATTTCCGTAAAAGTGTTGTCAAAACAATCCGCATTGGTTTCATAAAGGCCCCGATAATCTGATTTAGTTACATTTAGTTCTAGGAACAGACGATTGCAAACAAATTTAAAAATATGTGCTGTTATGCAAATTTTTTGTTAAAAAAAAATTTAAACAAAATTTTGGGCCCCCTGCGAAATAAAATCCTGGATACGCCCCTGGTGTGTCAACTCTAACCTTCATGCATGATGGCTCATTTTCAGCTAATACTAATTTTTGGTGGTTACCAGAAATGCTCAATCTGTCTATCAATAGCTTATTTCGTCGTCATCACATCTAAAATTTAATCGAATCTTTGTGTATATGTGAATTTATTATAGTCGTCATATTTAGTGGGTTTTGTGTTGGTTTTCCGGCTAAAGAAAATCAAAACGACATCCATTAAAAAGCATTGAATATTGACAAGGATAATGAAAATAATGCGATATGGACATGTCAATATTAAGTTTATGAATACTAAAAATAATATTTTGCTAAAATTAAACATGGTTGGGTGTGGTGGGCATGTGTTTGCGATGAATCAAGTATGATTTTATATTATGCTATCAATATAAAGTGATAAAGACAAAATGCATAAATTCCAATGATTGGGTAAAAGTATCGTTTAAAAAATTAATAATATCACTAGTTTACAGAGATTTTGATTTACAATATTTTGATATTTTCCATTTAAAATCTTACGCTGATGCCGAAAATGAAGTTTAAAATTTCAAAAGTAGAAAAGTTTTCGAGATATTGCTAACATTTCAAATTTTTTACTTTTTTAAAAAGTAGTTTTACTTATATAAAAATATCTAATTACCATCGGTGGTTTTAAATTAAAGGTACATAATTAAATGCTTAATCAATTTTAACTACAACGTTTTTCAATGTGATTACACAGTGCAACAACCAAAATTGGAAATGAAAGTTGACATATTCTGACAGCCAATATTAAATATGAACCGGATGATAGACGTCTGAAAGAAGGGATCAAATGGAGTAAAACTGCATTTACAGTTATTCTTTTCGTGATCCTGTTTCCTTTTAAAAGAACTTCAATTTTTTTAAGTATACATAAAATATAATAAAATATTTTTGAAATATTTCTACTTGTTCTAGGATGACATTGGTATTGTCAAATGAAAGAGGAGGATCTCCCCTAATTTTTTTATTTTTTTTTATTTATCTATATCAGGATAAAATGATATTAATAAAGACATTTGAAATTTTATGAAAATATTTTGTTGAAAATTGTTAATGATATTGAAGGATACATGTTCGAAAAGACGTAACTTGCCTCCTTTTTCCTGATATGTTAAAATGCTAAAATAGGGAAATTAGGGGAGATCCTCCTCTTACATTTGCTATCACTAGTGGCATCGTAGGAAAAGTACAAATATTAAAAAAATATTTTATAAAATTTAAGTCCTTTAAAAAGGAAATGGGATCACGAAAATAAATACTGTAAATGCAATTTTACTACATTTAGTCTCTAGTTTCAAACGTATACTATCCAGTTCGTCATTAACAACTTTTTTTTCTTTTTTCGTCGGACGGTGTTATCAAAGTTTTGCTGGGATACTTTGCATTTTTTATATTTCGCATAGCTTGCTGTGTTCAGACTCTTAATTCATATTGTTTTTTTTTAAATGCTAATGATACTTACAAGACCTTTAAAGATGCTGAACAAACATCTTAAGTTTTAAGGGCACTTCTAAGTAATTCACATCTAAAATTATCTACTCACTCTTAAACAGTTTTCAATACATGAATAGTGATTTTTTTTACCTGAAACGAAAAGAAAGTTTTAATGAAAATTTACTTTATTATTAAAAAATTATAAAATTTCTATAACTATTAAATTGTGACATGTGACATAGATATTTAAAAACTAAGAAGTCGATTTTCGCTTTTCTTTCACAGATTAATTTTTAATAAACAATTTAAAAAATAATATAGAAAATCTTATCGTGATGCATCGACATAAAAGCAAATTGTCACAATTAGACTAAATAAAATGATTTCCGATGTTTTGTGTAAAAAAGTTTTTGGATTAAAGGAAATATTTTTATTACGTATAAATTTTGATATTTTTAGAAATGTTTCTAAAAATGTCGAAAATCAGTCGACTCACGACTCAGTGGTGTAAAAAAATAAATTTCTTTTGATTGCAAAAAAAAAAATGGAAAAAGTGTAAAGCTTCTTAAAGTAACAAATATGATTATTTGTCTCAGCCTGAATATATGCATTAAAAAATATTGTGCTCGATTCTCAAATACGACTTCACCATTCACCGAATTTTTAAAAATTTTATATTCTCTAAAGTTTTAAGAATTTTTAATTTGTTTTTGTTTATTAAAGATATTAACCAGATTATTAATGGAACAAGAAAAAAATTTCAAAATCTTAAGATTCGAAAGAATATCATTTTTTTTAAATTGGGTGAATGGTGAAGTCGTATTCGAGAATCGAGCACATTATTTTTTCTAGAGATGTCCGTCCGTCCGTCTGTCTGTCTCCGTAGAAAACACGCTAGCTTTTGGTATTTCAATCCAGCCAAATCGGCGCAGTGGTTCAAAAGTTATGAGCAAAAGTGTAAATTTCGGCAAGGGTTTTTCGCTAATTTACGAGATATAAAACACGATAACTTTCGAAAGGCAATAATGAGTTTGCTGAGACGTGGCATTCATATTTGCCGTTCACCAGTTCTGTTCGGTATTACATTTCAGCTCAATCGGTCCAGTGGTTCAAAAGTTATAAGCGAAACCCCGAATTTCAGATTGGATTCATCTAAAATGCCACGTGGTAAACAAGTTTTCAAAGCATTTGTGGTAACTTAGCAATGCTTTTTAAACTTGCTTAGTTTTAAAGCAATGCTCTTAAAACTTGTTTAGTTTGAAAAGCATTGGTAACTTAAAAATTACACTCGAAAAAAATTTTGCACTCGAAAAAAATTTTACACTCAAAAAAAAATTTACATTCAAAAAAAATTTTACACTCAAAAAAAAAATTTTGTTTTTTTTTTACAAAAATGTCATTATTTTGTGTACATACGTACGTGCGTTCACTCAGAAATGTTTTTACAGTAAAAAAAAACATTACACTCAAAAAAAATTTTTCACTCAAAAAAAAATTTGTAATTTTTTTAAAATGACAAACAAAGGGATTTTACTAGTGTTGTCAGTCGATTAAGAATAATTCGATTAATCGATCAAACAAAACCCAACTCTTGTTCGAATAATTCAAAAATGACGATTTTCGAATAACGAATAAATCGATTAATTAATGTCGATTAATCGAACAATTTTTTTTAATTAAAAAATTAAATAAATGCTTAGAATTTGATTTATTCTCATTAATTTTGAAAAATTTTATACAAAATGTAGGAAAGTTAAAATATATTGTAGCCATAGCCCTGGATAGCACATCCATTATAGAATTAGGGGGAGTTATCAAGTTTTTAATAAATAATTTAGAAAAAAATAATAATTCTTTTGCATCAGACTTACTAAAACGTATTAAAATAAGAATTAATGAGAGACGTATAAAAGTGTTAAATACGTTAATAATTTTTCTAAATTCAGAAAATTTTCCGAGCAATGAAAGTTTCTTAAAATATTCTCCAAAAAGCGAAACAAAAGAATATGCAAAAAATAAATTATACTCCAGATTATTTTATGTTGAAAGTAATCACAATAATTCAGATAAAGGTATTGAAATAGAGGAAGTTATTAGTAATGAAAATAATAATCTTTTATGCGAGTTAAATAATTCAATTCAAAGTAATAAAAATTCAGAAAATAAAAAGGACTTTAGCGATATATCAGACGATATGGTATATTTGGAAAAATCTGAAAAAAGAACAGAAAAAATAGATAAACTTATTTATGCTCCTCTTACTATATCACCTACTTCAACAATTAGCGAAAGAGTGTTTTCAAAACCTAATTTAATAAAAACTAAAACCAAAAATTGTTTGAAAGCAAAAAAATTAAGTCAACTTTTATTTTTAAAAGATTATTTCTTAAGAACAACTTAAATTGTCTTATTTGACAAAAATTAAAATCATTTATGATATACTAGCTCGCCCGCCGGAACTTCGTTACCGGTTATGTTAAATACCGGACAATAGAAGGATCAGGATTACTCTACCGATTTCAAAAAATTACTCATATGTAGTCTTTGTTTTATTCAATTGTGGACGTTTAAGTCTTTCATAAAATAATATTTCATTGAATAACTTTAACAATAAAATTCGAATAATTTCGGATGTACGTTGTCACGGACGTTCCGGTGAAAAAGATTTTGACAATTTTCGAGCCCTTATATCGGGATTTTGGATCTTGAGCAAATAAATATTTCAGTGAAAAAAGAATTGGAATAAAAAAAATGTTGGGTAAAAAAACATATAGACAGAAATAATATGGAGAAAAAAGTTTAATACGAAAAATTTTAGTAAAAAGTATCATTCAATATTGTTCCCCGCTCTATTCCATTTCGTTCCCCGGTCTACTCCATTTCATTTCCAATTCAATCTCCAGCAAGTTTCATTCCTCTCCTTATATGTATATAAGCGTTACAGAAATAAAAAGTGCTATTGTGTTTATCTTATAGATATAAAAATACAATTTTACACCACTTGTACCAATTTAGGTACCCCTTTTTACCCTGTCCATCTCTTGGGTGTTATTTCGGATGAAGGATACTGCACGTCAAGTTTTGAGTTTCTAGGCTTTAATAGCTAGATAGGTACAAATTACCATTTGCCACCTTTTCCACTTAAAATTAAATTTTCTAAAAACCTTTTTTCCTGAACCGTTATTTCAAGAAATATAAGAAGTACCAACCTTACACTTTTTTATGCCCTTTACGACTCTTAGAAACAGAATTTCCAGAAAGTACTTTTTCCAAAATATTTTTTCAATAAAGAATACAGCATTCAAGTTTTCACTGCCTAGGATCATTATTTCAAGAAGTATAAAAAGTATAAAAAACATTTTTCTATACCTCTAGAAACGGAATCTTTTAAAAATACTTTAGCATAGCAGATTATTTTTTTTTTTTACCGAACATTCCAAAATTCAAGCTTCTAAGACCATTATTATATGAACAAAAAAAAATTAGTACCAAAATTACGCCCTCCCGTTAGAAACGGAATTTCCAAAAAGTACTTTTTCCAGGATCCTATATTACAAATAGCAATTATCTAGGAATATTATTTCAGCAAATATTAAAAGTACAAAAAGTATACTTTTTAATCCCGTTAAGAAACGAAATTTCCAAAAAGTACTTTTCCCAAAATTTTGGTTTTCACCGAAGGATTTTACATCCAAAATTTTAAGTTTATGGAACCATTACGTCAGAAAATATCAAAATAACCGGAAGTACACTTATTTAGCCATTTTACTCTACTAAGAAGCGGAATTTCCCAAAAGTATTTTTTCCAGAATGTTTTTTTTCCCCCGAATGATCCTACATTACAAATTTCAAGATTCTAGGGCCATTACTTCAGGAAATAAGAACGTACCTAAAGTTTAAATATTTACCCGTTCCACCCCCTAAGAAAAGAAAATTGCAAAAATTACTTTTTTTCCAGAATTTGTTTTCACTTAAAATGTAGGATCCACATTCCAAATATCAAGTTTCTATGATCATTATTTCAGGATATATAAAAAGTGCCATTAGTACTATTTTTACCCCTTGGGAAAAGGAATTTTCAAAATGTACTTTTTATAAAAGGTACTTTTTTTAGGTACTTTTACTAAAAGGTACTTTTTATAAAAGGTACTTTTTATAAAAGGTACTTTTAATAAAAGGTACTTTTTATAAAAGGTACTTTTATAAAAGGTACTTTTTATAAAAGGTACTTTTTATAAAAGGTACTTTTTATAAAAGGTACTTTTTATAAAAGGTACTTTTTATAAAAGGTACTTTTTATAAAAGGTACTTTTTATAAAAGGTACTTTTTATAAAAGGTACTTTTTATAAAAGGTACTTTTTATAAAAGGTACTTTTTATAAAAGGTACTTTTTATAAAAGGTACTTTTTATAAAAGGTACTTTTTATAAAAGGTACTTTTTATAAAAGGTACTTTTTATAAAAGGTACTTTTTATAAAAGGTACTTTTTAAAAAAGGTACTTTTCATTAAAGGTACTTTTCATTAAAGGTACTTTTTATAAAAGGTACTTTTTATAAAAGGTACAAACAAAGGGTTTTTACTAGAGTTGTCAGTCGATTAAGAATAATTCGATTAATCGATCAAACAAAACCCAACTCTTGTTCGAATAATTCAAAAATGACGATTTTCGAATAACGAATAAATCGATTAATTAATGTCGATTAATCGAACAATTTTTTTTAATTAAAAAATTAAATAAATGCTTAGAATTTGATTTATTCTCATTAATTTTGAAAAATTTTATACAAAATGTAGGAAAGTTAAAATATATTGTAGCCATAGCCCTGGATAGCACATCCATTATAGAATTAGGGGGAGTTATCAAGTTTTTAATAAATAATTTAGAAAAAAATAATAATTCTTTTGCATCAGACTTACTAAAACGTATTAAAATAAGAATTAATGAGAGACGTATAAAAGTGTTAAATACGTTAATAATTTTTCTAAATTCAGAAAATTTTCCGAGCAATGAAAGTTTCTTAAAATATTCTCCAAAAAGCGAAACAAAAGAATATGCAAAAAATAAATTATACTCCAGATTATTTTATGTTGAAAGTAATCACAATAATTCAGATAAAGGTATTGAAATAGAGGAAGTTATTAGTAATGAAAATAATAATCTTTTATGCGAGTTAAATAATTCAATTCAAAGTAATAAAAATTCAGAAAATAAAAAGGACTTTAGCGATATATCAGACGATATGGTATATTTGGAAAAATCTGAAAAAAGAACAGAAAAAATAGATAAACTTATTTATGCTCCTCTTACTATATCACCTACTTCAACAATTAGCGAAAGAGTGTTTTCAAAACCTAATTTAATAAAAACTAAAACCAAAAATTGTTTGAAAGCAAAAAAATTAAGTCAACTTTTATTTTTAAAAGATTATTTCTTAAGAACAACTTAAATTGTCTTATTTGACAAAAATTAAAATCATTTATGATATACTAGCTCGCCCGCCGGAACTTCGTTACCGGTTATGTTAAATACCGGACAATAGAAGGATCAGGATTACTCTACCGATTTCAAAAAATTACTCATATGTAGTCTTTGTTTTATTCAATTGTGGACGTTTAAGTCTTTCATAAAATAATATTTCATTGAATAACTTTAACAATAAAATTCGAATAATTTCGGATGTACGTTGTCACGGACGTTCCGGTGAAAAAGATTTTGACAATTTTCGAGCCCTTATATCGGGATTTTGGATCTTGAGCAAATAAATATTTCAGTGAAAAAAGAATTGGAATAAAAAAAATGTTGGGTAAAAAAACATATAGACAGAAATAATATGGAGAAAAAAGTTTAATACGAAAAATTTTAGTAAAAAGTATCATTCAATATTGTTCCCCGCTCTATTCCATTTCGTTCCCCGGTCTACTCCATTTCATTTCCAATTCAATCTCCAGCAAGTTTCATTCCTCTCCTTATATGTATATAAGCGTTACAGAAATAAAAAGTGCTATTGTGTTTATCTTATAGATATAAAAATACAATTTTACACCACTTGTACCAATTTAGGTACCCCTTTTTACCCTGTCCATCTCTTGGGTGTTATTTCGGATGAAGGATACTGCACGTCATGTTTTGAGTTTCTAGGCTTTAATAGCTAGATAGGTACAAATTACCATTTGCCACCTTTTCCACTTAAAATTAAATTTTCTAAAAACCTTTTTTCCTGAACCGTTATTTCAAGAAATATAAGAAGTACCAACCTTACACTTTTTTATGCCCTTTACGACTCTTAGAAACAGAATTTCCAGAAAGTACTTTTTCCAAAATATTTTTTCAATAAAGAATACAGCATTCAAGTTTTCACTGCCTAGGATCATTATTTCAAGAAGTATAAAAAGTATAAAAAACATTTTTCTATACCTCTAGAAACGGAATCTTTTAAAAATACTTTAGCATAGCAGATTATTTTTTTTTTTTACCGAAGGACCCAACATTCCAAAATTCAAGCTTCTAAGACCATTATTATATGAACAAAAAAAAATTAGTACCAAAATTACGCCCTCCCGTTAGAAACGGAATTTCCAAAAAGTACTTTTTCCAGGATCCTATATTACAAATAGCAATTATCTAGGAATATTATTTCAGCAAATATTAAAAGTACAAAAAGTATACTTTTTAATCCCGTTAAGAAACGAAATTTCCAAAAAGTACTTTTCCCAAAATTTTGGTTTTCACCGAAGGATTTTACATCCAAAATTTTAAGTTTATGGAACCATTACGTCAGAAAATATCAAAATAACCGGAAGTACACTTATTTAGCCATTTTACCCTACTAAGAAGCGGAATTTCCCAAAAGTATTTTTTCCAGAATGTTTTTTTTCCCCCGAATGATCCTACATTACAAATTTCAAGATTCTAGGGCCATTACTTCAGGAAATAAGAACGTACCTAAAGTTTAAATATTTACCCGTTCCACCCCCTAAGAAAAGAAAATTGCAAAAATTACTTTTTTTCCAGAATTTGTTTTCACTTAAAATGTAGGATCCACATTCCAAATATCAAGTTTCTATGATCATTATTTCAGGATATATAAAAAGTGCCATTAGTACTATTTTTACCCCTTGGGAAAAGGAATTTTCAAAATGTACTTTTTATAAAAGGTACTTTTTTTAGGTACTTTTACTAAAAGGTACTTTTTATAAAAGGTACTTTTTATAAAAGGTACTTTTAATAAAAGGTACTTTTTATAAAAGGTACTTTTATAAAAGGTACTTTTTATAAAAGGTACTTTTTATAAAAGGTACTTTTTATAAAAGGTACTTTTTATAAAAGGTACTTTTTATAAAAGGTACTTTTTATAAAAGGTACTTTTTATAAAAGGTACTTTTTATAAAAGGTACTTTTTATAAAAGGTACTTTTTATAAAAGGTACTTTTTATAAAAGGTACTTTTTATAAAAGGTACTTTTTATAAAAGGTACTTTTTATAAAAGGTACTTTTTATAAAAGGTACTTTTTATAAAAGGTACTTTTTATAAAAGGTACTTTTTATAAAAGGTACTTTTTATAAAAGGTACTTTTTATAAGGTACTTTTTATAAAAGGTACTTTTTATAAAAGGTACTTTTTAAAAAAGGTACTTTTCATTAAAGGTACTTTTTATAAAAGGTACTTTTTATAAAAGGTACTTTTTATAAAAGGTACTTTTTATAAAAGGTACTTTTTATAAAAGGTACTTTTTATAAAAGGTACTTTTTATAAAAGGTACTTTTTATAAAAGGAACTTTTTATAAAAGGTACTTTTTATAAAAGGTACTTTTTATAAAAGGTACTTTTTATAAAAGGTACTTTTTATAAAAGGTACTTTTTATAAAAGGTACTTTTTATAAAAGGTACTTTTTATAAAAGGTACCTTTTATAAAAGGTACCTTTTATAAAAGGTACTTTTTATTAAAGGTACTTTTTATAAAAGGTACTTTTTCTATAAAAGGTACTTTTTACAAAAGGTACTTTTTATAAAAGGTACTTTTTACAAAAGGTACTTTTTATAAAAGGTTCCCCCTAAGAATCGCATTTTCCAAAAAGTACTTTTTCCAAAATGTTTTTTTCACCGAAGGATCCTACATTCCAAATTTCGAGTTTCTATGACCATAATTTTAAGAAATAAAAAAAAGTACCAAAAAGTACACTTTTTACCGATTTTATCCCCCTTAGAATTAAAATTTTCAAAAAGTACCATTTTCATTTGTTTTTTTAGCAAAGGATCCTATATTCCAAATTTCAAGTTTGTATGACCATTATTTCAGTAAATAAAAAAAAGTGCCAAAAGTACACTTTTTTACCCATTTTACACCCGTAGTCAGCGTTGGCCAAAAAACCAGCCTTAGTGGATCTTTTTCTCGGGAGGTGAACCTACATTGCAAATTTCAAGTTTCTAGGACTATTATTTATGGAAATATAAAAGGTACCAAAAGTACAGTTTTTTACCCTTTTTACCCCCATAGAATCAACATTGGCAAAAATCCAGCCTTAGGGGACCTTTAATCCGTGAGGTGAACTTACAGTCCAAATTTCAAGTCTCTAAGACCATTATTTAAGGAAACATAAAAGGTACCAAAACTACACTTTTTTACCCATTTTACCCCTTTAGAAACAACATTGGCAAAAACCCAGCCCCAGTGAACATATTTTCCGGGAGGTGAATCTACATTCCAAATTTCAAGTTTCTAGGACTATTATTTAAGGAAATATAAAAAGTACTAAAAGTACAGTTTTTTACCCTTTTTACCCCCTTAGAATCAACATTGGCAAAACTTCTGCCTTAGTGGATCTTTATTCCGGGAGGTGAACCTACATTTCAAATTTTAAGTTTCTAGGACCATTATTTAAGGAAATATAAAAGGTACCAAATGTACAGTTTTTTACCCTTTTTACCCCCTTTGAATCAACATTGGCAAAAATCCAGTTTTAGGGGATATTTTTTCCGTGAGGTGAACATACAGTCCAAATTTCAAGTCTCTATGACCATTATTTCAGGAGATATAAAAAAGCACCAAAAGTACAGTTTTTTACCCTTTTTACCCCCTTAGAATCAACACTGGCAAAAATCCGGCCTTACTGGATCTATATTCCAGGATGTGAACATACAGTCCAAATTTCAAGTCTCTGTGACCATTATTTCATGTGGTATAAAAAGTACCAAAAGTACAGTTTTTTACCCTTTTTACCCCCTTAGAATCAACATTGGCAAAAGTCCAGCCTTAGTGGATCTATGTTCCGCGAGGTGAACATACAGTCCAAATTTCATGTCTCTATGACCATTATTTCGGGAGATATAAAAAGTACCAAAAGTACAGTTTTTTACCCTTTTTACCCCCTTAGAATCAACACTGTCAAAAATCCAGCCTTAGTGGATCTATATTCCGGGAGGTGAATCTACAGTCCAAATTTCAAGTCTCTAGCTTCAGCGGTTTGGGCTGGGCGATGATGAATCAGTCAGTCAGTCAGTCACTCACTCACCCAACTCTTTTATATATATAGATTTTGTCTGAATATTTCAAATAATAATTTGTATTTGAATTATTTCTCAACAAGTATTAAAATCGACATCCATTAATTAAAAGTGATCTCAGTTATTCAATTTTTAAGTTTTTTTAACTTTTAACTATTTTATTTTCAAGTTTTGTATGCATTTTTTCGTTAATAAAAATTTTAACTTTCTTATTTTAAGCTTTTTTATATGAATTGTTTATTTTTTTGTTAATAAAAATATTTTTTAAAATATTTTTTTTATTCGTTATTCTCTTCGATTAATCGAACAAATTTTGATCTTTAATCGTTTGATCGAACGAGGAAAAACAATTATTTGAATTATTCGAACAAAGTTGAAAGTCGAATAACACAGTGCAACACCCAAAATCGGAATGGGATGAAACCAAAAGCAAATGAAAGTTGATATATTCCATAACAAACCCCTCAAGGCTTTTTTCTAGTTCAGAGCTAGATTTTGTTTTACAAGCATTTGAAGTTAGTGCACTTTTATTATAATTATAATAATAAATGTTTGAAAAGTGTATTAGTGGCGAATGATTAATATTGTAATTGCCTTTAAATAACAATCATACGCATCGGTGTCTAGTGATTCATATTAATAATTGCCTTTAAATAACAATCATACGCAACGGTGTACAGCGGTTTATTTTAATAATTTGGCTATTCAGTAAATAGGTACTGGACCGATTGCAGCAAAATTCATACCAGTCATAGCTGAAGTAATTTTGAGCTTAAGTTTGGAAACTGGACCCTTCATGTCCAATAAGGGCATCACCAGGGGCCTTTAAAGTAGGACATGTTTAGTACACAAAAACTTTAAATGCTTTAAAATCACCAACTTCAAATGCGTATAAAATAAAATCTAGCTCTGACCTAAAAAAAAGGCCTTGAGGGTTTTGTTATGGAAAACGTCAGCTTTCATTTGCTTCTGGTTTCATCCCATTCCGATTCCGAAAGTTCGATTTTGTATCACTGTGTAATTGACAACTCTAGTTTTTACTCAAAGTAAAATATTTCTAGTCAAAATTGTTAATTTTTTTCACATTAAAAATTAACTATCCTTTAAAAAATGCATTGTGGAGGGTATTCATAGATTCGGCAAAGACGAATTTAACTTTTCTACTTGTTTTCAATTAATTTCAGTAATAGAAAATCTTATCGTGACAATTGGCCTTAAGTGACATAGTATTTGACATTTTTATCATATAATAAGATAAGAATCAATGCATATATGTATAAGAAAAAAAAATATATTTTCTTTTTTTTTTGTATTGATGTATAAAATAATTTTTTCTTATAATATTTCCGTTATACGTCTACATATTTATTTGTTATAAATAACTATTTTTATTTGTAACATGTTCTACTGCATGACAGTCAATTGTTTGCTTTCGCAATTTACCTTACACACACTGCATATAAATTTATACATAGTATATCAATATTATTGTAACTTGACATTTTTCAAGATTTTAAATTTTATTTTATATTTATTGCCACTTTTATGAAATATAGTAAATAATAGAGTAGTGCAAAAATTAAGGTGTTCATTCGAATATGAAATTAAAATATCTAAACTGTGCTAGAATTAAAAAAAGATCTTAGTTTTAGTGGAAGTCCAATTTTTTTGAACTATACATTTCTTTAAAATTATTTTTTTTTGAATCACCCTAGTTTATACCCTACAGAGTGGCATGGGTTTCATTTGTATATTTCCTGACGTCTGTAACGTCCAAACGGATGAGACATATACACAAACTTAAGAAGCGGAAATATAATTTTAGATGAGTCTAGTTGAGATGTGGAAAGTAGGCGTTAACAAGGAAACATTTTTTGTGTATAAATTAAACAAAAATCATTTCAGAATCTGACAGTTTTTTTGTAGCAAAATAAAGTCTTGGCAGCCATGTTTAGCATGGGACTAACAAGGGAAGTATCTCAACCCTTATAAACCGATTTGCCTGAAACTTAAAATATACATTAAATAGACGATTTTAAGGTTGGGGTGTCTCGGCTTATCGGCCATATCAGTGTTTAAAAATTTCGTTGTCCCCTTATGAATCAATGTGGACCTCCGGGAAAATTTCGATAACTCCCGAACTAACAGGAATATCCTCTAGGGCAAAAATACGTGTCGACTTAAATTTAATAAAGATTATTTCATATTCATATGGACTTCGTAGGTCTATGTCTTCATATAAATACCCCGAAAATTTACATATTTTCATGGAAAAAGTATTTAACAAAGCCAAACTTTTACAAGGTTATGCCACTGTTGGATAGGCATTAAATAATCCTTTCTTCTCATATGTAAACATCATATAGTTTCTTACAAGTAAATGGCTGAAAGATACAAAAAAACTATTTTTTCACCATTTTTGACCCATGTTTTGAGCCCCTAAATTCCCGATATGGCCGATAAGCCTAGACACCCCAACCTTAGAATTGTCTCTTTTATATATATTTTACGTTTTATGCAAATCGGTTCATAAGGGTTGAGATACTTGTTTCAACACTCAAAACAGAAACTCTGTTTAATTACACAGTGATACAAAATCGAACTTTCGGAATCGGAATGGGATGAAACCAAAAGCAAATGAAGCTGACGTTTTCCATAACAAAACCCTCAAGGCCTTTTTTTAGGTCAGAGCTAGATTTTATTTTACACGCATTTAAAATTGGTGATTTTAAAGCATTTAAAGTTTTTGTGTACTAAACATATCCTATTTTAAAGGCCCCCTGGTGGTGCCATTATTGGACATGTAGGGTCCAGTTTCCAAACTTAAGCTCATAATTACTTCAGCTATGACTGGTATGAATTTTGCTGCAATTGGTCCAGTACCTATTTACTGAATAGCCAAATTATTAAAATAAACCACTGTACACCGTTGCGTTTGATTGTTATTTAAAGGCAATTATTAATATAAACCACTGGACACAGTTGCGTATGATTGTTATTTAAAGGCAATTACAATATTAATCATTCGCCACTAATACAGTTTTCAAGCATTTTTTATTATAATTATAATAAAAGTGCACTAACTCTGAACTAGAAAAAAGCCTTGAGGGGTTTGTTATGGAATATGTCAACTTTCATTTGCTTTTGTTTTCATCAAAAATATATTACTTTGTTTTTGTTAATAAAAAAAAAAAACAAAATAAAATCCGCAAAAAAGTTTTATCTTAAAATATTTTTTTAGTAGACCAAAGCCTCCAAGGATTTCTAAATTATTTTACGGACAGGATTTTGATCTCAAATTACACTAGTTTACAGAGATTTTTACTCACGACATTTTGCTTGCATTTTCCATATAAAATCAGGCGTTCAATCCGTAAATGAAATCCAAAGTTTTATAGGGAGAGCAGTTTTCGAGATATTGCTAAATTTTCGAAAAACTTTTTGAAAAAAGTGGTTTTACTAAATAAAAAATTTCCGGACAAAATCGGGTTGTCTTAAATTAAAAGAAATTTATTGCTTTAGCAATTCTACACTCAAAAAACCCTTGTAAAATCACACTCAAAAGAAAACCTCTGTCAAAAAATCTGTAAAATGACATTCAATTAAGAATAACAAATTTTTAGCAGATTTTTCTGTTGAAATTAATATTTTAGCAGAATTCTCTGCTATTCAATTTCTGAAAACAACAGAAATTTTGCTGAACTTTTACTGATTCTGTTTACTAAGTTTCACAAAGTTTTAGTGCAGATTTTCAGCAATTTATTTTGCTAATTTAACAGATATTTTTTGTTATCTTTTTTTAAGTAATATTTTTTTTAATTTTTGCGCAGATTTTCAGCAGATTATTTATTTATTTATTTATTTATTTATTTATTTATTTATTTATTTATTTATTTATTTATTTATTTATTTATTTATTTATTTATTTATTTATTTATTTATTTATTTATTTATTTATTTATTTATTTATTTATTTATTTATTTATTTATTTATTTATTTATTTATTTATTTATTTATTTATTTATTTATTTATTTATTTATTTATTTATTTATTTATTTATTTATTTATTTATTTATTTATTTATTTATTTATTTATTTATTTATTTATTTATTTATTTATTTATTTATTTATTTATTTATTTATTTATTTATTTATTTATTTATTTATTTATTTATTTATTTATTTATTTATTTATTTATTTATTTATTTATTTATTTATTTATTTATTTATTTATTTATTTATTTATTTATTTATTTATTTATTTATTTATTTATTTATTTATTTATTTATTTATTTATTTATTTATTTATTTATTTATTTATTTATTTATTTATTTATTTATTTATTTATTTATTTATTTATTTATTTATTTATTTATTTATTTATTTATTTATTTATTTATTTATTTATTTATTTATTTATTTATTTATTTATTTATTTATTTATTTATTTATTTATTTATTTATTTATTTATTTATTTATTTATTTATTTATTTATTTATTTATTTATTTATTTATTTATTTATTTATTTATTTATTTATTTATTTATTTATTTATTTATTTATTTATTTATTTATTTATTTATTTATTTATTTATTTATTTATTTATTTATTTATTTATTTATTTATTTATTTATTTATTTATTTATTTATTTATTTATTTATTTATTTATTTATTTATTTATTTATTTATTTATTTATTTATTTATTTATTTATTTATTTATTTATTTATTTATTTATTTATTTATTTATTTATTTATTTATTTATTTATTTATTTATTTATTTATTTATTTATTTATTTATTTATTTATTTATTTATTTATTTATTTATTTATTTATTTATTTATTTATTTATTTATTTATTTATTTATTTATTTATTTATTTATTTATTTATTTATTTATTTATTTATTTATTTATTTATTTATTTATTTATTTATTTATTTATTTATTTATTTATTTATTTATTTATTTATTTATTTATTTATTTATTTATTTATTTATTTATTTATTTATTTATTTATTTATTTATTTATTTATTTATTTATTTATTTATTTATTTATTTATTTATTTATTTATTTATTTATTTATTTATTTATTTATTTATTTATTTATTTATTTATTTATTTATTTATTTATTTATTTATTTATTTATTTATTTATTTATTTATTTATTTATTTATTTATTTATTTATTTATTTATTTATTTATTTATTTATTTATTTATTTATTTATTTATTTATTTATTTATTTATTTATTTATTTATTTATTTATTTATTTATTTATTTATTTATTTATTTATTTATTTATTTATTTATTTATTTATTTATTTATTTATTTATTTATTTATTTATTTATTTATTTATTTATTTATTTATTTATTTATTTATTTATTTATTTATTTATTTATTTATTTATTTATTTATTTATTTATTTATTTATTTATTTATTTATTTATTTATTTATTTATTTATTTATTTATTTATTTATTTATTTATTTATTTATTTATTTATTTATTTATTTATTTATTTATTTATTTATTTATTTATTTATTTATTTATTTATTTATTTATTTATTTATTTATTTATTTATTTATTTATTTATTTATTTATTTATTTATTTATTTATTTATTTATTTATTTATTTATTTATTTATTTATTTATTTATTTATTTATTTATTTATTTATTTATTTATTTATTTATTTATTTATTTATTTATTTATTTATTTATTTATTTATTTATTTATTTATTTATTTATTTATTTATTTATTTATTTATTTATTTATTTATTTATTTATTTATTTATTTATTTATTTATTTATTTATTTATTTATTTATTTATTTATTTATTTATTTATTTATTTATTTATTTATTTATTTATTTATTTATTTATTTATTTATTTATTTATTTATTTATTTATTTATTTATTTATTTATTTATTTATTTATTTATTTATTTATTTATTTATTTATTTATTTATTTATTTATTTATTTATTTATTTATTTATTTATTTATTTATTTATTTATTTATTTATTTATTTATTTATTTATTTATTTATTTATTTATTTATTTATTTATTTATTTATTTATTTATTTATTTATTTATTTATTTATTTATTTATTTATTTATTTATTTATTTATTTATTTATTTATTTATTTATTTATTTATTTATTTATTTATTTATTTATTTATTTATTTATTTATTTATTTATTTATTTATTTATTTATTTATTTATTTATTTATTTATTTATTTATTTATTTATTTATTTATTTATTTATTTATTTATTTATTTATTTATTTATTTATTTATTTATTTATTTATTTATTTATTTATTTATTTATTTATTTATTTATTTATTTATTTATTTATTTATTTATTTATTTATTTATTTATTTATTTATTTATTTATTTATTTATTTATTTATTTATTTATTTATTTATTTATTTATTTATTTATTTATTTATTTATTTATTTATTTATTTATTTATTTATTTATTTATTTATTTATTTATTTATTTATTTATTTATTTATTTATTTATTTATTTATTTATTTATTTATTTATTTATTTATTTATTTATTTATTTATTTATTTATTTATTTATTTATTTATTTATTTATTTATTTATTTATTTATTTATTTATTTATTTATTTATTTATTTATTTATTTATTTATTTATTTATTTATTTATTTATTTATTTATTTATTTATTTATTTATTTATTTATTTATTTATTTATTTATTTATTTATTTATTTATTTATTTATTTATTTATTTATTTATTTATTTATTTATTTATTTATTTATTTATTTATTTATTTATTTATTTATTTATTTATTTATTTATTTATTTATTTATTTATTTATTTATTTATTTATTTATTTATTTATTTATTTATTTATTTATTTATTTATTTATTTATTTATTTATTTATTTATTTATTTATTTATTTATTTATTTATTTATTTATTTATTTATTTATTTATTTATTTATTTATTTATTTATTTATTTATTTATTTATTTATTTATTTATTTATTTATTTATTTATTTATTTATTTATTTATTTATTTATTTATTTATTTATTTATTTATTTATTTATTTATTTATTTATTTATTTATTTATTTATTTATTTATTTATTTATTTATTTATTTATTTATTTATTTATTTATTTATTTATTTATTTATTTATTTATTTATTTATTTATTTATTTATTTATTTATTTATTTATTTATTTATTTATTTATTTATTTATTTATTTATTTATTTATTTATTTATTTATTTATTTATTTATTTATTTATTTATTTATTTATTTATTTATTTATTTATTTATTTATTTATTTATTTATTTATTTATTTATTTATTTATTTATTTATTTATTTATTTATTTATTTATTTATTTATTTATTTATTTATTTATTTATTTATTTATTTATTTATTTATTTATTTATTTATTTATTTATTTATTTATTTATTTATTTATTTATTTATTTATTTATTTATTTATTTATTTATTTATTTATTTATTTATTTATTTATTTATTTATTTATTTATTTATTTATTTATTTATTTATTTATTTATTTATTTATTTATTTATTTATTTATTTATTTATTTATTTATTTATTTATTTATTTATTTATTTATTTATTTATTTATTTATTTATTTATTTATTTATTTATTTATTTATTTATTTATTTATTTATTTATTTATTTATTTATTTATTTATTTATTTATTTATTTATTTATTTATTTATTTATTTATTTATTTATTTATTTATTTATTTATTTATTTATTTATTTATTTATTTATTTATTTATTTATTTATTTATTTATTTATTTATTTATTTATTTATTTATTTATTTATTTATTTATTTATTTATTTATTTATTTATTTATTTATTTATTTATTTATTTATTTATTTATTTATTTATTTATTTATTTATTTATTTATTTATTTATTTATTTATTTATTTATTTATTTATTTATTTATTTATTTATTTATTTATTTATTTATTTATTTATTTATTTATTTATTTATTTATTTATTTATTTATTTATTTATTTATTTATTTATTTATTTATTTATTTATTTATTTATTTATTTATTTATTTATTTATTTATTTATTTATTTATTTATTTATTTATTTATTTATTTATTTATTTATTTATTTATTTATTTATTTATTTATTTATTTATTTATTTATTTATTTATTTATTTATTTATTTATTTATTTATTTATTTATTTATTTATTTATTTATTTATTTATTTATTTATTTATTTATTTATTTATTTATTTATTTATTTATTTATTTATTTATTTATTTATTTATTTATTTATTTATTTATTTATTTATTTATTTATTTATTTATTTATTTATTTATTTATTTATTTATTTATTTATTTATTTATTTATTTATTTATTTATTTATTTATTTATTTATTTATTTATTTATTTATTTATTTATTTATTTATTTATTTATTTATTTATTTATTTATTTATTTATTTATTTATTTATTTATTTATTTATTTATTTATTTATTTATTTATTTATTTATTTATTTATTTATTTATTTATTTATTTATTTATTTATTTATTTATTTATTTATTTATTTATTTATTTATTTATTTATTTATTTATTTATTTATTTATTTATTTATTTATTTATTTATTTATTTATTTATTTATTTATTTATTTATTTATTTATTTATTTATTTATTTATTTATTTATTTATTTATTTATTTATTTATTTATTTATTTATTTATTTATTTATTTATTTATTTATTTATTTATTTATTTATTTATTTATTTATTTATTTATTTATTTATTTATTTATTTATTTATTTATTTATTTATTTATTTATTTATTTATTTATTTATTTATTTATTTATTTATTTATTTATTTATTTATTTATTTATTTATTTATTTATTTATTTATTTA
This sequence comes from Pegoplata infirma, assembly GCA_963921195.1. Classification (NCBI taxonomy): domain Eukaryota; kingdom Metazoa; phylum Arthropoda; class Insecta; order Diptera; family Anthomyiidae; genus Pegoplata; species Pegoplata infirma. Next base: position 172,357,598 of record OY992538.1, on the reverse strand, counting down.
TTTATTTATTTATTTATTTATTTATTTATTTATTTATTTATTTATTTATTTATTTATTTATTTATTTATTTATTTATTTATTTATTTATTTATTTATTTATTTATTTATTTATTTATTTATTTATTTATTTATTTATTTATTTATTTATTTATTTATTTATTTATTTATTTATTTATTTATTTATTTATTTATTTATTTATTTATTTATTTATTTATTTATTTATTTATTTATTTATTTATTTATTTATTTATTATTATTGATATCCCATACAACAAAAAATGTTATTCTTTCAATTTATGCAGGTTTGTGAAAATCGAAAAAAAAATTGCATTTGCATCTATTTATTTATTTTATTTATTATTATTGATATCCCATACAACAAGACTTACATCTTATAATTAAAGTACAGGATTAGTGAAAGTAAATAGCATTACGTTTAAATTTTTAAAAAAGAGATAAAATAAAGTAAAAGTTGCTACAGTAAATAATAGTTTAACAATGTGGGGAACAAAGAAAAATAAAAACAAAAAATAAAAAAATAAAAGAATAAAAAAAAAATATACAAATATTATTTGCTTATTTAACAGATATTTTTTGCTATCTCATTTTAATTATTTTTTTAAATGTCGGCCTCGCGAAAATGAAAATCAAATATCCCTATCTGAAAATTAAAGTTGAGGAGTATAAATAGCTCCCGATTAAATGTGTCACTCAATATGTAAGCTTTAATAACATATAATTTTAAAAGAACATAAACAAACAAATCATACACAAAAGAGTAGTGTGTATATTGTGTTATTTTTGCCGTTTTTTTGTTCGTTCATATTAAGAATTTTATAAATTTGTATTTTTCCAATTTTATACAAATTTGTTATTTATGAAAAAAGATATTTTTACAGAAAATAAATCCACATTTTGCTCAAACTAGGCGTAATTTCAAATTTTTCTGCTTAAGTCAAAAATTTTCTCAGTCGAAATCAGCAAATTTTTCTGCTGAAATCAGCATTTTTTTCTGCTAAAATCAGCATATTTTTTGCTGAAATCAGCAGATTTTTCTGCTGTCATGACAGATTTATCTGCTGAATCAACCCAGGTTATCACTACAGAAATTTAGCAAACCACGTATGCTAAATTCAGCAGATTTCTCATATGGCTCAGAATGGGTGTATTTTCAGCAGATTTTTCTGCTGATTGGACAGAGAACTAATTTTGAGTGTACTAGAAAAATTTTGAACTTTTTTTGCTATCTCTTATTTGACAAGAATTTCTTGTTATTTTTCAAGCTTTTTTGTTGTAATTTTACAAGCTTTTTATCAATAAAATTGTAAATTGACAATTTTTTGGTGCTATAAAACCTACAAGGAGGTTTCGTAACTTTACTAAATTTTTTGCTGCCTGTTTTACGAGAATTCCTAGTAAAAATTTTAGTAATTTTACTTTTTGTAATTTAACAAGATTTTTACCAATAAAATTGTAAATTTACAACTTTTGGCGAAATAAAACTTACATTCTCGTAAATTTACTAGATTTCTGTGTAAATTTTTTTGGAAATTTGTAAAATTGCAAGAAAAATTGTAAAACTACAAAAAAAAAATGTAAATTTCGATCGAAAATTATTTGTTAAACACAAGAAAAACTGTTAAATATTGGTAAATGGGATTACGAGACTTTTTTTTAGTAATTTGATTTTTAAGAAGATTTTTTTGAGTGTAAATGCAACACTTTTCAATGTGATTATTGACTTAGAAGTTATTAATCGATATATGTACTCAAAAAAACCTTGTAATGTTACCAAAAATTCTCGTGATTTTACGAGGCTATTCTCATATGGTAGGAGGTTGGTAAAATTCTCGTAAAAATGTGCCAAAAATTGGAAAAATAAAAAATTTTATTGGCAAAATATTGTTTTAAAACCGCAAAAATAAAAAAAAAAAAATGGTAAAGTTACAAAAAAAATGGTAAATATATTTAAAAAAATGGTAAATTTACAAACTAAAATGGTAAATTTACAAAAAAAAATAGTAAATTAAAAAAAAAAATTTAAAAGTTGTTAATTTACTAAAAAAAATTGTTTAAATTTTACCACTTTTTAGTAATGATAGTTTTAAAGCCACAAAAATTATAGAAAAATGGTAAAATTACAAGTAAAGTGGTAAATATATTTAATGTATTTAACTTTTGAAGACATTAAGAATTGGAATTACTCCTCTTTGTGTTGAGTAACCCGTATTCACCATCAATTCCAATTTTTAATTTCTTCAAAAGTTTCATTTAAATGGCTAATTTTAATCTGACACACATTAAGTGTGTGGCAATCGAAGGAGTGCTGATGATGGAAGGGTGGCATCTTCGGAAAGCTGTCGACATCTCCACTTAGCCGATGTTGTCACTTGATTTTTTTCAGATTTTCTCATTGTACAACAATTATTATTTCTCAGAAATAATTAATATGGACTCAAACCGAACTAAATAAAAATTCAGTTATAAAATAGAAAATTTTCAACAAAAATTTTAGGACTTCGAAAATTTTAATATTTTTTTTTTTTTAATCTTTTTTAATATTTCTTTACTCCAAAACGCAAAAAAATGTGTCTGGGAATCATAACATTAACAATTTTTTTTTTGTTAAACATAAATCCTCGTAATAAAATCATTTTTGTAAAATAATTGTTTTTTTTTTGCAAATCAACTAGAATCCTCGTAAAAATTTTTTCAAAATTTTGTTAACTTTTTTTTAAATCTTTTTCAAAAAAAAAAAAAAAGTTTTGTCCGGGACTTGGACATTTTTTTTTTTAAATAGAAAAAAATGTTTTTTTTTTTTTGGTTAAACAACATAAATCCTCGTATAACATATTTTTTGTAAAATAAAAGTTTTTTTTAAATCAACTAGAATCCTCGAGGATTACGATCGTAATAAAAAATAAATAAAAAATAAATAAAAACTTTGTTGTAAAATTACAGTTTTTTTTTTTTGTAAAATAACCTTTTAAAATGGTAGAATACCATTACAAAAATAAATTTGTAAAATTACCAATAAAACTGTAGTTCTCGTTTGAGCAAAGCACAAGAATTTTTGTTAAAAAACAAGGAGAATTGTTAAATATTGGTAGAACGGGATTACAAGGCATTTTACCAGGCGTTTGACAAAATTTTTTTTAGTGTTGACAATTTTGTTTTAATGTTACCGAAATTTAAAGAGAAAGTGAAATAATTTTTCTCTTTGCTTTTTGTTTCTGAGAAAATACTTAAAATATTGTAAAAGCTACATGCATTTAATTAAAACTGCAGAAATTCAGATTTTACATTTTTTAAATTTATTGAGTGTAACACCAGTTTACAAGTTTTAAAAATTTGTTCGATTCACGATATTGACATTTATTTTCCATGTAAAAACGCTCGCTGAATTTGAAAAAGATGTCAAAATGTTTAAGGGGAATTGAAACTAAAAATCAGCCTTAATGTTAAACAGCTATAAAAAATAAATACGTTATATTTCTAATTCTAATTCTGTTTTTTTTTAATTAAAAGATAAACTATCCTATTATTTTTAAAATTTTATAACATAAAATTTAGTCAACTAGAATTTCCAGGGTTGCCACTCAATTGTGTTATGCTTTTTTTAAGCACTAAATGTTAAATAAAAAAATGGAAAAAAACTTTTCTTCTTTCATAAATAGGTCAAAATTTCAACAAATAAAAAAAAGTCATCCAAATCGGTTCAGTAGTTTTTGCTGTACAACTGCAGCCGATTTTCTCCCTTAAACAAAACATTCTGCAGTGAGTGGCAACCCTGGCAATTCTAGTTGACAAAATTTTGTGTTATAAAATTTTATTTTTAATTTTTTTTTTTCAAATAAAAAAAAAAAAACAGAATTAAAAAATTTTGTACATTTAATTTTAAAAAGCTGTTTAAAAATTGCTCACACTAATTAAGTTTTTTTTTCGTTTAAGACCCTTTAATTGATTTATACCAGAAATTGTCACGAATCATTGAGTCACTTTTACAAAAATTTATTTAAATTTTTTAATTATGCCACTAATTTCTTTCAGTAATTTTTTCGTACAAATTTATATCATTGCCTAACAATACATGGCGTATAAGTATTATTTATTCAAAGAATTGAAATAATATTAATCATACGCCTTGAAGTTCTTTCTTTTTTAAGCATGGTTTACACTTTTATGTATGACATGATGCACATTGGGTTCAAATGGTACCAAAGTGGCGATTAATTGAAATTTATAAATGAAGTTTTTGTTATAAAATTTGGTATGGGGTAAAAGTAGATAAAATTCTGCACCACTTATTATCAAAATAAATCAACTAATTGTAAGTTGTTTACTTTTTTTTCGGTGAGCTGTCAAAGTTAGCAAATTATTGCAGTCTTTGAAAAAAGTGAAAAAAATTTGAATTTTTTACAATTCAAGTGATTATTAGTACACACAGAAAAATAAATTGACAACTGAATTTTTCAGTTGAAGCAACTCCAAATTTGGTTGTTGCTACTTAAATATGCTGTGACTAATATATTTTATGATTGCTTTAACTAAAAGTCAGTTATATCAACGTTATTCAGTTGTGACTACCGATATTAAATTGCGACAGCCTATATATGAGTGATTCAACCTAATTTTAGTTACATTAACTGACTTTCAGTTGGCAATTGGCAAATTTGTTTTCTGTGTGTAGTATTAAATCTTTTAAAAGAAAATTTTTTATAATGGAACCTTTAACATCAGGTATTAAACTAAATTGATTTTTTTTTTTGTTTATAAAAATTGTATCTTAACATTTTTAATAATTTTTTAAAAAAGGGTCCGAAATTGGGACATTTTTCATATTTAATGGGCCACAAATATTAAGTTAGTAATAGTTGGATTTAGTTTTGTGGATTTTAAAAAAGTATAGGATATCAGCTTTTATTTAAAAGAAAAAAAAAACTCCGGACAATTCCCGGCCCTTTTTATACCCTCCACTCTAGTGATAGAGGGTATAGAGCTAAAACACCTCAATTCAACCGAGGAGTTGACCGCACCCCCTCCAAATTTAATGAAATTTAGTACTGGGGTTTACTTTTACAAAAAAGAGATTTTTCCAATTTTTCAGGCTTCTGGTCATTCCAGTATTCGAGATATGCGGTGTTGAAAATTAACAAAATCGTATATATTTGGCAAAAGTGTTCTGAGATAAATAAAGATAACTCGAAAAGTAATAACAATACAGGTCTCAGTCAGGTTGCAAATAATAGGTAATGAGACAGCCTTTAAAATGGCATTCCTCAGGATTTTTTTTGAAAAAGGTCAAAGGTCATTGGTTTTAACCTTAATTTTTGGAGAGCTATATCTCAAAAAACGATATTTTTAAAATTTTGGGAAAAATATATGTTGTTAAGAATCACCCATACTACTTAAGTTTAAATTTTCAGACTGGAGACTTCATTGGAACTTTTTATATTAATAGAAACATTGTGACAGGAAAGAAAAATCGGTGTAATTTCCCTTACAAAAAAAAACATTTTTTTTGTCTGTGAAATTCTGGTACCAGAATTCATTTTTCTGAATGTTCTTGACGTGCTGAGTCCAAATATGACCTTTGAACTGGCCCATCGCTATTATTTTTCAAGATATAAGCACCTAAATGTTCAAAAAAAACACAGCAATAGCATTTTAGCAATTTCCACACATTAATGTGCAGATATCTCGAAAACTAATTGCGATAGGCCAGTTCAAAGGTCATATTTGGACTCAGCACGTCAAAAACATTCAGAAAAGGGAAATTTGGTACCAGAATCTCAAAGACCAAATAAATTGTTTTTTTCTGTAAGGGGAAAACACCACTTTTTCTTCCCTGTCATTATGTTTCTATTAATATTAAAAGTTCCAATGAAGTCTCCATCCTGAAAATTTAAACTTAAGTAGTATAGGTGATCCTTAATAACATGTATTTTTTCCAAAATTTTAAAAATATCGTTTTTTGAGATATAGCTCTCCAAAAATTAAGGTTAAAACCAATGACCTTTGACCTTTTTCAAAAAAAATCTTTGGGAACACCATTTTAAAGGCTGTCTCATTACCTATTATGTGCAACCTGACTGAGGCCTGTATTGTTATTACTTTTCGAGTTATCTTTATTTATCTCAGAACACTTTTGTCAAATATATACGATTTTGACAATTTTCAAGACCCCATGTCTCGGGAAGAAAAACTACCAGAAGTCCAAAATTTTGGCACTATGATTTTTTTGTAAGGGACCAACTATATTCCAAGTTTCATCAAATTCGAAAGAGGTAAGGTCAAAAATGCTACTTTTTTCGGTTGAATTGAGGTGTTTTAACTCTATATATAAGTTTGTCATTCCGTTTGTAACACCTCGAAATATTGGTCTAGGACCCCATAAAGTATATATATTTATGATCCTCGATCGATTTTAAGTCGATCTAGCGATGTCCGTCCGTCCGTCCGTCTGTCTGTCTGTCTGTCCGTCCGTAGAAAACACGCTAACTTTTGAAAGACTTTACAGAGGCTACTGAGGTTTGGCATATATGTTTGTCATTTACCTGGTCAGGTTGGTATTGCAATCCAGCCAAATCGGTCCAGTGGTTCAAAAGTTATTAGCAAAAGTGTAAATTTCGGTAAGGGTGTTTCGCGAATTTACGAGATGAAAAACACGATAACTTTCGAAAGACAATAACACTACTACTACTGAAGCTTGGCATGTATCTTTGCCGTACCCCGGGTCTGTTTGGTATTAAATTTCAGCTCAATCGGTCCAGTGGTTCAAAAGTTATAAGCAAAACCCTGAATTGCAGATTAATTGCATCTAAAATGCCACGTGTTTTAACAAGTTTTAAAAGCATTGGTGGTAACTAAACAATGCTTTTCAAACTTGTTTAATTTTAAAGCAATGCTTTTTAAACTTGTTTAGTTTTAAAAGCATTGGTAACTTAAAAATTACACTCGAAAAAAATTTTACACTCGAAAAAAATTTTACACTCAAAAAAAATTTTACACTCAAAAAAAATTTACACCAAAAAAATTTTGTGTTGTTTTTTTTACAAAAATTACAATATTTTGTGAACATACGTACGTGCATTCACTCAGAAATATTTTTACTGTAAAAAAACATTACACTGTAAAAAAATTTTACACTCAAAAAAAAAATTAGTAATTTTTTTTTTTTTTTTTCACGTTAAAAAATGTACTACCCCTTTAAAAAAATGCATTGTGGAGGGTATTCATAGATTCGGCAAAGTCGAATTTAACTTTTCTACTTGTTTTTATTCCCATTTTTGTGTAAAAAGTCTGGGTATCATTTATTTATTTAAACAAGACCTTTATATGTGTGTTTATACCCTCCAGCTACAGTATGTAACGCATCAAAATATGGGTCTAGGACCCCATAAAGTGTATATTGTTGATCACTGATCGATTCAAAGACATTCTGTGGATGACCGTGTGTCCGTCCGTCTGTTGTGGAGCATAACATAAAATACAATAAACAAGAGCTAGAATCCTGAAGTTTGTCACAAATATGTATAATGGTCATAGGCTGGTTAAGTTCTTGAACGAGCACAATCGGACCAGGGGGGAAAAGTTCCCCCTTGAAGAACTAAAATTACCCCAGAAAAATATTTTTTGTACAAGTTTTATTTGTATATTTGATCAATAAATGAAACATTTTAATGTCATATGAAAATCATCGACCTGAATTTGATCCAATGGGATCAGGAAAGCCAATTTTTCGGTCCGCCCCTTTTTGGGGTCGTGTGTAGAAAAAAATAATTTAAATAATGATAATTTTTTATTAATTAGCTGTAAAAACTGACATTTATTTATTTATTTGGCAACGTTTATGGCGAGGGGAAGGTGTCCCCCATAGTCTACCCGCAAACCTCCCCCAACGCCAAAAAACGTCCCCTCAATTTACTTTTTGTAGCTTTATTACATGTTCATGGATTTCGTGTTTTTTTTTCGAAAAACAAAAAAAAAAAAACGACTAAAAGATTAAAATTTTTTTTTTTTTAAATTCTTTTTTTCTAAAATGCTGTGTTTTTATATATTTATGATTAGGGATGAGATTTCCATGCAAATGCATGTTTTTTGTCGATAGTCTAAAAAGTATATCGACCAATTATCTTTCCGAATCAAGAAATTTGCTTTAAAATGGCATCGATTTGTTTTTGCATATTTTGGTGAAAATGCATATTTTTGCATATTTTGGTTTTAATTGATTAATATTCTTCCAATTTTTATTTACAACTCATTTTAAATAATTTTAACCTAACCGAGAACTGGTAACAATGACCGTCGTCTCGTTTTAGCGAAATCGACCAAGGGTTTTGGTGGGAATCGAACCCACGACCCCCTGTTTCATAGGCTAGCACGCTACCAACTAGCCTACAGGGGCCCCCCTTTCCAATTTCCAATTTTTAAGTGCATATTTTTGCATATTTTGGCATAAATTAGCAAAAACCTAAATTGAAATTTATTTGTTTCAAAAACTATTTTAAATTTAAAAAATTTGTTTGGAAATAAGAAAAAATATTTTTTTCTTTAAATTTTTTTTTTTTATAGATTGTGTTAAATTCTAAAAAAAATATTGCTTATATAAATTTTTAAAAGTTTTTCCTATTAAAACAAGATTTTTATTGAACATATTTTATTTTTTAGTGCATATTTTTAAGTTTTTTAGTGCATATTTTGAATTTTTTAGCGCATATTTTAGATTTTTTAGTGCATGAAAATCTCATCCCTATTTATGATAATTCGTTAATAAAAAACTATAATATTCCCATAAATCACTTTTTTCAGATAATTTTCTACATTTATGAGATTTTGTGAAAAACAAAAATAAGATTTAAAAAAAAATATATAATAATATAAATACATAATATGCGTTCTTTCTTTAATTATTTTGATAGCACATTATGTACACTTTAATTTCCATTTTTTTTTATTAATTTATCGCTTTTCATTCCAAAGTTACAGCAAAAATTGTGAATTATAACCCTTTTTGCCGAAAAACAAAAAAACGCCTAACAGGTTAAAAATTTTTTTTTCCATTTTTTTTCCAAAATGCGTATTTTTACGTGTTTATATTAGGTCATCAATAAAAAAGTATAATATTCTAAAACTACTGCTTATCTGAATTAATCGCCATTTTGGGTACCATCGAACCCACTGTGCAATGTTTCAAAATCCAAAATTTTGGACGGTTTGGACAAAGTGGTTCCTTTTGGCATCAAATTTGTACGTACACATTTACCTTGAGTTTTTGAAAATCGAAAAAAAAAAAAATTATCATAAAAAACGTTCTACGCAGTGGCGAATGAGTGTTATTAGTTCAGAAAATAAAAATAATATTACTCATACGCCTTGAGTTGTTTTCTTCATTATTTGACAAATTAACATTTTGCTGCCGTAGTTTAAATTGAAAATATTAACTCATTTTCAGTAGTAAAATTGTTGCAAAGTAAAAATACGTCATGTAAAGTTGTATACAGGTCCTGGTAATGACCTCTCGGACTATTAAGGGTCTTATTAAATATCATTTCTCGGATACGCTACAATATGATCGCCATGAACTTACCTAATTTTCTTTTATACTTGCATAGTCCACCCTCAACTTATTATTTACACACTCTTGTCCGGCATTATTTTTATCCCATAATGGCGGATTTTTCTTCATATTCTTATTGCATGTCAACTCAACATTTTTATCATCAAACAATGGAATCTGAAACGTACATATGGATTGTCGTTCATGCATTTGTAGTGATACAAGGATTTATTTATGGTTCTTTTTTCTTTGTTGTCCTTTTTTTATATTTTATTTCATTCAGCCAACAACTACATACAAACTTGTTTTAAAAATGTGTTTTTAAGCTATAAAACGGATATCCTTTGATAGACTGTGCCATACAGCCAACCACATTTATATCCACCATAGGGTTAACCTCATTGTAGATATTTTTTAAAACCTCCAATTGTCAGTTTTATGTTCATTTATTTTATTTTAGTTTTACAATTTTATAAACTCAATAACAGTATAGATTATTATATTAACAGGATATTATTTGGACAATACAAACATACTATTTGAATTGTACTTTTATAACCAGAGAGTTCAAAGTTGATGAAATTGAAAATTTTGTTTAAATAAGTATACTATAAAATAAATGCTAACAATTTATACAAATGTTGTGAACAATATTAAACATGTGTAATAGGGGTATAACGAAATTTCGGCCATATACCTACGTGGTGGACAGTGATGTAATGATACCGTAAATACTTTACTTGGGTCATTTTGAAACAAAAACTTTCCGCTTAAATCTCTTTATCTAAAAAAAAAAAAGTTTCTTTAATTTTTATTAGAAATGAGTTATTTTTTGAGCTTTTAATTATCATTGCATAAAGAGTTTATTTTAGTTCGAGGTCATTTTATGTTCCCCACTACGCATATTATGCAGTTATGTTAACTCTACTTTCTTTATTAGATTGTAATAATTGAGAAAATTAATATTTCATATATTTGAAATTTGGACACCTAACTTGAAATTGGAAATTGGAAAACCCTCGAAACGATCACCAAGTCATTCCTAATTATTAGCAAAATTTTTTAAAGCTGGAGATTTAAAATACCTCAATTCAACCGAAAAAACTAGCATTTTTGACGAAACTTGGAACATAGGTGGGACCTTACAAAAAAAATTATAGTGCCAACATTTTGGACTTCTGGTAGTTTTCTCCCCGATATATGAGGTCTTAAAAATTAGAAAATCGTATATATTTGACAAAAGTGTTCTGATATAAATAAAGATATCTCAAAAATAATAATGGTACAGGTCTCATTCAGGATTCAAATAAGAGGTAATGAGACAACCTTCAAAATGCCGTTTACCAATATTTTTTTTGAAAAAGGTCAAAGGTTATTGGTTTAACCTTTTTGGAGAGCTTCAAAATACGATATTTTTAAAATTTCGAAAACTAATAGAGATATACCAATTTAAATGTCATATTTAAACTCAGCACTTTAAAAACATTCAGAAAAGTGAACTCCGGTACCAGAATTTCAAAGACAAAAAGAAAATATTTTTTTTTCTAAGGGAAAAATACACCAGTTTTTCTTATCTGTCACTATCTTTTTATTAATATAAAAAGTTCCAATAAAGTCTCCATTCTAAAAATTTACACTTAAGTAGTAAAGATGATCCTTAATAATATATATTTTTTCCAACATTTTAAAAATATTCGTTTTTGAGATATAGCTCTCTAAAAATGTTGGTTAAAAAAGAGACCTTTGACCTTTTTCAAAAAAAAATTTTTTTGCTGAATGCCATTTTAAAGGCATTCATTTTACATATTATTTGAAAACTGAAAGAGACCTGTATCATATTTATCTTTATTTATGTCAGAACACTTTTGTGAAATAAATAAGATTTTCCCAATTTTCAAGACCCTATATCTCGAATACTGGAATGACCAGGAGCCTAAAAATTGGCACAATAACTTTTTTTTTTAAAGAGACCCACCACTCTGTGGTACAGTGTATAATGAGTTTGTGCTGATGTTTGTAACTACCCGAAATATTGGTCCCAGACCTTCAAGTATACCGATCGACTCAGAATTACTTTTTGAGGCGATTTAGCGATGTCCGTCCGTATGTCCATATATCGGTTTAAGAACAATACAAGTCGCAATTTTTCAATCAATTGACTTGAAATTTAAAGCTTAAGCATCTTTTGGCCCAAGGACGAAGCCTATTGAAATTGGAAAAAATCGGTCAATGTTAAGACCTAGCCCCCATACAAACGCCCCCTATGGAATTGGCTTAAATGACTCTTATAACTGTATTTTAATAGACATCGCTTTGAAATTTGGCAGGTAGTCAAATTTTGTATAAACGAATCACCACTTTAAATTTCATAGGAATCAGGTCAGTCCTTCTAGTAGTCCCCATACAAACCACCCTCCCGATATTCACATAATTCCATAAAAATTCATAAAAATGGAAATATTTGATAAAAATTTAATTTTTGGACTTAGTCCCCCTTATAAAAATTTCGACCGATATTCAGTTTAATCGGTCTATTGGCAAAAAAATAAACCAATTCCAATAAAATTTGATCTGTGTGTGTTTCATACACTAAATAAAGTCTAACAAAAGGTAGCTCCAATCGGTCCATGTTGGGATTTGAAACTCATATTTCGGAAAACACTGGTGTAGGGTATCACATGGTCGGTCTGTTTTTTCTGTTTTTTTTATTTGAAAGATGAATTATTGTATTATTTTTAAAATTTTATAACACAAAATTTGGTCAACAAGAGTTGCAAAGGTTTCCACTCAATTGTATTCCGAGACACGTCTCTATTAAGTCTTGCAAAAATGACCAACATTAATAAATTTAAAACAGAAAAATAAATTTTTCTTTCACACCTTTCTCAATTCAAACCATATATAACATGATTAAAAAATTATAATACATAATTATAATTAGAGCCTGAGCTCAACTGTCTTTACAGAAAAACAAAAATTTGAAAATAACGACTTTAAGTCGGCCTAAGTGGCAATATAGTATCTTTGAAAAATGGCAACACCTAACATTTGTGTCTACAAAATATAGACCATGTTCTGGCAAGGTTGCAAAATAAGTACTTAGATCAGAGTTGATGAAGGAGAGGAGGACGAATGATGATTACTAAAAAATTGAATTTATTCACCATAATGCAATTTCACATTCATCTGTACGAAAAAACAACAGCAGCAACCACACAGGAATTGAAAAACCATGATTTAGTTGATACTTGCTTAACAGCCAACTTAGCGTATCGGTCTAGAGTGATCGTACCTAAGAGGCAGTTAATAGCAAAAACATTACAGATCATGGGTTCAATCCCTGGCGGCTGCGATCTGTTAATAATTTTCACATATAGAATAAAATTGACTTTTAACTGAATAAATTTGACATTAAAAGTTTTTCTGATGATTATAATAACTGGATTATATGAAACTAGTAAAAAATTTTTAGAAACCCGATTAAAAAAGTTCCTATATAGTTGTATATAATTTTATAAACATCATATATGATTAAATAGAATTATATAGAATTTGATGCGAAAAATGAGTCGATAAAACTATATAAAATTTGATCAATGTTTCATATATTTTGGTAAATTTTTTATATAATTTTATGCGAAATTTGGACCCCTATTTTTGTATAATAATAGCAAAATTATATAATTAGATATAATTATATAAAAATATATAAAATTGTATAAAACTGTATAAAACTATATAAAGTTACATAAAATTATATATAATTATATATAATTAAAACTAAATTTTATGATTTATATAAAACTTGATATAATTTTATGTAGCTTTATATAGTTTTATACAGTTTTATACAATTTTATATATTTTTATATAATTATATCTAATTATATAATTTTGCTATTATTATATAAAAATAGGGGTTTAAATTTCGAATAAAATTACATAAAAAATTTATCAAAATATATGAAACATTGATCAAATTTTATATAGTTTTATCGACTCATTTTTCGCATCAAATTCTATATAATTCTATTTAATCATATATGATGTTTATAAAATTATATACAACTATATAGGAACTTTTTTACTCGGGAAAATAAATTTTTCTTTCACACCTTTCTCAATTCAAACCATATATAAGATTCATGAAAATTATTCTGTGAGAATATCATAGTTTTAATTAATAAAGGAAATAATTACCTCGAGCTAGAATAAACCTACTCAAAAAAAAAAAACTAAAACTTTTTTCCATGACCTTTTCATAGAACTATAGATAAACCTTCATTTAAACTTAATTTAAGCCGAAGCACACTGTGACGTGTAGAACAAGCTAGCGGGACAAAATTGAATCTCCTATTTTTTTAAAAAATAGGTTCAGTGTAATCGATAATACCCAGCAAAATTTTCGGTTGCAAAGAACCGATTGTGGAACAACTTATACTTCCCTAGAACCTGTTCTAATTCTTGTGCAACACCGATTCTTTTAACAAAGGGATTGTCCCAAAAGCAACAGGTGTTTGTAAGCAAAATTAGAACATATCGTTAAACTATATTCAATTTGAGCTATCTAAAAAAACATAACTTTTCAGGAGAGCAAAAAAACCGTCGCATTCGCGTATTTTTAAACTTTTTGTCGGCCGATCTTTTACAATATTAATTAATAATTACTACTAAATTTTACACGTGCTTTGTTTGTAAGAATTCGTATTATTCGCTGAGTTACAGCAGATAGCTCAACCTTTTTTATTTGAAATTAATCAACCTAAGCAGATAGCTCATTAACTATAGACTTTAAAGCTTTATAACTTTTTAACGGATTATGTTAAAAATGTGAATTTGGTACCATATTTCTCAGTTTTTAAAGCCCTTCCGTTACAAGTGTTAAAAAAAATACTTTTTAATTTTTTTTTAAATCATCGATTTTTTCGCGCTTTATCGCCATTATTTGGAACCTTCATGAAGCTCGCGAAAAATGTCATAACACTTGTGTTTGCTGTACAATCGAATAGACAAATAAAATATGCAAAAATTTCAACCGATTTTGCTCCGCATCGAAATATGGGTCAAAAACCGCGTTTTTAACCGCGGAATGGAGTTGAAATTTTCAAAAAAAAAAACTGCCATTATTTTTATTGATGGAAACACCATATAAAAAGTGATAATATAAAAAAATTTTAATTTAAAAGTTTACCCTAGTAAACTAAACTGTAGATAGCTCAAATTTTTATTTATAAAAAAACATGGTTTCACATAGCTCATGCTATTTTTGGAATAAAATTGTCTTAAAATAATTTTTTTGTTCTGAAATTAATACCATAGATGACACTTATGCCAGCGAACATTTTGCCATCAAAAACTCATTTTCGTCAACCGAGCAGATAGCTCAAATTGAATATAGTTCCACGATATATTTGTTCTTCGGAATCGGTTCTAGAAGTAAAATTTGGAACAGAAATAAGAATTAAAGAAATATATTGAATTGCATTAATTTATTTAACAAAGATAAAGACAAAAATGAAATATTTACATTTTTTTAACACACATTTATCCTTTTTCGCCTCCAAAGTTGCATTTTGGGCCTTCCAATAATGACATACCAGAACATGGATTTTCTGCAAACAAAAATAAAAAACATAATATTATTAGTATTTGACCCGACCCAGACAACGAAAATGTAATTTACTCACCGTTGTTTCAACAATTTTCATGATTATATCCTGCTTTTTCAATAGAATTTCGTGTTTTTTCCTTGGTTAACAAAAATAAATTGATATTTATTTTTTAATTTTTTTGACACATAATTTTTTTTTAATTCCTGAGAACCAAAATGTCATGAAACTTTGATTGCAGAGAACAAGCTTCACAATAATTTTCACTTAACTTGTT
This sequence comes from Pegoplata infirma, assembly GCA_963921195.1. Lineage (NCBI taxonomy): Eukaryota > Metazoa > Arthropoda > Insecta > Diptera > Anthomyiidae > Pegoplata > Pegoplata infirma. Next base: position 172,342,151 of record OY992538.1, on the reverse strand, counting down.
CTGAATAATTGAAGTGAAATAGTGTATGGTTACCAAAGAACCTGTTCTAGAACAAGTGTTGTCAGAATCGGTTCTGAAAAATTTTCCTGGGTAGTCCTAAAGTCACGAAATTACCATTTTTCTAAGCGTATAATGTCAGTAAGCTATAAACCAATCCGTTAAAGTCAAAAAATTGGTCTTTGAAAACAATTAATTTTTTTTTAATAGTGCTCCTAGACTACAGTGTTTTGAACCTGTGAATTTTTGCATTATTTTTTTGCAATGGATTTTTAAGAAGAGGGTTGGAACTAGTGAATTTAACTTTCCCTATTAAACAGAGCTTAAAATTTTTTTATATGAATTTTTCAGAAATCCCCAAAAAAAACAATTTTTTTTTTGTTGTTACATTGAACTTTAAGAGAATAGGAAAATGTTGTCTCCACGTGTCCCATGGCTGTTTTTTTTTAATGAAAGGTACGATACTAGGCTATATTACCATGGTAATGTCTCTTTGCACTAGTGTTTGGGAATTCCCGGACTTTTGAATTTCCCGGGAAACGGGAAAAAAATAATTTATTTATATTAATTTATATTTATATTCATTATTAATATAAATCATAAAAAACATTAATATTTGACCAACTTTTTATTAAAAACAGTTTTATTAGAGATAAACAATTAATTAAAACATAAAAAATCAAAAAATAAAAGTTACAAATCCTAAAATACAATAAAATTAAACAAAAAAAATATTGCAACTTTTTCCCCCACAAAAAATCGCAAAAAATAGCTAAAAATCGCAAAAAAAATAAAACTGCGTTATTCAAGCAGAAACTAATATAGTTGGCAGCACTTTTAATATTTGTTCTGGAAATGTAAATTCTATGTTCAAAATTTTTATATTTTTTTGACAGTCTTAGTAAAATTATCATTAACCGACGTATATTTTTGGACTTTTTAAGTTTTTTCATGATATTGTCATAATTTTTACACTTGGTCAGTTTTCCTATGAAAATATATTTGCACTGTTCTTCCAAATAGAAAAAATACAAAAAATAGCAAATGTATTTATACGTGTATGTAAAAAAATATTGAAAATTAAATTAAAATAAACGTTTTTTATGTAAAATGGTTTATTTTATAAAATTCCCGGATTTCCCGGGAAAAATTAAAAAAATTCCCGGGAATTCCCGTCAGTCTTTTCCCGGGAATTCCCGGGAAATCCGGCCCGGGAATTCCCGGACCCCAAACACTACTTTGCACACGCTTGCACATCAGGTATTTTATGAGCGACGTCCGTCCGACTGTCTGTATAACTAATAAAAACCCGACAACTTTCGAAAAACTAGTCCGAAGCTACTGAAGCTTGGCATATATATTTTCATTTGCTCGTGTCATATTGGTATTAAATTATAGCGATATTGGTCCAGGAGATCAGAAGTTATGATCAAAAACTAAAGTTTTAGATAGGTTTCATCACGAATTAACATATTCAAAAAACCCCTAAACACGGTTTAAGGGACATTCATAGGCCACTAATATGTTTTACAAAGCTATTCTGTCATTTGCCAAAATTTTTACACTAAAAAAAATATAAATACACTAAAAAAATGTACACTACAAAAAAAAAATAGTATTCACAATATTTTGGGAATTATGGATAGTATTTATGGATTTGGGCAAGTAAATTTTTTTTTAATTATTCGTATATGTATTATTATTATTATTATTACATTATAATTATCATTATTATTTTATTTAAGTTTTTTAATTTTTCTTAAATATATTAATTTGGATATAATTAGTCTGAAATTTTTAATTTTATGGGAAATAAAATTTTATAAAGATTTTGAAATATGCACAAATTTTGCAAAATTATTATTACTATTAAATAAACATTAGCATATGTACAAAAAAAAAAATAATTGTTACATGCATTTCCTCTATAGTGGTTATACAAAACGTAGGGTATACATGTAAGATAAATTTATACAAATTGGAAATATTTATGAGCTTATTAAATGTAAAATGTCAACAATAATAGTTAACGGTTACATGCACTATCCATATAGAGGGTATGCCGAACGTAGGGTGCAAAAGCGATTTAGAAATATACAAGTTTGATATATTTATGACCCTAGGAAATGAAAAATGTGAGAAAAATAATTAACTGTTACATGCACTATCATGTAGAGGGTATACCGAACGTAGGGTGCACAATTCAGATAAATATATACAAATTGGAAACACTTATGACCTTAGGAACTTAAATATGTCAAAAACTAATTTTGTCCCGCTAGCTTGTTCTAGTCGTCACAGTGTGCGAAGTAGACCATTCCCAAATTCCAACATCATGGTAAAAAATTTGGATTTAGGCGCCACGGGCTTAAACGATCGGATTTGGCTCAAACAATGTTTAATAATAGTTCGTTTCAAGCTCTATAAAAGGGTAAATGGAAAGAATTTTTTTTAGATTTTTTTAAAAAAATAATATTTTGAACTATGGAAAAAGCAGAATATGTTTTGCTAATTTCAAATAACGATATCTCCCATTCGGCGAATTTTAAAACTTTTTTGAAATTCGTTTGCTCGTATGTTCAAAATCGGTTGATTTTTTTTTTCATATAAAAATGCCGGTCTAATTCATTCATACATATTTTTGCTGAAACTTTAACGGAATCGAATTAATTTTACTTCTTGTTCCCAAATTAATAGCTTCATGCATTGTTGTTGAATTTGAATTGAAAGTTTATAGGTAGATTTCTTCCATTTCTCGAATCAGTTTTCTCCATCTGTTCTTCAAACCTTGTTTGCTTGCATATTTTTAAATTAAATTCAGCAAAATCAGAGTATAAGAACCTAATAAAATTTTAATTGGAATTAAATTTAATATCAATATATATTTAACAGATTCAATTAATATATTAATAAAATTTAAAACTTTACTTAATTGTTTCAATTAAATTTTTAATTCATTTAATTAAAATTTTAGTTAATTTTTAGATTTTATTTTAAGTTAAATTTTTAACTTTAAATAAATTTTTGAATTGTCTTTATTGGTTTGAATTTAATTAATTTTGTAATTGAATCTTCGAATTTTTTAATTGAAATACATATTATTTTTTTCTGTATACATTATGTTTTCTCCTTAAATCCTGTTTTTGGCTTTAATAAACCTTGAACATTAAACTCCATTATTAATATTTATGAATGTTTATTAATTAGATTTATGTTAAGTCCTTTCAATTTGTTAATTATCCTTATTTGTCTGTAAAAATAACATTTTATTGTTATACATAATAATTAAAATGAGTAATTGTTTTAAAATGAATTGTCCTATAAATATTTAATTACTTAATACATGATGACAATTAAAATAAATTGTGTATGTCTTGCAACAATGTATTTTATGAGATTTGTGCATATCGTCAACTGAAATGCAAACATATTAAATTAAAATACAAAATAAAAGTGAGAGAACGATAATTTGGTACAATATTTTTGTTTACACAGAAAAAAACCCCACCACTCTGTAACTAAATGTTAATATAATATTTTTGTTTTTTAATTTTTTTTTAAATGTATGCAATAAACATACATTAATATTTTATCACGTTCTGTTTATTTAAATTATTTTATAAACAAATAATTGTATGCAATTATTTTAAAACACATAACTGCATTAAAATGCATACCATAATTAATTTATATGTTTCCATAAATTTTTAAAGCCTTTGAAATATAAAAAATAAATATAAATGCTGTAATTATTATGTTTGTATCACTAACATTAGAGTGTCCCATATTTTAATTTAATATCAAATTAACAAGTAAACATTTCTCAAGTTGCATTCATATTTTTTAAAGTCTCTTATAAAAAGTGTTGCAAAATTTGTATTTTAAAATAACTGATACGACCACAAAGCAAACTAACCCAGTAAAAACGTACATACATTACCAAGTAATGAGATTTAAGACGTAAATTTAAAGAATACCTCATTATTTTAACATTTCATTACTCGTCAAATATATTCTTAAGGTAATAATTCGGGTAGTGAGGACTCATTACCATATATTACTGAATTTCTGCATTTTTACTCAAATGCATGAAACTTCAACAATTTTCAACGGATTTTTTTAAAAGCTCTCTTATTTTCTTCGCAATAGATCAAACTTGAACTGTTAACAGAGAAATTAATTTTAATAAATGTTTTGCTTTGTGAAATTTACAATTGTTTTTTTTTTTAAATTTCGGTAAAATTGAAGCAAAATTGTCGATATATAGATTAATTGATTTCAAGGCGAAGTATAATAAATGGATTCCTAAAAAATTTCACTAGACAGAAGTTGTCCCTTACTTACCCCGCCAACCTCCCCCCCCCCCCTAAAACCACCCTTGAAATTTTTTTTTATTATTTTTTTACCTGTTGGAGGGTATCAAAGATTGGGTACAGCCGAATTAAAGATTCTCACCTGTTTTTTTACAAAAAAGTTGAAAATTTGAAAAGTTAGCAATATCTCCAAAACTTTTCTACTTTTAAAACTTTGGACTTCGTTTTTGAATTCAGTGTTACATTTACACGGAAAATAATATGTCGTTGATCAAAATCTCTGAAAACTAGTGTTAGCCCGGCCATCTTAAGGCAGTGTGGGGTGGGGCCCCTGGACACCTAAGAACCTGATGCCTTTTCTATACGAAACATTTCCTAGAATCTGACAAGGGAAGTATCTCATCCCTTATGAACCGATTTGCCTGAAACTTAAAATATATATTAAAGAGACAATTCTAAGGCTAGGATATCTCGGCTTATCGGCCATATCGGGGATTTAGGGGTTCAAAACATGAGTCAAAAAATGGTGAAAAAATAGTTTTTTGGATTTTTCAGCCATTTCTTTTTGGGAAACTATATGATGTTTTCATATGAGAAGAAAGGTTTTTTAATGCCTATCCAATGGTGGCATAACCTTGTAAAAATTCGGCTTCTTTAAATATTTTTTTTGAGGAAAATTTGTAAATTTTTGGGGGTAATTATGTAAAAACATAGACATACGATATCCACATGGATAAGAAATAATCTTTATTAAATATAAGTCGACCCGTATTTTTCCCCTACACTGAAAAAAAATTTTACCATTTTTAAAGCATGTTGAACTTAATTTAAAAAAAGGAGGGTATGCGAGGGCTCCAAAGATATTAATTCTTCTTCCAAGTATATTTTTTCCTAAAACATAGTAATGCATTTACTTAAATATATCTTAAAAGTAAGTAAAATTGTACTTAATATAAGTTTAATTGTTTTTATCCAGAGGAAAAATATTTTTTTTAAATAAGTAAAAATTTCCTTAAACTTACGTATTCTATGGACCCTATGGAGTCCCAATGTGAGGACCCTACGGGCCCCTAATATATGGAGTCCGCCCATGAGTATTTGCGTACACTATTATACACTCAAAAAAAAAAACTGTAAAGTTAGCAAAAAAAGCTTGTAAACCTACAAGAAAATTTGCTGATTTTGAACCCACAATTTTTTTGGTAAAGTTAGCAAAAACGTTTTGCTAAAAATAAGTTAACTGAAATAATTTTTATTTCAACTTAGTTCATACACATTTGAGGACCCCATTGGGTTCGGACCCAATAGGTCCAGACCCCGATGGGCCTAGACCTAGTTGGGTTCCTTAAAAATCGTCATAGTTTTTGATCCAAAATTTGTGTCCGTTTCGCTCTACCTTGCTTAGTTTTTGAGATACGTGATTTTGGGGGATCACTGGGGTCTTGAGAATTAAAAAACTCGATAACTTCAAAAATATTACTCGGAGAGCTTTTGGTTATTTTGCGGTCTTGTTCTACGTGTTGAGCGCTACAAAAATTCTTTTGGACTTTTTGTTGTGTCGGCAATATTTATCGAGATATGAGCATTTTAAAATTTTCGGGAATGCTAACTTTTTTGGATCCAAAGTTAGGTCCCATTAGGGTCCACATATGTGAAGAGGACCTGCGAAAGTATGGAGATTCTAAGAACCAAAAATGCCCTCCATTTTGCTCTATCTGGCTTAGTTTCCGAGATAGCGCCATTTTAAGTTTTCTGAAAATAAAAAAAAATTTACCATTTATTTTTGCTAATGTTAGCAAAAAGTCTTGTAAAAATGTTGTCAACTCAATTTCAAATTTAGCAAAAGAAATTAGTTCAAAGTTTGTTTAAAATTGCTAATGTGCTAAATGAAGTTTACAAGAATTTTTTGCTAAAATGCTAATCTCAACTAAAAATTTGCTAAAAGTTAGCTAACTAGCATTAGCAAAAAAAAATTAGTAAATCTACTAACGTATTTTTTTGAGTGTAGGGTCACTATTTATTTTGATCCAAAATTTTGGTCAGAATCGCTCTATCTTGCTTAGTTTTCGAGATATGGGAATGGGGTCTTGAGAAAATTGATAATGAAATAACTCGAAAACTATAACTCGGAGAGCTTTCGGGTCTTCTGCGGTCTTATTCTACAAGTTAAGGACTACAAAAATGCCTTTAGAATTTTTTTCGTATCTGCAGTATTTGCAGAGTTATAGGCATTTGAAAATTCCGCGAAAATCGAAATTTGGATTTAAAGTTAGTGTCTCATGGGGTCTCCAGATGGGGCCCCCAGATGGAGTCCCCAAAATACCTAAAGTATTTTTTCCTTAAGTTAAGTAAATTCTTTCTTAAACTGATGAAGATATGGATTCAAATAAAGTCAATGAAATCAATAAAATAAAGATTACTTTTTTCTTAAATTAAAACAAAAATTGATTAAATTAAAGAAAATGCGTTTTAGAATTAAAGAATAGTACTTATTTGATTTAATGTCTTGAAAATGTCTATACTATTTTTAAGTAAGTTACGTACTTATTTATTTTTTTTTGCACACAATTTAATTTTTTTTCTTTTAAGTAAAACAAAATTTTTTAATAAACGCTTTTTTTCTTAAATGCAATCGATTCGCCATAAATGTAAAGAATATTTAACTTAATTTAAAAAAACAAATTAAGGAAAACTCTTGTGCTTTTTTAAGTATGTGCATGTACTATATTCAAGTTTATTTGCTTTGTTTTAAGTAACACCGCCTTATATTAAGATAAGTTGAAGTAAATTCAAAAAAATTTGTTTACTTAAATTAATAACAGTGTTTATTTAATTTCAGTATAGTTATTTTTTTCAGTGTAGATGATATTCCTGTTAGTTCGGAAGTTATCAAAATTTTCCCAAAGGTCCACATGGTTTCATAACGGGACAACGAAATTTTTAAACACCGATATGGCCGATAAGCCGAGACACCCCAACCTTAAAATCGTCTCTTTAATATATACTAGCAGGCCCGCCCGGAACTTTGTCACCGGTGATAACAAATACGGAATTAAAGAAGCATCAGGATTAGAGTTCCCATTTCTAAAATTGTCCCCTGCAGAATCTTTATTTTATTAAATTTTTATCGTTGAAGTCTTAAATAAAAACAATTTAAAACAAACAATAAAATTCAAACCGCCCCGTTTAGCCCGGAATCATGTTCGTTCCAGTAAAACAATTTCTTGAACATTTTCGAGCTCTTATATCGTTATTATTGATATCCTTTCATTCCCCGTATCATTCCATTCCCCGTTCTATTCCATTTCGTTCCCTGTTTTATTCGTTTCAATTCATTGAATTCCAATTCATTACGTTCCATAACATGCGTTGAAGAAATAATGATTTTTTGGGCAGGAGGATCCCACATTTCAAGGTTCTATTACCAATATTTCAAGAGATAGAAAAGGTCACAAAGTTCACTTCTTTTCAACTATTTGCTCCATTAAAATCTGAATTTCCAAAAAGGGCGTTTTCAGAATGTTTTGAAATCGGATGAGTAGTCTTAAAGGTTTTTTAATTTGAAGTCTTTTGACCCAAAGTGATCTTTAAAATGGGTGCGGCCAATGAAACCTACCCTAACTTACCCTGAAGGAGATTTATAAATAGTAGTGAAATCATTTTTGAAACATCATAGAAGGTTTCGTCTATTTTAAAGTTTTACGTCGATGAACCCTAGGACCATTCTTAATATTGGAGAAAAAAATTTTTTAAACCGAATTAGTAGTTTCGGAGATTTTGAAATTTTACGTTTTTTTAACCAAAACTGGGCGTAGAAAGGGTGTGGTTGATGAAAGCTAGCCCATGTCCACCCTGAAGGACCATTCAAAATGTATATTGGCGATAAAATTTTTGAAATTGGATGAGTAGATTCATAATATTTAAATTTTACGTTTTTCGGGCCAAAAGTGGGCGTATAAATGGGTGTGGTCAATGAAACTCAGCATATTTCCACACTAAAGAACCATACTAAGCATTGGTGGAAAAATTTTGGAAATCATATGAGTAATTTTTAAATTTTAGGTTTTTTGGCCAAAAAGTAGGGGAAGAAGTGGGCGTGGTCAATGATTCCCAGCCTATGTCCACCCTGGAGGAACACTCTAAATATTGCTGAAAAAATGTTTGAAATCGGATGAGTAGTCTCATAGATATTTAAATTGTAAGGTTTGCCAAAAGTGGGCGTTAAAGTGGGCGTGGTCGAAAAATCCTACACTATGTCCACTCTGGAGGATCACTCTAAATATTGGTAAAAGCATTTTTTAAATCGGATGAGTAGTTTCAAAGATATTTAAATTTTAAGTTTTTTTTGCCAAAAGTGGGCGTAGAAGTGGGCGTGGTCGATGAAACCCAGCATATGTCCATCTTGAAGGACCATTCCAAGTATGTATTGGTAAAAAAAATTTTGAAATCGGTTTAGTAGTTTTAAAGATTTTTAAATTTTACGTTTTTTGTCAAAAAGTGGGCGTAGAAGTGGGCGTGGTCGATGAAACCTAGCCTATGTCCGTCCGGGAGGAACACTCAAAATATTGCTGAAAACTTTTTTGAAATCGGATGAGTAGTTCCGGAGATTACTTTCTACAAACAAACAAACAAAAAAACATACAAACATTACCTCTTTATAATATTAGTATAGAAGTATAGATTTTAAGTTTCAGGCAAATCAGTTCATAAGGGTTGAGATACTTCCCTTGTGAGACTTTTTCTCATATGTGGAGAATCTGAGACATTTCAGAAACTGAAAATTTTGCTCTACGAAAAATTTAACAGAATCTAAGATTTTTCTTTACAAAAAATGTTTCAGAATATGCGGCTTTTCCATACGAAAAATATCTCAGAATCTGAGACTTTTCTCAATGAAAAATGTCTTAAAATCTCTGACTTTTATACAAAAAATGTCTCAGAATCTGAGACATTTTCTATATGAAAAATTTCTTAGAATCTGACTCGTTTTCTACACAAAAGCGTCTCAGAATCTGAAACTCTTTCTATACAAAAAATTTACTAAAATTTTGAAAAATCTCCCATTTTTCTATACGAAAAATGTTTCAGAATTTAAGACTTTTTCTATACGAAAAATGTCTCAGAAACTGGAACTTTTCTGTACGAAAAATTTCTAAGAATCTGACTCTTTTTCTACACAAAACGTCTTAGAATCTGGTACTTTTTCTATATGAAAAATGTATCAGAATCTGAGACTTTTTCTAAACGAAAACTTCGTAGAATCAAATACTTTTTATATACGACTTTTTCTATACGGAAAATGTCTCAGAATCTGAGACTTTTTCTATACAAAAAATTTCTTAGAATCTGAGACTTTTTCTATACGAAAAATGTTTCAGAATATGAGACTTTTCCTTTACGAAAATGGCCTCAGAATCCAAAACATCTTCTATTGGAAAAATATCTCAGCACCTTAGACTTTTTCTATTAGAAAAATTTTGTAGAATCAAATACTTTTTATTTACGAATTTTTCTATACGAAAAATATCTCAGAGTCTGAGACTTTTCCTATTCGAAAAGTTACTCAGAATTTAAGACATTTTCTGTACGAAAAATGCCACAGAATCTTAGAATTTTTCTTGAAGAAAAATTTTGTAAAATTTTGAAAAATGTCTCAGGCTATGAGATTTTTTTATACGAAAAATATTTCAGAATCTGAGGCTTTTTCTATACGAAAAATGTCTAAGAATCTGAGACTTTTTCTATATAAAAAATGTCTCAAAATCTTTGTCTTTTTCTATAAGAAAAATGTATCAGGATCAGGGAGTTTCTTAGATTCTGAGAATTTTCTATACGAAAAAAAATCTCAGAATCTGAAAATTTTTCTCTACGAAAAATGCCCCAGAATCTGAGACTTTTTCTATACTCAACATGTCTTAGAATCTGAGACTATTTCTATAAGAAAAATGTCTGAGAATCTGAGACTTCTTTTAAACGAAAAGTGCCTCAGAATCTGAGACTTTTTTTATACGAAAAATTTTTCAGAATCTGAGAATTTTTCTTTACGAAAAATGTCTCAGAATCTAAAACTTTTTCAATATGAAAAATTTCTTAGACCTGAGACTTATTCTATTCGAAAAACTTGGTAGAATCAAATACATTTTATTTACGACTTTTTCTATACAAAAAATGTCTCAGAATCTGAGACTTTTTCTTTACAAAAAATGCCACAGAGTCAGAGATTTTTCGTATACGAAAAATGTCTTTTTCTTAAAGAAAAATTTTGTAAAATTTTTAAAAATGTCTCAGAACCTGAGACTTCTTCTATACGAAAAATATCTCTGAATCTGATGATTTTTCTATACGATAACTGTTTTAGAATCTGAGACTTTCTCTATACAAAAAATGTCTCAGAATCTTTAACATCTTCTATGAGAAAAATGTCTCAGAATCTGGGACTTTTTCTTTACTAAAAATTCATTAGAGTCTGTGACTTTTTTACACGAAAAATGTTTCAGAATCTAAGACTTTTTCTATTCGGAAAATGTCTCAGAACCTGAGAGTTTTTCTATAAGGAAAATGTCTCAGAATCTGGGACCATTTTATACGAAAAATGTCTCAGAATCTGGGACCTTTTTATACGAAACATTTTGTAAATTCTTATACTTTTTCTATAAAAACAAAGTCTCAGAATCAGAAACTTTTTCTAAACGAAGAATGTTTTTGAATCTGAGACTTTTTCTATTCACAGAATCCGAGACTTCTTGCATACGAAAAATGTATACAAATTTGAGACTTTTTCTATACCAACCTGGGCAAGTGCCCCATGTGCCCTAATGGTCAAAAACCGGTACTGAGGGTTACCGACTGTACCACACTAGCCCACATGCCCAATAAATGTATGATGATAAAAAAAAAAACAATTATTTTCTATACCGCACTATCCACAAACATATTTAATTAAATATTATCATTTTCCCTGCAACTCATTGTAATGGGTGTATTTAAACAAATGATAAGCAATTTTATATTATTTTATTATAATTTAATTTAATTCTGTGTAAATTTTAAATTAACATTTTCCACAAAAATCTCATAATAATAACTATTTATTATATGGCATGCATCATCATGTACGTACTTTTTTAAAGTGTATATAATTTTAATTAGCCTAAAAGTGTGCTTTGGAAAAATTTCAATTTAATGTTTCGATAATTTTAAAACAAACTCCGTCTTAAGGGCAATTGTCACGATAGTATTTTCTATATTATGTTCGAAAGTATTTGTAAAAAAAAAAACTTTAAGTTTTTAATGCATATATTTAGGCAGAAATAAAAATCATATATTTTAATTTATATTTTATATTTTTTTACAATCAAGAAAATGTTCCATTCTGACAATGAGTCGAAAAAAATATCAAAAATCTTACGCAAAATATAAATGTTTGCTTTAAAACATCGGAAATCATTTTATTCATTCTTACCGTGACAATTGACCTTTCAATACACTTAAAAATAAAACAACCACAACCAAACACACTATCCTATACAAATTTCATTTGTGTCGGGTTGAATTTTATAATTAATATATATAAAATACCCATTAAATTCATCAGCATCATCGTCAGCAACAGCTTAATTACCTTAAAAAACATCATTATCATTGTGAAATGTTGTTGTTTTTGTTTTGGTTGTTGTTTGGCATATAAACGTTTTGTGTGTTTATTTGTAGCATATACAAAAGGGACTTAACTGAAGCATTTACACTAGTAAACAATAGCATAATTTAAGGCTTTGTGGTATTTGTATTGCTAATAGTTGGTATTTGTATTACAGTGATGTACAAAATAATAGCAGAGAGTAGGTTTTTTTAGAACTGCTTTATAATAAATGATTTGCAATTTAAAAGATTTCATAAGAAATTTGACGAGTTCATATAATATTCGATATAAGTAGTCATTGATATTTCAATACTCCAACTAAAATTTTAAAAGTTTACATATTACCAAAACCATCATCCTCAAAATCCGAAATAATTTATTTTATGTAATATATGGGGCATTCCATGTCAAATCGGACACTTTGAATTTTTTTTTAGATTTTTCCAATTTATTTACAGCTTTTAGTGCCCGTCGAAAACTCCTTAGTGGTAAACATTCAGATTTTTTTAATGACCAGTTCCAAAGATATTGAATTTTTAAAATTTAGTAGTTTGTTCATTTACTCAAACTTCATTTACTCATAACTTTTTCAATAAAGGTCCAAATTGCAAATTTTTTTGTTTTTAATTCTTAAAAAATTCTTAAAAGTGCTCTAGAATGCGATTTTTAAGTTTTAAAATGTAAATTTCATTTTCGAAAATATGTGTTTTCTTTGATTTTTTTGATTTTTTTTTTGTGTAAAACTTCTATTGATTCTTAAAATTGTTTGCCTAGTAGGCTCGTTAGATAACGATTACTACTATTTCATAAAATTTTTTGAAAAAATTTTATTGCAATTTTCCAATCCTTAAATCATTTCTTCTGCTCCAATGGTGCGTCATAGAGGGGTCATTTACAAGACCGACCCCATTAATTTTTACGCCAAACATTTTTTCGGAACAAACTAATGCCCTATCTCCAATTTCTAAGGGGGCTCCCACACAAAATGATTTTTTTTTTAATTTGCTTCAACCGCTCTAACTGCCATATTGCTCTAAGGACACTCTTAGTATTGCTCTAAGGACACTCTTAGTCCTTAGAGCAATATGACCGACCCACAATATTTTTGTAGTCCAAACATTTTCTCTGAACACACCTACCCTCTATCTTTAACTCTTAAGGCGGTCCCCATAATTTTTTCTTTATATTTTTGTAAATTTGTTTTATTTAATCAGCTTCTACCGGTCCAACGGTGCGTCCGAGAGGGGGTATTAGTGAGTCCGACCTCCATTTATTTTTACCCCCTAAAATTGCTTTTTAACATACCTACGCCCTATCTCCACTCCCTAATATTGTGGGTCGGTCATATATTTCATTGCTCTAAGGGCACTCTAAGGGCAGTTAGAGCGATTGAAGCAAAGTTTAAAAAATATCATTTTGTATGGGAGCCCCCTTAGAAATTGGGGACTGAGTATTAGGTTGTTCCAAAAAAAAGGTTTAGGTGTTGAAATTAATGGGGGTCGGTCTTGCTAATGACCCCTCTATGACGCACCATTGGAGCAGTAGAAATGATTTTAAGATTGTAAAATAAAAAAAAAAAAAAAAAATTTTAAAAATAATAATCGTTATCCCACGATCCTACTGAGCAAAAAAAATTGTGGAATCGATTGAAGTTTTACACAAAAAAATTAAAAAAAAAATAAAATGAGATTAAAATTTTAAAACTTTAAAATTGCATACTAGCGCACTTTTAAGAATTAAAAAAAAATTAATTTGCAATTTGGACCGTTATTGAAAAAGTTATGAATTAAAGAAGTTTGAGTAAAGGAACAAACTACTAAATTTTAAAAATTCAATATCTTTCGAACTGGTCATTAAAAAAATCTGAAAGTTTACAGCGAAGGATTTTTAAGAATTTTTTTTTTTTAAGGTAAGGACTTGGAAAATGTTTGTCAAACTTTAAAGCTTCAGTATTGTACATAAACAGCAATTTTTCAAAAAATTTTCAATAACGTTACTACAAAGAGGGATGAAAATACAAAGTAGGAAGAAGATGAGGCATATATAAATGGGTTTGAAACGATTAATGAAAATTGCAAAGGGCTTTGAGAATGTTAAGTCCATATATTTTGGCAAATTCCCGACTAAAACTTTTTTAAAAGAGAAATTTAAAATGTCATTCAGAAAGATTTTCTTCTCAAAACGGTCAAGGTCATCGTTTTAACCTTAAATTTTGGAGAGCTATAACTCAAAAAATTATATTTTTAACAATTTAAAATAAATAAATGTTATTAAAGATCAATTAGACTACTTAAGTTTAAATTTTCAGGATGGAGACTTCATTGGGACTTTTAATATTAATAGAAAGGTAGTAACAGGTAAGAAAAAACTTTGCTTTTCCCTTAGAAAAAAAAATATTTTTTGTTCTTGAGATTCTGGTACCAAAGTTCACTTTTTTGAATGTTTTTGACGTGCTGAGTCCAAATATACCTTTGAACTGGTCAATCGCTATTAGTTTTCGAGACATCTGCACATAATTGTGTGAAAATCGCTAAAATGCTATTGCTGTGTTTTTGACAAAAAAATATATTTTTTTTCTAAGGGAAAATACACCGCTTTTTCTTACCTGTCGCTATGTTTCTATTAATATTAAAAGTTGTAATGAAGTTTCCATCCTGAAAATTTAGAATTAAGTAAGTAGTTTAGATGATCCTGAATAACACATAGTTAAAAAAATATAAAAATATCGTTTTTTTGAGATATACTTTTGACCTTTTTCAGAAGAAAATCTTGGTCAACGACATTTTAAAGGCTGTCTCATTACCTATTATTTGAAATATTAACGAGATCTGTATCGCTATTACCAAGCTCTTTGTCTCCCGCTCTTAATATTTTGGAACTTTTTAACAGAAGGTACGAAAACTGTTAGACGAGGAAAATACGATAATGTTAAATTAACATTGTTGGTTTGACAAATAATGCTAACTTTTTATATCGAAAAAGCGCTTAATAAATTTTGAAAAAATGTTTTAATTTATAATTATTATGGTAATATTATTTAAGAAATACCTTTAAAAGTGTTTAAAACAAATTGTCAGCAAATAAAAAGTCATTGGATTTCCCGATAATCCACAAAAAAAAAAAACTTTTTTTACAGCTAGATGAAAAAAAACGCTAGCTTTAGTCTGAAAATCGCCAAACTGCAACACTTTTTTTTGTTTATATCGAACTTAAGGGATTTTTTTTGGTTTGATCAAACGTCCAGTTCGATGGCGGACTTAGCAAAGGGAATTTAAGAGAGGGTTTAACAGAAGAAGGGAGACTTCACATATCTTTAAGTATTGATAGTCTTTGCTATTACTTTTTGATATATCTTTATTGATGTCGGAATGTGGGTTGTGTGACTCTGTTCTATCGATATTACCATGGAAAGTGTTCCGCTGAGATAAGTGAACTTATCCCTAGAGCCGAGTAAGGGGTAAGGTCAAAAATTATACTTTTTTCGGTCGAATTGAGCTGTTTTAACTCAAGCTAACTATTATTTTGCTCCACTCCATACTTTGATATACATTTGATATAAAAAACCACATCTTTTTCATTATTATACTAAATGTGCCTGCCTTACTCTACGCTACACAGCACACAAATATTTTGTAAATCTATTATAAATGAAGTTATCGTTTAAACAATAGACTCAAAAAGAGATTTAACATGATAATATTTAAAGGGCTTAAATAATAGAAACTACTATTATCAAGGTTACAAGATTAATAGTCATAATTAATTATGATGGTGGTTAATAATTTTTTTAAATATGGCACGGAAGATTATTGCTGTTATTTTGTTTTTATGCTGGATATACAAATTTATGTTTTAGAACCTCGATTTTATTTAACGTTTTGCACAACCCCTTTACCCATATTTGGGAAATAAAAAAAAAAAAAAAAAAAACAGCGAAAAATTACGTTTTTTAGAGGTTTGATTTTTTTGAGTGTAATTTTTTTTCGAGTATAGTTTTCTTTTTTTAATTTAAAAATATTTTTGAGTGACAAAAATACGTTGTAAAATATTTTTAAATGTTTTTAAAACTTGTTTAACGGTTTTTCAACACTTGAATTAAAGGAGAAACCAATCTGAAATTCAAGGTTTTTCTAATAACTTTTGATCCACTGAAACGGTTTTGCTGAAATTTAATACCAACCCGATCAGGAAAACGAAAAATATACACAGAAAAAAAAATATTTAAGAAAATTTTAATAAACACGTTTATTAAAAATAAAAATATTTTTAATAAAATTTTTTATTGTATCAATAAAAAAGTTTATTGAAATTAAAAAAAAAACTATGTTCAACTCATTCCGTCGGCAAGTTTTGTTGTGTTTCTTTTTTTCACACATAGTAATTTCAAATACAGTAATAACTTAAAAAAAAAAAAAATATTAAAAAAAAAAAAAAAAGTTGGGTCTGATGGGGATTCGAACCAACGACCCCCAAAAAAAGTAATAAGTTTATCCACCGCTTAGCGCATAACGCCAAAACAGTGTTATAGTTTTGTCGGCTAAATTCTGTCATCTACTTACAAGCAAGAATAAAATAGAAATAAAACACACAATTTGTTTGTGAATGCGTGTGTGTGTGTATAGTTGTGTGTTAAATATTTTTACTGGTATAAGTTAGAGAATGATAGTGATGCACTCAACTAAATTAGTCAGTATTTTTTTCTTTTGTTAATTTCAATTGAGAATTTTTTCTGTTACCATTACACAGTGGTTCCAAGTCCAAATCTAGCTGGACAAAATTATTTTATCACCGTTTTATATGTTTTTGGGGTCGCTGAGTTCAAAAAACGTGTTTAAATTTTTCTAAGACAATTACACTAATCGACAAATTTTTATTTTTTTTTTCTAATTTCAGTAATTCATTAATGACAAAAATGGTTTATATGCAGAACAGAAATATGAAATGCAAAAACTTATTTTTTTAAAGTTTTGTAATCTCTAAAAAATAAAAAAAATTTTGTCGAGAAGTGTAATTGAAAAAACAAGTGAGTGTGTTAAATTCGGCTATGCCGAATCTTTTATACCCTCAAAAATGTAAAAAAAAATAAAAAACCATTGAGAGTGTTACATTCGGCTGTGCCGAATCTTTTATTCCCTCCAAAATGTAAAAAAAAACATATATAAGAAAATCCAGGGGCGTCTTTTTTTTTGGGGGGGGGGGTTGGTGGGAGACGTTAGGGAGCACCTTCCCCTTGCGATTTCGAACTTCATCGGAGAGAAGAATGTTGCATTTGCTTAGCAAAAGTACAAAAAACTCTGCAAAAAATTAGATTTTTCTTAGGTTGGTTTAGTTCTCCAAGGGGGAACTTTTTCCCCTTGGTCCGATTTTATCCATTTCCAAACTTAACCTGCCTAGGAATATAAGACATATTCGTGCCAAATTTCGGAAGTCTAGCTCTTTTATTTTGGACTGTATCGTGTCCTCTACAGACGGACAGAAGGACAGACGGACGGACATTTTTGAATTTAGTCGAAGTGTGTAGTTGGCCGCGGTTTAATAGGAATCATCACATTTAATGCTTTATTTAAGCTAAGCATAATTATAGTACTTAAAAGTTATTAAAAACTTACAAAAATTCGATACTTTATTTAGAAAAAAAATTTAGGCGAAAATCTATTTTCATAAAAACTGTGATTAATTTTAAACTTGCAAAAACCTGCAAGAAATGTCTGCATGACAACGTTCAGTAATAAATTACCTAAAAGTTGTATGTAGTAATTCGACATGATATGCCTGGATTCGGTTTTGGCAAGCTGCGAAAGTTTCATAAGTTCTCAAAAATATTGTTATTATTGACCATACTTCAAAGTACAAAAAATATAAGAAGAAGATCGATAATAAATTTCTTATTAATGTCCAGAATAAGTATAAATCTGTAGCTTTCTTGTACATAAACCGTTTTGAAACCATTGATGTAACATGGATAATATGATGTTATTAGTTGAACACTTAAATATATATATTTTTTTTTTAAATATTGGATACTAAAAATGTTATTTCATTCGCATATTTAACAAAGTTAAAGACCTAATTCCAAAAAATGGTTATTAGTTTGATCAGAACACACCCTTAGCTTGCCCCTAGCACTATTAATTCCCAATTTTAAGGACACTAATTTTTGGACTTTTGTCCAGCTAGATTTTGATTTGGAACCAATGTGCATTACTGACAAAATTATGTGAGTGTTTCAGAATTCTTGTTTACTTTTATTTAAAACCAAATTGATTTTATGCGTTAAAACTTGTTGTCATGCTGTAGCTCAGTTAGTTAGACGGCCAGCATTCTAAACAGGAGGTATGCTGTTCAAAGCTCAATGGAAACAATAAATTGAGAAAAAGTAAGAAATAAAGAAAACAATTAAATAATAAAATAAAAAAAAAAACAAATTAAAAAAAAATTTTTTTTTCTTTAGTTCTAAAAAAAATATTAAAAAAAATATAAATCTATAAACTTTTTTATTGAATCTTGAAATTTGTTTATTGAAATTATTTTCAGCAAACGACTTACAAATTTATTTATTGAATTCGTGAATTTTTTTATTGAAATTGAATTTTTTTTTTTTGTGTGTACATTTGCAAAGCTTCCCAGCAAAACTTAGATTACCAAATAAGGTATAAAATAAGGTATAGGATCTCTTATTTTATACATTGCAGCATTGATGATTTTAACAGGCGATGAGACTCAAAGTAATGCATCCACATTATCACAAAGAATACCAGTAAGGCATAAAATAAGTCATAAATTTATAACGAAGAATACGAGTAAGGTGTAAAATATATGATATTTTATAGGTTACGAGAAATGAAATAATATAGCATATCAGAAGATAATATATAAGGTGTTACGAGTAGTGAAAAAGTAATTTGGTATTAAATTTACTCACGTGATTTAAAGTGAGTGTAAGTAGATAAAATATGCTCGTGAGTGTGTGTCGTTAGCCCATCTCTGTCGTGAGCCCATCTCTAGTTTAAACTTATGCATTTTTTTATAAAATAATTATTTTTTATGTTATTGTAATGCATTATGCATCCAATTATAAATAATGCATTATTTCAAACTTTCAAATAATACATAATGTAACCAAATATAAGTCATCCATGATTTAATGTTTAGAAATAATAAATATGAAATAAATTTTTTCCAATAATCATGCATTACGTAGCAAATTATTAGTAATGCATTATTTTTCACTTTAAAATAATACGTTGTGGAACAAATGTTTGGTAAGACATCCTAAAATAATGCTACAAATAAGGTATATACATTACCTGGTAATGTGTTATATAATCACTACCCGTTACCAAAGTTTTGCTGGGTTCATTAGGCTCAGAATTTTCTTTCGAAAGTTATCGTGTTTTTTATCTCATAAATTCGCGAAAAACACTTGCCGAAATTAATTTTTTTCTTATAACTTTTAAACTACTGGGCCGATTTCGCTGAATTGCAACACCAACCTGACCAGGTAAATGTCCAATATATATGCCACACTTAAGCAGCTTCTGTAAAGTCTTTCAAAAGTTAGCGTGTTTTCAACAGAAAGACGGACAGACGGAAGGACGAACATCGCTAGATCGTTTAAAAATCGATCAAAGATCATGAATATATATACTTAATGGGGTCCTAGACCAATACTTCGAGGTGTTACAAACGGAATGAGAAACTAATATGTACCCTTTATCATAAAAGTGGAGGGTATAAAAAAATTTTTGACAAAAGCACTTTGTAAAATACACAACCGGACGAAGATCGGTATTTCTATATATATATCCACTTTCACTAAGAAGAGGGATTAAAATATCAAAATAATTAAAAAAGTCGTGCAATTTTATTTTGACGATTTCGTTTAATCAATTAGACGATTTTTTACAAAATTTGTCTGTCAGCCCTGGTATAGTCGGCAGTACTGAATTTCAAATATTGTTGTTGTTGTAGCAGCTGCAGAAAGTATCATACTCTAAGTTATAAAATTTTAATTAATGTTGATGTTGTGTTATATTGTTGTAAAGGTTCAGAAACCTCGCTACATCTACGGGTTGAGTCCAGAGGGATATGGGCTGTTAATTTGTGGGACTGGAAACACAATTAAACAAGTGCACAGTATTGTGAGGGCTTTGGAGACATAGCGGGCATTCATCGATGATGGAATTGTCTAGTCGGTGTTGATAGTTGTTCAAGAGGCGGCACCAATTTGATCTAAGTTGGGCAAGTGTAGTTCTTGTGCTCCTGGGCAATAGTTTTTCTTCCTCAGATATGGGAGGAGGGCGTCCTCCCAACACAATGTTATCTTTTAGGGTTCCCAGTGATTCTGTCACTGCCTCTTGGTGTAGTACCTTGAGCGCATCATGATACATATCACGGGTAAATGGTGGATGAATGACGTGATCGATGTTCGGTTGATGTTTCTTAAGGTTTGATTGTACTACCCTGGGGGGGGAGCGGTTTGATTTAGTAGTGAATGGTTGGGATGGTCCGTTTGATGACACGCAAGAAGGAATTGTTTGCATAACAGCTCGTTGTGTTCTTTAACTCTCATTATCTTTGCTTCCTGGTGAAGATGGTCTTCTAGGGACATGAGGTGGCAACCAGTTGCTATTCTAAGGGCGGAGTTCTGGGTTGTTTGGATGCATTTCCATTTTGTATTGCTTAAATACGGTGACCAAATAGGGGCGGCATAATTTAGGACTGAGCGGCCGATAGATTGGTAAGTAACGAGTAGTGTTTCATTCTCCTAACCCCAGGAACTTCCAGCAAGCGCCTGCAGCACATTGTTACGACCCTTTACACGGGTTTGTATGTCAGTGGAGTGTGCTGAGAAAGTCAGCATATTGTCAAAGGTAACTCCTAAGATTCTTGGGCGCTGAACAGTAGGGATCTGACTTCCGGCTATGGATATGTTGAGCTTTGTTTTAACTTCTCCGGTCCAAGTTGTGAATAGAGTCTCAGACGATTTTTCTGGGGAAAGTTTTAGATTCCGTGAAACAAAGAAATTATTAAGGGTCGCTAGGTATATATTTAGTTTTCTTGTAAGGTCTCTTATGTTATGACCCGTGGCAAGGACGGAGCAATCGTCAGTGTAGGAGACCAGCGTGATGTCTTCAGGTGGAGTTGGTATGGTGGAGATATAATAATTAAAAAGTAAAGGTGAAATAACACCACCTTGAGGGACCCCCTGTTTCACTTTCCTATACTTGGATTTTGCATTTCTGAAGTCTACAAATGCTTGCCTGCCGCTGAGGTAGTTTGAAATCCAGCGTTTTATTGTGTTAGGGGCGGTTGAGTTGTGTATATCCGAAAGTAATGTTGATAGCATAACGGTGTCAAACGCACTGGAGAGGTCAAGAGCAACCACTATAGTTCTTCCAAATGGTTTGTCCTGGTTTAGACCATCACTGATCTGGGAGGTTACTATATTTAGTGCTGTCGTCGTGCTGTGGGATTTTCTGAAACCATGTTCATGTTGGGCGAGGGATAGGTGTTCATTTATGGTTGGCAGCAGTAGGGATTCCAGAATCCTTATAACTGGGGACAATAGCGAAATTGGACGATATGATTTGCCCTGGTCCATAGCCTTACCAGGCTTGAGTATCGGAATGATTTTACCAGTTTTCCAGCAGTCAGGTATTAAAAGGGTTTGTAGTGATAGGTTAAATAAAGATGTTAGGAATTGAATGCCGTTTTCACCAAGATGTTTAAGCATAAGCGTTGATAGGCCGTCTGGCCCTAAGGCTTTGGATGACTTCGCATCTCGAATTGCAGCTGTCACTTCATCCTGTGTAAAAAGAGGTTGATTTTCTTCCTGTTTCAGATCACGGATTTTTCTTTTGATGATTTTATTGTTTTTGTCTACACCACGGGGATGTTTGTTCTACGTATTGTCTACAGAAATATTTGGCACATTTTTTAGCTTCTGACAGGCTTTTGATGGTGGACCGAAGTTTTTTAGAGCCAGTACCTAAATAATGTATATGGGGGTTTTCGTGTCAACTGACACAACTTTTGAAACCGATGTCTTCCGATCGGGATGAAATTTGCACCAAAGTTAGTCCTATTGGATAGTAGTTCAGACACAATTTTTCAACGACATCGGTCAAGGACTCTCTGAGTTAGAGGGGGTCGAAATTTTACATTTTGGCCAAAGAGGTGTTTATTACACTGTGCTACACCAAAAATATGCAGGGGTTCTCATATAAAAATTCGGGTTGGTTGGAGTCCATAGAGTACTGATATACTCATAGTTTTTCTGGATCACTTCGTTAAGTACGTTTTTTATTGGCAAATGTGTTGGAAAACGGAAATTCTTAAATTACAATTTTAAAAAATTATTACTTTGTTAGTTTGCAACCGATTTTCGATTTTATGGATTTGTTTTAAAGGTATAGGTCTTACCTTTCAAACAAAACAAAAATATTAAAAATCGATCAAGAATTGGCTGAGCTACGATCGCTTAAGTAAAAAAAAAACGAATTTTTTTAAAAATTTGTCATATTCTTTACACTCTAAGTTGAAAGTGAATCATTAAACAATTTTTTTGAATTTTTTGTAAAAAAGTATAGTAAAGTGGCTTTCCAAAACACCAAAAAACATAACAATCGGTTAAAAAATGAATGAGTTATGCTAAGTTTTGTGATAGGACATTTTTAATTTTTTGTCAGAAACGCTTGTAATTCAAGCATTATTCATAAATCTTGTTACTAGTAGTAATTTTATGCGCATATGCATATAAACTAGAGATGGGAACGAAATTAGATTTGTGCGTGATTTACACATGATCACAAGTGAGCGTGATTGAAAATTGATTTTACTCACGTGGTTGTTAGTGAGTGTCAGTGTGAGTGGAATAAAAGAATGGGTGTGTCAGTTACTTCCAAATCCTATTTATAATTTTTTGGGTTTGTTTAAAAAATATGAGTGTTACTTCTTAAACAAAACAATATTGAGAATCGGTTAAAAACAGGCTAAGGTGCGCTTGTTTAAGTAAAAAACCTTTTTTGAAGAGTTATACCTGCAACATTTTTATGACAGAAAAAGCTGTGCGCTTGCAAACATGTTTTTTTAAAACGAAATTGCTAAAATTGTGGGATCATTTGATGGAAATTTTACCTGTTTATAAATATACATGTGAGGCATTCCACACCAAATGTTCAGTGAGAAAAAAATTGTGTACCAAAATTTTTTCAATGGGTCCCGGGTAAAAAAGTTTTTTATATAACTAGGGTGAGATTTCCATGCAAATGCATGTTTTTTGTCGAAAGCCTAAAAACGATATCGAACAATTATCTTTCCGAATCAAGAGATTTGCATTCAATGGCATCGATTTGTTTTCGCATATTTTGCATATTTTGGTGAAAATACATATTTTTGCATATTTTGATTTTAAATGCATATATTGTGCATATTTCGAACTTTTAAGTGCATATTATTGCATATTTTGGCATAAATTAGCAAAAACACAAATTGAAATTATTTTTTTTTCAAAAACTATTTTAAATTTTAAAAATTTATTTTGAAAATCAGAAAAATTACTTTTTTTTCTTCTTAATTTTTTTTAAAGATTTTCTTAATTTTTAAAAAAAAAATCTTGCTAGACAAACATTAAATCTTTAAAAAAAAATTACAAAAGTGACCGGATTTTTTATAAATTGACTTTTTTAAAACATGGAAAATTTCAGAACGGGTTCTGAAAATTTTCCAAAAAAAATTTAATCGATAGCCGATACAAAACTATACAAGAATGTAAATTTTTGAGATTTTGGTGCATTTCGTTTTTATTTGATATATATTTAAACAAAGCAACTTGACACAAATTTGACCATTTTTCCAATATTTGACCATGCCTCCTAAGCCCAGTTTTTGAAAAATTGAACAACCAAAAACGTAATTTTCTTAGCTCCATATATGAGGCATTCCACACCAAATGTTCGGCAAAAAAAAAGTTGTGTCGTGTCAATATGAAATCATTTTCAAAGTATTCGCTCTTAGGGTACTATTAAATAACATAAATAAAATTTAAGTTTTTTCAAAAAGTAGGCCTTGTAGGCGTGGTCAAAAATTGAAAATATCTAACTTTTTTGCCTGAGCATCTTTACTTCAATATTTATGCAAATTAAATGAAACACAGTAAAGTCTTAAAGACAAAAGCTGTTTATAGATTTTTGAATGGGCTATCAATTAAAAAAATAAAAATTGGAACATTTTCAGAAGAAGTTCTGAATTTTTTAAATTTAAACTTAAACTTTATTTATCAAAAAACATGCCGCAATTTTATTTGTTTTTTATTTTTTTAAAAAAAAGTTAAAGGAATTTTCTATCTGATCTGAAATTTTTAGAGATGTGTTTTGCCTTGTTTTCGAGAAATAAAAATTCAAAAATTGCAACACGCTTATTTTATACAATAATGGTATTTAAAACGTGTGCGTATGAATAATATCAATACTTAAAAAATATTTTAAGAGGCGATGGTAGCGTGAGTGAGTTTTTAATAACGATTACGCACGCTCATGAAAGAAAAAATTTAGTCACGGACGATATTTTATTTTGCTAACGCACACGTGAGTAGAAAAAAATAAGTTACGGTCACGATGTTCACGTGAGCGTGAGTAAAATAAAATATCGTGCTTGAATATTTTTTTTTCTTTCATTAGCGTGCGTGATCGTGAATAAATACTCAGGCAAACAAGTTTGATATTTTCAATATTTGACCACGCCTACAAGGCCCACTTTTTGAAAAAAACTTAAATTTTATTTTTGTTATTTATTAGTACCCTAAGAGCGAATACTTTGCAAATGATATCCCATTGAAACCACTATGGTTTTTCTGTAGTGGAACTGTTGGTGTGAAATGCCTCACATGGCTATCCATACAACCCATTTAAAAATTTACGTTCACATGTTTTTTTTTTCGCTGAACATTTGGTGTGGAATGCCTCATACGTATATTTAAAAATAGGTAAAATTTCCATCAAATGATCCCACAATTTTACCAATTTCGTTTCAAAAATGTCAAATGTTTTTTGTCATAAAAATGTTGCAGGTATAAATCTTCAAAAAAGGTTTTTTACTTAAACAAGCGCACCTTAGCCTGTTTTCAACCGATTCACAATATTTGTTTGTTTAAGAAGTAACACTGATATTTTTTAAACAAACCCAAAAAATTATAAATAGGATTTGGAAGTAACTGACACGCCCATTTTTTATTCCACTCACACTGACACTCACTAACAACCACGTGAGTAAAATCAATTTTCAATCACGCTCACTTCTGATCATGTGTGAATCACGCACAAATCTAATTAAGTTCCCATCTCTAGTTTATATGCATATGCGCATCAAATTACTACTAGTAACAAGATTTATGAATAATGCTTGAATTACAAGCGTTTCTGAAAAAATTTAAAAATTCCCTATCACAAAACTTAGCATAACTCATCCATTTTTAAACCGATTGTTATGTTTTTTGGTGTTTTGGAAAGCTACTTTACTATACTTTTTTACAAAAAATTCAAAAAAATTGTTTAATGATGCACTTTCAACTTAGAGTGTAAAGAATATGACAAATTTTTCAAAAAATACGTTTTTTTTTACTTAAGCGATCGTAGCTCAGCCAATTCTTGATCGATTTTTAATATTTTTGTTTTGTTTGAAAGGTAAGACCTATACCTTTAAAACAAATCCATAAAATCGAAAATCGGTTGCAAAATAACAAAGTAATAATTTTTTAAAATTGTAATTTAAGAATTTCCGTTTTTCAACACATTTGCCAATAAAAAACGTACTTAACGAAGTGATCCAGAAAAACTATGAGTATATCAGTACTCTATGGACTCCAACCAACCCGAATTATCATATGAGAACCCCTGCATAAATTATTTTTGGTCTTTTGTAGCACAGTGTTATCATCCATGTAACTTCTTACCTATTGTTTTTACCAAAATGTGTCCCAAACAGTATAGATAGCTATTTCTTCAGTCTTTTGAAAAAAAATTATAAAAAATAAGAAAAATACCCTCTAATTTTTATAGGTTCGAAAAAGAAAGCATGAGCCAAAAAATGAGGGCGGTGGGGTGGGGTCATATGGGTCAAAGTTAGGCGTTAAGTGGTAAAATACCTTAAAAAGCCCCACAACTGCCCTAGACACGGCCCTGGAGGAGTGCAATGTGAGACAAACCCCCAATAATTTTCAGCCCCCAACATTTTTCTTGAACATACCTAACCCCTATTTCCAATTCCTAAGGGGGCTCCCATACAAAACATTTTAAACAAAATTGTTCCTACCATTCTAACTTACCCTAAAGTGCCCCTAGTGGAGCCAAATGTATGACGGACCTCCATTATTTTATTAATTCCAACATTTTTTCCGAACATACCTACAATGTATCTTTAACCCTTAAGGTGGTCCCCAAGCATTTTTTTATTTTTTTATAAATTTGTTTTATTTAACCAGCTCCTACCGCCCCTACCGTGCCTCCTAGAGAGGTAAAAATTACGACCAACCCCCATTAATTTTTAGTTACCAACATTTTGTCCGAACATAATAGCACCCTATCTCCACTCCCTAAGGGGGCTCCCATACATTATAAAAACATGTATCTTTAAAAACTAATAAAAAAAATATAAAAAAATGTATGGGGACCCCCTTAAGAGTTGAAAATAATGGGTAGGTATATTCCGAGAAAATGTTGGAGTTGAAGAAATATTGGGGGTCGGTCATACATTTTACTTCTCTAGGGGCACCCAATGGAGAGTTAGAGCGGTAGGAGCAAATTTTAAAAAATTACATTTTGTATGGGAGCCCCCTTAGGAATTGGAAATAGGGGTTAGGTATGTTCAAGAAAAATGTTGGGGGCTGAAAATTATTGGGGGTTCGTTTCACATTGCAGCCCTCCAGGGGCGTGTGTAGGGCAGTTGTGGGGCTTTTTAAGGTATTTTACCACTTAACGCCTAACTTTGACCCCGATGTGGGGCCATATGACCCCACCCCACCGCCCTCATTTTTTGGCTCATGCTTTCTTTTTCGAACCTATAAAAATTAGAGGGTATCGCGAATGAAAATCGAAAACTGGTTAGCTTTCCCACGCCTAATAGTGCAAATTTAAGAACCGTTTTTTGTGATCCAAAGTTAAAAAAAAAAATTTTTCATAGATATCCCACTCGCATCCCACTAAGCGACCCCATAGGTCTTAAAGGAAATAAAATAAGCTTTTTTTAGAAATAAAAAAAAAAAAAAAAAAAAAAAGGGCCCAATTTGAGGAAAAGGTCAAAAAAGTTTTGGATTTTTTAAAAAAAAAATCAAAAAAAAATTTTTTTTAATTTTTTATAATTTTTTTCAAAAGACTGAATAAATAGCTATCTATACAATTTGGGACACATTTTGCTAAAAACAATAGGTAAGAAGTTACATGGATGAGAATAAACACCTCTTTGGCCAAAATGTAAAATTTCGACCCCCTCTAACTCAGAAAGTCCTTGACCGATGTCGTTGAAAAATTGTGTCTGAACTACTATCCAATAGGACTAACCTTAGTGCAAATTTCATCCCGATCGGAAGATATCGGTTTCAAAAGTTGTGTCAGTTGACACGAAAACCCCCATATATTTTTTTAACCAAGTATACAAGAACTATTTTTATTTCATTATGGCGCCATATTGAAAATTTTTATCATGTGCATGATTAACATG
This sequence comes from Pegoplata infirma, assembly GCA_963921195.1. Lineage (NCBI taxonomy): Eukaryota > Metazoa > Arthropoda > Insecta > Diptera > Anthomyiidae > Pegoplata > Pegoplata infirma. The sequence continues at coordinate 172,314,488 of OY992538.1, read as the reverse complement.
AGTCTTGAAATAATAGGAAGTGCTACTAGAGTTTTTACTGGGAGATAAAAAAAATTTAATTTTTATAATTTGAAAAATCACATTCACAAGTAATATAAAAACAAAATGCAAATTATAAAAAAAATCCACAACCATCATTTGTTTTTATAACTATTTGTACAGGCTGTTTTGTGTTTTTTTTTTATTTTCTTGCTGCCATTATATATTTGACCATATTTGATGACCTTCCTTCCTTACCATATTGGAGTACAGCTATCAGTATGTTTAACACCTCAACATATGCTTTGAAATATTATTTTTTGGTTTCTTTATTATACTTAAATTTCCTTTTGTTACAACGATACAAAATCATAAATTATAAATATGACATGCTGGATTTAATAGAATAATGTGATTACCCATTTCGGGGACCAAGATTCCCAATATAATATTTCTTTACAAAATATGTTTAAAGCAAAATATTGATTAGAAGAAAAAATAGCTTAAAAACCACGCAACTCTATTTTTAAAATCTACTATCGCCGGATTTGTAAAATTTAATGCTGTTTGGACCTAGTTCATACATATCACTAGGTCAACAGAAAACTAGCAGTTATAAATTTATTTTGAGGCCTAAAACTATGCTATACAAAATAAGTGTATCTTAAAATTATATAAATGAAAGTAAATATTTTCAGTTGAAGTAACACATCCTAAAACCTTCAAGAGGAGGAATTCAGGACAATCCTTCATAGTTCTTAATTGTTTTAAATCAAATTTTAATAAAAATATGTTTAATTTCTGACTACTGTTTTAAATATGTTGTTGCATAGTTTTAGACCTCAAAATAAATTCATAACAGCCAGTTTTCTGTTGCCTTACATATCACACTTTATTTGTTTTTAATATATTAAATCTAAAGCATACCTTCAAGGCATAATAAATATGAAAATAAATTTAATTGCATACTTCAAAGATTATTTATTCTAATCTGAAATACGCACTTATAAATATAATTGATGTATCAATATCAGCATTTTTGTTGTTGTTGTTATTATTTTTTTAATAAAACATAAAAATTCCATTAAATTTGATGTCTTCATTCATATTCATAAAAACACCCAGCAAAAAAGCATATTTCACAAAATGTATTTCACTGAAACAGAAATCTTAAATATTTATTTCACTGCTCTTATAATTTCGCAATTGTATTTTCCTTGACACGCCTCGGCCGAACTAACTTTAACCTTAGGTTTCTAACACTGTTAATGTCTTTCTTAATTTTTAATCTTACGAAAATAAAAATCTTCGCCAGAGCCGTTTTGGGAAAATCGCGGACAAACGTCAAAAATTTACATTTTAAGCTTATCTCGAAAACGATGATAGATATACAAAAATGACTAAAGATAACAATCATACCTCGGGAAAAATGCACCAAAAAACTCAAAATTCAATTGCAATGTTATTGTTGACAAAAATTTCAATTTAAATTAAATTTTTTGACGTTTGACTGCGATTTTTTCAAAAATAGTTCTGGCTGGGCACCTAAGATTCATAATCAAGAAAGACGTTTACAGTGTTCCCAATATTAGGTCAATGTTAGTTCGGCCGAGGCGTGTTGAATCATTTGGATCCAGTATATCTTGCAAGTATTTTTTTTTTGCTTTTCTTAAATCAACAAAATTTAAATTATGCAGTCGATATAAAATTCGATGATAAAGAAAATTGTGTTGACAGTATATTATGTATAAATAATTTATATCATTGAAAACACGAGAAATCAATAGAAAACGCAATAAATCTGGACTTAGGTTCCCCGATTAACTTTATATTATGCACACGGATACTCTATGGAGCAATTTGGATATTTGCATTTAGAGTTTTAAAAAAAATTAAAAACTCGCGATTTTATTAGCGTTTTAAAATTTTCAAATAATGAGAAAAATGAAAAATGTAGTCAACTTTGAAGAGCTATATTTCCTAAAGTACATATCGGATTTCAATTCTGTTCAGCGCATTCGAAAGGTATACTCGTCTTCTTTATAATTAATTTTTTTTAAAGAAAAAACTGGATCTAAAAATGCAGTTTTAAGACAAATGCAATTTTGAAATGCATTTTTCAGAACTTACTACATCTTCGATTTTTAAAAAACCAACATTTTTGAAAATATTGAAGTTTTTACATTAAATATAGCTAACAAATACTTTTGGACACGCATTCGTGCTATTTTTTAACGATTTTATGAAAAATAAAAGTTAAAAAAAAAATATTTTATTTAGTATTTTAAAATTTTGTATTATTGTAGAAATTTTTTCAAAAAGTATTCCACTTCAATAATCTTCATTAATAAAAGTAAGTATCGCATTTAACTGTTTTAAAAAGTTGTTTACAGATTTAACTGTGTTTCTAAAATTATCAGTTTTAATATGAGACAATGCATTTTAATTAGAGTTTTTAAGATGCATTTAGTTTACGTGATGCATTTAAGTTTTCGTAAATTTCTTTCTTTATTTTGAATCTGGAGTGCCCCACTACCATGTATATTTTTTGCAAGGAATAATTTTTAGCAAGGAGAGGATTTTCATGGAAATGAATGTTTTTTTCAGTTAGAGCATAAACCAAATATGTTTGCAAATCAATGGCATCGCTTTAAATGGCATCGTTTCGTTAGTCCATATTTTTGCATATTCTGCTATTATAAATGCATATTTTTGTTCATATTTGAAGTTTCATTTGTAGCTTATTTTTCGATTTTTTATGAACTTTTTGAATTTTTTTCGAGGTCAATTTTAGAACCGAAATACTTGTCCGACCAAAATGATTCTTTTTCGTCAATAAGCTAACAAAGCAGAAAATCATTAAAAAAAAAATAAAAATCGATACAAAATTTGTTGATAATGTGGAGGTTTTTTCATAAAAGTAAAAATGCACTATTTTTTCACTGATTTTTATAATTTTAAGTGCCTATTTGTATAGTTTTTAGTGCATATTTTAAGAGTTTTTAATGCATATTTTAGGCGCCTAAAACATAGTTTTTTAGTGAATTAAGGTCCTGTCCCTGGTCATGAGTAATTTTTTGATATCTCGCTTAAATTTTTTGACGTTTGACTGCGATATTTTCAAAAACGGCTTCGGTGAAGATTTTAATTTTCATCGAAATATAGTAGTAGGCACTCCAGATTTAAAATCAAGAAAGACATTTACGAAAACTTTAATGCATCACGTAAACTAAATGCATCTTCAAAATTATAATTAAAATGCATTGCCTTAAAAATCTTATTTTAAAACTGATAATTTTAGAAAACACCGTCAAATCTGTTAACAACTTTTTAAGACAGTTAAATGCGATACTTACTTTTATTAATGAAGATTATTGAAGTGGAATACTTTTTGAAAAAATTTCTACAATAATACAAAGTTTTAAAATACTAGATAAAATAAATTTTTTTGAACTTTTTATATGAAAAATTTAGTAAGAAATTTTTCATAAAATCGTTAAAAATAGCACGAATGCGTGTCCCAAAGTATTTGTTAGCTATATTTAATGTAAAAACTTCAATCTTTTCAAAAATGTTGGTTTTTTAAAAATCGAAGATGTAGTAAGTTCTGAAAAATGCATTTCAAAATTGCATTTGTCTTAAAACTGCATTTTTAGACACAATTTTTTCTTTAAAAAATATTAGTTTTAAAGAAGACGAGTATACCTTTCGAATGAGTTGAACAGAATTGAAATCCGATATATACTTTAGGAAATGTAGCTCTTCAAAGTTGACTAAATTTTGAATTTTTTTCATTTTTTGAAAAATTTAAAACGCAAAAAAAATCGCGAGTTTTTAATTTTTTTTTAAACTTTAAATGCAAAAGCCAAAATGGCTCCATAGAGTATCCGTTTGCATAATATAAAGTTAATCGGAGTACCTAAGTCCAGTTTTGTGGCGATCTATCAAATTTTCAATGATATTTAATTTATGAAATTTTTCTTCAATTTTTTTTTTACGAAAATAAATTTAAAATATTTAAGAAAATTTTAACACTCTATACTTACAACTACACTATTTCCAATTGTATTTTAATATTTCCAGGTGTATTTTAAAATTGTCCAAATATATTTGAAAATTTTCCAAATTAATTTTAAAATTATTCAAGTGTGTATAAAATTGTACAAATTAATTTTAAAAATGTCCAAATGTATTTTAAAATTGTCCAAATATAATGTAAAATTGTCCAAAAACAATTTAAAATTTTTTATATGTATTTTAAAATTGTCCAAATGAATTTTAAAATAATCGAAATGTATTTTAAAAATTACCAAATGTATTTCTAAAACTGTAAAAATTTCCAAATATATTTTAAAATTGTCCATATCGCTCCTTTACTTGTATAGTGTCATAACTCAAAATAATTCATTTTGCAGAAAACACGTTTAAAGTTTACTATTGAAACTGGTTTTTAATTGAAAAAGGCCGGTACATAGAAAATGTAATAATGGCGTGTACTCTTCTCAAACGATGAGTTCAAAAGATATTAATACGAATTTTTGACACAATATAAAGCATGATGTAACGAATAATTCTGCATCATTAACTCAAAAAACGCATTTTTTGAGTTATGACACTATACAAGTAAAGGAGCGATATGTAGTTTAAAATTTTCCAATTGTATTTTAAAATTGTCCATATGAGGCATTCCACACCAAATGCCCCGCTACAGAAAAACATGTGTCCCATAAATTTCTGAATAGGTTGTTTGGATAGCCCTATATGGAACTTAGAAAATTGCGTTTTTGGTTTTTTAAATTTTCAAAAACTGGGCTTAGAAGGCGTGGTCAAATATTGGAGAAATGGTAAAATTTGTGGCGAGTTGCCTTGATTAAATATTTATCACATTAAAACGGAATGCACCACAATCTCAAAAATTTACATTCATACATATGTATATAGTTTTGTATGGGCTATCGATTAAAATTTTCAGAAACCCGTTCTGAAATTTTCCATTTTTTTAAAAGTCAATTTATCAAAAATCAGACCACTTTTTTTTTTTTTTTAAGTTTAGATGTTTGTCCATCCACACCAAAAAATTCAGACACGCGTTTTTCGTTTTTTTTTCGAGAAAATCGCATTTGAATTTTAAATTTCATAACAATTTTGTAATTTGCTTGTATTTTCTTGTTTTCACGTTGCGAATGAGTATTACTAATTGATAAATATTACTCATACGCTCTGTTGAAACAAGAAAATACAGTCAAACTCGGTTATAACGAACTCGGTTATAACGAATTCTCGGTTATAACGAACTAATTCTAAAGTCCCGACATTTTAGCATCAATTTTCACACAAAATATTTCTTTTATAACGAACTCGGTTATAACGAATCCTCGGTTAAAACGACCACAATTTCATGCATATTTACCTTTTTATAACGAACTCCCGTAAATATTTTTTAATGTGTGGCAATCATGTTAATCAAACTAACAAAAGATTGGAATTTTTTGGTTTATATAATAATTTTTATAGAATTTATTTATATTTTTATTGATTTATTCTCAATAACACCGCTCTACAAATCTGAGGTTTGTCGCTGCGTTTTGAATGAAACCACAAAAAGTTTATAGGTTTTGGTTTCCCGATTCCAAAACGGTCACTCAAATTTTTCTATCACGTCACAATTTTGAGAAAATCGCGGTTAAAGTGTCAAAAAAGGCCCATTTTGGCCATTTTTGAGCGCCTATAAAATAAGATCCTGACATGCGAATAAATTGATATGAAGCTCATTCGAAAGTGCGTAATTTTCTCTTTCTTGAAATTTAGTTTTTTATAATGGTGAAAAAATCATTAGCCACAAGTGCTTTAAATCTAATATTTGCGTGTCCCAGCAAAACTTTGGTAATGGGTAGTGATTATATAACACATTACCAGGTAATGTATATGCCTTATTTGTAGCATTATCTTAGGATGTCTTACCAAACATTTGTTCCACAACGTATTATTTTAAAGTGGAAAATAATGCATTACTAATAATTAGCTACGTAATGCATGGTTATTGGAAAAAATGTATTTCATATTTATTATTTCTAAACATTAAATCATGGATGACTTATATTTGGTTACATTATGTATTATTTGAAAGTTTGAAATAATGCATTATTTATAATTGGATGCATAATGCATTACAATAACATAAAAAATAATTATTTTATAAAAAAAATGCATAAGTTTAAACTAGAGATGGGCTCACGACAGAAAATTTCTAACGACACACACTCACGAGCATATTTTATCTACTTACACTCACTTACAATCACGTGAGTAAATTTAATACAAATTTACTTTTTCACTACTCGTAACACCTTATATATTATCTTCTGGTATGCTATATTATTTCATTTCTCGTAACCTATAAAATATCATATATTTTACACCCTTCTCGTATTCTTCGTTATAAATTTATGACTTATTTTATACCTTACTGGTATTCTTTGTGATAATGTGGATGCATTACTTTGAGTCTCATCGCCTGTTAAAATCATCAATGCTGCAATGTATAAAATAAGAGATCCTATACCTTATTTTATACCTTATTTGGTAATCTAAGTTTTGCTGGGGTGTATTTGTATGGAAATTTGTTAAAAAACACTGTGTAATTAAATTAAATATTTAAAAATGGAAGGTTTTTTGTTAATGATTTTTTTACCATTTTAGAAAATTAAATTCCAAGAACATTTTATCTTGACTTATAGAGAAAATTGCATCGCCACAAATTTTACCATTTTTTCAATATTTGACCACGCCTCCTATGCCCAGTTTTAGAAAAATTGAAAAACCAAAAACGAAATTTTCTAAGTTCCATATAGGGCTATCCACACAACCTATTCAGAAGTTTACGGTACACGTGTTTTTTTTTCGCTGGACATTTGGTGTGGAATGTCTCATATAAGGTTATGCGAAAACAGGGCTATAATTTACCTCAGAATTAGATATAATACACTGTGTGTAATTTTTTAAGTCATGGGAAAATAACCATATACGGACACCACTACGTGATAAAAGACTAAAAAAAAAAGACTCGTGTCTCCCAATTTTTCCCAAAGTCATGCACTTTTTTTTTTATGGGCCGCCAAAGATTTGGGGCCTCGGTATCATTTTCGCAAAAAATTGATCATTTTCTCGGGCTCATATCTTGCAAACCGTTCAGAATTTCGATTTACTCTCTGAGGCAAAGTTGTAGCTCTTGTCATAAAGAACAAAAATTGCGAACATATAAAATCAAAAAAATTTCACCTTCCAGATCAATATCGCAAAAAACTTAAAAAAATTCGATTTTTTTTTACCTTTTTCCCGTGTTCAGGTCCATAGGTAGCAAACCGTTCAAAATTCAAGGAAACAATCAACAACAAAAATTTATCTAAGATCTCAATAAACAAATTTCTTGAACATATAAACTTCCTAGAGATGATTCTTAACACTGTTTAGGTAGCGCGCAAAAGTGAAAAATCTGAGACAAAGTTGTAGCTCTTGTCATAAAGAACAAAAATTGCGAACATATAAAATCAAAAAAACTTCACCTTCCAGATCAAAATCGCAAAAAACTTAAAAAAATTAGATTTTTTTTACCTTTTTTCTCCTGTTCAGGTCCATAGGTAGCAAACCGTTCAAAATTCAAGGAAACAATCAACTACAAAAATTTACCTAAGATCTCAATAAACAAATTTCTACAACATATAAACTTCCTGGGAATAATTCTTAACACCGTTTAGGTAGCGCTTAGGTAGCCGTAAAAGTGAAAAAAGTGACGCGGTGAAAGTTATATAAAGTGCTACAACATAATTCGTACACAACAGTGGCAACTGACAGTTTCAGCATGCAGTGTGAAAAAATTGATTTATTTTACTACGTTTGCGGTCATCAAACCAGAAAAAAAACATCTACAAGATTTCAAAAGGAAAAGAATCTTTTAACTAGTGAATTCAAAAGAGCATATATGTACATTTTTTTTCGACGAAGTGGACTTGACCGGTGAAAATTGCACACCTAATACAGTGTGTCGCCAATGTTATAACAATCTCATGGCATGGTTGAGTGGAGGCAGAGGTACTATGAAGTATTGTAAGCCGGTAAACTGGATTAATCGCCCACGTGATCATGATGCAACCAGTTGCTATGCCTGCGTAAATTACACATGTCGTCTAAATCGACATGCTGAGAAGAACAAAATTTATACAGCAACTGCAACAGCCACACTACCAGTGCTTGCACCTGAAAATTTTGTATCACCAAGGCCACCAACTCCAGATCGTACTACAGAATTTACAGCAATGAGTAGAGCAAGTGGTGTTACTTATGAAGATCCATTTGATACCGATTATGAGCCCCAACAGGGAAGAGATGAACCACAACTAATAACACAAATGGAAATGGATTTCATTGTGGCCATATTGGGATTATCGCAGCGACTTGCAATATTTTTGACAGCTTTTTTAAAGCAAAGAAAACTCACACATGCTAATGTTAACTCTACGGCGTACCGCAAACGACAAGCTGAATTTCAGAGGCTCTACACTAGGGGTATAACCAAAATAGGAACCTATCGTAACCGTATGGGCAATTTTATACTGATAACAAAAAACATTATCCGGGGACATTTTGGTCCAAAAACCTTCGGCACCGGTTGCAATTTCTAAAACACCATAAATTTACATTTTTTATGTTTTATGGTGGGATTCTTTCCCATCCACCGTTTTTTGGCTTTATGTCGTTTTACAACAAAAATGAAACAATAACAAATTTATAAAATGGTTTTCGACACTAGAAATACGGGTTTTCCGAATAATTAAAAAAATATTAGCGAAAACTTCATCGCGATCGGTGCCGAACCTTTTTTAACATTCGCGAAAAAAAGAACACACATTTCTTCTTGATTTTTCATGTACTTTCTCAATATGATAGGTCCTTTTTGATATTTGCAAAAAAACGCAAATGGTTATATCCCTACTCTACACTCCAAATGATGACAATTCGTTCGCTTACTGCAACGATATAAAAGCTTTGGTGGTAAAAATGGGAATGAACTACATCGCTAGTGAGTGGAGATTATTTATTGATGGTTCTGTTTCAAGCTTGAAAGCAGTGTTGTTGCATGTGTCGAACCGAAAACCTTCCATTCCGCTAGCAATGGGTATCAACATGAAAGAAAGCTATGAAACATTGAAAGATATAATGGAAAAAATCAAATATTACGAAAATAAATGGAAGATTTGCTGTGATTTGAAGGTCATCAACATTTTGCAAGGGATCATCGATAAGGGCGGCTTCCCAAAATTCTTCTGTTTTCTTTGTAATTGGGATTCACGCTCACCTCTGAATCAATTCCAATGTAATTCGTGGAGGCCAAGAGGAAGTGTGGATGAACAAATAGAACAACATAGACTGAAGAATGCACCTTTAATTGACAATACTCAAGACATCTTGCTGCCACCGCTCCACATAAAATTGGGAATTGTTAAAAAATTAATCGAAGTGGCCGTTTTAAATTGTCCAAACGCATTCGACTATTTAAAAAGCGTTTTCCCAAAGCGTAGCGATGACAAAGCTAAAAAAGGTATTGTAGTAAATTTAAAACGAATTTTTGTTCACCTAATTGTACTATTTACACTATGTTAATGTTTTCTTTTCTGTCTTTATTTTTTGTTTTCATTTAACAGGCGTACTTAATGGCCCTGACATTAGAAAGCTATTCAAGAGCAACTTTGATTCATCGCTTGATGAAAATCATTCAAGGGCAATGGCATGGAATGGGTGAAAGAAATGCTGCATTATTTTGAGATAATCGGCGCATCGATGACATTAAAGCTGCATTTTCTTCATTTTCATTTTGACGATTTTATCAAACAACTCCCTACCGAATCCGATGAGCAAGGAGAACGGTTTCACCAAACCACAATGCCCATGGAAAAACGGTACAAAGGCAAAAACCTCGACGCATTGCTTGCAGAGGTAATATTAATTTTATTGATGCATTGTTTTGCATTCCTTTTTTGATTTATTTTCTAATTCATTTCAGGTATGTTGGTGGAGTCACAAGATCACCCTGTATGATGTTAATGAAGTATTTGAAGAAGAAAGAGCTGATGATGGAGGGCAGTCTGGAAGCAACGTGCCTGTGGACACCATAAGTTCTGAATCAGAGTCAGATTCGGACGATTCGGACGACGATTTGGATCCACAACTTAAGAGAGCGCGATTTGCAAGTCCAGGGCCATCAACATTATAAACATAACACGAATACTTTTTTTTTAATATTTTTGTAATAGATAGCATAGTATCTCAATGTTGAAGTAAATAAAAAACAAATGAAATTAAAAAACGGTGTTAAGAATAATTCCCAGGAAGTTTATATGTTCTAGAAATTTGTTTATTGAGATCGAAAATTTTTGTAGTTGATTGTTTCCTTGAATTTTGAACGGTTTGCTACCTATGGACCTGAACACGGGAAAAAAGGTAAAAAAAATCGATTTTTTTAAGTTTTTTGCGATTTTGATCTGGAAGGTGAAGTTTTTTTGATTTTATATGTTCGCAATTTTTGTTCTTTATGACAAGAGCTACAACTTTGCCTCAGAGAGTAAATCGAAATTCTGAACAGTTTGCAAGATATGAGCCTGAGAAAATGATCACTTTTTTGCGAAAATGATACCGAGGCCCCAAATCTTTGGCGGCCCATAAAAAAAAAGTGCATTACTTTGGGAAAAATTGGGAGACACGGGTCTTTTTTTTTTAGTCTTTTATCACGTAGTGGTGTCCGTATATGGTTATTTTTTTTTCGTGTTGCACTGTGATATCTAACTCTTCGGGGGTTTTGCTCTTCTATTGGTATTACTTTATTTTTTCGGTACCATACAAGATACATTCGGTGACCCTAAATTTGTTGCACAGTGTTATGGCTTACAACAGTATGTAATAAACTTGATTAACCCTAATGTCGACTTAAGTTTTTATTACTTATTGCCACAGATTTATATGTTATGCAGTTGTATGATTTTTTTTAAGTGATAATCATTCTGCCAAATGGTGCTAATTAATATTTTCGTATTGTCTTAAGTTTTACTCGTAAAGATTAAAAACATTTGAAAACTGCAGATATTTTAATGAAACAATATCTTTATACATTAAAAAGTGATTTTCTGACAAGAAAATATTTACTCACAAGTACGATATTTATTTGGATAACAATAGACATCACGTATGTTTAGAAAATAATGAAAAAAAAAATATTTTTTAGATACTCATAGTAAAAATGGTTTGATATATAAAATGTATGTGAATTTTTAGAATGAGGTTGAATTTTTCTGCATATTTCTAACATTTAAAACTGCATTTCTTGGTATGCCTTGAACGGCTCTGAATATATAAAATATAAGGCATTCCATATAAAAATATTTTTTTGGAACTAACAAGGGAAGTCTCCCTGATGTCACCCTCCGATCTTCATGAAATTTGGATATGTTGTTAAGAGCGAAAATTAAATCGACACGTATTTTTTTTTTAGCGGCCCAAACTCATTTTTAGGGGGGGGGGGTCGATTTGTATGGGGGGAAATTGACCTTTTTCAGTTTTTTACAATTTACGCCTATTTAATTAAAGGTATTAAAAATACCTATCTCGTGGTGCTAACAACGCGCCAAAGAAGGTAATATTTTTCGACTTATTAACAAAAATGTCCAAAAATTGTAGTATTTTACTCAATCTGACGAAAACTTGTGCATGTTTCGACGCGTACTTAGCACACTTAGATAGGTTTTCCAAAGACCTTTCATTTGGTATGTTATATGACTAGGTTTCTTTGCATAATTTAGGAGATAAACGAAAAAAACTGAAAAATTGACTTGTCTTCCCCTTCCTTTTTACCCCCTAAATATGAATTTGGGCCGCTAAAAAAAAAACGTGTCCCTTTATTTTTTCTGATCTACAAAATAAAACCAATTCCATAAAGATCCGCGGGTGACACTAGGGAGACTTTCCTTGTAAGACGTTATTAAAAAGTAATTGGTGATGTTAAAGCGACTGAACAAACGTTTTTTAAAAAGCGGTGTTCAGCACATCGGTGTTCAGCACACACACAAAAAAAAAAAATTCCAATGAACGACTTTCATAGTATTTATGAACAAATTCATACAATTTATTAACTTTTTCATAATACTTTTAAACTTTTTCATAGTATTTATCAATAAATCATACTTAATATATAAAATTAAGGAACTATTTTTCATATTTCATAAATACTATGAAAAATTTTATAAGTATTATGATAAAGTTAATAAATTGTATGAATTTGTTCATAAATAATATGAATGGGTACGTTCAGCAGAGAAAGCTGCTACCCAGCTGCTCCTCAACATTCTGCTGAACGGTTTAATTTTTGACATTTCAGTCAACATGTTGATTGAGCGCTTCTCATCACTGGTAGCGTTAAAAAATTATGCTACATTTGATCACAAACTGATAAATAAGCTGTTTTATTGAAATTATTTCTTTTTTTTTTTGACGTTATTTAAGGAAATAAACAAAAATATCATAAAAAAGTAATTTTCACAGATAAAAAAAAATGAAAATATAAAAAAAACAATCATTTATTCCAATATTTTAAAACATTCATAAAAAATTGCGTTCAGCAGAATCAACTAATCAAAACATGCTACATCTCAACTGTTGAGTAGCAGGTTTCTCTGCTGAACACGCTCAATGTCTTTCATGGAAAAAAAAAATTCTGTGCACTGTTGTTCAGCACATAAATGTTTTAAAAATCCTAATGTGATGAAAAAAATTAAAAATTGTGATTAAAAATATTTTATTTTGAGTAATTTTGTTTATTAATTTTTGTAAAACAAATCTTTTTTTGAGAGTAAAATTTTTTTTGAGTGTATTTCTTTTTAAGATATTTTTGTGACTTGCCATTGGTAAACAAGTTTTAAAAGCATTAGTAAGTTACCAAGTTTAGTCACTAATGCTTAAGCAACGCTCTTGGGGACACTCGACCATATTAAGTACGGTAAGCGGGTCGGAATTAGAACGGAAAACCGACTATATCTCACCGCAGACGAACTTTAATAGGAACTTCGAAGTCCAAATACCGACTAGGGAAGACTGGGCGGCAAACTCTGTTATGACGGGGAATGCGATCTCAATTTTCACGGACGGATCGAAGATGGAGATGGGTACGGGTTCGGGGGTATACTCTGAATGCCTCGAAATCAGGGCCTCAGTAAGGCTCCTGGACAAGTGTAGTGTTTTCCAGGCCGAGGTTTTTGCAATTGACAAAGCCACGCAGATGATTATGACAAAGGACCAAAGTCTTTGTGCCATCAACATTTTTTCGGACAGTTTTGCAGCTCTTAAGGCCTTAGGGTCACACACTGTAAAATCGAGAGTTGTTAGTAATTGTATACAATCCCTTCATCGAATCAGTCAGCACACAGTCAAGCTAATCTGGGTCCCTGGACATAGTGGGGTCAATGGTAACGAATTAGCTGATGAATGTGCAAGAAATGGCTCCGAGTTGGTGGGGGAACGTGTCGAACCTGATATCTCGGTTCCTATAGTGGAGTTGATGAATGAAACTGTTAGGATATCGGAGAATATGATGAGGGTTAGGTGGATATCGCTGACCACGTGCAGGATATCGCAAACCATGTGGCTACTGCCAAGTCCTAAGAGGACAGAAAGTCTTCTTACCTTTGGCAAACGGACGGTTAGCCTATTAGTAGGAGTACTGACGGGACGCTGTATAATCGGCCAAATGGCCGTTCGTATGGGAATTTCTGACAGGGACTTTTGCAGAAGTTGTGGAGAGGTGGAGGAGGAGGAGTCAGTGAGGCACTTGTTGTGTGAATGTCCGGGTCTGATGACACGTCGTCTTAAGTATTTGGGGCAACGATTTTTTGATGACCTAGATTGCCTAAACAGTGTCCCATTGACATCTCTAGCAGAATACCTAAGGGAATCGGGGTGGTTTGAGTGGTAGAATTTTGTATATCAGGGGAGTAGGGAGACAACTTTAGGGGAATGACAATGGGCCTTATGGCCTCCGAGTGAATTCGCCAAATTGGCGGACGCCCATCCAACCTAACCTAACCTACCAAGTTTAAAAATCATTGGGAAGTTACCAATGCTTTTGAAACTTGTTTAAAGCATAAACACACTGATAAGCCGACAAAATTATCTTTTGTATATGATATGTTTATTTCTCTTGTTTTGCATTATATATTTAGTGACGCATTTAAGCGGGTGCTATTTAATATACGTCCACTAAAATTTTTACTAAAGTTCTCCAAACTAATTTTCTCAACGCAACTAATTTTCCCAAATGATGGAACTTCTCTCACGACAATGTTAAAGCAATTGGTATTTAAAAACAGGATTGTTCTTAGTAGAAATATTTATAAAATCACTATAATTAAACCTTATGCTAACTGTCTGCTAAAACACATTCTAGTAAGCAGGTCGTTGTTTGCAATGCATAAACTTAATAAATATGGCGATTTGTTTTTAAATCTAAATATTTTGCATGAACTTACTCATATAATTTTAAAACAAAATTTTTCCAAAATAAAATTCTTGTCACACAACGTAAAATATAAAATCGATTCGTAAACTAAAATAAAAAAAAACTTTCTGTGAATATTTGCACATTTATCTTTGGGCAATATTTATAATAAATACAATTATAAATCTGTGCCAAAAATGCTTAACTTACAACTTACTTCTATTCCAACGCCTTTTCAAATATTTGCATTGTTTCCAATTAGTTTATTTTATTTTCATCATCCCTAAGGCACTTCATTTATTTAATTATTTATATTTCATAATAAAATCTTTTGAATATTTCAAATACCCCGAGTAGTTTTAAAGTTGGTGTAGAAGATTTTAAAAACATTTTATCTCTGGGTCATAATTCTAAGGAAAATGAAAATCAAATTTAAAATAAATTTTATTATTATAAATAAATAAATGCTGACAACATCATCAGGAAACTGTTATTTCAAGTTCTATTTTAGCAAATTACCTGTTCTACAAATATTTATTTATGGTTGCATATTGTAAATACTATTTATAAGGTATTCAAAACATGTTGTAAGAGTTGCTGCTGTACAGTAGGGTGGTAAGAAATTACAAGAGCCAATAAAAAATGTCGAATTATTTAACTTCTGAAAAATGTTTCTACCAAATGCGAATTATTTAATATTTCGACTTTCAATCTCAATAAGTAACCGCTTTGTCCGATTTGCCTAATATTACATTAGTTTACGAATTATTTTTTTTTTTTTTGCAATCCACGACTTTTGGCATTTATTTTCCATGTTCAATCCTGCGCTGAATCCGAAAATGAAGTCAAAAGTAGAACTGTTTTGAAATATTTCCAAATTTTCCAATTTTCAACTTCATAAAAAAGTGGTTGTACTTTAATAAAAATATCTCCTGATAAAATTTTTTTGGTTTTAAATAAAAGGTAACACTGTTTGACACCAAAAACCTCCCAGTGAACTGTCTAACTCAGCGGTTACCAACCTTTTTGGCTCGCGTACCCCTAATTTTAAATTTTATCAGCCGCGTACCCCCTTACGAATTTTTTGTTTTCGTTAAAAAAAAACTTCACATATAAATATTACAGTTAATTTTTAAATTTTTGATTTGTGGGTATTATAATTTGTTTTAAGGATTTAGGGGAGATCCCCACGCGACGGCAAAAAATTACAGACCAATCAGTTTGACATCTTTTCTTTTAAAAACACTGGAAAGGATAATTGATCTATATATACGGGAGCATTTAGGTACAAATTTTCTATCGGATGCACAGCATGCTTACCAGCAGGGTAAATCCATAGAGACTGCGCTTCATTCAGTCTCAGGTAGAAGTCAGAAGGTAGAAGTATCCCTGGAGTATAAGGAATTTGCTCTTGCAGCATTTCTGGATATAGAAGGGGCTTTTAACAATGTAAATACAAAGACGATAGTTACTGCTTTGGACAAGGCTTCAACTAACAGTTGTTTGAGTAAATGGATAGAGCAAATGCTTTCATGTCGGGAAATAACGGCCGAATGGGGTCATGTTTTGCATGACGCTACTAGAGGAACACCACAAGGTGGGGTTCTGTCACCACTGCTCTGGCTCCTGGTGCTGGACCCCATTTTAAAGGAACTGAAGACTTTAGGAACCACAACAATAGCATACGCTGATGATGTGGTTATTCTATCATGTGACAAATATCTGGATACTGTATCCGAGATTTTAGAGGGCTCACTTAAGGCTATGTGGAAGTGGGCTTCAGGAAATGGACTTAATGTCAACCCGCAGAAAACGGAAATGGTCCTTTTTACTAGAAAATACAAAATCCCGGAATTTAGAAAGGTTCGAGTGGGAGGAGTTGAAATTCCAATATCACCGCATGCCAAATTTCTTGGAGTGTTCTTGGACAGTAAGCTGTTCTGGAACAAGAACTCTGAAAAAAGAGTAAAAAAGGCAAACAACGCGTATTACGCGTGTAAGAAAATGTTCGGCAGTACCTGGGGTCTAGAACCTAAAGTCACTTACTGGATTTATACTTCAATCGTAAGACCAATCTTACTCTATGGAGTTTTAGTCTGGCATAAGGCACTCGAAAAGGATGTGACGCTTAAAATGTTTCAGAAGCTTCAACGGCAAATGGGACGGAGTATCACTGGCGCTTTGAGAACAACATAAGCCGACTCTATCGACACTTTATTGCACTTATTACCAATTGATCTCTTTGCTAAGGGCGAGGCTTACAAAGCTTGCCTCAGACTCAAAGAGTCAAATTGGTTCAAGTATCGCAACTTTGGACATAGTAACATTGCTAATATGGACCGTATTGACTCTGATTACACAGTGCCCAAACTATTTTTCGACCGGAAATATGAAGTTAGATTTCCGGATCGAAAGGGCTCTCCTGCGAACTCAATAAATATCTTTACTGATGGATCGAAGCAATCGCATGGTGTTGGAGCTGGCTTCACGATACTGGAACTAGACCAGCATTTATCTTTTAAATTACCCGTGGACTCGAGTATCTTTCAGGCTGAGATAGCTGCTATATCAAAAGCTGTGGAATATATGACAAAGGAAAAAGGTGCCACCCTTAATTTCTACGTGGATAGTCAAGCTGCCCTAAAGGCACTCTTGAGCTACCAAATTAAATTGAAAACGGTTTTAAAGTGTTACGAGAATTTAAAACAACTTTGCCTAAATAATGAAGTTACCTTATTATGGGTACCAGGGCACGAAGGAATAGAAGGAAACGAGAAAGCAGATGAACTCGCGAAACTTGGAGCAGATGGCATAGGTACCACCATAATGCTTTCACCGCGACTCCAGCATTTCAAACTAAAACGAAATACCCTTACTGTCGCCAAAGCAAATCGAAGATGGAAGGAACTTGGGACAAGTCGTATAAGCAGAATTTTATGGCCACGCTATGATTTAGGAAGAACTATATTCTTACTTACATTTACGAGAATAGAATGTCGTATGTTGACAGGTTTAATAACGGGACACTGTCTTGTCGGAAAACATGCCAAGAACATGAATCTTATTACGGACGCAAGCTGTAAAAGGTGCGAGACACCAGACGTCGAAGAGACCATTGAACACATCCTGTGTCACTGCCCGGCTTTGGCACGAATTCGACTATCAATTATGGGAAGTTCACAGTTCGAGACTTTGGAGGAAATTACGAGGATAGACCTGAAGAGCTTGAAACAATTCGCAATGAAGGTCAATGTATTTAGTTTACATCGATAAGCGGAAAAAGTTTTGTGGTATCGCTATGGACCAATTGGTATATGCGGAGTGCCCATCTGGCACCGCCACCCTAACCTAACCTAACCTAGGGGAGATCAAAACGCGGATTTTGAGCTTATTTTTCTGCAGAGCAAAAACGGCTAAAAATATTGCAAATCTGATTTCACAAGTCGATTCTACAGGCAGAAAAGAGATATGATAGTGGCAACCATAATTTAAGAGCGTCACATTATTATTGAAAATTGTATCATAACTTGTTTGTAGCAACCATAAAATTTTTGAAGCAAACATGTTATGATTCTAAATATTCAAAAAATTATAATTTAGGACCATAATATGATTGGAACCAAAAAGGTTATGATTGCTATAAACATATTGTGATGAAATTATAATAATATGACGCTCTAAAATTATGGTGCCACAATCATATTTCTTTTCTGAGTGTACATCAAAAATTAAAATAACGGACGTTTTTTGAACTCTTAAAAAGGTTCCAAAAACCCATAACAGGGGGCGGATCTATAATGTTTTTATTTTTTTTTACATATTTTTTTATTACGCGGGCAGATCAATTATTCCGTGATTTTCGAATGAAACACACTCGTATATACAATGAAAGGGCATTTTGGAGCTTAACAAAATGGTACCAAAATGTCCACTCTATCACAATCCGTCTCAAAAATGACCAAAAACACGTTTTTTAAGAACTTTGACATAAATTTTATCAAAAACCTGACATCATAGAAAAATTTGGGAACTATATTCGGAATCAGCATCGAAAGATTAATCGAAATCAAGTGGTCGGATCTCAAATTTCATCCAAAAATATTAGGGATGTCGCGAATAGTGTATTCGGCATTTTACCGAATATTTACTATTCGGTATTCGGCTTGAACCGAATACGAATATTGCCGAATAGTTTGATTATTCATACGCATGCATTTTATCTATGTAAAAAATTTAAAAAAAGTACCAGACTAAAAAACAACAACGCTTTGTTGACACTATTTTTTCTGTTACCTTAACAATTCGAATTTGAATCAAGTGCTCACGTTTTTTTTGTACAAAACACAAACTAATATTACTACAAAAAAGTCAAACGTTAATAAAACGTGTTTTTTTAACAAATTTAAATTTCGCCGAATATTCGGCAAACTGTTACCGAATATTTATTTAACCGAATATTCAAAAAACATGCCGAATATGCCGAATACCGAATAGTGACGAATATTCGCGACATCCCTAAAAAATATCATAAAAAATTCTCTCTAAATTCCAAAAAAATAAATTTTTTGTGAATTTTAACCTCAAATTTCTTAAAAACCAGACATTTTGGAAAACTTTGGCAGCCAGATGCGAAAGGTTAATCTAACACGAATGTCCAAATTATTAAAATTTTGCGTACCCCCGCGGACAGTTTCGCGTACCCCCTAGTGGTACGCGTACCATAGGTTGGTAACCGCTGGTCTAACTGGTCCTTATAGATTTTGGACTCCTGATTCCAAATCTGCCATCCAAATTTTTCTAGCACGTACCATTTTTTATTTCAAAAACGGAACGCGCTAGAAAAATTTGGATGACAGATTTGGAATGAAGAGGCACCATTTATACTAAATCTAGTCATATTTTGTGTGAGCCCCTTAAGAATAAGTTACAGTACGGACC
Organism: Pegoplata infirma; assembly: GCA_963921195.1. Lineage (NCBI taxonomy): Eukaryota > Metazoa > Arthropoda > Insecta > Diptera > Anthomyiidae > Pegoplata > Pegoplata infirma. Next base: position 172,295,038 of record OY992538.1, on the reverse strand, counting down.
CAAAAAGTGCAAAATTAGCGTATTTTTCAATATTTAAACGCGAATATCATAAAAACCTAACGTGATAAAAAAATTTGGAAGGCAGATTTGGAATCAGGAGGTCAAAATCTATTTAGTTAATGTATTCTGATTCATGGGAGTGCGAATTTCTATGGATTTGTTCAACAGTGTAATTAACGGATTTATCAATTCTGCACACATTTTTATTTTGATTATCGCCTTAGAAGCTTCAATTAGGAAGATTTAAGGTTTTGGGAAAACAAATTCAACCATAAATTTTGAAAAAAAAAAAAATATTGGAATGCCTTTTTTCTCGGACACGGCACCATGGTTTTCTAAAAAAATATTTTGTTTTAATGTTTAAAAGGCCTTTTAACGACCCAAGTGATAAGAAAAGTTGTTCATTCACACACCCCTCCCTCCCGACCCTAATTTTTTTTTTCATTTTGATGGAAATAAAATATTCTTTGTTTTATCTTAAAAATATTCAAATTTCAGACATCTCTACAGCATTATATAAAAACTTACGTTAAGGTAATATCCATTCAACTCCTTACAGAAGGAGTAGGATGAACATTAATTCTAAAGAACAAGAAGAAATTATTTATAACATGAAAGAAAATTGTCACTGGATTAATTTATTAATTTGCTACAAGAATAAACACGGTATAAGAGCATCTGTGTAGAAAAACCAATGTAATTTTGCGTATAAAAGAAATATCCTACCTTGTGCTCTAAAAGTTTACGAACATTTATAACACCGTCCGATACACATTCTACATATCAACCGGACCGCCAAATTCTGTAAGAAATTCGCATTTTCGCGAAAAACGCCACTAAAACAAGTTGTGTTTCTCCAAAGAAGTTTCTCTGTCCAATCAGCAGAAAAATCTGCTCATATGTCCTTTTTTTCGACTTATTTCATACTTCTGTTGTCAAACACAATTAAACAATGAATTTTTTTGAGTCTTTTTCGCGAAAAACGCGAATTGATTTAAAAACTTAAGAAACATGGGAATGACATTTTTATCCCAACTATCTGAATATAGTGAACTTTTTCTGTAGTGCAAACATTTTTTTTTTGTATTTTTTGCGAAAACTCGAATTGATCTAGAAAAACTGGGAGACACGGATATTTTATTTGCGGCCCTTCGCTCAGAATTTTTCGGCCCGGTTTATTGTGCAGCTAAAATTTGAAATTAAGCAGACAGTTGAAATCGTTTTAAGATTATGTTAAGGTAGAAAAACAGTAATTATAATTTTTCAAGTGTTGTACTATATATTCCATCAAAGTCTAAAATTTTCCAATGGAGTCTTTGTCATTACGTGTGTAACGCATCAAGATATCGGTAGGGCACCCCCAAATTGTATACAGTGGGAGACAATACAATGGAAACTTTTCTAAGTATAGGAGATATAATTTGTTAAAGGCAAAGTTAACAATACTAAACTTTTTATACCCTCCACTGTAGTGATAGAGGGTATATATAAGTTTGTCATTCCGTTCGTAACTCATCGAAATATCGGTCTGGGACCGCATAAAGTATATACATTCATGGTCCCCGATCGATTTTAAGACATTCTAGCGATGTCCGTCTGTCCGTCTGTCTGTGGAAATGGTGATCACGGCCAAAATACTACATGTAGATGACTGAAACTTAACATTTATTGGAAGTTTTCCCGAGAAGTTTGGTATTGCATTTGAGCGATATCGGTTCAGCGGTTCAAAAGTTATGAACGAAAATGTAAGGACACCTCAAAAATTTTAGTGCATTCAACAATACCTAAAAATACAAAATGCTTAAATTCGGCTGCTGGTTGACTTATGTGAACATATTTGAACACCAAATGGTATTTAAACAAGTACAAACATATTTTTTGACAAAAAAAGAAAAAAATCGCGGATTTTTTTTTTTACCAAATTGTTTTTTTCGCGAAAATTTAAAAATTTTTTTTTTTTTAAGTAATTTCTTTTTAAATAAATTTTTTGCAATAATCTTTTAGAAATTGTGGAGGGTATCACTACATTCGGCAAGGCCGAATTTAACTTTTTTACTTGTTTTCCTTTATTTTAGACACTAAATAAAAAATAAATTAATTAATATAAAAGCTTGAACAGTAATTTAGCAATTTCTCGGGAAATTGATCATCTATAATTTTTATGCTTGCAGTTTTGTCAACTTTAATAACCTCGAACTCAAACTGCATACCACATTTTTGTCGTTAATTGATGCAAATGTTTTTACAGACCAAAAATACGACAAAGTAATGAATAAATAGTAGCTTAGCGAGTTTTTTTTAGCGATATCTCGAAGAATTGAGCAGCTAGAATTTAAATGTTAACAGACTTATCACCTTTAATCAATAGCACATCAAACTGCATTTCGTGTTTTTCAACAATGTTAAAGAAACTTCTTTTATTAATCAAAACAAGAAATACCCCCAAAAAGCTTTTTTTCGCTATTTCTCGCGAAAGTGAGCAGCTATAATTTTTTGTGGGCAGTTTTAATTTCTTCCAACATGCTCAAATCAGACTGCATATCACTTTTTTTTTATTATTTCTAAAGAACCGGTTTTAAAATAAACAAGTAAAAAAGTTAAATTCGGCCTTGCCGAATGTAGTGATACCCTCCACAATTTCTAAAAGATTAATGCAAAAACTTTATTTAAAGGAAAATCACTTTTGAAAAAAAAAAAAATTTTTGTGAAAAAAAATTTCCGCGAAAAAAAAATTTGGTAAAAAAAAAATCCGCGATTTTTTTATTTTTTTGTCACAAAATATGTTGGTACTAGTTTTAATACCAATTGGTGTTCAATTATGTTCACATAAGTCAACCAGCAGCCGAATTAAAGCATTTTGTATTTTTAGGTTATGTTGAATGTACTAAAATTTTGAGGTGTCCTAAGATTTTCGTTCATAACTTTTGAACCGCTCAACCGATATCACTCAAATGCAATACCAAACTTCTCAGGAGAACTTCCAATAAATATGTTAAGTTTCAGTCATCTCCGTGTAATATTTTGGCCGTGATCACCATTTCCACAGACAGACGGACAGACGGACATCGCTAGAATGTCTTAAAATCGATCGGGGATCATGAATATATATACTTTATGGGGTCCCAGACCGATATTTCGATGAGTTACAAACGGAATGACAAACTTATATATACCCTCTATCACTAGAGTGGAGGGTATAAAAAAATAATAAAAAAAACATAAAAATACGCGATATCTCGCGAAATTTAACACCTACAATTTTGATGTTCACAGCTGTTTGACTTTTGATCAAGCACAAGTAAAACTGCATACCATGTTTTTATGCAAATTTAAAGAAATTATTCTAAAGATAAAAAACGATAACAAAAACAGCAAAAAATTAATTTAAAACAAAAAAGATAGGATTTTGATGTTGACTGTCTTGTGACCTTTAAATAAGTACAATTAAAACTGTGTACTAAGTTTTTGAAATTATTTAAAAAATTTTTAATGTCAAAATTTAAAAAAATACAAAAACACTAATTTCGCGTTATCTTGCGAATGCGAGCAGCTACGATTTCGCTGTTAACAGTTTTGTGACATTAAATCTTTTAGAAATAGGAACTTCGAAATCAAAATACCGACTAGGGAAGACTGGGCGGCAAACTCTGTTATAACGGGGAATGCGATCTCAATTTTTACGGACGGATCGAAGATGGAGTTGGGTACGGGTTCGGGGGTATACTCTGAATGCCTCGGAATCAGGGCCTCAGTGAGGCTCCCGTACAAGTGTAGCGTTTTCCAGGCCGAGGTTTTAGCAATTGACAGGGCCGCGCAGATGATTATGGCAAAGGACCTAAGTCCTTGCGCCATCAACATTTTTGCGGACAGTCTCGCAGCTCTGAAGGCCTTAGGGTCACACACTGTGAAATCGAGAATTGTTAGTAATTGTATACAATCCCTTCATCGAATCAGTCAGCACACAGTCGAGCTAATTTGGGTCCCTGGACATAGTGGGGTCGATGGTAACGAATTAGCTGATGAGTGTGCAAGAGGTGGCTCCGAGTCGGTGGGGGAACGTGTCGAACCGGATATCTCGGTTCCTATAGTGGAGTTGATGAACGAAATGATAGGATATCGGAGAATATGATGAGGGATAGGTGGATATCGCTGACCACGTGCAGGATATCGCGGACCATGTGACCAATGCCAAATCCTAAGAAGACAGAAAGTCTTCTTACCTTTGGCAAACGGACGGTTAGCCTATTAGTAGGAGTAATGACGGGACACTGTATAATCGGCCAAATGGCCGTTCGTATGGGAATTTCTGACAGGGACTTTTGCAGAAGTTGTGGAGAGGTGGAGGAGGAGGAGTCAGTGAGGCACTTGTTGTGTGAATGTCCGGGTCTGATGAAACGTCGTCTTAAGTATTTGGGGCAACGATTTTTTGATGACTTAGATTGCCTAAACAGTGTCCCATTGACGTCTCTAGCAGAATATCTTAGGGAATCGGGGTGGTTTGAGAGGTAGAATTTTATATATCATGGGAGTAGGGAGGCAACTTTAGGGGAATCACAATGGGCCTTATGGCCTCCGAGTGAATTCGCCAAATCGGCAGACGCCCATCCAACCTAACCTAACCTAATCTTTTACAAATCGAACTGCGCTTACACTTTTCGTCGACACTAAAGTTCAACCTAAACATCGCTGAGGCTCACCGTGTGTGGAGGGTATTCATAGATTCGTCCAAGTCGTAAGTGGATTTTTTTCAAGTTCAAACATTATAAGTGGATTTTTTTTTTTAAGTTCAAACATTAAAAATTAAAAAAAGGTCCAATTGTTTTTTTTTTCGTGATCAAATAATTTTCCTACAACCCAAACAAACAATGAAATTTTTTAAGCACAGTAGAAGAATTCGACAATTTTTGACATCCAAACTCTTTTGACCACTTTTGACTCATTTGTAATAATTTGATACCTCTCTTAGTTTAAGAGATAATTTGGGGTGGTTAATGTGCCTCACTTGAGAATATGCCCCTCTTTACCCTATAGCTGTGATCAAATACAAAACACAAATGAAATTTAAGTGGTCAAGGTTTTTTTGACAATAACTTTTACCGAGAACGGATTTTTTCGGTAACCTAGTTTAAAGTTGCAACACTTTATTAGCAAAGTGTATGCTAGACAAGCATTATTTGTATATATTTCTTGTTGTAAACCACTTTCCTAAAAGTTACTAACAAAATGTTTATAACACCTTAGATGACTTTTATGAGATGTATAGAAAAAAACTTGTGGAAAAACTATAGGTGGTCAAGAGAGTTCACAGGACACTCTACACCTAACATAATTTTTTTTATACCTTACAAAAAAATATGCTCAGAAAAAAAATTAATACGTTGCTGTTTTAACAAACAATTTATTTGTATTAACAAAGAAAATAATAGATTTTTTATTCAACAACACAATTTGTCAACACAATTACATGGTTTGTTGATATCACAAAGATTTAATTGGAAATGAGCCAAAAATAAAAACAATTATTTCCTGTTTCTAATCATTAATCAAGTTCGTAAAAAAAGGAATTTCGTAGCAAAATTAATTTCCATATTTTTGCAGAATGTTGGATGTAGGGTACATATGGGGCATTCCATGTCAAATCGGATACTTTGGAATTTTTTTTTTAGATTTTCCCAATTTGCTTACAGTTTTTAGTACCCTTCGAAAACTCCTTCGTGGTAAATTTTCAGATTTTTTTGATGACCCGTTCAAAAGATATCGAATTTTTAAAAATTGGTAGTTTGTTCATTTACTCAAACTTCTATTTCTCATAAATTTTTCAATAATACCCAGCAAAACTTTGGTAATGGGTAGTGATTATATAACACATCACCAAGTAATATATATAACTTATTTGTAGCATTATTTTATGATGTCTTACCAAACATTTGTTCCACAACGTACTATTTTCAAGTGAAAAATAATGCATTACTAATAATTTGCTACGTAATGCATGATTATTGGAAAAAATGTATTTCATATTTATTATTTCTAAACATTAAATCATGGATGACTTATATTTGGTTACATTATGTATTATTTGAAAGTTTAAAATAATGCATTATTTATAATTGGATGCATAATGCATTACAATAACATAAAAAATAATTATTTTATAAAAAAATGCATAAGTTTAAACTAGAGATGGGCTCACGACAGAGATTTCTAACGACACACACTCACGAGCATATTTTATCTACTTACACTCACTTACAATCACATAAGTAAATTTAATACAAAATTACTTTTTCACTACTCGTAACACCTTATATATTACGTTCTGGTATGCTATATTATATACCTTACTCGTAACCTATAAAATATCATATATTTTAAACCTTACTCGTATTCTTCGTTATAAATTTATGACTTATTTTATACCTTACTGGTATTCTTTGTGATAATGGGGATGCATTACTTTGAGTCTCATCGCCTGTTAAAATCATCAATGCTGCAATGTATAAAATAAGAGATCCTACACCCAGAAAAGTTTTACAGTAACTTTTTTACAGTTATTCAAAAAGTTTTTAGTTAAAGTTGTTTTAAACGTTTTATCGTTTGTTTTTCAAAGAAAATAAAATATTGAATGATTTATACAGTTGTTAAAACAATAAACTACAAAAGTTACGGAAAAATGTTTTTATCAGTTAAATTATTTGTGACTGATTATTCCGTATAATTTTACAGAAGAACGGTTTTTGTAGTTTGTTATTCAAAAAATTTAATTTTTACTCCACAAAATGAAAAATTGTAAACAGTTAAAATAACTGAAATATCGTTTGTTTTTACGGAAAGTCTAGTCATTTATTAACGTTTAAAAATAACTGAAAAAGTCTGTTGTTTCAAATGAAATATAAGTAGTCCGTTTTTTAAAAGGAAAAACGATTGTTTTAAACGTTTTTTCAGTTGAATTTACTTACAAAATATTTTTAGTGTATACCTTATTTTATACCTTATTTGGTAATCTAAGTTTTGCTGGGTAGTCCAAATTTCAATTTTTTTTTTTGTCAAAATTTTTGTTTTTTACGTACTTTAAAAATCCCAAAAAATTCTTAAAAGCGCTCTAGTATGCGATTTTTAAGTTTTAAAATTTAAATCTCATTTTTGAAAATGTTTGTACTCTTCGATTTTTTTGAAATTTTTTTGTGTAAAACTTCTATCGACTCTAAAAATTTTTTGCCCAGGAGGATCGTGGGATAATGATTTTTACTATTTTTAAAATTTTTTTAAAAACTGTTATTGTAATTTTCCAATCATAAAATCATTTTTACTGCTCCAATGGTGCGTCATAGTGGGGTCATTCATAAGACCGACCCCCATTAATTTTTACGTCTTAGAACAAACTAATACCCTATCTCCAATTTCTAAGGGGGCTCCCAAACAAAATGAAATTTTTTTAAAATTTGCTCCAACCGCTCTAACTGCCCTAATATTGCCCTTAGAGCATCAAAATGTATGACCAACCCACAATATTTTTTTAGTCCAAAAATTTTCTCTGAAAACACCTACCCTCTATCTCCAATTGTTAAGGCGGTCCCCATACAATTTTTTTATTTTTTGTAAATTTGTTTTATTTAATCAGCTTCTACCGGTCCAATCGTGCGTCCGAGAGGGGTAATTAGTGAGACCGACCCCCATTCATTTTTACCCCCTAACATTTTTGTAAAACATACCACAGCCCTATCTATCTCACATGGAATGCCCCATATATATAATATATTATTTGTTGTCTTTATATTATTTTCACCTTTTTTTGTTCCTGTATCCTTGTGACAAGCATGTTCTAACATATATTTTTTTTTGTTTGAACAAAATTTATAATGAAATTGTTTCATACCTGCAAAGAAATGAAAAATAAAAAAGATTTTAGTTTTTTTATGTTATACGAAACACAATAAATTTATAATTTAAAAAAAATAAAATTTTTATTTAGAAAATTCACATTATTTTATATTAAACTTTTTGAAACTTTAATATAACTAATATAAAAATTCAGTAAAACTTTGTAGTAGTTTTTCCCCATTTTGGTCAATAGTTGTAAAAAAGCTAAAACTTTTTTTTATAACCATATAGAAAATAAAAATCTGTGTTGTAGAAAATGTAAAAGTGTAAGTAGAATTTTGTAAGTACGTCTACAATGCCCTTAGGTAAAAGTGTGCATAGAGCTCTTAAAGTAAAAGGATATACAATTAATTTTTTTTCAACATTTACTATAAGCCAACCATAAGTAAAATGTAACAAAATGAAAAGTAGTTTCAAGGTAAACACCATATTTAAATGTAGGGTAGAGAGGATCCTATTCGCCATTGAGACACATTCGCCAGCTCACTATGTATCTATAAAACTACGAGAAGCAGTAAATTTTGACCCATGAATCAAATGTGTACAAAATTTATAATGAGGGGTGCAATGTAAGACCGACCCCTATAAGTTTTTACGTCCCAGCATTTTTTCTGAATAAGCCCAATAAGCAATTTAAAATTCAAGTGCAAATCAAGTATAAAACAAGTGTAAATCAAGCCCTAAATTCCAGCCCCTGCTTGATTTATACTTGAATTACACTTGAATTCAATAGCATACTCCAGCAAAACGGACACTGGAATTCAAGCCCTGTTTTTACAGTCTTTTCACTGGTTTTCAAGTGTAAAAACAGTGCTTGAATTCAAGTATCCGTTTTGCTGGAGAATGCTATTGAATTCAAGCGTAATTCAAGTATAATTCAAGCATAGACTGGAAATAAGGGCTTGATTTACACTTGATTTATACTTGATTTGCACTTGAATTTTAAAAGTGCTTATTGGGAGCCTACTCCCTATCTCCACTCTTTAAGGGGCTCCTATACAAAATGACATTTTTATGAAATAAGCTTCTAGCACTATAACTGTCCAAACACAGAAAGAATTGAAAACGAAAGTCAATCAACAAAAACGCGGATTTAATTAATTTTTTAATTGAAACTTCTCCGATGAAGAAAATTGTTATATCAACCATCAAATTGTAGGTGATTAATTGATTTTTATTTCAATTAATCACTTTTTCGATTTTGATCGAAAATTTGATAAATTTTTCATTTAAAGTCAATTAAAACAATGATTGATTTAACAAGTGAACTTAAAGCTTATGGAAAAATTGTGAAGAAATTTATGTTCTTTGCTTTCCAATATGTTGCCGACAATAAATAAAAGTAAGCCCTAGTATAAAGTATATTTTTGAATTAATGTATTCAAATAAATTTAAGCGAAAAAATTTTAAAAATTAAAAAAAATTACAAAAATATTGATCAAAACAATAATTGACTCATTTAAATTTTGTTGATCAATAGATTTAATTGAAATTTTTTAGCTACTAATTTTTGTGTGAAGGATGCCTCTAGAAGAGTCAATATTTTTTTTAGCTTCAACATTTTCCCAGAGCATACACACACAAAAAAACTTGTCCAATTACTAGGAAAAGTTTCGTAATCTCATTCTACCAATATTTGACAGTTTTCCTTGTTTTTTAAGAAAACTTTTTTTTATCGAAATACATTTTTTTTGTAATTTAACAATTTTTTTTTGTAATTTTACAAATTTCAATGTTTTTTTTTACAAAAAAATCTAGTAAATTTACGAGAATTCCTTGTAAGTTTTATTTTTCCAAAAAAAGTTGTAAATTTACAATTTTATTGGTAAAAAACTTGTTAAATTACAAAAAAGCTCGTAATTTTTACTAGGAATTCTCGTAAAATAGGTGGTATCAAAAAATCTAGTAAAGTTACGAAAGCTCCTTGTAAGTTTTATCGCGTCAAAATAATTGTAAATTTACAATTTTATTGGTAAAAATCTTGTAAAATTACAAAATTTTTGGTAAATTGTTGTAAAATTACAAGGAAATCTTGTCAAATCGGAGAAAGCAAAAAAAAGTTACAAGTTTTTCTTGCAGTCATTAAAAAAACCTTTATTCTCATTTATGAACATCATATAGTTTCTTAGAAAGAAATGGCTGAAAAATAAAAAAAAAAAAACAATTTTCTCCATTTTTTTACCCATTTTTTGAACGCCTAAATCCACGAAATGGCATTAAGCCGAGACATCCCAACCTTAGAAATGTCTCTTTTACATATCACATTTTCCATCAAACAGCATACGAAAAAGGGTATTTTTTGACCTGTAGTGCGATTCAGTAACTTTTTTAACGAAATTATCGATATTGTTAACTAACGAGAATTGTCGGTTGTTTTAATGTATGTGTGATTCTATAATTTTTTCAATTAACGACAAGAATTAACGACAAAAATTGTTAATTTAAAATTTGTTTATTTTGAAATTGTATTGAGAACCGACAAATTTCGTTAATTTTAACTTCAAAAATTTTTTTTGTTGATAAGTTAACGATTTTCAATAAAGACAAAATTCGGTAGAAAAATGTTATAGAATCGCTTTAAAAGACAAATGTCGATAATAAACGAATTTTGACAATATAACTACCGATTTATGTCGATAAAAAGTTAGTGAATTGCGGTACTGGTGTCTTCAATTTTTTTTCATATAAAGATACCTATGGACCCATTTAGATATTCCCATTTACAGTTTAAGTAAATTCCAAAAACTCGTGAATTAATTCTCGATTTAAATTTTTTAAAATCACAAAAAATTTAAAAAGTGGTGGAATTTGAAGAGCTATAACTTCTTAAGTAAATATAGGATTTGTATAATCCAAATCGTAATTAAAAGCTAAAGTCCTTTACTTTAAACATAAAATTTCAAAAAAAATTTGTCATTAAAAAAATGCATTCTAAATGCAAATGCATTTTCGGGGTGCATTTTCGTCGACTTTTACCCCTTATGATTTTTATACCGACCACTTAGTTTGTAACTCATCGAAATATCGTTCTGGGACCCCATCCTTAAAAAATAGTAAGGAAAAGCATTTTGGCGCCCTAGCAGGTACACACATAAAGAATAAAGTATATTCATGATCCCCGATCGATTTTAAGACATTCTAGCGATATCCGTCTGCCTGTCTGTTAATGGAAATGGTTATCACGGCCAAAATATTATACGGAGATGACTGAAACTTAACTTATTTATTGGAAGCTTTCCCGAGAAGTTTGGTATTGCATTTGAGCAAAATCAGTTGAACGGTTGAAAAGTTATGAACGATAGTATAAGGACACCTTAAAAATTTTAGTATATTCAACATAACCTAAAAATACAAAATGCTTTAATTCGACCGCTGGTTGACATATGTGAACATAATTGAACACCAAATGGTAGTTGATCAAGTACGAACATAATTTTCGACAAAAAAAAGAAAAAAAAATCGCGGAATTTTTTTCGCGGAATTTGTTTAAAATTTTTTTTTTCGAAAGTAATTTCCTTTTAAAAAAAGTTTTTTGCAATAAAAAAAATTTTCAAAGTGTCCGATTTAATATGGAATGCTCCATATGTATTCTTTATGTGGTTCCCGACCGATATTTCGATGCGTTACAAACGGAATGACAAAGTGAGTATACCCCCATATTGTGGTTGGAGGGTATAAAAATCAAAAGGGGTAAAAGTTGACGAAAATGCCCCCCAAAAATGCATTTGCATTTAGAATGCATTTTTTTAATGACACAATTTTTTTTTTGAAATTTTATGTTAAAAGAAGAGGAAATTAGCTTTTAATTTAAATTTCGATTATAAAAATCAGATATTTACTTAAGAAGTTATAGCCCTTCAAACTGCAGCACTTTTTAAATTTTTTGTGATTTTGAAAAAATGAAAATCGCAAATAATTCGCGAGCTTTTGGAATTCAATTAAACTGTAAATGGGAATACCTAAATGGCTACATAGAGCATCTGTGTTCATAGTATAAAAAAATCTGAAGACCCACGTCCAGATTTGTGGTTTTGTATAGTAAATTTGAACGATATATTTTAAGTTTCATGCAAATCGGTTTAAAAGGGTTGAAATACAAAAACCCAGCCTTTGTGGATCGATTTTACGGGAGGTGAATCTATTGTCGGCTTCTCAAGCTTTAACTTTATTTATTTAGATTGTATATTTTTGCTCAATCATACACTGAGTCTTAATGTCGTAACTTTGAAAAAAAAAAAATAATCGGCTTGTTACAAAAAATCCTTTTTTTGGGTTTAATTTACAGTTGTTACGACATACGACTGTAATCGTTTTATTATCCTTATTAACATTTTTATTTACATTTTTTTATATATTTCGAATTGAGTTATGTATTGTACGAGCTGATTGTTCTCGTATTATTTAAATCATATTGCCCCCTGCACATCTTTCACATCCTTTTTTTTTTGTTAAAAAAATGATATTCTCAATTTTCAGTAATTTGGTAGGATTCTTTTTTTCTCTTTTTGTTATTTGAGCATAAAAAACATACAATTTCTGTTGATTATGTAAATTTGTTTAAAAGCTTAAAGGATTTTTTTTGTTGCTCAGTTGTAAAACCGACATTTGTTTATTTATTGTTATTTTACCAACAATATCGTATTTTGTTACTGATGAGTAGTGTTTCTTTGTTTTTCATTATTTTTCATTAACTTTTTTTCTTTTTTTTTGTTTTATTTAAACAAAATGATTGTACTTGTATTACGACTACTATGACTACTGCTAAGTAGTACAATATGCTAATTTAAATAGTTGTGATATAAATACATAAAGTTATAAGGGTGGCAAAAATAATGAATTTTTCGAATTTAGTCGATTGATGGGAATTTTATGGTTCTTAGTGGCCAAAATTCTATACGTTTAAATTTTTATTTTTTTTTATTTTTAAATTTTTACGTACCGCTGGAGGTAAAGCTTGGCACTGTTTTTAGAAAATTAGTTTTCATGAAAACTTTCATAGTTTTTTTTATTTGATTTTTTCTGTAAGTACTGATCGAGCACGGGCTCTAATTATATTTGTTATAAGGGTTCAAGTTGAAAAAATGCAGAAGAAAAATTGAATTCCTAAAAATTATAGACATTTCTGGTATTTCTTATACCGGTTTCAAACACCCCAGTTAGTGTCATCATCAGTAGGATTTTAAATGTCGGTTTGTCTTGTTAATGAAAACTGTTTTTTATATATGTGAATATTTTTAGTTTCTACAGAATAAATTTTGACAGTTTCCAACACTACAATTCTATTTCTAGCAATCTCAGCCTCACTTCATACTCTCTTTCAACTTTTTTGTCTCTTACATTATTTTGCAAGGGTTACCAACCTGATCTGGAATTGCAGACACAAATGAAGGAATTTGCATTTTCTGTTTCGGAGACGTGCCTAATTTTTTCTTTTGTTTGTAAGTGTTTATGATTTTCTATAAAATCAATTTTGGCCAAGAAAGGTCGTCTGCATCTTGTGCAATGGTTAACATTGTGGAGGGTATTTAAAGATTCGGCACAGCCGAACATAGCTTTTTTACTTGTTATATATTAGATCAGTTTTAATCGGACGGATACAACTTCATCCGAAAAATGTGTTTATCTAATTATATAAACCCATTTTTCGGATAACATTGTATCCGTCCGATTAAAATTTAGCTAATCTTAGCGATCCATTTTTCGGATCAGTATTGATCTTTCAAATTTCGGATCAGTACTGATCCGAGTAAGATCTTTTAAATCTCGGATAAGACGTGATAAATAAAACTATATCTAAACATTTTTACTCGGGATATCATGGTTTTAATTAGTAAAGAAAATAATGACCTCGAGCCAGAATAAACATCCTCAAAATATCAAATTTATTCAGTTAATAGTCAATTGAACTCTATATGTGAGAATTATTAACAGATCGCAGCCGCCAAGGATTGAACCCATGATCTGTAATGTTGTGCTATGAACTTCTTCTTAGATACGAATAGATTTCTTAAAAAATTTGTATACCCTCCAACCACAGTATAGGGGTATACTCACTTTGTCATTCCGTTTGTAACGCAACGAAAATTTTCGGTTCGAAAAAATCAGTTCCAGAACGCATCATTTTACCCTGCAACCGATTCTACTTAACGTTCCAGAATCAATGAATTTTGTTTGAAATTGTCCCGAAAGCAATCGATTTTTAGAGCAAGTAGTTTTTTGAAAAATAATTTAGCATAGAAAATTTCGTTGTGATTACCATAGAATTTATTTAGGAATCTATTGTAGTAGGAATAGGTTCCAAAAAATTTTCCTGGGATCGGTCGGGGACCCCATAGTGTATTCTGTTAATGTCCGTCTGTCCGTCTGTCCGTCAGTCTGTAGATAACACGATGCAGTCCAAAATAAAACAGCTAGACTCTTGAAGTTTGGCACAAATATGTCTCCTGTTCATAGGCAGGTTAAGTTCGTGAATGGGCAAAACAACTGAACCAACCTCTGAAAATATACACTTTTTTACATGTTTTTTTTTCTATTTTTGTTAAATAAATGAAACATTTGGTGTATTTATCGCGATGGAAAGGTGCTCTCAACGCCTCCCACTGACCCCATAACCCCCCCCCCCCCCCCCGTTTCCATTTTATATTTTTAGCAAAAATAGTTACAAGATTTTCAAATAAATTTACAAACACAACTAAATATTTCTGAAATACTGATAATTTAAATATTTTATGGAATAGTATTTTTTTGGTTTTTGAGAACCGGTACCAGGATCAGAACCGGGAATACCCGGGAATATATCTAGAACCGGGAAACCGGTAAACAAAACCGGGAATACCGGCATTCCCGGGAATACCGAGAACCGGGAAATGGGGGCACTATTAAAAACATTTTTCATAAAAAATTTTCTGTATTAAAAAATTTTTTTCGCCACAAATTTTTTTTATTAAAAAAACATTTTATTTTTTTATATTATTACCAAAAATATATTTTTTTTCTAATAATTTTTTTTTTTCATAAAATCTTTGTTTGTTTATCAAAAATATTTTTTTACCAAAAAAAATTTTTTTACAAAATTTTCATCAACAATTTTTTTTTTTTATTTACATTTTTTCATCAAAGTTTTTTTTCACAAATATTTTTTTGAGTTAAACCCTAACAGCCTCCAAATTTTTGTTCTAACAAGGGAAGTCTTCCTAGTGTCACCCGCGGATCTTTATGGAATTGGTTTTATTTTGTAGATCAGATAAAACAAAGGGACACGTATTTTTTTTTTAGCGATCCAAATTCATATTTAGGGGGTAAAAAGGAGGGAAGACAAGGCCAATTTTCAGTTTTTTTCGTTCATCTCCTATATTATACAAAGAAACCTAATTATGTTACATACCAAATGAAAGGTTTTTGGAAAACCTATCTACGTGTGCTAAGAACGTGTCCAAAACATGCACAACTTTTCGTCATATTGAGTAAAATACCGAAATTTTAGGACATTTTTGTTAATAATTCGAAAAATATTAACTTCTTTGGCCCTTTGTTAGCACCATGAGATAGGTATTTTTAATACCTTTGATCTGATACCACACATGCCTATATTAATTTTGTTTAAATAGGTGTAAATCGTAAAAAACTGAAAAAGGTCAATTTCCCCCCATACAAATCACCCCCCCCCCCTAAAAATGAGTTTGGGCCGCGAAAAAAATACGTGTATAACTAATTTTCGTTCTCTACAATATATCCAAATTTCGTGAATATCGGAGGGTGACATCAGGGAGACTTCCCTTGTAAGTCAATTTTAAAAACCATTTCCCTCAAATATGTAATTTGTTGTCCTTTACAAGGTCAACCGACCAATTTTAAACCCCCCAGCAGCACGGGTTAAACTTTTTCGATGGGGCTAAAAATTTATACAAAGAGTTTTTAGACCAATAGGAACTATAATTTCCATGTAAATTGACAAAATTCAAAAAAATTATTATTCGTGCCACCCTAATACACATATGTATTTTTATATTATTGTGTGTGTTCAAATGTACATATGTATTTATGCTCAAAAGAATGATAATAATTATTTTTAAACTCTCAAATATTTAAAATGACTACACAAAGGAATATTTTTAAATTAAATATTTTGATCAAAAATTCTGCACTATAGTTCAAATTTCAAATTAAGCTGCATAATAATATTCAATCAACAAAAAAGTAATTGTTGAAGTGTTCGACCGTAGCTAAGATACCAACTTAAGTAAGTAATATCGTTTAAGGTGTGTTTATATTATACCTTTTTACGTTTTATTTTCGAAAAATTGTTGTAGTATGATTTTAGGCACTTTAAATATATGATTCTATAGTTAAAAGCGAGAAAAACAATGATAGTTAAAATTTTTTTGTTTAAATCATCTAAGCTTAAATGTTTCTTTTATATTTTTATTTCTTAGTTAAACAAAATGTACAGTTTTAACAACTTTTTTAATAATCACATATTTACTAAATGCCTAAAATTATGCTTCAAAAAATTTAACTTTTTCAGAAAAATCGTTTTAAGCAAAATGACACCTTTAACATTATTTTTATTATCTAACCCGAATTTAACTTTTGCAATAAATTTATAATTAATAAATTTATCACGCAACCAGTATTTCCACTCTGTTGCGAAATGTACGTAACTTTTTGGCAATGCGCAAAAAACCAATAATTAGTCAACATGAGTAAGGTTTCAGTTTTTTTTTTTTTCAAACAATAAGTATTAAATCAACAAAATTTGTTATATTTCTTATCTATAATCTTCACTTCCAAAATTAATTATTTTAAGCTGCATTCACTTACTCCAATATTGTTGTTTTTTTTTAGAAAATTCTCTATGGTTTAATTAAAATTAAATTTAATACGTTTTAAGCATAGACGCGCACAACAAACCAAAAAAATATTACCCTCATATGCCAATAAATGTATGTATGTCGGTATAAGTTGTACAAGCACTAAACCATAAATTGACAGTATTATAAGTAAGAACCGGCTACAAAAAGTTTTGAGAAAAAACACTTTTAAATGAATTTACGCTTTTTACAGCCATTTTTTCATAAAGTTTTCACTGAGCTAACATATTGTTTTTGATAATCGTAAAACCAAATATTTCGTTTTTTCGATTTCAGAAGTCAGGCTGAAATTAACCTATTTATTTACAATTTCTTTTTAAAATCGATGAATTCTTAGATTTTGCGAAATTTTTCCATAGAATCCATTAAAAGTACATATTAGGTTTTTTGATTATGGCGAATGATTAATATTATTATGTAAAATTAATATTACTCATACGACCAGGTTACGCTTGATTAAATTTAAACCAAGAAAATTATTTATATTCAAAACTTGCTGTACTGGTTCCTTATATCCAGCATCACTGCAAAACAAAAATTATATGAATATTATTCTTTACTTTAGGTACAATAAATCACAATTATTACGAATTTGCTAACGGCACATTTTTTTGGTAAAAATAAACTAATTCCAATGGGCCGATGCTTAAGCACTAGACAAAGAAAATTTATGTTATAATGAATCTTTTCTTCCATTCCCGAGTAAAAAAGATTATATATAATTTTACTTATTTTTATATAAACATATATTATTTGATAAATTTATACGTAAATTGTTTTGCTATCATATAAGATTATATATATTTGCACTTCGTATTTTTTTCTTATATAAAATTATATAAAAGAAAATGTTAAGTTATACATAATTACATATGATTAAAGTTAGTTTATATAATTACATATGAAATATAAAATTCTGTCTGTTTTTTTATATAATTTAATATAACAAAATATTTGAAGACATTTTATATAAAACTTTATGCAACTTTTTTCTGAATCATATGTAATCTTATATGAGTAAAATTAAAAAAAAAAATCTAAGTCCTTTATATATAATTTGATATAACTTTTGAAAATTTTTCTAAGTCCAGAATTTTTTTTTTTTGTTCCAAACCTAAACCTTAAACATTTGTTTTAAAAATTTTATATGTTATTATATATAATGCAAAATTTATGAAAAAAAGCTAAGTTCTTTATATATAACTAGCGTGCGCAGGGTATTTCGTTGCCCGTAAATACAGAAAAATTTTATAATGATATTAAATGACCCATTTTTTTAACTTTTCGCTATGGAATCTTTATATATGTCTTAAGCCTTTACAAAACCTGTGCTTATGATGATCACAACACTTACAATAAAATACCAAATACATCAGTTGATATAATAAGTACTACATCAACTTTAAGACGGTTTTACGTTATCAAAAAAAAAAAAAACATTGATTTATTAATTTGAGCAAAACAAATTTTAGTAAACAAAACTTTGAGTCAAAAATTTAATGAAAAAATTTTGTAAAAATATGAACAAATATGTATGAATGAAACAAAAAAATTACTGAAAAATTAATTGATAAACAAATTTTAGTACAAAAAAAATTTAGTAAAAAAAAAAAAAAATAAAAAAATAAATTGAAAACATTTTCATTTGAATTCGTTCCCAGTTTCATTCCATTTAGTTCCCTGTTCTATTCCATTTGGTTCCCTGCTCCATTCAATTTCGTTCAATGTGGTGTTCATTCCTTTTCGAATAGTATCCGTTAAAGAACAAAAGAGTTTCTAGGGATAAGATCATTAAATTAAAAAGAATCATTTTGCCCCTTATTTTGTCCCTTATTTTGTTTTAGACAATTTAAAAAGTACCCCTTTAACTCCTAGGAATCAGAATTTAAAAAAAAAAAATCTTTTGGGAACGTTTTTTTTCGCTAGACGATCCTACATTCCAAATTTGAAGTTTCCAGTACCATTATTTCAAATAATATGAAAAGTACCAAAGTGCTCGTTTATACTCCCTTAGAATCGAAATTTCGAAAATTTAAAGAATTCTTTTCTGTTGTTGGATCCTACATTCCTAATTTTAAGTTTTTATGACCTCTATTTAAGAAAATATAATCAGTTCCAAAAAGTAATTTTTGGGGGGATTTTTTCCCGTTAAATGATGTACATTACAAATTTCTAGTTAATATGCTCATTATTTAAGAATATATATCGGTATGTGATGGAAATCGAAATCGAAAACGAACACTTTCAATCGAGGATATTTTGTTTAATCAAAAGCAAAATTTAATTTGTTATACCTTTAACATATTCAGATAAATCAGTAGTATTATATTGAGTTATAAAATCTTTTTTGAATTTTACAGTTCGTAAAATATTGACCGTTGAAATTTCGATCGTTTTCGTTTTCAATTTCACTCACATGCCTGATAATTCCCTTTTTTAATTAATTTCCTTAGGGATCAGAATTTCCAAAAGTTATTCTTTTGGGAATATTTTATTTCGCTAGACAATCTTACAATCCAAATTTCCATTATAATTATTTCAGAAAATATAAAAGGTATCATAGTACTCGTTTTTATCCCCTTAGATCGGAATCGGAATTTCCAAAAAGTAAATTTTTCATAGATTTTTTCTGTTGTTGGATCCTACATTCCTAATTTTAAGTTTTTATGACTTTTATTTAAGCATGGGATGCTACATTCCAAATTTCAAGCTAATAAAACCATTATTTAAGTCTATATATAAAAAGTACCAAAATACCTTTTTTACCCGTTTTACCCCCATATAATCATTATTTCAAAAAACCCAGCCTTAATGGATCTGTATTCCGGGAGATGCAGCTAAATTCCAAAATTTCAAATCTCTAGCTTCATTGGTTTGTGGAACTATAAAAAGAATCAACATTTCCAAAACCCAAGCCTTAGTGGACCCATTTTCCGGGAGGTGCATCTATATTCCAAATTTCAAGTCTCTAGCTTCAGTGGTTTGTGGAAATATAAAATGTACCAAAATACCTTTTTTACCCCTATTCCCTAGAATCAACCTTTCCAAAAACTCAACCTTAAAGGATTTATACTTCTGGAGGCGCACCTCCATTCCAAATTTCAAGTCCCCATTTCGTTCCCTGTTTTATTCCATTTGATTCCCTGTTCCATTCCGATTAGTCCCATGTGGCTTTCATTCCATTCCGAATATGCGCTTACATGCGCTAAATAACAAAAAATTCTTTGCCTTCTTTAGAAATCTTTTTTTGCTAAATGACCCTGCATTCCAAATTTAAAGTTGTCAGGACCATTATTTCAGGAATTATAATAAGTACCAAAATACACTTTTTTACCCCCCTTTCAAAATTTTTCCCGTTGTTGGAACTAACATTTTAAAATTTTTTTGTAGAACCTTAATTTCAAAAAATTTAGAAAGTACCAAAGTAAATTTTTTTTACTACTTTTTACCCTTAGGAGTCCGAATTTCCAGAAAGTACTTTTTTTGGGAATGTTTTTCCTTTAGAGCAGCGGTTACCAACCTATGGTACGCGTACCACTAGGGGGTACGCGAAACTGTCCGCGGGAGTACGCAAAACTTTAGTAATTTGGACATTCGGTTTAAAATAACCTTTCAATGCTGGTTCCGCATCTGGCTTCCAAAGTTTTTCATAACATCAGGTTTTTAGGTTTAGGTTTGCAATTTAGAGAGCATTTTTTTCGATATTCTTTTTTGGTATTTTGAGATCTGATTAACCTTTTGATGCTGATTCCGAATATGGTTTCCAAATTGTTCTATGATATCAGGTTTATGAGAAAATTTATGACAAAGTTAAAAACGTTTTTTTGGGCATTTTTGAGACGGGTTGTGATAGTATGGAAATTTTGGTACCATTTTGCTTAGCTCCAAATGCCCTTTTATTGTATATGCGAGGGTGTTTCATTCAAAAAGTCACGGAATTATTGATCTGCCCTCGCATTAAAAAAAAAAAAAAAACATATTTCCGCCCCTATGATGGGTTTTTGGAACTTTTTTTACGGGTTCCAAAAACGGCCGTTGTTTTAATTTTTGGTGTAGACTGGTGAAATCAGATTTGCAATATTTTCAGCCGTTTTTGCCCCCAAAAAAAAGCTCAAAATCCGCGTTTTCAGATGCACCTTTAAGGAGCGAACATTTTTTTCAAAAAAATACCACAATTGTTTTGATCTCGATAAATCCTTCAAAAAAATTATATACAGATCAAAAATTTCAAAATTAACTCTAATATTAATATGTCAAGTTTTTTAACGAAAACAAAAAACTCGTTAGGTGGTACGCGGCTGATAAAATTTAAAATTAGGGGTACGTGAGCCAAAAAGGTTGGTAACCGCTGCTTTAGAGTATCCTGCACTCCAATTTTCAAATAATTAGGATTTTTTTTTTCAGAAAAAGTAAAAAGTAAAAAGTACCAAAGTGCCCTTAGAATCGGTATTTCGAAAAAGTACTTTTTCATAATTTTTTTCATTGTTGGAAACAACAATGCAAATTTTAATTTTTTTGTAGGACTTTTATTTAAAAAAGTATAAAAAGCACCAAAGTACAATTTTTTACCCTTTTTTACCCTTAGGAATCTGAATTTCCAGAAATTACTTTTTTTTGGGAATGTTTTTCCGTTAGAGGATCCTTCATTCCAATTTTCGAATTAATAGAATTTTTTTTCAGAAAAAATAAAAAGTACCAAAGTACTCGTTTTTTTACCCCCCTTAGAATCGGAATTTCGAAAAAGTACGTTTTCAGAATTTTTTCCGTTGTTGGAACCACCTTTGCAAATTTTAATATTTTTGTAGGACCTTAATTTCTAAAAATATAAAAAGTACCAAAGTACCATTTTTTACCCCTTTTAACACTTAGGAATCCGAATTTCCAGAAAGTTCTCTTTTTGGGAATGTTTTTCCGTTAGAGGATCCTAAATTTCAAATTTCAAATTAATTGAATTTTTTTCAGAAAAAATAAAAAGTACCAAAGTACTCGCTTTTTCCCCTTTTTCAACACTTCGTTTTTACCCCTTAAAATCAACATTTCCAAAAACCCAGCCTTAGTGGATATGTATTCCAGGAGGTGAAACTACAATCCAAATTTCAAGACTCTAGCTTCAGTGGTTTGGGCTGTGGGATGATGCGTGATTAGTATGTCAGTCAGTCATCAGTCATCAGTCAGTCACGCAACTACTTTATATATATAGAAGATTTAATATAATTTTTTTGGGGGTTTTTTTTTTGATTTTTTTTTTATTTAATTATATATAATTGCATAAATTTTTCTAAAAAAGGGGCCAATTTTCGCATCAAATCATATAAAATTATATTAAAATCACATCAAATTATATTAAATTTAATGCAACTTTATATGGTTTTATCGACTCATTTTTCGCATCAAATTCTATATGATGTCTTTATATAATTAAATATAAACATATATAATCTTTTTTACTCGGGTTACCACAATTTTAAAAATTTTACCTGCTTTAAACCAAATCTACAAAAATATTGCGAAAATTCAAAGAAATATTTTAAGAGAAAATTGTAGTTTAATATGAAAATATATTAATAACTCAAAAATAGTATTAATTAAATTCCAAATTTCACCTTTGTATAGTTATAACACTGTGCAACCAATTTGGGGTCTTCGAGTGTATCTTAAAAAACGGGACAAAAAAACAAAAAAAAGTAAGAAAGTTATAGTCGGTCAATACCGACCATATGATACCCTACACCAGTGTTTTCTGAAAAATGGGTCCCAAGTCCAAACATGGACCGATTGGATTTGTCTTTTGTTAGATCTTTATTTAGTGTAGAAAACACACATAGATCAAATTTTAGCGGAATTCGATAATTTTTTTGCCAATAGACCGATTTAACTGAATATCGGTCGAAATTTTTATATGGGGGACTAAGTTCAAAAATGGCCCAATTATATTCCAATTCGATTTGGTTACTAAAGTACACATTTAACACCAAAAAATAAAATTTTTATCAAATATTTCCATTTTATAAATTTTGAGGGAATTATGTGAATATCGGGAGGGTGGTTTGTATGGGGACTACCAGAAGAACTAACCAGATACCTTTGAAATTTAGAATGATAATTCGTCAATACAAAATTTGATTTCCTGTTAAATATCAAAGCAATATCTATTAAAACACAGTTATTAGAGTCATTTAAGCCAAATTCAAAGGGGCGTTTGTATGGGGGCTAGGTATTAACATGGACCAATTTTCTCCAATTTAGGCTTTGTCCTTGGGCCAAAAGATGCTTAAGTTTTAAATTTCAAGCCAATTGATTGAAAATTGCGACCTGTATCGTGCTTAAGCCGATTGATGGACAGACGGACGGACATAGCTAGATCGATTTAAAAAGTAATTCTGAGTCGATCGGTATAATATAAGGTAGGTCCAGGACTAAAATTTCGGGTAGTTACAAACATCAGCACAAACTTATTATACCCTGCACCACAGTGGTGTAGGTTAACGTCTTAAATTTTTTTATATCCCACTTAATTTTTCTATTTTTTTTTTAAGGCGTTTGAAAAAAGTCGAAAAAAATAATGTAACGATTCTTTTGTGCTTAAAATAGTGTTCGGATGTCTTCAATAGAATTTGATGGGGAATTTTTTTCTAGAATATATTAACCCTCTATCTGACGTATTTATTGGTCATTTAAGTACTTATTTTAAGAAATGGCTCAAAAGTACACTAAGACTTGCGTTTAATAGGTTAAAATGTTCTACGAATATGTTCCGCATCAAGTTTCACTAGGGGTTACTGAAAGCAAAAAGTTCGAGTGGTATAAGGAAAATGCAGAAAAAAGATAAATTGTAAAGTGTTATTAATTTTTTTAATGTTTTTGCCAGAAACCGTATACAATTGTAACTAACATATATACACAGAAAAAAATAAAAAAAAAATTTGAGTAAATTTTTAATACTATTGAGTAAAAAATTACTCAATTTTCCACCAGTAAACGATTTAATAGTATTGAGTAAACTTTTAATAAAAAATTATTAAATGCTTAATAAAAAATTTGAGTAAATTATTAATTCACACAATTAAATCGTTACTTAAAAATTTTTAATATTTTTAAGTAACTTTTTAATTGTGTCAAGTAAAAATTTACTCAAAATGTATCAAATTATTTTTTTAAAAAGTTTAAAAAGTTTCTAATTTTTTTTTCCAAAAAAATTGCTTTTACAAACTTTACCAAATATACTTATGTCTTCAAGACAAAGTAAAATTTTATAAAGATGATTTCAAACTTTCATATACATATACAAAAAACAATAAACTAAATGAGAATTCAAAACACCAAGAGAAAAAAAAAATAAAAAAAAATATTAAATTTGTATTAAATTATTTACTCAAATTTTATTTTCAATTTTTGAGTAAATTTTTAATTGCGTCAATTAAAAAATTACTCAAATTTGTTTTAAAAAATTAAACAAGTGATTACTCAAATTTGTTTCCTCCATATTTTTTTCTGTGTAGGAAAAAATAAATACATTTTTAATGTATTTATTAAATACCGGTCGACCTTTCTGCTTTCGAAAACCCAAAGTGAAATTTGATGCTGAACATATTCGTAGAACATTTTAACCCTTTAAACGCAAGTCTAAGTATACTTTTGAACCATTTCTTAAAAAAAGTACTTAAATGACCCAATGAAATGGGAGATAGAGGATTAGCGTACTCTAGAAAAAAGTTTCCTATCAATTTCTATTGAAGACATCCAAAAACTATTTCAAGCTTAAACGAACATTACCATAATTTTTTTCGACTTGTTTTCCACGCCTTTGAAAAAAACCTGAAAAATTCAGTGGGCTATAAAAAAAATTTGAGACGTTACAGTGCTAAACCCTTTGGGGTATTTACTAATACACATAACTACTTTCAAACGATCTCTGGTTAATTAGGGCCTCAATTGGGCTGTTGCACTGTGTAATCCTAAGACATGTCTTCAGTAAAATTTGATGTCGCTTCTTTTTGTAGAATATTTCAACCCTCTATCTCTCATTTTTAGGGGGCATTTTGGTTCTTTTTTTAAATATCCTCATATCTTGTAAATTATCACATACTATTAAATTGTTTTTCTTCAAAGTCGTGTAAAATAAGTCGAACAAATTTTATAAATCAGCTTTTGACATAAATTACGATATTAGATGTGTCTAGTGAAATATGATGGCGGTTCTTTTCTGAGAACATATTAACTTACTATCTCCCATTTCTACGGGTCATTTTGGCCCTTTTTTCAAATATCCTCTTAGAACACGACTAACGCATGCGTTTAAAGGGTTAAAATGTACTAGAAAATTTTTCTGAATTAAATTTTACTAGGGGTTGTCAAAGTTCAAAAGTTCGTACGATATAAGCAATATGTTTCAAAAAGGAAAATTTTAAGTTATCATTAGTTAAATTAGTTAAATTACACTGTGCTACAGTGAAAAATTACTTCTGATGTGACATAGTATATGTTGTTGGTCTTGTCGAGTAGATCACAAAAATGCCCATTAAACTTGCCAGACACCCTCAAATTTTAGAGTTATTGTCAAAAAACGTTTTTTGGGACTTTTCTAACTAAACCTTGTGTAATTCAGAAAATTTTCAATCGATTTTAAATTTTTAAACTGTTTTTGATAGAAGAAGGATGGGGCTTTCCATGTGTGTGAATTGGTCTTTACATATAAGAAAGATATTTATTGATTTTTTCAATAAAATCTAATTTTTTGTTATATTTTGAAAATTTTTCGAGTTTATCAATTTTTTTCTGCTATAGTTCGTTTAACAACCTTTATATTTATAAAAGCATTTTTAAAGAAAATTTAATTCTGAATTCGATAAGCTTTATCCTGAAGAAATTGGATAACAATTGGCAGAGTTGTGATAATTTTTCTAAAAAAGAAAATTAAGATTTTGCAGGAAATCGCCGTTAAGATATCCCAGGCAAAAAAAATAAATTTATCATAAGAGGTCATGTACTATATTTTTAAGGGTTTTTGGCGCGCTGAATTCGAATCTGGCCTTTAAATTGCTCTATCTTGTCAGGTTTTTGAGATATTTAACATAAATTGATGTATCAAAAACTTAATAAAATAGCGCTATTTCAAGGTCAAATTCGAAGTCAGGAGGCCAAAAACCTTTAAAATAATAATACGCGACCTCTTAGTATGTTCGTTTATTTTTATTTTTTTTTCCAAACGGCAATTTCAAGCAAAATCTTAATTTTCCTTTTTAGAAAAATTATTACAACTCTGTCAATTGTTATCCGATTTTTTTGGCATAAAGCTCATCGTATTCACAATTAAATTTTATTTAAGAATACGTTTATAAATATAAATGTTGTTCAAAGAACTATAGCAGAAAAAAATCGATAAACTCAAAAAATTTTCAAAAAATAACAAAAAAATTAGATATTGTTGGAAAAATCAATACATATCTTTTTTATATGTATAGACCAATTCACACACATGAAAAGCCCGATCCTTCTTCTATCCAAAACAGTTGAAAAATTGAAAATCGGTTGAAAAATGTTTAAGTTACACGTGGTTTAGTGAGAAAAGTCCCAAAAAATCGTTTTTTGACAATAACTTAAAAATTTGAGGGTGTCTAGCAAGTTTGATGGGCATTTTTGCGATCTTTTCGACGAGGCCTACAACCTTAACTACCTCATTTTAAAAGTATTTTCGATTTTGTGTTTTTTGTAGCATAGTGTTATGTTTCACCAAAATACTTTATCAGCCTTACCATAGAAAAAAAAATATATTTAAATTCAGCTTTTAATTTTATTTCCATACAAATTGTTTTTGTTTTTAAAATCGAATTTCAAAAAATGTATTGAAAATTTGAAATTTAAAATAAAACTTTTGTTAAAATAGACTTTTTGTTTTCTTGTGGTAAGGGCTTATATTTTTACTTTTTAAAGCATTTTGCACTTTTCGCTGGAACTTTTGGCCTTTGACAACGCCTAGTAAAATTTAATGAAGAAAAAGTTTGTAAAATAAGTTAACCCCTTAAAGGAAAGTTTAAGGGGTGTTCTGTGAGGGTATTTGAAAAAAGGACAAAAATTACCCCTAAAAATGTGAGATAGAGGGTTAAATGAGGGTTAAAGGTTAAAAGAACCGCCATCAAATTTGACTGTAGGCATCTGTAACCGTTATTTAGCTTAGAAGCAAATTTAAAACATTTTTCGACTTATCTCACACGACTTTAATGAAAAACAGTTTTACTGTAAATATATGATAATTTACAATTTTACTTTTTTAAGCATTTTGCACTTTTCGAACGAACTTTTGATTTTCATCAACCCCTAGTAATATTTGATGCAGAAAATTTGTAGAACATTTTAACCCTCTAAGCGCACGTTTTGTTGGTTTTCTTTAAATATATTTAAAAAAAGGACCAAAATGACCCCTAAAAGTAGGAGATAGAGGGTTAATATATTCTAAGAAAAGAATCGTCATCAAATTTCACAGAAGAGATGTCTTAGCATTGGTTACCTCAGAACTAGATTTAATACTTTTTTTGACTTATTCCTAACGCCTTTGAAAAAAATTGAAAAACTTCAGTGGGTCATAAAAAAGAGCTCGAGCTTAGTTTTCAAAACCCTTCAGAGGTTTTGTTTTACTGTTGGTATACTTTCATTTTTTTTTTTTTGGTCCCATCCAAGTTACAAAATCGTGTTGCACAGTGTAATGTAATACATATTCTGGTAGAATTAAAAATACATTGTAAAAACTGAACCCCTTTCATAACAGACTTCACTTATTGCAACCTATGTCAGATAATGCCGCTTTAAAATTCACCATAACCAAGTTCTATCGTATTTGAATTTTAAGCTTAATTTCTCTTGACGATCATGACGGTGCATGCTGTGTTGAAATAATGAAAATTGCATATCCGCATACCGATACATACATGAAAACACACACAAATTCATTAATATTTTGAGTTTTTTTTTCGTTGCTTTCAGTATAAAATAGTACAATAACAGTATGCGTGTCAAAGAGGAAACGGAAATAATGCTATATTGTGTTGTTGATTGCTCCAGCTATGACTACATGCACACAATGTTAAATCACAAAATGTGATTATAGCTGAAAACGTGTTGGGACATGAACGCACTGCACTGATAATAATCTTAAAAATTATACAAAAAAAAAACATCGTATCCTATTTTTATACAACTCCCCCACCTCAAGTAATAAGGTTTTATATAAATAAGCTTGTCATGTTAATTTGGAAACACCTACGTAAAGATATTATGCAGCGGGATGGACAATTTTTTTTTTAAATTCCAGGAGTTTATACTCTTTACTTTATACTTTAAATATACCACTTGTAAATAATAGCTATCAAAATATTAATGACAATCCAGGTTAAAAAAAAAAATACTTTTGCTCCGATGAGAAGCCATTTGCCCCACAATTGCCACGTAGTCACTCCAAGAGGGGTGCAAGGAAAAACTACCTCATTAATTTTTACACCCCAACATATTTCCTGAACGAACCTTCTTCCTATTTCCACTCCTTAATGGGGCGTCCACATTTTTATGATATTAGCTTTCATCTCTCTAACTATTTCAAGTATGCCCCTAAGGAAGTTTTGAAAAAATATTGTTGAAGTTTAAAAAAAAAAATTAAATTTTTATGAAAATATGCAAAAATATGCATTTATACCAAAATATGCAAAAATATGCAACTACAAATCGATGGCATTTTACTGCAAATTTATTGATTCGGATAGATATTGAATTTATGTTAGGTTTACAATGCTGAGTTAAAACATGCAATTTCATGAAAGTACTTGTCCTAGTTATGAGCAAAAGACTGAATTTCGGCAAGGGTTTTTTGTGAATTTATGCGATTAAAAAACACGATAACTTTTGAAATTCTAAGGATGCTGAAAATTGGCACACATATTTGTCGTTCCCCTGGCCTTGTTTGTATTGAATTTCAGCCAAAATTTAATTTTCTAAAATGGCAAAAAAATCATTAACAAAAAACCTTCCATTTTTTAAATATTTAGTTTATTTACACACCCAGTCGGCAAAAAAAATCACACCTGACATACTGCTGACTCTCCCTTTATAAAATTGCTGACATCTTCATACAATTTTTCAAAATGTCATCCATGACATGTCAGCAGTTGGTCAGCGGTTGCTTAAACGAATTTTTAGGGCCCACCGATACTGGTGGACACTGCTGACCAACTGCTGACATGTCATTGATGACATTTTGAAAAACTGTATGAAGATGTCAGCAATTTTATAAAGGGAGAGTCAGCAGTATGACAGGTGTGACTTTATTTTGCCAACTGGGCAGTGGTTTTTAACAAATTTCCATACAAATACACACGTAATTATTAGATTTAGAGCACTTGTGGCTAATTATTTTTTCACCATTATAAAAAATTAAACTCCAAGAAAATTTGATTTTGTCTTAAAGAGAAAATTACGCACTTTCGAATGAGCTTGATATCAAATCATTCACATGTCAGGATCTTAATTTCTAGGCGCTCAAAAATGGACAAAATGGTCCTTTTTTGACACTTTAACCGCGATTTCTCAAAATTGTGACGTGATAGAAAAATTTGAGTGACCGTTTTGGAATCGGGAAACCAAAACCTATAAACTTTATTTGGTTTCATTCAAAACGCAGCGACAAACCTCAGATTTGTAGAGCGGTGTAATCATCAAAAGGTATTGAAATCACAAAAGTGACCGGATTTTTGATAAATTGACTTTTTTAAAAAATGGGTTCTGAACGGGTTCTGAAAATTTTCCAAAAAAAAAAAAAAATTTTATCGATAGCCCATACAAAACTGTTTTAAATTGATAAATATTTAAACAAGGTAACTTGACACAAATTTGACCACTTATCCAATATTTGACCACGCTTCCAAAGCCCAGTTTTTGAAAAATTGAAAAACCAAAAACGCTATTTTCTTAGTTTCATTCCACACCAAATGTCCCGCTACAGAAAAACATATGTCCCGTAAATTTCTGAATAGGTTGTTTGGATAGCCCTATATGGAACTAAGAAAATTGCGTTTTTGGTTTTTCTAATTTTCAAAAACTGGGCTTAGTAGGCGTGGTCAAATATTGGAAAATGGTCAAATTTGTGGCGAGTTGCCTTGATTTAATATTTATCACATTAAAACGGAATGCACCACAATCTCAAAAATTAACATTCTTATATAGTTTTGTATGGACTATCGAATAAAATTTTTTTCTTTGGAAAATTTTCAGAACCCGTTCTGAAATTTTCCATTTTTTATAAAAGTCAAATTATCAATGATTATTATTAATTGCATGAATATTACTCATTCGCCACGTTAATACAAGAAAATACAAGCAAATTACAAAATTGTTATGAAATTTAAAATTCAAATGCAATTTTCTCGAAAAAAACGAAAAATGTTTTTCTGAATTTTTTTGTGTGGGTTGACAAACATCTAAACTTTAAAAAAAAAATAAAAAAAGGAAAAAAAAGTGGCCGGATTTTTGAAAAATTGACTTTTTTAAAAAATGTAAAATTTCAGAACGGGTTCTGAAAATTTTCCAAAAAAAAAAAAAATTTTAATCGATATCCCATACAAAACTATATAAGAATGTAAATTTTTAAGATTGTGGTGCATTCCGTTTTAATGTGATAAATATTTAATCAAGGCAACTCGCCACAAATTTGACCAGTTTTCCAATATTTGACCACGCCTCCTAAGCCCAGTTTTTGAAAAATTGAAAAACCAAAAACGCAATTTTTTAAGTTCCATATAGGGCTATCCATACAAGCTATTCAGATGGTTATGGTACACGTGTTTCTTTTTCGCTGGACATTTGGTGTGGAATGCTTCATAGGAGTATACATTCAACCAATTTTGAAATTTACGGTACACATGTTTTTTCGCTGGACATTTTGTGTGGATTGCCTCATATATACTTTATGGGTTCCTCGACCGATATTTCGATGCATTACACACGGAATGACAAAGTGAGTGGGTATACCCCCTATCTGTGTTTGGTGGGTATACACTCAAAAAATTATGTCATTAACTGTTTGTAGTTTATTTAAAAAGTTTTCCGTTTAGTCGTTTTTAAAAGAAAAAACATTTGTTTGATGTGCAGTTTTTATTAATGACTACTTCTGTCCGTTGTTTCAAAAATAACACACTAAAAAATAAAGACTTTCATTAACATTTAATCTTTAAAGTCATTAAGTTTTGTTCTGTAAGTAAAAACTACTGATTACTCTTTAAATTTTTAATGATTTGTATAAGTAATTTTTTTTTAATTGTTGGTATTTTTTAATGAAATATCATTAGTTTTTACCTACACAAGTAGGTTATTTTTTTTGTAGAAAAAAATTAAAAAAATTTTTAATAGAAATATAAAAACATGTTTGTATCAAGTGACTTTGGCACGATGGGTAGAGTATCTGGCCAGAATGTAGTTGATTACGGGATCGATTCCCCAAAATTTAATTAAAAATTATTTTTTTGGAATTTGTTGGTAAAAATAACAGAACTATCATTAATTTTTAATGTTTTCGTTGGTTATTTTTTTCGAATATAAAAGAGTGAAAAACCGTAATTTTTTAATGTTTAATGTTATTTATTTTAGAAAATTTTGTCAACAGTAAAAAATAAATGTTGATGTTTGTTAAAATAAATGAATAATTACTGAGATGGTTTTCAATTGTTTATTCACTTGTTTTAAGTGTGTTTTTCATTTGTTTTTGCCTACAAAATATTTTGAGTGTACCAATTTTGTCAGGATTTTTTCAGAGAGGGTAGTAGGGTAGAAGGAAAAGTAAGTGGTAAGGAAATTTGTAAATGCTTCAATGAAAATCCAATTTCTTTTAACTCATAATCAGGGTCGCCAGAATTGTTGGGTACAAAATCGTCAAAAATGTACAAATTTTATAAAAAAAAATCGTCAAAATTGTCATCCCATTTGCAAAAATCGTCAAAAAGTCGTCAAAATAAAAAAGGTGTAATTATCCTTGATTAAAGATTAATTCTAAGGCATTCAAGCGATGTCCGCCCG
This sequence comes from Pegoplata infirma, assembly GCA_963921195.1. Taxonomy (NCBI): domain Eukaryota; kingdom Metazoa; phylum Arthropoda; class Insecta; order Diptera; family Anthomyiidae; genus Pegoplata; species Pegoplata infirma. The sequence goes on along the minus strand of OY992538.1, from coordinate 172,263,236 downwards.
TCTGTTGATGATATGATGCAGTCCAATTCCAAAAGAACTAAATCCATGCAGTTTGGCACAAATATATCTTATGGCCATTGGATGGTTCAGTTCGAAATTTGACAAAATCAGACCAGGGACAACAAAGTTCCCCCTTAGTATAACTAAACGTACATCTGAAATTTTTTTTTACAATTTTTTTTAATATTTTCAAGAGTATGAAATAAATTTGAAGGGCTTATTGTAAAAACTCGATAAGCAACATTTCATTTTATTGTGGTTTTTGCCTTAAAACTTTTAAAATAATGTAGAAAATAGAACTTTTGCAAAACTTTAATTCTCAAGATACTTGCACGAAGGGTTTAAGCAAGACTTCCGCCGAAAATTTGTCAGTGGAAGATTATTAGAAAGCGAAAAACAACAAAAAATAAAATGTTGCTTATCAAGTTTTTGCAGTAAGCCCTTCATATCATAAATATCATAATAAATCAATTTGTAAACATTTACACGAAAAGAAAGGCTTTTTTTATAGATTTTAGAGCGAAAAACAGAATGTAACACTCTCAATTGTTTCTTTTTTCCCTTTTTGTACAAAAATATTGGTGGATAGTTTTTTTTAACTAACAATATGCAAAAAATTATTTATTGAATACTAAAGTTTTATTAAAAAAAATTTGAAAAGTAGACAAAAATGTCAGGTTTTTGTTATTTTAAAAAATCGTAATTTTTTGGGCAAACATGTCAGGTTTATGTTATTTTAAAAAATCGTAATTTTTTGGCCAAAAATCGTCATTTTGCTAGTAAAAATCGTCAAAATGCAGAGAAATCGTCAAATCTGGCTACAGTGCTCATAATAATTGTTAAATTTTTTGTATGACATTTACTAAAACGAAAAAGACAAAAAACAAATAAATAAGATTTTATGCTCGTCTCTTTGATTAAAATAAATTAATTATTACAAGTCAAACTAATTGCAATTAATGGCGTACATGCGACATCAAAGAAAGTAACATAAAAGTAAGAATTACTTAAGCGTAATGTTGTAATTAGAGTGACAGGTTACTGCCATTAAATTTGTACATTTATAAATACAAGAGTAGACAATTTTTTTTTTTTGTTTATGCAAAAACCTTTTTAACGTTACACGCCGATTTGCATTACTTTTGTATATAATTAAACACAGTAAAATAAGGCAAAAAAAGGCTGATGTTTTTGAAAAGGCATTTGTTTTGACGTTTTTAATAAAGGAAAACAAGTGAGCACGTTAATGGGCTGTGCCGACTTAAGGATACCCTTTACACTTTATTGTTCCAACCACAGTACAAAAAACAATCCAACAAACCCGATAAAATTTAAAGAACGTCAGTAAATAAAGAAGTTCGAATCGCGGTATTTACAGTTCGTTATTTTTCTACAGAAAACGCAAAGTTTTTAGCTTGGAGTTTGGAAGTGCAATTTTCGGCAACAAAGACATTGCAATTGCAAAATGTGAATTTACAGTTTTATTCCATTTTTCCCGAGGAGTAATTTTCTCATCGTTTTCGAGATAAGCTTAGAACCTCAGTTTTATACGCTCTGGCAAAGATATTTATTTTCGTAGAAATATAGTAGTAGAGCACCCCAGATTCACAATCAAGAAAGACATTAACAGTGTTCGCAACTTGAGGTTAAAGTCGATTCCGATGAAGGGTGCATAGATTGTCTTAGAATCGATCATAGATCAAAAACACTACTCTACAAAAATCCAATTTTTTTGCACAGCCTTCTGGGGTACATTTTCTCAAGTAGTTTGGCCTCCTAAATACAAAAATGTGATCGAAAATGTTGTATCAAATCACCTTCTAGAGATATAGGCATTTAATTTTTTGTAGACCTGAAAACCAACAATTTTTTTAATATTGGAAAAGTGTATCCCTGCAAAAAAAGTCATTACCACTTCTCAGTGGATTGCTTTAAAACTATAAAAAATGTAATGAAATACAACAAAAATAACAAAAAACACAAGACAAAAACACACAAACAGTTTTTTCTACTCCAGAATACATAGATATTCAGCTCTTAACTCTTTACCTATTGCGACACCTCCATACAAATGCAAGTAGATATTCAGTAGATAAGAACTACTCCAGGGAAGTAGTTGGAAGTTGTTTGAAAGCTCAAAGTACTTCTTATCTACTGAATTTCTACTTACATTTGTATGGGAGTGTCGCGGAAGGTAATGAGTTAAGAGCTGAATATCAGCTTTTTATGGAGTAGAAAAGAATGCCTTTGCGTTTTTCTTGTGTTTTTTGTTATTTTTGTTGTATTTCATTATATTTGTTATAGTTTTAAAGCACTCCAAATAGAAGTACTCCACACTTTTTTTGCTGGGATGTTAAACATATTCATATTTTTTTTATTCGAATTCCCAATAAAATTTGCCAACCTTTGCAAGAAATCCGGACTAGATACGGTCAATGATATCATAAGGACATCATAAGGAATATTAAAATGTCGTTTTTTTTGGTTTTATCTTTATAAGTATCCAAATTTTGCAAGAAATTCACTGGTCAAAGACACTTCAATAAAGAGAACCTGTGGTTCAAATCCAAAACCCATTGAGTATATCCAGAAATTTTTGCAAAAGAAATCAAAATTTTAAACCAAATATGCATATTTTTTTTAATAATTTTTTTCGGAGCAATTCCCCGGTTTCAATTATAATTTATAAAATGTTATAAAAATATTTTTTTTTTTTACTTTTTTACACAATTTACCGTTTTTGACGTTTTAGAAGATTTTTTTGTTAATAAAAAAATTCTGATAATTTGAGTTACTGTAAAAACAACTATAATTTGAAGTGGTTTTTACTATTTTCTGTAGCTAATAACCAATAGTTAAAAATACTGATTATTCTTTAAATTTTTAATGATTTGTGTAAGTCATTTTTTTTTTAAATTGTTGGTATTTTTTAATGAGATGTCATTAATTTTTACCTACACAAGTAGGTTATTTTTTTGTAGAAAAAAAATTCAAAAAAATTTTTATAGAAATATAAAAACATGTTTGTATCAAGTGACTTTGGCACGATGGGTAGAGTGTCTGGCCAGAATGTAGTTGATTGCGGGATCGATTCCCCAAAATTTTATTAAAAAATTTTAAAAAAATATTTCAATAGAAAATTGTAAAAAATAACCTTCGAAATCATTAATTTTTATTGATTTCGTAGGTTATTTTTTTTTGGAATTTGTTGGTAAAAATAACAGAACTATCATTAATTTTTAATGTTTTCGTAGGCTATTTTTTTCGAATTTGTTGGTAAAAAAGAATGAAAAAAAACGTATTCTTTTAATGTTGAATGTTATTTATTTTAGAAAATTTTGTCAACAGTAAAAAATAAATGTTGATGTTTGTTAAAACAAATGAATAATTACTGGGATGGTTTTCAATTGTTTATTTACTGGGTTTAAGTGTGCTTTTCATTTGTTTTTGCCTACAAATTATTTTGAGTGAAATGGTGGTTGAACGAACTATTGCTGAAAATACCCGATAAACTCGAAATAAATATTTGCAAAAAATAACAAAAAAATTTGATACTATGGAAAAAAAATCAATACATATATTTCTTAAATGTAAAAGCAAATTCACACTTAGAAAACTCTATCCTTATTCTATCCAAAACAATTAAACATTTTAAAATCGGTTGAAAAGTTTCTGAATTACACAACTTTTAGTAAGGAGAATCTCAAAAAAACGTTTTTTTGACAATAACTCTAAAATTTGAGTGTGTCTGGCAAGTTTAATGGGCCTTTTTGAGATCTACTCGATAAAACCAACGACCAATGCCATATTTAAAGAATTTTTCCACTGTAGCACAGTGTAATTACTTCGAAATTTTTTTTTAATATATCTTTTCTACACTCAAAATAAATTTTTCTGTCCAATCAGCAGAAAAATCTGCTGAAAATACACCCATTTTAAGCCATATGAGAAATTTTCAGGTTTTAGCAGACACGGTTTTCTGAAAATCTGTAATGATTATTTAGGTGAAATCAGCAGAGAAATCTATTAAAACAGCAGAGAAATCTGTTAAAACAGCAGAGAAATGTGCAAATAAGGGAGGTCTCTCACAGGGCACCCACCGATTATCCTGAAACTTGCATATGGGTAAGAGTAGAGGAAAATAAGAGTTACTTCTTTTTCTTAGCTGCCAAATCTCACATTTAGCGGGTCAAAGGGGAGAGGGAAAAACGGGATTGTTTTTTTTTATTGCGGATTTTTCACTTTTCTTCAAAAGAAACTATATGAAGATTTTATACAGATCGAAAGGTTTTTTTGTTTAATGCCTATCCAATGGTGTATGACCAAATTTGGCTTGGTCGTGACCAAATTTGGCTTCGTTAATCGGATTATTTTCAAAAATGTAAAAACTTTGTGGGTAGTTTATATGGAGAGGTATGTACGTACTACTGCCAAAATCACATTATCTCTATCAAAATTAAGCTGAGCCGTATTTTTACGTTTGCCGAAATTCCTGCTAGCTGGGATTTTATTCGGAATTTCCCGAAAGACCACAATTCTCATAAGGTGACAACCCTTTTTCAAATTTAAATTAGGCAGCTAAAAAAAAAACAGGTGACTCTTATTTTTCTCATCTCATTCCCATATACAGGTTTTAGGACAATCGGTTGAATAGTTTTTTTTTTATTTTAAACTTTAAAAAAAGGTAAAATAAATAGTTTTTTTTTTAGTTTGGTCAATTACATAGCCCCAACAAAATATAAAACGGTTCTTACCGAGAAACTAGATCCATTAATTTGTATGTGTTTTTTCTTCCTGAATTCAATTCTGCTATTAGAATTGAATTTTATCGTGGGGTTTTCATGTAATTTACAAGAAAAGTCCACAAAGTGTTCCTACATTTATTTCGGCACACCCGAAATAAAACTGAATTTATGCTCTTTAGTTCAAATACATGTAACTTACACAATTTTTGACGGATATTATTAAAAACCCCTCAATTTCTTTGTAATAAATCAGATTTGAACTTAACATACCGAAATAAAATTTAAAAATGCTTTAACTTGGTCAAATTTACAAATTATGTAGGTACACTTTGCGGACTTTCCTTGTAAATTACAAGAAAACCCCACGATAGAATTTAATTCTGATGGCGGAATCGAATTCAGGAGGTCAAAATACATAAAAATTTAGTGGATCTGGTTTCTGGGACAGAACCTTTTTATATTTTATAAAAAAACTTTGAAAAAAAAATAACCCTTTGAAAAAAACTTAATAATGTTTTCTTGAAAAAAGGACAACAGCAAACTATTTCTGTAAAATTACAAAATAATCTGCTAAAAATATGTTTAAAAATATCGTTTTGATTAACACTTTGAAAAAAACTTTAGAAAGTTTCCTTGAAAAACTAATGACAGCAAACTATTTCTGTATTATTAAAAAATCATATGCTAAAAATATGTTCAAAAATATTTTGAAATTCAGTAAACAGAATCAGTAAAAGCGCAGTAAAATTTCTGTTATTTTGTAAAACTGTATGAAAGGGATTTTAGTAAAAATATCAATTTTAGCAGACAAATCTGCTGAAAGTTGGCTAAATAAAATTGAAAGTCGTAAAGGTAGTCACAGTTGAATATCAGTAGACACAACTGAATTCGGTTGTTATAATTGGCTTTTAATTGAGGCACCTAAAAAATGTGGTTGTCATTGCAAAATCTTAGTAGCAGCAACCGAATTTTGAGTTGATACAACTGATAAATTCAATTGAAAACTTTTTTTTCTGTGTGTACCACAGAAAAAGTGTGCTAATCATTTTTTTTTTACTTGAAAACTTCAAAAAGCTACTTGATTTATATAAATAGCATTCTCTTACAATTTTTAATGATAAATAATTACTTTTTAATTTGTCATAGGTAAATGGCCCCTAAAGATGTGGGAATTACGCTTACTTTTAAGTATGTGCTACAATGTTCCAAGCCGTTACCATTAACCACCATCTAAATTACCCTTAACCGACAATTTACACAAAAGTCTTTTAACAAAGTGTCAACAACAATGTATTATTTCTGTTATTTTTTCATTTTTTTGCTGTTCTGAAGTACTAAGTATGCCGTAAGTATAATGTGTGAATGTGGTTATAACAATGTAGTATAATTAAAAAAAACTGACATACACTTGAAGAAATATTTTAGGTTAAATTGAAAATGATTCTACAAATAGAAAATCAAGGCAATTTTATCTCCAATGGAACATTGAAACGAATTTTAAATAAATCAAAAATAGTAAATTTTACTTAAAAATTTTTTCAGTGTACTTTTTTTGTTTTACAAAGTAAAAACTTGAAACAATAACATTATGTTTAAATGTCCTTTCAAAATAAAAACGTATTTCAATGAGGTCCTTTTGTACTCTTATTATGAAAACAAAAATTATATTTAAATGTAGACTTTTCACAAGAAATATGTATATTTGATGTGTGTTTTTTTATTCATTAAATCTGGTTTCATTAAACTTTAAACAATTTAATTTAATTAAAAATGTTTTGTGTTTTTTTTTTTTTGTTTGAGAGTCTGTAATTGGATAAAATACAATGTATGTCGTATTAATCACGACACCCAAATTGAAAAGGAATTGCCTGAAAAGGGACGTTAGCACTATGGGTGAGTTTATCGTAAAGAAGTAAGAAAAATACACTATAACTGGTCACGGTGAGCCTCAGCGATGTTTAGGTTCAACTTTAGTGTCAACAAAAAGTGCAAACGCAGTTCGATTTCTACTTGATTAAATGTCACAAAACTATTAACAGCAAAATCGTAGCTGATCGCATTCGCGAGATATCACGAAATTAGTGTTTTTGTATTTTCTAAAATTTTTACAATGAAGTTTTTTAAATATCTTCAAAAAACTGAGTATGCAATTTTAATTGTATTTATTAACAGGTCACAAAACAGTCAAAATCGAAATCATATCTTCTCAATTTCGCGAGAAATCGCAAAATTAAAAAAGAAAAATAAAAAATTGGAAAAAATTTTATTTTTCGCGTAAATTAGCAGTCAAGATATTGATGTGAGCAGTTTTACCACCTTTAACCACATAAAATTTAAACTGCATACAATATATTTGTCGTTTTTTCCTTTATTTTAGACACTAAAGAAAAATAAATTAATTAATATAAAAGCTTAAATTGATCATCTATAATGTTTCTGCTTGCAGTTTTGTCAACTTTAATAACCTCGAATTCAAACTGCATACCGCGTTTTTGTCGTTAATTGAAGTAAATATTTTTACAGACCAAAAATAACACAAAGTAATGAATAAATAGTAGTATGGCAAGTTTTTTAGCGATATCTCGAAGAATTGAGCAGCTAGAATATAAATGTTAACAGCCGTATCACCTTTAATCGATAGGAAATCAAACTGTATTTCATGTTTTTCAACAATGTTTAAGAAACTTCTTTTATTAATCAAACCAAGAATTACCCCCAAAAAGCTTTTTTTTCACAATTTGTTGCGAAAGTGAGCAGCTATAATTTTTTTGTGGGCAGTTTTAATTTCTTCCAACATGTTCAAATCAAACTGCATACCACTTTTTTATTATTTCTAAAGAACCGGTTTTAAAATATAAATAATATAAAAACAAGTGAGAGTGTTAAATTCGGCTGTGCCGATTCTTTGATACCCTCCAACTTATGAAAAAATTAAAAAAAAAACAAGTAGAAAAGTTAAATTCGACTTGGCCGAATCTATGAATACCCTCCACAATGCCCTTTTTAAGTTATAGTAAATTTTCTAGAGTGAAAAAATAACATTTTTGATTAGAAATATTTTATTTTGTTTAAAAAAACTTTTTTTTTTAACTAATTTTTCAAAAAAAAAAAAAAAAATTACTAAATTTTTTTTGGGTGTAAAATTTTTTTTAAGTGTAAAATTTTTTTCGAGTGTATTTTTTTTACTTTTAGTGTAAAAATATTTTTGAGTGACAAAAATGCGTTGTAAAATAATTTTGTGACTTACCAATGTTTTTAAAACCTGTTTAACGGGGTTTCAACACGTGAATTTAAGGTGAGGCGAATCTGAAGTTTACGGTTTTACTAATAACTTTTGAACCACTGGACCGATTTGGCTGAAATTTAAAACGAACTGGGCCAGAGGAACGGCAAATATATATGCCACACTTCAGCACCCTCAGAATTGCCGTTCGAAAGTTACTGTGTGTTTTATCTCGTAAATTCCAGAAAAACCCTTGCCGAAATTCACTCATTTCCTTATAACTTTTGAACCACTGGACCGATTTTGCTGGATTGCAATACCAACCTGACCAGGTAAATGCCCAACATATATGCCAAACTTCAGGAGCCTCCGTAAAGTCTTTCAAAAGTTAGCGTGTTTTCAACAGACAGACAGACAGACAGACAGACGGACGGACGGACGGACGGACATCGCTAGATCGTCTTAAAATCGATCAAGGATCATGAATATATATACTTTATGGGGTCCTAGACCAATATTTCGAGGTGTTACAAACGGAATGACAAACTTATATATACCCTCTATCACTAGAGTGGAGGGTATAAAAAATGCAGGGGCGTTTTTTTGGGGGGTCAGTTGGGGTCATTGGGGGACACAAAAACCCATGCGGTAAATGTTTAAAAATTCATTTATTATGCTTTTGGAGCTTAAGTAATACAATTTTATCATTATTTAAAAACATTTTTAATATCCACGCCCACAAAAGGGGGCGGGCAAAAAAAAACGATTTTTTTTATTTCCTGGGTCCAAGTGCAGGACCTTGAACTTTTTCTGACATCAAATTGTTTCATTTGCTCAACAAAAATACAAAAAACCTGTGAAAATATGGCGTTTTTAAGAGGTTAGTTAAGTTCTTCAAGGGGGAACTTTTTTCCCCCTGGTCCGATTTTGCCCATTTACGAACTTAAACTGCCTAGGACCAAAATACATTTTCCTGCCAAACTTGACGAGTCTATCTCTTTTATTTTGGACTGCATCGTGTCTTATACAGACGGACGGACGGACGGACGGACATACGGACATTCTAGAAAAGTCTTAGAATGGATCATAGATCAATAATATATATACTTTATGGGGTCCTCGATCGATATTTCGATGCGTTACAAACGGAATGACAAAGTGAGTATACCCCCATACTATAGTTGGAGGGTATAAAAATATATAATTACACGATATCTCGCGAAATTTATCACCTACAATTTCAATGCCAACAGCTGTGTGACCTTTGATCAAGCACAAGTAAAGGCTGCATACCATGTTTTTGCGAAATTTAAAAGGCACCTATCTAAATATAAAAAACGAAAACAAAAACATCAAAAAATTAATTTCGCGATTTCTCGCGAACTAAAGAAAATAGGATTTTGATGTTACTGTTTTGTGACCTTTAACTAATTGTAAGTACAATTAAAACTGTGTACTCAGCTTTTGAAAATATTTAAAAAACTTCAATGTCAACATTTTAAAAAATACAAAGAAACTAATTTCGCTGTTAACAGTTTTGTGACATTTGAGGAGGTTAGAACACAAGGGGTTCAAGTGCCTTATATTTAATAATGAGAAAAAGGAGGTTATATCTAGAATTTTATTTTTTATATAATAGAGATCCTGAGATATATTTTAATCTAACAAGTTAAAAAATTACATCTTTTGCAAATGCAAGGACCCAAAAATTGCCTTTGAAGTAAGTAAGTCGCACTTATACCCCCCCCCCCCTTGTGCTCTACCTTTTTTAAATTTTTTAAATTTATAAAAAAAAAAATAGTTATACGTAAAAGGAAAATTACATTTTATAACGAAAATCTTTAATAGTTCTTTGTTTCATTTATTAGTCATCATAATCAGATTCCATGACATCATTGGTCTCATCTTCATCCTCATTAGGGCGTCCCGCCAAATCTAAACTTTCGAATTTCGTGCCATAATATCTGCCGAACGATGGTCACGGAGTAGCTAATTGTGGGAAAATTTATGAAAAATTTTTGCAAGGTCATCTTTACTTTAGTCGGCAACCAGCGGTCAAAGTTAAAAAAAAATAAATTTTTGTACCAAAATTCATATCCGAATTATTCAACCAAATCTGGCTCAAAACTAAAGAACTTTTGGGTACTTTAATAGATAAATATTTAAAAAATTCCAAAATAGCGATTTTGGTCCACAGATGCTTATTTGCAAACATAAAAAATATTTTTTAACCAAATTTTGTGTTAAAAGTCGAAAAATGTTGTGTAGTTTACGTGAAAAATAAATAAAATAAAAAACACGATTTTGGTCCAAAAAAGCTGATTAGCATCTGTGGACCAAAATCTTTGATCAGCATATTTGAACTAAAATCGTTTTTTTTTATTTTTTTTTTAATATCTTAGAGACCACATGCTTTACATTTTCAAAGTTTTGGGACTAATTTAGATAAAAAAATAAATTTTATGTTCAAAAATCAGCATCTGTGGACCAACATTTTTTTGCATTTTTTTTTATACTTTTTCTATAAAGTACGCAACAATTCCTAATTTTTGAGTCGGATTTGGTGAAAAAAGTTGGACATGAATTTTGATCGAAAAATGCCATTTTTTCAAACTTTGACCGCTGGTTACCGACCTAAAATGTTCTTGCTAAATTTTATTACTATTAATACACGAACTTCTCGGAATTCAACCATTTTGTGTAGGGGAAAAATTAAATTTTAATAATTGTTTGGAGCACAAGGTGTTTAAGTGCTCATATACCCCTTGTGCTCCAAGCAAAACGGCATTTTAGTAACAAGAGCTAAAAATTATCATCATATCTCGCTAACGGATACGAATTTCACATTGACCTCTTGTGCTCTGAACTTCTGTGAACTTCACCTACTAATTCCATATGTTAACTCAATTTTTTTAAAAAAGTCACTTGAACCCCTTGTGCTTTGAGCCCCTCATTTAATCTTTTAGAAATAGAACTGCGCTTACACTTTTCGTCGACACTAAAGTTCAACCTAAACATCGCTGAGGCTCACCGCGTGGTCAAAACCGACCATTCTGACAAAAACCGATTTGATCGGATTGAAAACACTAATTACAATCTACACCATTTCCAATTGTATTTTCAAAATTTCCTAAAGTATTTTAAAATGGTCCAAATGTATTTTAAAATTGTCCAAATGTATTTAGAATTGTCTAAATATATTTAAAAAATTGTCCAAATAAATTTTAAAATTGTCCAAATGTATTTTAAAGTTGTTCAAATACATCTTAAAATTGTCCAAACTTATTTTACAATTGTCCAAATTTTAAAATTGTCCAAATGTAGTTTAAAATTATCTAAATGTATTTTAAAATTGTCTAAATGTATTTTAAAATTGTCCAAATATGTTTTAAAATTGTTCAAATGTAGTTAAAATTTTCCGAATGTATTTTAAAAATTTCAAAATATATTTCAAAATTGTTTAATTATATTTTAAAAGTTTCCAAATGTATTTTAAAATATTCTACATAGAATTATACATAGAATATTTTCAAATTATAATGAATCTTTTTCGAATTGTAATTGATCTTTTTCAAACAACAATTGATCTTTTGCGAATTATAATTGATCTTTCTCGAATTAAAAGTAGAATTATGGAATTACAAGTGGAGTCTGCGAATTACAAGTAGAATCTTTGAATTTCAATTAATCTTTTCCGAATTACACCTGTAAATAGTGTAGATTCTGGACCATAGTAGAAACGTTTATGTATGTGTGAACTCCTATAAGTAAGTGTGTTCATAGCATTATGTGTTGATATGGTTTTTTTGAAAGCGTTTTATACTGCTATTTTTTTTTGTATTATTTCGTTAGTCGGTTTATTTTCTTTTGTTGGTTTTTTAGGTCATATTAAAAAAAAAATAACTGAAAATAAATGCTCTTGTATTACACTCAAAATCTTTTATTTTAGCCATTTTATCACTTTTTTTTTGTTTCTGTTGTCGTTGGATAAATGTTTTTTCATTAGCTGGGTTGGTCGGTTGGTTGGTGATTGTGCATGGTTTCCTTTTTAAACCATTTAGTTTTTTGTAGTTTTCATTTTTAATTTTTTTTTTCTTTCTGTTGTCTGAAAACATTTTAATACTTTGTGGTTAAGATTGTTGTAAGCATTATTTCGTTGGGCAAAAAGATTTACTTAACTAGATAGATTGTTATTTTTTTGAAAAATAAAAAAATTAAAAAAAAATTTATAATTGGGTAAAAAAAACGAAAACTTGCAAAATAAAAGTGAGAAGTACGTTGTATCCCTACACAGTGCACAGTGGTTTAAAAACGATTTTTTTTTAAGAAATAATTCAGCCATTCAGTAAGTACTGGACTGATTGCAGTAAAATATATACCGGTTATAGCCAACGTCATTTTGAGCTTAAGTTTGAGCGGTGGGAACCACATATCCAATAAGGGCACCTCCAGGGGCCCTTATTGGACATTTTATAAACGCCTAAAAAAAATATGCTTGAAGTAGTGTTTTTTTTTAGTTTCTGATTTTTAGCCATTTGATTGGGATAATTTCAATTTTTTCCGATCCTGAGCCTGGGAGCCCCTTAGGAAGTGGGAACAGGGGTACACTCAAAAAAAAAGTGAACTAAAATCTGGGAAAATTAACTCAATTTTGAGAAAAAGAGGGAATGATTTGGCTCCAAAGATTTTTTTTCTTGGTTTTAGTTCATAATTTTCCCAAAAATAAGGAAAACAAAGTTATTTAATTTTAAGCCAATTTTAACTAGAAAATGGGAAAAATTATACTTCACATTTTAGAAATAGATTGGGTCTAGACCCTGGACCCATGGGTTCGGACCCCATTTAACTCGAGACCCCGTTGGGTTCTTTAAGGGTCCCCATAGATTTTGAACCAAAACTTGTGTCCGTTTTGCTCTAACTTGCTTAGTTTTTGAGATACGGTAAAAAGGTGCCTGATAGGGTCTTGAGAATCTTAAAAACCGGATAACTCAAAAACTATTAATCGGAGGGCTTTTGGGTATTTTGCGGAAGTGTTCTACGAGTCAAGAGCTACAAAAATGCCGTTGGACCTTTTCTCGTGTTGGCAGTATAAAATCTCGGGAATTTCAAATTTAGATCTTAATTTAGGGTCTTGAGACCCCGACAGATATGCAGAGCTAGGCTATTCCATATTTTTCTTTGCTGTCTTTCTTTTGAAAATTTGGTCCGTTTTGCTCTATCTCGCTTAGTTTTCGAGATATCGCCATTTTGAATTTTTAACTAAATTCTAAGAAGTTATTTACTAAATTCTTAGAAGTTATTAACTAAATTCTAAGAAATACACTTCCTCAATTCAAAGAAGAGAAAAACGATGATGTTTTTTTTAGTAAATTTTAACTAAACTTGAACTAAATTGTTTTTTAAGAAATATGTCTTAAAAATAAAGATACGTTTCTTAGATTTGTGGAAAATTTCTTTGAAAGTAAGAATTTTTTTCCTTATATTTAAAAATTCCATTTAAAGAAAACTATGAACTAATTATAAGTAAGTGAACTAAAATTTTTTCCTCATAGCTAAGAAAATTTCTCATTTTTAAGTTAAATTTAACTAAATTTTAGGAAAATTCATGATAAATTTTCAAAGACATTTTTTCCTTAAATTTAGTTATGTCTTTTTTCAGTGTAGGTTTGCTCTGAAAAAATGTTGGGAAAAAGTAATGGGGGTCGGTGGGTAATACATTTTGTCTCTCTAGGGCGTTCTATGAGCGCTAGGAGCTGATGTCCTAAAAAAAAGTTTTAAAATAAACAAGTAGAAAAGTTAAATTCGACTTTGCCGAATCTATGAATACCCTCCACAATGCCCTTTTTAAGTGATTTTCTAATGTGAAAAAATAACATTTTTGATTAGAAATATTTTATTTTGTGTAAAAAAGCTTTTTTTTTTTACCTATTTTTGAAAAAAAAAAAACAATTTACTATTTTTTTTTTTTTAGTGTAAAATTTTTTTTGAGTGTAAAATTTTTTTCGAGTGTACCTTTTTTTTGTTTTAGTATACAAATATTTTTGAGTGACAAAAATACGTTGTGAAATATTTTTGTGACTTACCAATGTTTTTAATACTGGTTTAACGGATTTTCAACCAGGCTTGCCAGATCGAAAATGGCAAAAAGCTTGGCATTTAGACAAAAAAGCTTGATTTTTCTTGACATTTGAAATTTAGGTATTTAAAAAAACAAGTGAGAGTGTTACATTCGGCTGTGCCGAATCTTTTATGCCCTCAAAATGTAAAAAACATTTGCGATTTTGAACTTCTTCTGAGATAAAAATGTTGCATTTGCTTAGCAAAAGTACAAAAACCCCTGCAAAAAATGCAGTTTTTCTTAGGTTGGTTTAGTTCTCCAAGGGGGAACTTTTTTCCCCTTGGTCCGATTTTGCCTATTTCCGAACTTAACCTGCCTAGGAATATAAGACATATTCGTGCCAAACTAGCTCTAGCTATTATATTTTGGACTGTATCGTGTCCTCTACAGACGGACACACGGACAGACGGACGGACGGACGGACATCGCTAGAATGTCTTAGAATCGATCACTGATCAATAAAATATATACTTTATGGGGTCATAGACCAACATTTCGATACGTTACACACGGAATGACAAAGTGAGTATACCCCCATACTGTGGTTGGAAGGTATAAAAAAAGTTCTTTTTTAAACCAATTTGATTTAAATTAAAAATACTAAAGCGGGCTTCGAAAACTTAACAAAAAAGTGTCGGAACGTGGACAAATTTTGGTTTTTAAAGCATTTTTGATCTGTGCAACAAAAAATTTGGGGAATCAAAAAGGCAATTTTCAAAAAAAAAAAAATCTTAAACTTTACTAAAAAAAAAGTTACAAAACAAATTTTAAAATAATTAAAAAAAATCGACTTGAAAAAAAAAATCGGTGTTCTTCGAAGAATTAACAAAAAATGTTGTTAATTTCAGCAAATTTTAAATGTGTGTTACCAAAGTTTTCTAAATTTTTAGTAAGACTAAATTTTTTTGTTGATTTCAGTTAACAAATTTTTTAGTAATCATAATAAAATAAATTAATCAGTTAATTTTAAGCCTTTTTTTAAGCCGCTTTTCAAAAACATACTTTTTACAGAATGTTTATAAAGAATCAGAATTCTCGCTTATTATACTGTAGGTAAGTGAAATTGACTCACTAAAACGCCGAGACACGTGAACTTAATTTTGGCTTGTGGGACACAGTGGCATTCGCCGTTTTGACAGATCAAGAGATATTTAATTTTTAAGTTTGTAATTTTCAAGCGATTTTTTGTTGTTTTTTAAGCAAATTGAAGAAAAATAAATTATTTTACTCGCTTAAAGTGATCGGCCATCATTGTTAGAATAAAGTTTCAACTAATTAATACTAAATAATGTAATTTTAAAATATTTTTTTCAAGAATTTTCCTTGAAAATCGCAAACTTTAAAACAAAATATCTCTTCATTTTGCCCTTAAGTTTACGTGTTACAGAGTTATTTGTGAAATAAAAGTGACATTGGAACACTTAGTAGTAAAAAAATAAGTATTTTTAAAAACAATCTTTGATTTTAATTCATTTACATTTAAAGATTTGAAAATAAATTCTTCTTGATTTTTCTTGACAATTTAGTGGAAAATTGTGTTAAATTGGATTTTAGCTTGACAAATGACATTTTAGCTTGATTCTTGACATGTACTGAAAAAGCTTGACAATCAAGCCAAATCAAGCCCGTCTGGCAACCCTATTTTCAACACATAAATTTAAGGTGAAGCTAATCTGAAATTCACGGTTTTGCTAATAACTTTTGAACCACTGGACCGATTTGGCTAACTAGGCTAACAAATATATATACCCAGCTTCAGAATTGCCTTTCGAAAGTTATAGTGTTTTTTACCTCGTAAATTCACGAAAAACCCTTGCCGAAATTCAGTCTATTGCTCATAACTGTTGAACCAGTGGACCGATTTCACTGGATTGCAATACCAACCTGACCAGGTAAATGACCAAAATATGTGCCAAACTTCAGGAGCCTCCATAAAGTCGTTCAAAAGTTAGCGTGTTTTCAACAGACAGACGGAAAGACAGACCGACAGACGGACGGACATCCCTAGATCGTCTTAAAATCGATCGAGGATCATGAATATATGTACTTTATGGGGTCCTAGACCAATATTTGGAGGTGTTACAAACGGAATGACAATCTTATATATACCCTCTATCACTAGAGTGAAGGGTATAAAAAATTTATGTGGGACCACATTAAGGGTGGAAGATTGTCGGTAAGTATGTTCCGAAAAAGTATTGGTATTGAAAAAATATTGGGGGTCGGTCATACATTTGTCTCCTCTAGGGGCAACACTGGAACAGTTAGAGCGGTGCAAAATCCAATTTTATCGACTGGAAATTCGGTATACATGTTCGTTTTGACTTGAAAAACAACATTATGAAAAATATAGGAGGCCAGTTAACGATCACGACCACTTTTTAAAAAATTTTAAATTTTGGTTGTAATTTCTTTAAACAAGGTATATATGAGGCATTCCACACCAAGT
The DNA here is from genome assembly GCA_963921195.1 of Pegoplata infirma. NCBI lineage: Eukaryota > Metazoa > Arthropoda > Insecta > Diptera > Anthomyiidae > Pegoplata > Pegoplata infirma. The sequence continues at coordinate 172,246,701 of OY992538.1, read as the reverse complement.
GTCCCGCTACAGAAAAACATGTGTCCCGTAAATTTCTGAATAGGTTGTTTGGATAGCCCTATATGTAACTAAGAAAATTGCGTTTTTGGTTTTTCAAATTTTCGAAAACTGGGCTTAGGAGGCGTGGTCAAATATTGGAAAAATGGTAAAATTTGTGGCGAGTTGCCTTGATTAAATATTTATCACATTAAAACGGAATGCACCACAATGTCAAAAATTTACGTTCTTATATAGTTTTGTATGGGCTATCGATTAAATTTTTTTTTTTTTTTGAAAATTTTCAGAACCCGTTCTGAAATTTTCCATTTTTTAAAAAAGTCAATTTATCAAAAATCCGGCCACTTTTTTTTTCCTTTTTTATTTATTTTTTTAAAAGTTTAGATGTTTGTCCATCCACACAAAAAAAATCAGAAACACGTTCATCTTTTTTTTCGAGAAAATCGCATTTGAACTATAAATTTCATAACAATATCGCTTCACTGTAGTCGGCGTCGCAGACGGTCGCAAAAGTTAGCCGTTGAAATAAGTACTATGGATATTGGTCAATATGTCTAAAAAAGTCTGGCGACCAATAGGGACCAAACACAAAAGTTCTATTCCATCAAATAAAATAAATGTATAATTTTTTTTTCAAAAATTTTTATTATGTGAAAATTTTTATAAAAAATAGAAAAAAAAAAAGAAAAAAAAGAAAAGACTTAAAGCCTTTAAATATCCTTTAAAATTAGCAAAAAAGGGTGAATAAATTTTTTTTTTTTTTTAAAGTTACAACAGTTTAAAATCGGCTTTATTAATGCGAAAAAATGAACACTACTTAAAGGATTTTACAAGATGCAACTTTATGCACCCACATCTTAATAACGAACAGAATTATCGTTCTTATGTGAGTATTTTCGTGCTATTAGGAATGTTTTATAATACATACTAACAAATCATAAAAATCGGGTAACTTTTTTTTTTTTTATTTTTGTCGTCCTAGATTGGTCAAATGTGGCACTGTGCTGTGTGAGCAAATTTTTAAGATTGACATTTTTGTATGGGAGCTTACTTACGGACTGAAGAAAGGGGGTTGGTGTGTTCGTGAAAAATGTTTGTAGGAAAATATTAATAATACATTGCATCCCTCTAGGAGTGATTCCGAGGCGATGTGGGACAAATGGTGGTAAAAGGTGGTAGAGGGATGCAATGTAGGGTTGGCCTCCATTATTTTTTACACCCAAACAATTTTTCTGAACAATTTCATGAAATTTGCTTCCCCGCTCTAACTGTCGCAAGAAGTCTCCAAGACGAGTCAAATGTATGACCGACCCACAATATTTTTTTAACTCCAACATTTTTTCAAAACATATCTAGCCACTGGCTTTAACCTTAAGGCGGTCTAAATTCCATTTTTATTTTTTATAGACTTGTTTTATTAAATCAGCTCTAACCGCTCCAATGGTGCCTTCTAGAGGCAAAAAATCCCAGACTGAACTCTTATATCTTTTGCTCCCCAAAATTTTTCTAGAACAAACCTACGCCTTATCTCCACTCCCTAAGAAGCAATCTTACAAAAGTTCCATTTTTAAAAAAAATCAAATTTTCCAATGTAAAATTCCCTAATAAAGTTAAATTAATTTCGCACGATTTTTACATTCCTTTAAAATGCACTATATGTATATTAAACAAACTGCCCTTTTATTCATAAATTAAAAAAATTAAAACTAAACAAAACTGACTTTTGGCGATTTTTTGAAAATTTTCAAGATTATTGGCGATATTAGACATTTATATTTCACAGGCTAATAAATCAAACAAAAATTATGTAAAAAAAATAAAAATTATTTTTGTTATTGACAAAAATAGAACAAAATTGAATTTTGGCGATTTCTGCACTCAAAATAAATTCTCTGTCCAATCACCAGAAAAATCTGCTGAAAATACACCCATTTTGAGCCATATGAGAAATCTGTTGATTTTAGCAGAAACGGTTTGCTAAATATCTGTCATAAGTGGTGAATAAATATAACAAGAAAAAAAAAAACATACGCCGCCAGTCAGCATCGAACTCCCCACCTTCCGATTTGAAAGTACACTTCTTAACCACTACGCTACGGAAGCTTATACTTTTATCTGGCGTTTTAGTTATTAAACATGTGTGTTGTTCGACAGCAGAGAAATCTAATTTTAGCAGAAATATCTGCTGATTTTAGCAGAAAAATCTACTGATTTTAGCAGAACAATCTGCTAATTTGAGCAGAATAATCTGCTGATTTCAGCAGAACAATCTGCTGATTTCAGCAGAGCAATCTGCTGATTTCAGCAGAACAATCTGTTCTGTTTTTTTTTATATAAAAAAATTTCTTGAAAAAATAATGCAATTTAGCAAACAAAATCAGTATAAACATAGTAAAATATCTGTTATTTTCTTAAACTGAATGACAGAGATTTTAGTAAAAATATCCTTCTCAGCAGAACAATCTGCTAAAAGATTGCTAATTCAAATTGAAAGTCGTTTTACTGATTTGCTGATTTGAGCAGAATAATCTGCTGATTTCAGCAGAACAATCTGCTGATTTCAGCAGAACAATCTGTTCTGCTTTTTTTATATAAAAAAATTTCTTGAAAAAATAATGAAATTCAGCAAACAAAATCAGTATAAACATAGTAAAATATTTGTTATTTTCTTAAACTGAATGACAGAGATTTTAGTAAAAATATCCTTCTCAGCAGAACAATCTGCTAAAAGATTGCTAATTCAAATTGAAAGTCGTTTTACAGATTTTTTTGACAGAGTTTTTCTTTTGAGTGTGGCGATTTTTTACATGAGATTTGGCGATGAACGTAAAAAAAATCTGACAACCCTGCTTACTAATAGAAAAGTGATAGCATACAGAAATTTGAAGATTTGATGCATTAAATCCCCCAATTCCCAATTTCCTTTCTCAAAATTTCCAAAAAATATGATTTTTTTGGAGTTTTTGCTGCCACGCCCACAATAAAGGCGGTGTTGAAAATTTCTTCATGGTGTAAGCTACTTTTGTGATATAGCATCCACACCTGTCTTTATAGGCTCATCAGCGCGTGCGTTTTTTTTAGCACAGTAGGCTAAAATCGATTTTCAGGCCAATAATGGGCCAATTTTGGATGGGGCTGGCGGGCGCAATATTTATACCGCAACCTTCACTTTTATTTTAAACTCATCTACGTGATGTGACCTTTCAAACTATTAAAAATAATCAACACGTGTGTTTTAATTTTTATTAAATAATAAAAATTAGTTATATATTTGACCTTTTAATTGTGCAATGAAAAATAGTTTTTTCTGATTCGAGGCCTTTTTATGTTCCCCAATTTGAATTAACATAACAAGTACTTATGTTAACTCCACCTTCTTTATTAGGATATTCTGCCATTAAATACTCATAGAGTTGCTTGCTTAAAAAAAAATTGTCAATTTTCAGGAATGAATTGAAGATTGTTTCGCGGTTTTTCGAATCCCCCTTCATCAGAATTCTTTAGAAAATTGTGTAATAATGTTAGCGTGCAAATAAAACGTGATTTTTTTCAGATTTTTTCATTAAGAATATCGAAAAAATGGCGGAGAATACCTAAAGGATATTTAAAAAAAAAAAAACAATGAAAAAAATATTTGATTTTTTATGTATTTTTTATTATATTTTAATTAAGAAAAATTATAATTAAAATACAAAAGAAAAAAATCTAAAATTTTTTGTTTTTTCTTTTTTTTTTTGAAAATATAAATTTTTGGTTTTCGCCGCAAGTCAACGTTGTTTAGCAACAAATAAAAAATTTTAAGCGACTACGTTATCAAGACCAACTAAAACCCAATTACGCAAGTTTATCAAAACTAAAAAAAAATTTTTAAAAAATTTTTAGAGTAAGAGCCCAACCAGCCTAAATTTTTTTTCATGGTTTTCATTTTGGAACTGAAATACTTGAAAGACCAAAATTAAACTTTTTGTCAATAATAAGCTAATCAACCCAGCAAAAAAAGAGCTTACCATTCACTACAAAATTCACCACAACTTATGAACCAGATGTACTTCTTCAACTGAAACATTGATGAATTTAATATGGGCGTGACACACAAAGTATGTTCGTTTTATCGCCACTTTTCAGTGGCGAAAGATTGATACTTAAGTATAACATATATCACTAGTGTTTTCATCACAACTTCTGAAGTAGTGATCAGGATGTTAATATAACTTGACCTTTTGGAAGCACTTTTTTCATCACTTCTTTAGAAGTACATAATTCTTGGCATTTTTGGTGTGATTATGTCATTTTTATTTGGTGATTTAGAACTTCTAAATTAGATGTTCTTTTTTCACTTATTTTTGTAAGATTGATTGAAAGAGTATTTTTTTGTAATATTTGCACTAAAAACACAGCAAAAACCTTCCAGTGAAATTTCTAACTGGTCCTTATAGATTTTGGTCTCCTGCTTCCAAATCTACCGTCCAAATTTTTCTAGCACGTACGTTTTTGAGATATTCGCTGTTAAAAAGTAAAAAAAGCATTTTTAGGGGTCACTGTTACGTATTCTTACGTTGCTTCCACGAAATAGGACTTGATTTCATATAAAATGGAACTCCTGATTCCAAAACTGCAATCCACAATTTTCAAGCATGTTCTGTTTTTGAGATATTCGCGTTTGAAAATTTTAGAAAGAATATAAGTGCGTAACAGTAGAGTTTGAGTTTTTCAAACGCCAATATTTCAAAAACAGTACGCCAAAGGAAAAATTGGATGCCAGATTTAGAATAAAAATGCCTTTTTTACTAAATCGAGTTCTATTGTGTTTGAGCAACTTATGTATACGTTACAGAGGAGACCCAAATATTTCAATATTAAAACGCGAATATCTTAAAAACCTTACGTGAGAAAAATTAATTTCATTGATAATCTAACGTATATACTTCGAATTAAAAAAGGAGTAATTATAGAGATCACAAAACTATAAAAATTCACGGCGAATTGATTCACAAGTTTGTTTTGACCACAAGCCTACACCTCAATTTTCTAAAAAGCTTAAACAATCTTTAATAATGTGATGCAGCTACATCCGCTTTAGTTCGTAAATGTATTTATTTAATTTAGGACCAACTTTTTTTGATATAAGATATGAAATTTGAAAAATTTATTAATAATCGATTTTCGTCTTTTCGATTTTTAAGCTCTAAATAAAGAGAAATGAAATGCAATTACCAAATTTTGTCACCATTTTTGCAAAACCTAAATCTATTTGAAGCTGGACGTAGAAAAAATTGCATACTTCGTGTATCACCCTCATTCTAATTGTTTCAGTTGAAAAAGAAGTTCATATGTTGTGGTGATTTGATTCCTAAGAACATATGGAAAAGGTACTTCAAAATCATTAAGCAAAGAACTGGTGAAAGATGTTTTTATTGTTATTTTGTAGCATTTTTGGAAGTGATTTTAAAAGTACTTCCTACGGAATATGAAGTTCAGCACCTATCGCTACTTTTTATGTAGTGAAACCACTAATTCTTTTTGAACCACTTCGTTTATTTTTTGCTGGGAATATATATATTAGGGTGGTTTTTCCCTTGTATGTAATATTTTTTTATTTGAATTTCGAGTAGCTCGCAGCGGGATTTTGTGCCATTGGATGTAACAATAATTGTGTAAAAATTTGAGGTAAATCGGAGAAAATTTACCCGAGGCGCACGGAGGTCAAAGTTTCAAGAAAAAGCCAAAATGGCCAAAATTTGAAAAAACTTAAAAAAATTTAAATTTTCTAAAAATAAACAAAAAAAATATTTTTTATTTAATTTTCACCCAATAATACTCAGAAAAAATTATCTTAACTTTTTATGACAGCATTAACACTTTGAGTTAAAACACCTCAATTCAACCGAAAAAAGTAGCATTTTTGACCTTACCCTTTTCGAATTTGATGAAACATGGAATAAAGTTGGGCCCTTTCAAAAAAATCATAGTGCCAAAATTTTGGACTTCTGATAGTTTTTCTTCCTGAGATACAGGGTCTTGAAAATTGGCAAAATCGTATATATTTGACAAAAGTGTTCTGAGATAAATAAAGATAACTCGAAAAGTTATAACAATGCAGGTCTCAGTCAGGTTGCAAATAATAGGTAATGTGACAGTCATTAAAATGACATTCCCCAAGATTTTTTTTGAAAAAGGTCAAAGAATTTTCAGGATGGAGACTTTATTGGAACTTTTAATATTAATAGAAACATAGTGACAGAAAAGAAAAAGCATTGTATTTTTCCTTAGAAAAAAACATATTTTTGTTGTCTTTGAGATTCTGGTAAAGTTCATTTTCTGAATGTTTTTGACGTGTTGAGTCCATATATGACCTTTGAACTGGCCTATCGCTATTAGTTTTCGAGATATCTGCACATAAATGTGTGAAAATAGCTAAAACGCTATTGATGTGTTTTTTTGAACATTTAGGTGCATATATCTTGAAAAGTAATAGCGATAGGCCAGTTCAAAGGTCATATTTAGACTCAGCACATCAGAAAAATGAATTTAGGTACAAGAATTTAAAAGACAAAAAAAATGTTTTTTTTTCTTACGGAAATTGCACCGCTTTTTCTTTCCTCCCACAATGTTTCTATTAATATTAAAAGTTCCAATGAAAAGTCCACCTTAAAAATTTAAACTTAAGTAGTATAGGTGGTTCTTAACAACAAATATTTTTTTCAAAATTTAAAAAATATCGTTTTTTGAGATATAGCTCTTCAAAAATTATTGTAAAAACCAATGACCTTTGACCTTTTTCAAACAAAAATCTTGGGGATTGCTATTTCAAAGGCTGTCTCATTACCTATTATTTGAAACCTGAATAAGATTTGTATTATTATTATTTTTCGAGATATCTTTATTTATGTCAGAACACTTTTGTCAAATTTGTACTGGAATGACCAGAAGCCTGAAAAATTGGCAAAATCTCTTTTTTGTTAAAGTAAACCCCAATACTTAATTTCATTAAATTTGGAGGGGGTGCGGTCAACTCGTCGTTGAATTGAGGTGTTTCAGCTTCTTTAAAACATGAAATATAAAAATTACCATGCATTTGGGGGTTACCTGAAATGAGTATTTTTGATTTTTTGAAAATTTTATTAAACAAAAAAATTAAATCTTGCTATTCTATAGCAATAGATTATTAAATACATCCTAAGACTTAAATATTTAAAAAATTGGGGATATCCATCGACTCATTTTTTTTTTTTTTTTTTGGAGTCATTTGAGTTTGGCGGATTTCAAGGAAAATTTTTTTTGTGTATGAATTTTTACTTTAAACTGAATTTTGGTTAAAATTTTCAAATTTTGTTCTGTTAACTGATTCATTTGATAAAAATAACTAACAAGGGAAGTATCTCAACCCTTATGAACCGATTTGCCTGAAACTTAAAATATATATTAAAGAGACGATTTTAAGGTTGGGGTGTCTCGGCTTATCGGCCATATCGGTGTTTAAAAATTTCGTTGTTCCCTTATGAAACCATGTGGACCTTCGGGAAAATTTTGATAACTTCCGAACTAATAGGAATATCATCTAGGGCAAAAATACGGGTCGACTTAAATTTAATAAAGATTATTTATTATCCATATGGATATCGTAGGTCTATATCTTCATATAAGTACCCCCCAAAATTTACACATTTTCCTGAAAAAAATATTTAAAGAAGCCGAATTTTTACAAGGTTATGCCACCATTGGATAGGCATTAAAAAAACCTTTCTTCTCATATGAAAACATCATATAGTTTCTTAAAAATAAATGGCTGAAAAATCCAAAAAACGATTTTTTCGCAATTTTTTGACCCATGTTTTGAACCCCTAAATCCCCGATATGGCCGATAAGCCGAGACACCCCAACCTTAAAATTGTCTCGTTGATATATATTTTAAGTTTCAGGCAAATCGGTTCATAAGGGTTGAGATACTTCCCTTGTAAGTTACGGTATATTATTTTTTTAACATCATTAACCCATTTTGGCAGGGGGTCAAATATGCCCCAGGAAGAAATGTACTGTTTTGTCTCAATTTTGCGTAATTCATCTCTTCAATAATATTTTTGTTGTTTTATTTTATAATAATAATTTCGAAATAACATGTTAACATAACCCTTTGTTAACCTGATATGGCCAGGGGCAAGAAAATGCACACATTGTTTTAGAAAAAAAAAATAATATTTTTTAAATATTTTTTTCACCTCGTTTGCAAGAGGGCAGCTTAAAATAGAGCCAAAAATACTGTTATAAGGGGGAGGTAGAGGGTTAATATATTCTACAAAAATATTTAAAGAAAAGTTTTTACATCTGAGGATGTAGGAAAATTTAACCATCTCTAAAAAAAATTCCGATGTGGTCTTTCAAAACGCTGACACACGTGTATTTTTTTTGGTCTCCTCTACCAGAATCAATCGTCAGAAACCCGTAATTTTGGAAAAAAAACTTTGAAATTGTTGTACAGTGTAATCGATATTGAATTTAGTTTTAAAATTTTTTATGATAACATGAATTTCTGTATTTTCGATTTTGTTTAGCTGCGCTAGTTTGCGTTTCAAATGAAAAAAAAATATTTTTTTTTCTAAAAAAAATGCACACCTTCTACATTTTTTTTGCCCCTGGCCATGTTATTTCGAAATTATAATTATAAAATAAAACAACAAAAATATTATTTAAGAGATGAATTACGCAAAATTAAAACAAAACAGTACATTTTCTGCTTGGGTCATACTTGACCCCCTGCCAAAATGGGTTAATGATGTTCAAAAAAATAATATAACGTTACTTAGTTATTTTTTTCAAATGAATCAGTTAAGGTATTATGATGTACACTTTTTTTCCTCAATTTTTTGTCTTTTCTTGCAAGAGCTGTGTGAGCAAAACAGATATATATGAGTAAAAGAATAAAAACTACATGGAATTTTCGAAGTTGACGTTTTTTATTTCCATTTTATTAATTACACAATGGGCCAAATATCATTATTTGTAAAATAAATTAAACAAATTTAAAAATTCTATGAAAAAATTTAATTTATTTATGAAAGACACAAGAAACCTTCAAAGCATTAATTAAAGCATATTTTTAATAATAAACCGTACAAACCGCGCTGTATACATATTAAAAAATTAAGTATAAAAATTTTGTTCCAAAAATTTACGAAATTGTCCCATTGTTCAAACAAAAAAATAACACATTAACAAAAATGCAAATTTTTGCCAAATTTATGCAATAAAACACAATAAAATTATGATATTTAAATAGATTTATTATGCTATTAATTTATTCTCCAATTTTTTGCACATTTTTATTAAAAATAAACACAATTTTCGATATATTTTGTAATTTTCAAATATTTTTCTTCTGTTTGTTTTGGTTTTTATTTTAATTTTGTTTATTTGTTTTGGAAAAAGAAAAAACTGCCAGTTGAAAAATAATAAAAAGACAAAAATTTTTGTCTTTTTTAAAGTTTTGCTGCTCTTTCTCTGCTTTCAGAAACTTGGAACTTTGACTTGAAATAACTTTTTTGTTTTTATAGTGTTTGTTTTTTACTCATTAGAAAACCTATTGGAGTATAGTCGCACTTTTTATTCTTTTCTTTATCAAGACAAAAAATTGACGAAAACAAGTGTACATCATACCACCTTTTACATGACAAAATTTGTAAATTTTGACCAAAATTCAGTTTAAAGTAAAAATTCATACACCAAAAAAAAAAAATCCTTGAAATCCGCAAAACTCAAATGACTCAAAAAAAAAAAAAAAAATTAAGTCGATGGATATCCCCAATTTTTAAAATATTTAAGAATTAGAATGAATTTAATAATCAATTGCTATAGAATAGCAAGATTTAATTTTTTTGTTTAACAAAATTTTTTAAAAAATCCAAAATACTCATTTCAGGTACCCCCCCAAATGCATGGTAATATTTGTATTTCATGTTTGAAAGTGTTAGTGCTGTCATAAAAAGTTAAGATAATTTTTTCTAAGCATGATTAGGTTAAAGTTAAATAAAAAATATTTTTTTTTGTTTATTTTTGCAAAATTTACATTTTTTTAAGTTTTTTCAAATTTTGGCCATTTTATCTTTTTCTCGAAACTTTGACCTCCGTGCGCCTCGGGTTAATTTTATCCGATTTAGCTCAAATTTTTATACAATTAATGTAACACCAAATGGCACAAAACTCCTCGAAATTCCAAAAAAAATAAAAAAACTACCCTAATATATATGTTCCTCATTGGAGCATCCGGGTGGCCCGTACAAAAATCCAACTTTTGTTTTTATGAACCACCCTAATACTGGGTCTAAGGTTTCCACAGAAGTTTTTCCAAGAATCACATTTGGTGAGTCGGCTTTAAAACGTAACTTCTCTTAATTTTAATTATGTTTAGTGTTCTTTTGTAAACTTAATTTCAGTTCAATTCTTTTCTTAAGTGTATAACATAATGAACAAATTTTTTTTTGCTGACCTCAAAGGATTTTAAGCTTTATCTACTTACTAAAATATAGAGATATCCATCTGTCTATCTACGTAGTACATATATCTCTCACTTCCTTTTTTAAAGCTTATTTAAACATCATTATAAAGTCAAAATATTCTTTGGTGTGGCATAAACTTAAATATTTATTTAAGCAAATGTGCAGCTGACCTCAATGGTTTCTTTGAAAATTATTTCTTAAGTTCGTCCAAACGCTTCAAAATTAATTTTTTTTTTTAACACATTATTAGCATTGTAGTAGAATATTAAATTTAACAAGCATCATTTCTTTGTGATTTCCATTTTAATTTTATTCTTTTTAGTCGTCAGTTCTTTTTTTCGTTTTTCTTAATCCTTTAGCTAAATATAAGAATATAAAGTTGGTTGAACCCACAAAATATTGTGGCTAAAATAACACAACTTTATAAAAAAAAAGAATCTGTCTTCTTAAGAATATTGCCAAAACGTCAAATATTGCAAAAAGAGATTTCAATACAATGAAAATGACTAAAAAAAAAAATATAGATTCTTTCAAAATTTATGTCAGCATTTTTTTGGGACACTTTGAAATATATGGGTGATATTAAAAAATGTCAGAGTTTTTGACTTAAAATTTAAATTTTTATTTTCTTTTCCATTTCTCCCTTTCAAAAGTTACTCAGTTGAAAACAGGATAATTGCCATGTTTCACACTTCCTCATAAAAGGATCGAATCATTTTTAAAACCAGACCACATAGTTTGATGCGTTAAGCACACACTGACAAAGTGAGTTTACCCCCTTACTGTTGTTGGAGAGCAAATAATTGTGCTTCAGTTTAGGATTTTTGCTTTTTTCTTAAAAAAATTTTGCAAAAAAAAATGGAAAACGACATTAAATTCCATATTAAATTATGCAAAGAGATAAAATTTTTCCCAACTTAAAAATTTACGAGAATTGTCTAAAAAAAATTCTGATCCGCTCCTGCCTACCAGTACACTCAAAATAATACATTAGTAGATTTACTAATTTTTTTGCTAATGCTGGTTAGCTAACTTTTAGCAAATTTTTAGTTGAGATTAGCATGTTAGCAAAAATATCTTGTAAACTTCATTTAGCACATTAGCAATTTTAAACAAAATTTGAACTAATTTTTTTTGCTAAATTTAAAATTGAGTTGACCAAATTTTTACTAGCTTTTTTGCTAATATTATTAAAAATAAATGGTAAATTTTTTTTTATTTTCAGAAAACTTAAAATGGCGCTATCTCGGAAACTAAGCCAGATAGAGCAAAATGGAGGCCATTTTTGGTTCTCGCCGGTCTTCTTCACATGTGTGGACGCTAATGGGTCCTAAGTTTTGATCCAAAAAAATTTGCATTCCTGAAAATTTTAAAATGCTCATATCTCGGTAAATATTGCCGATACAACAAAAAGTCCAAAAACATTTTTGTAGCTCTCAACACGTAGCACAAGACCGCACGTAGAACAAGACCACAAAAGCTCTCCGAGTAATATTTTTGAAGTTATAGAATTTTGTAGTTCTCAAAACCCCAGTGGTCCCCTAAAATCACGTATCTCAAAAACTAAGCAAGGTAGAGAGAAACGGACACAAATTTTGGATCAAAAACTATGACGAATTTTAAGGAACCTTAACTAGGTCTAGGCCCATCGGGGTCTGGACCTATCGGGTCCGAACCCAATGGTGTTCTCAAATGTGTATGAACTAAGTTGAAAAAAAAAAAAAAAAATTCCTACTGATGATGACACTAACTGGGGTGTTTGAAACCGGTATGGGAAATACAAGAAATGTCTACAATTTTAAGAAATTCAATTTTTCTTCTGCATTTTTTCAACTTGAACACTGATAACAAATATAATTAGAGCCCGTGCTCGATCTGTACTTACAGAAAAAATCAAATAAAATTACTGACAAAATATGTCGCCATTAGGTACGTCTCCGAAACTGAAAATGCAAATTCCTTCATTTGTGTCTGCAATTCCATGTTGGTAACCCTTGCGAAATAATGTAAGAGACAAAAAAGTTGAAAGAAAGCATGAAGTGAGGTTGAGATTGCTAGAAATAGAATTATAGTGTTGGAAACTGTCAAAATTTATTCTGTAGAAACTATAAATATTCACATATATAAAAAACAGTTTTCATTAACAAGACAAACCGACATTTAAAATCCTACTGATGATGACACTAACTGGGGTGTTTGAAACCGGTATGGGAAATACCAGAAATATCTATAATTTTTAGAAATTCAATTTTTCTTTTGCATTTTTTCAACTTGAACCCTTATAAAAAAAATTTCAGTTTACTAATTTTTGGCAAAAAAATTGTGGGTTCAAAATCAGCAAATTTTCTTGTAGGTTTACATACATCGAATACGATTTTTGTTTATTTATTCACGCCTCGTCCAAACCAACTTTAACCTTAAACAGCGAACACTGTAATTGTCTTTTACGTAAATCTGTGGTGCCCACACTCAAAAAAAAAAGTTTGTAAAATTACAAGCAAAAGGTCTTGTAATTCTATTTTACAAATATTTTTGTCTATTTACAAAAATTCTTGTATTTTTAATAAAACAAAAACTACCGTGCGCTTTGTAATTTTACTATAATATGTTGGAAAATTTATTTAACAATTTTTTTAGGTAAATTAACAAAAAAAAAATATTTTACAAATTAAAAAAAAATTACAAGGTGTTTAGTTGTTTTACACAAGAAAATTGTAATTGTACAACAACATTTTATTTGATAGTATTTAGTCTTTCTACCAAAAAATGTTTTATTACAAAAAATTTTTTTTCCAAGATTTTTTAGTTTACAAGGTTTTCAGTATTTTGACAAAAAAAAATGTAATTAAACAAAAATTTGTATTGAAAAATAATTATGCAACAATTTTCTAAGTCCATATTTTGTTAAAAATTATTTTTTATAAATAAAAAATTTCATAAAAAAATTTTGAAAATTTTTTAAGTTCCGGATACAAACATTTTTCAATTAGTTGTAAGCTTTATCAAAAAAATTGAATATCAAGACAATTTTTTGGTAACTTGCTTTAAGTAAAATACCACAATTTTTATATGTTTTTACTATATTATTGTTCTAGTTTTTTTGTTTGTATTTTTACCATTTTTTGGTAATTTTACCATATTTTTTTGGTACTTTTTTTTTAAATCTGGCACTAAAATGTCAATCAAAAGCTGTCAATTATGAAAAATTAAGTTTTTTCTTATTTTATCAGGTACTTAAACGTCCAATCTACAATATCCAAAGTTTTTTTTTTATAATTTTTTAAAAATACTTGCTAAAATAATTAAAAATTCGAAAAAAATGTAATTTTTTTGACTAGTTTTTCTTGAAAATATAAGAAATTTCTTGTGTAGCCTCCTTCGCAATTCTCATATGTTCTACTTAAGAAAAACGAAATTCCGAAAAAAAAGTGTTATACTCTAAAAAGTTTGTTAAAAGTGCTCAAGTGAAAAAAAATCTTTTCAGGTTGTTGAAGTGCTACTCCAGTTACCGAAGAAGGAAAAATATGATGCACCAATGGAAAAAACCTTTAAATTTACAAAACCAATATGTAAATAAACCAATTTTTTTGTAAATTTACAAAACAAATATGAAAATTTAAAAAACAAAATTGTATACTTACGAAAAAAGTTGTAATTTTACAAAAATGAAATAGAAAATACAAAAACAATATTGTAAATTTACAAATTTTATGGTTAAACTACTGTTATTACGGCAAAAAAATAAGGAAAAATGGTACATATACAATAAAAATGGTAAATTTACCACTTTTTATTGTAAATATACAAGTTTTTTGCATAAAAAACAGTAGTTTAACCAAATAATTTGTTAATCTACAATCTATTTTTTTCATTTTCTATTTTTCCTTGTAAAATAACAACCTTTTTCTGTAAGTTTACAATTTTGTTTTGTAAATTTACCAAATTTTTTGCAAATTTACAAAAAAAATGTTCACCTCGAAGATGATATTTTACAAAAAAAATTGTAAATTTACATTTTTTTTTTGTTAAATCAATTTACAAATTATCCCCGTAACTTTACGGGGATTCTTGCTAGTACATATTTTACAAAACCTGCCCCGTAAAATCACGGGGATTTTATGTCATTTTACAAACTTTTTTTTTTGAGTGTAATATTTGTATTTCATGTTTGAAAGTGTTAGTGCTGTCATAAAAAGTTAAGATAATTTTTTCTAAGCATGATTAGGTTAAAGTTAAATAAAAAATATTTTTTTTTTGTTTATTTTTGCAAAATTTACATTTTTTTAAGTTTTTTAAAATTTTGGCCATTTTATCTTTTTCTCGAAACTTTGACCTCCGTGCGCCTCGGGTTAATTTTATCCGATTTAGCTCAAATTTTTACACAATTAATGTAACACCAAATGGCACAAAACTCCTCGAAATTCCAAAAAAAATAAAAAAACTACCCTAATATATATGTTCCTCATTGGAGCATCCGGGTGGCCCGTACAAAAATCCAACTTTTTTTTTTATGAACCACCTTAATACTGGGTCTAAGGTTTCCACAGAAGTTTTTCCAAGAATCACATTTGGTGAGTCGGCTTTAAAACGTAACTTCCCTTAATTTTAATTATGTTTAGTGTTCTTTTGTAAACTTAATTTCAGTTCAATTCTTTTCTTAAGTGTATAACATAATGAACAAATTTTTTTTTGCTGAACTCAAAGGATTTTAAGCTTTATCTACTTACTAAAATATAGAGATATCCATCTGTCTATCTACGTAGTACATATATCTCTCACTTCCTTTTTTAAAGCTTATTTAAACATCATTATAAAGTCAAAATATTCTTTGGTGTGGCATAAACTTAAATATTTATTTAAGCAAATGTGCAGCTGACCTCAATGGTTTCTTTGAAAATTATTTCTTAAGTTCGTCCAAACGCTTCAAAATTAAAAATTTATTTTTTTTCTTTAACACATTATTAGCATTGTAGTAGAATATTAAATTTAACAAGCATCATTTCTTTGTGATTTCCATTTTAATTTTATTCTTTTTAGTCGTCAGTTTTTTCGTTTTTCTTAATCCTTTAGCTAAATATGAGAATATAAAGTTGGTTGAACCCACAAAATATTGTGGCTAAAATAACACAACTTTATAAAAAAAAAGAATCTGTCTTCTTAAGAATATTGCCAAAACGTCAAATATTGCAAAAAGAGATTTCAATACAATGAAAATGACTAAAAAAAACATATATAGTCTTTCAAAATTTATGTCAGCATTTTTTTGGGACACTTTGAAATATATGGGTGAAATCAAAATGTATCAGCGTTTTTGACTCAAAATTGAAAATTTTATTTTCCCTTTCTCCCTTTCAAAAGTTGCTCAGCTGAAACAAGGATAATTTCCATGTTTCACACTTCCTCAAAAAAGGATCGAATCATTTTTAAAACCAGCCACATAGTTTGATGCGTAACGCACACACTGACAAAGTGAGTTTTCCCCTTTACTGTTGTTGGAGGGTAAATAATTGTGCTTCAGATTAGGATTTTTGTTTTCTTCTTAAAGGTCGATACAATTTTGCAAAAAAAAAAATGGAAATTTACGAGAATTGTCTAAAAAAAATTCTGATCCGCTCCTGCCTACCAGTACACTCAAAATAATACATTAGTAGATTTACTAATTTTTTCGCTAATGCTGGTTAGGTAACTTTTAGCAAATTTTTAGTTGAGATTAGCATGTTAGCAAAAATATCTTGTAAACTTCATTTAGCGCATTAGCAATTTTAAACAAAATTTGAACTAATTTTTTTTGCTAAATTTAAAATTGAGTTGACCAAATTTTTACTAGCATTTTTACTAATATTATTAAAAATAAATGGTAATTTTTTTTTTATTTTCAGAAAACTTAAAATGGCGCTATCTCGGAAACTAAGCCAGATAGAGCAAAATGGAGGCCATTTTTTGTTCTCGCCGGTCTTCTTCACATGTGTGGACGCTAATGGGTCCTAAGTTTGGATCCAAAAAAAATAGCATTCCTGAAAATTTTAAAATGCTCATATCTCGGTAAATATTGCCGACACAACAAAAAGTCCAGAAACATTTTTGTAGCTCTCAACACGTAGCACAAGACCGCACGTAGAACAAGACCACAAAAGCTCTCCGAGTAATATTTTTGAAGTTATAGAATTTTGTAGTTCTCAAAACCCCGGTGGTCCCCTAAAATCACGTATCTCAAAAACTAAACAAGGTAGAGAGAAACGGACACAAATTTTGGATCAAAAACTATGACGAATTTCAAGGAACCTTAACTAGGTCTAGGCCCATCGGGGTCTGGAAATGTGTATGTGTATGGGGTTCTCAAATGTTTATGAACTAAGTTGAAATAAAAAAAAAAAAATCCTACTGATGATGACACTAACTGGGGTGTTTGAAACCGGTATGGGAAATACCAGAAATGTCTATAATTTTTAGAAATTCAATTTTTCTTCTGCATTTTTTCAACTTGAACCCTTATAACAAATATAATTAGAGCCCGTGCTCGATCTGTACTTACAGAAAAAATCAAATAAAATTACTGACAAAATATGTCGCCATTAGGCACGTCTCCGAAACTGAAAATGCAAATTCCTTCATTTGTGTCTGCAATTCCAGATCATGTTGGTAACCCTTGCGAAATAATGTAAGAGACAAAAAAGTTGAAAGAAAGTATGAAGTGAGGTTGAGATTGCTAGAAATAGAATTGTAGTGTTGGAAACTGTCAAAATTTATTCTGTAGAAACTATAAATATTCACATATATAAAAAACAGTTTTCATTAACAAGACAAACCGACATTTAAAATCCTACTGATGATGACACTAACTGGGGTGTTTGAAACCGGTATGGGAAATACCAGAAATGTCTATAATTTTTAGAAATTCAATTTTTCTTTTGCATTTTTTCAACTTGAACCCTTATAAAAAAAATTTCAGTTAACTAATATTTGGCAAAACATTTTTGCTAACTTTACCAAAAAAATTGTGGGTTCAAAATCAGCAAATTTTCTTGTAGGTTTACATACATCGAATACGATTTTTGTTTATTTATTCACGCCTCGTCCAAACCAACTTTAACCTTAAACAGCGAACACTGTCATTGTCTTTTACGTAAATCTGTGGTGCCCAACTGCCATATTTCGATGAAAATCTAAATCTTTGTCCGACCTGCTTTTGGACAAATCGCCAAAAAAATTTACATTGTAGGCTTATGTCGAAACGATGGGAGATATGAAAATATTACTGAAGACAGATTTCATTCCTCGAAAAAATGCAGTAAAACTAAAAATTCGCATTTTCTGAACACGATAAAAAAAAAACAAGTAAGAGTGTTAAATTTGGCTATGGCGAATCTTTTATACCCTCCAACATGCAAAAAAATACAAAAAAAAAATTGCAAGAGCGTTTTATTTTTTTGTGAGGGGGTCGGTAGTGGTAATTGGGGGTGTAAATTTTCTCTCGAATATGTGTTTAAAAATTCATTCTTATGCTTTTTGCACTAACGAAATACAAGTTTATCATTATTTAAAAAAAAAAAAGATTTATTCCACGCCCATAAAAGGGGGCGGACCGAAAAAAACGACATTTTCTAATTCTTTGGGTCTAAATGCAGGACTTCTTGAAGCATAAAAATGTTGCTTTTGTTAAACAAAACCACAAAAAATCGTGTAAAAAATGGTATTTTTCAGAGGTTGGTTTAGTTCTTCAAGGGGGAACTTTTACATAAGACATATTCGTGCCAAATGTCGGGAGTCTAGCTCCTTTATTTTGGACTACATCATGCTAAATACAGACGGACAGACGGATGGACGGACATCGCCAGAATGTCTAAGAATCGATCACTGATCATAAATATATATGAGGCATTTCATGTCAAATCTGACACTTTGAAAAACTTTTTTTTTTAGATTTTCCCAATTTGTTTACAGTTTTTAGTACCCCTCGAAAACTCCTTCGTGGTAAATTTTCATATTTTTTTGGTAGCTTGTTCCTGTACCCAAACTTCTTTTACTCATAACTTCTTCAATAATGGTCCAAATTTCAATTTTTTTGTTGTTTTAACGTACTTTTAAAAAAAAATCCCAAAAAATTCTTAAAAGCGCTCTAGTATGCGATTTTTAAGTTTTTAAATTTAAATATAATTTTTGAAAATGTTTGTACTCTTCGATTTTTTTGAAATTTTTTTGTGTAAAACTTCTATCAATTCTACAAATTTTTTGCCCAGGAGGATCGTGGGATAACGATTATTATTATTTTTAAAAATTTTTTTAAAAAATTTTATTGTAATTTTCCAGTCTTAAAATCATTTCTACTGCTCCAATGGTGCGTCATAGAGGGGTCCTTTATAAGACCGACCCCATTAATTTTTCCGTCTTAACATTTCTTTGGAACAAACTAATACCCTATCTCCAATTTCTAAGGGGGCTCCCTAACAAAACGACATTTTTTAAAATTAGCTCCAACCTCTCTAACTGCTTTAAAAGTGCCCTTAGAGCAACAAAATGTATAACCGACACACAATAGTTTTTTGGTCCAAACATTTTTTCTGAACACACCTACCCTCTATCTCTAATTGTTAAGGCGGTCCCCATACAATTTTTTTTATTTTTTGTAAATTTGTTTTATTTAATCAGCTTCTACCGGTCCAATGATGCGTCCGAGAGGGGTCATTAGTGAGACCGACCCCCATTTATTTTTATCCTACAACATTATTTTAAAACATACTCTATCTCCACTCCCTAAGTAGGCTTCCATTCAAAATTACATTTTTATAAAATTTGCTACAACTGTTATTTGTATGGGAGCCTACTTAGGGAGTGAGATAGGGCGCACTGTGGTCAATATTTTGAGATAGCGGCCAAAACTCCTTTTGGTTTTTGTTTTCCGATTTTAAAGTTATTAGACTCATATGAAAGTAGACAGTAGTAAACCTCGGGAGCCAAAAAATTAGAACTCTATTTCAATTATTTCACTGAGAACAGGGTGGTCCAAAATGGGATTTTTCAGAATTTAGTAAATTTATGATATTTTTAGTTAATTTTGAAAGTTTAAATGATCATAACTTTTTTGTTTTTCAAGATTTTTGGACGAAATAAATTTTGTGTTGTAACTTAACTTATTTCCTATTACTGGTAAAAAAATTGAAGCTCTTTTATTTTCAGAACAATTTAAATATATTTTTTAAAAAAGGTAAAATTTCTCGGAAATTTCCTACTTCATAGAGCACAACTCCTGTGAGTCAAGCTGAGTCAAAACACAAATTTACTATTTTGTAGTCCTAACTCTCCCCTACATTCCTATATATACATGTCCATGCATCGGGACTGCACTTTTTGAGCTACAGCAATTTTTCTGACCCAAGGTAAGATATTCGGTACAAATGCACGTCATATTTTTTGAGAAGTTATTTGTATGTGAAAGTGGCTATTATGCATATATTTTAATGAAATTTTGTACAAGAGTTCTTATTGACCCAAAAAATAATTCTGTTGAAATTAGGAGAAGTTGGCCCATATTTGGACCTAGTCCACATAGAAGGGTGTATCAAAATTTTGACAAAAATGACAATAGAACTCTCAAATTATGTGGTATCTGGCAATTTATTTGGAAAAGGTAAAAAATGATTTTATTGCCATCTAATATTACATAACTTAAATACCTGATAATTGCAAATAAATTTAAAACCAATGGAAATAACTTGTGGATCCTTGGACCTATCAAAAAGACCTATCCTTGGACCTATCAAAAGGACCTATCCTTTTACATATCAAAAGGACCTATCCTTGAACCTATCAAAAGGATCTATCCTTGGTCCTATCAAAAGGACCTATCAGAAGGACCTATCCTTGAACTTATAAAAAGGACCTATCCTTGGACCAATCAAAAGGACCTATCAAAAGGACCTATCCTTTGATTTATCAAAAGGACCTATCCTTGGACCTATCAAAAGGACCTATCCTAGGACCTTGATCTATTAAAAGGACCTATCCTTTTACATATCAAATGGACCTATCCTTTCACCTATCAAAAGGACCTATCCTAGGACCTATCAAAAGGACATATCCTTGGACCTACCAAAAGGACCTATCCTTTTACATATCAAAAGGACCTATCCTTGGACCTATAAAAAGGACCTATCAAAAGGACCTATCCTTTGATCTATCAAAAGGACCTATCCTTTTGCATATCAAAAGGACCTATCAAAAAGGATCTATCCTTGGACCAATAAAGAGGACCTATCCTTGGACCTATCAAAAGGACCTATCCTTGGACCTATCAAAAGGACCTATCCTTTGATCTATCAAAAGGACCTATCCTTTGATCTATTAAAAGGACCTATCCTTGGACCTACCAAAAGGACCTATCCTTGGACCTATCAAAAGGTCCTATCCTTGGACCTATCAAATGGACCTATCCTTGGAACTATCAAAAGGACATATCCTTGGACCTATCAAAAGGACCTATCCTATGACCTATCAAAAGGACCTATCCTTGGATCTATCAAAAGGACCTATGCTTGGACTTATCAAAAGGACCTATCCTATGACCTATCAAAAGGACCTATCCTTGGACCTATCAAAATGACCTATCCTAGTACCAGTCAAAAAGACCTATCCTTGTACCTATCAAAAGGACCTATCCTTTGATCTATCAAAAGGACCTATCCTTTTACATATTAAAAGGACCTATCCTTTGATCTATCAAAAGGTCCTATCCTGTTACATTTTAAAAGGACCTATCCTTGGACCTATCAAAAGGACCTATACTAGGACCCATCAAAAGGACCTATCCTTGGACCTATCAAAATGACCTATCCTAGGACCAGTCAAAAGGACCTATCCTTGAACCTATCAAAAGGACCTATCCTTGGACCTATCAAAAAGACATATCCTTGGACCTATTAAAAGGAGCTATCCTTTTACATATCAAAAGGACCTATCCTAGGACCTATCAAAAGGACCTATCAAATGGACCTATCCTTTGTCCTATCAAAAGAACCTATCAGAAGGACCTATCAAAAGGACCTATCCTAGGACCTATCAAAAGGACCTATCCTTGGACCAATCAAAAGGACCTATCCTAGGACCTATCAAAATTACCTATCCTTGGACCTAACAAAAGGACCTATCCTAGGACCTATCAAAAGGACCTAGCAAAAGGACCTATCCTAGGACCTATCAAAAGGACATATCCCTGGACCTATCAAAAGCACCTATCCTAGGACCTATCAGAAGGACAAAGGACCTGTGAATATTGAGACTAAATAAATGTCAGTGGCCAAATGTTGGCATTTTCTGACCAAAATTAAGTTTAGGAATAATAAATAAGTATTGGTTGTAAAATACGATTGAAGAAAATAAGAAATTATAAAAAAATACCTATTTAAAATGTCAAAATATTCAACTTTTACATGGAAACTCAACAAAAAATTAAAATGCATTTTTAACTCCACATTACTTACGTTCCTATCAGTCGATTTTTACGTTTGAACACGCAAATTGAAGCTTAAAGTCCCTCCTATTGAATAAAACAAATTGCGTAAAAAAATACCGATCCGGTCAAAAGTTATAGAGTTTTGACCGCTATCTCGCGAAATTGACCACTGTGGGGCGTAGGTATATTTTAAAAAAATGTTGTAGGGTAAAAATAAATGGTGGTCGGTCTCACTAATGACGCCTCGCGGACGCACCATTGGACCGGTAGAAGCTGATTAAATAAAACAAATTTACAAAAAATAAAAAAAATTGTATGGGGACCGTCTTAACAGTTAAAGATAGAGGGTAGGTGTGTTCAGAGAAAATGTTTGGACTAAAAAAATATTGTGGGTCGGTCATACATTTTGTTGCTCTAAGGGCACTATTAGAGCAGTTAGAGCGGTTGGAGCAAATTTTAAAAAATGTCGTTTTGTGTGGGAGCCCTCTTAAAAATTAAAGATAGGGTATTAGTGTGTTCCAAAGAAATGTTAAGACGTAAAAATTAATGGGGGTCGGTTTTATAAATGACCCCTCTATGACGCACCATTGGAGCAGTAAAAATGATTTTAAGATTGGAAAATTACAATAAAATTTTTTCAAAAAATTTTAAAAAATAGTAATAATCTTTATCCCACGATCCTCCTGGGCAAAAAATTTGAAGAATCGATAGAAGTTTTACACAAAAAAGAAATTCAAAAAAATCGAAGAGTACAAAATTCAAAAAAATCGCATACTAGAGCGCTTTTAAGAATTTTTTGGGATTTATTTTTTAAAAGTACGTAAAAAAAAACAAAAATTTTGAAGAAAAAAAAAATTGAAATTTGGGCTATTATTGAAGAAGTTATGAGCAAAATAAACTTGAGTAAAGGAACAAACTACCAATTTTTAAAAATTCGATATCTTTTGAACGGGTCATCAAAAAAATCTGAAAATTTACCACGAAAGTGTCCGATTTGGCATGGAATGCCCCATATATGAGGCATTCCACACCAACTGTTCCACTACAGAAAAACCATTGTGGTTTCAATGGGCTATCTTTTGCAAAGTATTCGCCCTTAGGGTACTATTAAATAACAAAAATAAAATTTAAGATTTTTCAAAAAGTGGGCCTTGGAGGCATGGTCAAAAATTGAAAATTTCAGAATTTTTTGCCTAAGTATCCTTATTTCAATATTTCGCGACCTTGGGACAACAAGGTTCTAACTGACATTTTTTTCAAAAATGAGTTATATATCGCATCGCACTAAAGCGACTACGCTCTTTCGATTGGCGTTCTTAGTTTTTCTCTATCTCTTACAGCTTCTGAGATACTCAATTCAACAAGGTTCTATCTACGTATTTTTGGTTTGAGATTTAGTTAACAAGGTTCTAACTGGCTGATAGAACCTTGTTTACCAAAAAAGCCCATATTGTTTTGCAGATAGAACCATGTGGACAGTTTAATTGGAAACAGAACCATGTTGCACAGATTTAAAATTGCATATTGCACAAATACACTTAACAAAAAAAACTTGTTAAATGATAAGAAAAGCTTGTAATTTTTTTTCTACCTCCTATTTTACGAGAATTCCTATTAAAAATTACCAAAAAATTTTGTAATTTTCAAGCTTTTTACCAATAAAATTGTAAATTTACAGCTTTTTTGACGCGATAAAGCTTAAAAGGAATTCTCGTAACTCAACTAGATTTTTTTCTACATCCATTTTTACGAGAATTCCTTGTAAAAATTACGAGATTTATGTTTTTATTACAAAATTGCTAGAATTCCTTGTGCACAATAATTTTTTCTTGTAAATTTAAATTTTTTTCGTAAATTTTGGCTGCGGATAACTAGCGTTTTACCAATAAAAATGTAAATTTATAAAAAAAAATTTAAATTTCGATCACATAAAACACAAATTAACACAGGATAACGAGACTTTTTCTAGTAATTTAACATGTTTTTTTTTTAAATCTTGCAAAGTTACCAAAAAGTTCTCGTAAAATGATTGTTTGCTACGAGTACCTCCTATTTTAAGAGAGTTTCTAGTAAAAATTAAAATTTTATTGGTAATAAGCTTGTAAAATTACAAACAATTTGCAAGGTTTTTACCAATAAAATTGTAAATTTACAACTTTTTGACGCGATAAAAATTACAATTACTTTTCGTAACTTAATTAAGTTTTTCCACCTCCGTGGTAGTAAAAATTACGAGCTTTTTTTTGTAATTTAACAACTTTTTTACCAATAAAATTGGAAATTTACCATTTTGATGCGATAATGCTTACAAGGAATTCTCGTGCCTTAACTATTTTTTTTTTTTTTAATTACCTTGGAAATTTGTACATTTACGAAAAAAATTGTAAAATTACAAAAAAAAAATTTATGTATCGATAAAAAAATTTTTGTTAAAAAACAAGGAAAACTGTACGATATTTGTAAAATAGGATTACGGGACTTTTTCTAGTAATTTGACAAGGTTTTTTTTTGAGTTTAGAACCAACTGTAAAGAGAAATATGTGTTTAAAGTCACATGAGCACAGTATTGTCTTCAAACTTATTGAAAATAAAGAGTTGCCTCCCTAGTGGCTCAGCTTGGAGCTTTTGCGACTCCCAAAAAATAGTTTTAACACACTCGAGAAGAAAAATAATGTAACTGGGGTAGCTAAAAGATGCGATTAGGAATTAAAATCAGCAAAACGAATTCCTGAAGCAAGGTTTTTAAAGTAAAAACACATGAAATAAAAGGCTTTTTATAAAACTTCAGTTACTCCAACAGCACACTGGCGGAAGAAGTGTGAACGATATAACATCAGCCTTCCAAAAAAACTGTCTAAAAAGTATTCGAAGACAAGAATATTACAAAACTGTTAACTTGGAGCGATTCTGGTGTACTAAAAAGCAAAAATTCCATTATGGCCGATGATGAAAGCATTACAATGAAATACTCATTACCAGGACTTAAAACTGACCGTTCTCTTCCCCTTATGTACCCCCCCCCCCCCTAATAACGTGTGACATTATTTTTCCTGCTCTACAAAATAAAAAAAATATTATGAAGATCCCAGGTGGACTTTTTGATTAACAAATGTTGTATTATTATATTAAAATCCAAATAACACAAGGTTCTATCTGCAAAAAACTATTTCTTACAGAAACACAAGGTTCTATTTGGCAGTTAGAACCATGTTGTCCAAATTCATGTGCCTTATCGTTGAGCAACAGAGTTCTATCTGCTTTTTGAGACTCAAATTGTGCAAAAACTAATATAGTAGCGCGAATATTTTCAAATACATAATAAAATTTAAGGAGTAATTTAAAATTATTCAAAAACCGTTTTTAAATTTAGTCAAAACTGACTTAGTAAAGCGATTAACAATATTCAACCTTAGTTTTCTCAATAGTAGTGTTGGTGCAAATAGAACCTTGTTGTTCCAAGGTCGCGATTTATGCCAATGAAATGAAATACAGTGATGTCTCTAAAATAAAAGTTTTTTATAGATTTTTATATGGGCTATCGATTAAAAAAATAAAAATTGGAAAATTTTCAGAAGAAGTTCTGAATTTTTTAAATTTAAACTTAATCTTTATTTATCAAAAAACATGCCACAATTTTATTTCTTTTTTAAATGTTTAAAAATTAGTTAAGGTGTATATCTATCCGTTCTGAAATTTTCAGAGACGTATTTTTCCTTGTTTTCGAGAAAAAAAAATGTTGAACATTGCACTATGCTTATAATTTATAATAATAGGGTATATTACGTATGCGAATGAGTAATATTAACTCTTAAAAAATGAAAAATCGTGCGTGACTAAATCTTTTCCTTCGTGACCGTACGTGAACGTAAAAAAAAACTCACCCACGAAAACATCTCTATTTTAAATGTTTTTTAAGAGTTAATATTACTCATTCGCATACGTAATATACCCCATTATTGTAAATTATAAGCATAGTGCAATGTTCAACATTTTTTTTCTCGAAAACAAGGAAAAATACGTCTCTGAAAATTTCAGAACGGATAGATACACACCTTAACTAATTTTTAAGCATTTAAAAAAGAAATAAAATTGTGGCATGTTTTTTGATAAATAAAGTTTAAGTTTAAATTTAAAAAATTCTGAACTTCTTCTGAAAATTTTCCTATTTTTATTTTTTTAATCGATAGCCCATACAAAAATCTATAAAAAACTTTTATTTTAAAGACATCACTGTATTTCATTTCATTGGCATAAATATTGAAATAAGGATACTTAGGCAAAAAATGCTGAAATTTTCAATTTTTGACCATGCCTCCAAGGCCCACTTTTTGAAAAATCTTAAATTTTATTTTTGTTATTTAATAGTACCCTAAGGGCGAATACTTTGCAATTGATTTCATATTTACACGACATCACTTTTTTTTTGCTGAACATTTGGTGTGGAATGCCTCATATACTTTATGGGGTCCTAGACCGATATTTTGATGCATTACACACGGAATGACAAAGTGAGTATACCCCCATACTGTAGTTGGAGGGTATAAAAAGAAGTCAAACATCGATGTCTTTACAATCAAATTTCAACAAATGAGAACAAAAATAACAAAACATTCACACTTATTATAAAAAAACTTCTTAAAAACTTCTTAAAAATGTGATTCCCACGTTGGTTTTGAGTTTTTTTTAGTAAAAAGCATCAGCAAACTGACAAACCGACAAAATTGTTTTTTGTGCATGATGTGTTTGTTTCTGTTCTTTTACATTATAAATTCTTAAAGCTCATACATACACTCATGATCATAATAATAGGCACCGCCTTAATTATTTTTGAAATGCCAATAACTGTCAAATTAAGATATTTTTTAATGAGCAAATGTGTTTTTTTTAGTATTCGATGCGGCAAAGATATTATATATCAAAGCATGGCAAGTCCATCTTTATTTATTGTTTGCCAGTTAACGGTTTATAAAAAGTGCTTCCAGCAGGTGATCATAATAATAGGTACACTCGAAATTTTTCTTATTTTTTTTTTTTCAATTTAAAGGGCATATTTTGCAATTTTTATATCGATTCAAATAAGTAATTTGGTAAAAATACTTGAAACATATAATTAATTATCCAATAATAAGTGTCCATTTTGTTAGAAAATGACTAGAAAAAAGCACTGTTCTTCTGATGAACGGATCGTAGGTAGAAACCTTAAAAAAATCGGGAAAATCTATATTAAAAAGCTTGGGCCGGTCCGTGAACTTCGTTCAAAATGCATTAAAATGGGGAAAAATGCAGAAACACGTTTTAGATCATATAAAAGATCCCCGGTTGCTGATCGCCATATCATTTCTATTTCAAAAAAAGACCCATCCAAGTCCTCCAAATCTGTTTTTGCCGAAATTACAAGCGCAAAAGGCGCACCAAGAGTTCACCGACGTCTCCAGTATGTTATATTACCCAGCCAAGTAGCACGAAGAGTCCTTCTGATGTGTAAGAAGAATATTAGATAGGGTTAAATGTAGGCAAGGAATACTTGCTCTAGAGCGGAATTCAAGGCGATTTTTCCCCTACTGAAATTGGAAGCAAAAAATATTCGTAGAACACTTTAACCCTTTAAACGCACGTTTTAGAAGACCTATATAAGAGTATTTAAAAAGAGGACTAAAGTGACCCCTGGAATTACCTCTTAAAATGAACAATAAAGGCTTAATATGTTCTAAAAAGAACCGCCCGAACAAGTATTCCTTGCCTATATTTCACCCCATCTCATATTCTTCTGATGCATCAGTACGACTCTTCTCGCTATTTGGCTGAGTAAATTAGCCTGCTGTAGACGTCGATAAACAGTTGGCGCGCTTATTACGCTTGCAATTTCGGCTTAAATAGCTTTGTGGAACTTGGATGGGTCCTTTTTTTTAAAAACGAAACGATATGGCGACTAGTCGTGGGGGATGTTTTGTATGATCTAACACGTGTTTCTAAATTTTTTTCCATTTTTAAGGTATTTTGAACGAAGTTCACGGACCGGTCCAAGCTTTTGATATAGATTTTCCAGATTTCTTAAAGGTTTTTAGCTATGGTCCGTTCATCAGAAGAACAGTGCTTTTTTCTAGCCATATTCTAACAAAATGGTCACTTATGATTGGATAATTAATTGTATTTTTCAAGTATTTTTACCAAATTATTTGAATCGATATAAATAATTGCAAAATATGGCCTTTAAATTGAAAAATATAAGAAAAATTTCGAGTGTACCTATTATTATGATCAGCTGCTGGAAGCACTTTATATAAACCATTAACTGGCAAATAATAAACAAAGATATATAATATCTTTGCTGCATCGAATACTAAAAAAAAAACACATTTGCTCATTAAAAAAAAATCTTAATTTGACAGTTATTGGCATTTCAAAAATAATTCAGGTGGTGTACCTATTATTATGATCATGAGTGTATATTTAGGGGCGCATTTAAGCGGGAGCTATTTATACTCGTCCACTTTATTTTTCAGACAGTGGCATTTGATTTGCATTTTTGCGAGGCCGATATTTAAAAAAAAAAATACTTATAAAATGACAACTTATTATATCCGTTAAATTAGAAAAATAACCAGCTGAAAATTTGCAGGAGAAAAATCGGTTAAAAATTTTTATTTTAAATTGAATGTAATTCTACAGATTTTTTAACAGAGAAATATTTTGATATCGAGTTTCCTTTTCGAAAAACGTAATGCAATTTTTTTTATACCCTACACTCTGTGGTACAGGGTATAACAACTTTGTGCTGATGTTTGTAACTACCCGAAATACTGGTCCAATGCCCCCTTTTCAAGTATACCTATCGACTCGGAATAACTTTTTAAGTCATTTTAGCGATGTCCGTCCTTCTGTTCGTCAGTCCATCTAAACGTTGTAAACACGATACAGGTCGCAGTTATCAATCGATTTGGCTTAAATTTGAAACTAAAGCTTCGTTTGTCCTAAGGACAAAGCCTATTGAAATTGGAAAAAGTAGGTACATGTTTAGACCTAGCCCCAATAAAAAGGTCCGCTATATTTTGTCTCAAACGACTCCGCATTTTAATATTTTAATAGATATCCTATCGATTCTTCTTGTAGCCCCCATACAAACCACCTTCCCGATATTCATATATAAATCTCTCAAATTTCATGAAAATAGAAAATATTTTATTGAAATTTTGTTTCTGTGTGTTTATCGCGTACTTTAATAACCTAATCTGATTACAATCGGACCGTTTTTGGACTAGGTCCCATATAAAAATTTCGCCCGATATTCAGTTAAAGCGGTTTATTGGCCTATTTCACTCAAATTTGGTTTGTGTTTTTACACTAATTAAAGATTTGACAAATGATAGATCCAATCGGTGCATGATTTAACTTGGGACCCATTTTTCGGTAAACACAGGTGTTGGGTATTATATGATCGGTCATGACCGACTATAATTTTCTTACTTGTTTTTTTTTTTTTGCAACAAAATCGATCAAACTTGAAAAAAGTAAGCAAACAAAGAAGTTCGAAACGCGGAGTTTAAAATTCGTTATTTTTCTACAGAAACTGCATTATTTTTATTCCCTTATTTAAAACATTGCATTTCAAAATGTGAATTTGCAGTTTTATTTAATTTTACCGAGGAACATTTTTTGTCCCTAGAATTTTTTTTATATCTCTCATCGTTTACGAGATAAGTTTAAAATGTAAATATTTTGACAGTGATTTTTTCAAAAACGGCTCTGGCGATGTTTTTGATTTTCGTCGGAATGTAAAAGTGGAGCACCCTAGATTCATAATCAAGAAACACATTTACAGTGTTCGCAACTTGAGGTTATAGTTGGTTCGGCCGGGGCGTGTATTTACTCATAAACTTAACAGCCGCAACTATATCTATTGAATGGCCTCAATTATAACTTTATGGCTACCAAGGAAACAAAATATATAAAAAAAGAAACAAATTTAATACACTCAAAATAATAGCTCTCTAAAATGTTTGTTATTTCAATTCGACAGATATTTGACAGAGTTTTCTGTCAAAATACCTATTTGAATGAATATTTGAATGAACTAAATTGTTAAATCTGTTATTTTACTTTTTTCTTTAATTTTGTAATTTTACTTATTATTCTGCGATAAAAATTTCACAGATAAAACAACGGAGTTTTCTATTAAAATGCAGTTTTTAGTACATTTTTTGTTTTGTTACCAAAAAAGTTTTATCTATTTAAAAAAAAAAGTTTTTACTTTTTGTAAAATTTTTTAAATATTTATTACAAATGTATGTAACTTTACAGAGTTTTTCTGTAAAGTTGTGGTGGCATTTAGCAAATATTTTACTAAAAACTCCGTAATTTTACTGTTTTTAATGTCAAAATTAATTTACAGAGTTTTACAGTAAAATCGTTAAGTTTTATTGCTAACCGAAAATGTATTGTTTTCTCACAATCTGTTAAATAAGCATAGCCTTTCTGTAATTTTACAAAACTATTATTTTGAGTGTATATTTTGTTGATAGGATTAGTCTTGTTTAATTGACACAAACACATTGAAATAAAAAAAATATAACTTTTATTATCAAGTCATGTATTGAATTTAGTTTTTGTTGTTAAATAAACAAAAAATAAACATGAAGTTTGACTGCAATTTAAAAATTGAACAACCATAAATAAATATTTTTCTAATAAATATTGTCTACATACAAATGTCAATCAGTTTTTTAAGGATTAAAGTGTGGTTGCCAAGTTTAAACACCCCAAATAGTACAAAATAACATTTTTCAAATGGGCTGGAAATATTGATTTTTTGAATATAAGGTACAGTATTGCGTTTTCTTATAATGGGTGGCCGATATTATTAATCTGCTACAAAAATTAAAAAAAAAAAAACTTGGGACCCATCCAGATACCATTAAGGCGATTTTTCGCCAGTAAAAAAAAAAAGTTTCTTCTCACTAACATTTTTGTACAGACATTTTTTTTGTATAGAAATTTTCTTTAAGAAAAACGTCTTTCAAGAATCAGAAACTGTTGAACTATAATAATCTGTAAATCTGAAAAGCTTTAAAATTAAATAGCTCAGGATTTCTCGTTGAGACTACAGCGGATAGAGCTACGATCCACAGAGGACTGGAATTTTTTTTTTTTGTAAAATGCCATTCTCCACTAGTTGAGTTTCTGTCTGGGTCGTCAATGGAAGATCACTCCCTCTTACGTCGAAATGACGAAAATCCCAAATTTTGAGCTAAAAAAAATTTGAGTAAAAAAATGTTGGGTACAAAAAAGTTTGAATAAAAACACATTTTGAGTAAAAGAAATTTAAGTAAAAACAAGTAGAAAAGTTAAACTCGACTTGGCCGAATTCAAGAATACACTCAAAATAATCACTCTGTTAAATTACAGAGATACTCTGCTGAGCCAGCAGAAAATACCATAGATTTCCAACCAGCAAGATTTTTTGTTATTTTACGAAGAAAACTCTGTAAAATGCTTTCGATAAAAAAAACTGTAAATTTACAGAATTATCTGTTAAATATTGATAAAACCGAAAAGAATGTTACCAAAAAAAACTATGCATTTTATGAGTTCAAAATTTTACAAAAAAAAACTTTGTAAATTAACAAAGTTTTAGTTAAATCCATTTTATGAGTAGAACTTCTCTGCTTCAAAAACATTTTAATTAAAATTAGAAAATTTAATTTATTAAAATTAAAATTTGTTAAATTTGCCTGCTTTAATGCTTCCAAATCGTAAATTTACTTTTTTTTTGTGAAAATTACGAGTTTTTAACGAGTAACTCCAATTTTACAAAATTTTGTTTTTCGGTCACAAGAAAATACAAAGTATTTTTTTAAAATCTGTATTTCGACAGATAACTTTGTCAAATATCTGTCGAATTAAGATTACAGTCATTTTACAGAGTATTTAACAGAGTAATTATTTTGAGTGTACCCTCCACAATGCCCTTTTAAGTTAAAGTAAATTTTCTAATGCGAATAAATTTATTAGTTTTGATTAGGAATATTTTATTTTGAATAAAAAACATTTTTTAGTCATTTTTGTGAAAAAAAAAATACTATTTTTTTTTTTGAGTGTACAATTTTTTTTGAGTGTAATTTTTTTTCTTCTAAAAATATTTTTAAGTTACAAAAATGCGTTGTAATATATTTTTGTGACTTACCAATGTTTTTAAAACTTGATTAACGAGTATTCAACACGTAAATTTAAGATGAAACCAATCTGAAATTCACGGTTTGATAATAACTTTTGAACCACAAGGCCAGCCAGATCGATTTCCGGCCAAAAGTCCTTATATTTAATTGTTCAATAAAATCTATACAAATTTGTTGGACATATATAGGAGCTGGTTTCCTGAACTTATCTTTATGACCCAACTACACCATTTCCTTTGACAGGTCTTTAAGGTTAAAAAAGTTGAAAAAAAAATTGTTATGTACTTCGCGCCGAAAAAATCCTCAGCGATCCTCAGTTCGATACAATCAGTCTATATTTTTTCTTATATAGAATTGATTCATGTCTTAGTAGGAAAAAACAATTATCTACATTTCTATATTTTTTTTTTGTAGAATTATGGAAAATATCAGTTACACCATTTCCAATTAAATTCAAAGATTTTAATTGAATTTCCAAAATAAAGAAACAGAAAGTGAATAATTTGTCGTCACCATATCCAAAAGCTTTTCTAGATAGATCAGACAAAGTTAAAAAATCTAGCCGCCATATTGTTTCCGCCATTTTGAATTTTATCAGTTCGATTATAAGATAACAGACCCGGAAATTTATTAGGCCACACTATCAGCTAGCTTCAACAAAGAAAAGGAATATAATCGCTTTTTAATTACTTGTAACAAACTTTACTAAGCATATTTAGTCCGCCATTTTGATTTTCAAAATTCACGCCAGTAATTCTGATTCAGTAACTTCAAGATCCCCTTAAAACAAAATTTGAGTTAAATCGGACAATTATTAAAAAAATTTGTCCACCATATTGGATGCGCCATTTTGTTTTTTTTTTTAGTTTTTAGTTAAATTTTGAAATCAGCGACCCCGAAGTACTAAAGAAGCACATTTCAGCGGATCCAACAACGATAAAGACTTTTGGCCGGAGTTGGATCATTCTTTTACCTTTAAGAAGCATATTTATCCGCCATTTTGTTTTTCAAAATTCGGAGTTAAAATTCTTATTCATTAACTCCAAGACCCGCATTAAAAAAAAATTTGAGTTTAATCGGACAATTAAAAAAAAAAAAAATTGTCCGCCATATAGGATCCGCCATTTTGATTTTTTTGGTTTTTAGCTAAATTTTTAAATCAGCGTCCTCGAATTCCTCTAAAAGCAAATTTTCAGACGGATCCAACAACGATAAAGACTTTTGGCCGGAATTGGATGATGCTGGCCCTTTGTGCACTGGACCGATTTTACTGAAAATCAATACCAACTAGACCAGGGGAACGAAAAATATTTATGCCAAGCTTTATTAGCCTCAGGACTGTCGTTTGAAAGTTAGCATGTATTTTATTCGTAAATTTGCGAATACCCCTTGCCGAAATTCACTCTTTTGTTCATAACTTGCTGAAGTGCGATACTTACTGACCAGGTAAATGTCCAACATATGTGTCAAACTCCAGCAGCCTCTGTAAAGTCTTCCCAGCAAAACTTAGATTACCAAATAAGGTATAAAATAAGGTATAGGATCTCTTATTTTATACATTGCAGCATTGATGATTTTAACAGGCGATGAGACTCAAAGTAATGCATCCACATTATCACAAAGAATACCAGTAAGGTATAAAATAAGTCAAAAATTTATAACGAAGAATACGAGTAAGGTGTAAAATATATGATATTTTATAGGTTACGAGAAATGAAATAATATAGCATACCAGAAGATAATATATAAGGTGTTACAAGTAGTGAAAAAGTAATATTGTATTAAATTTACTCACATGATTGTAAGTGAGTGTAAGTCAGTGGTCGGCACCCATTGCACGCTGGAGCCGAACACAATCGGTAATTCACATATATACAACACGAATGTCAACAAAAAATCAACAAAGAGCATAAAAAAACAAATATTTTATTCAGTAGCAAGCTTACTTTCTTCAAAGCAGGTTGATGTCGCTTTGTTGAAGAAATACACCAACACATGCATATTTTTATTAAAACACTAATACTTTCATATGCCTCTTTCTGCCGACCACTGGTGTAAGTAGATAAAATATGCTCGTGAGTGTGTATCGTTAGAATTTTCCTGTCGTGAGCCCATCTCTAGTTTAAACTTATGCATTTTTTTATAAAATAATTATTTTTTATGTTATTGTAATGCATTATGCATCCAATTATAAATAATACATTATTTCAAACTTTCAAATAATACATAATGTAACCAAATATAAGTCATCCATGATTTAATGTTTAGAAATAATAAATATGAAATACATTTTTTCCAATAATCATGCATTACGTAGCAAATTATTAGTAATGCATTATTTTTCACTTGAAAATAATACGTTGTGGAACAAATGTTTGGTAAGACATCATAAAATAATGCTACAAATAAGTTATATGCATTACCTGGTAATGTGTTATATAATCACTACCCATTACCAAAGTTTTGCTGGGTTCATTTGGTAGAGTGTTTTCAACAGAGCGACAGACAGACGGACATCGCTAGATCGTCTTAAAATCGATCGAGAATCATGAATACATATATTTTATGGGTCCTAGACCAATATTTCGAGGTGTTACCAAATGGAATGACAAACTTATATGCATATACCCCCTATTACTACACCATTTCCAATTGTTTTTCAGAAATTATCAATTGTATTTCAGAAACTGTCAATTGTATTTCAGAAGTTATCAATTGTATTACAGAAATTATCAAATGTATTTCAGAAATAATCAATGTTATTTCAGAATTTATCAATTTTATTTCAGAAATCAACGATTGTATTTTAAAATTTATCAATTGAAGGGTTTACTACAAAATCTTGATAAGCAACATTTTATTTTTGGGTGTTCTTTGCGATCTACTGATGTTCCACAGACTGATTTTTGGCAGAAGTCTAGCTTAAACCCTCCGTTCAAGTATCTTAAGTATGAAAGTTTACTTAAGTTATATTGTCTACATTATATCAAAAGTTTTAATGCAAAAATTACCATAAAATAAAATGTTGCTTATCGAGTTTTTACAATAAGCCCTTCAATTGTATTTCAGAAATGATCAATTGTATATAGAAGCCCCTTAAGGCACCCTTTTTAAACATGTGGGTTTTTCCGACCAAACTTAAGCTCGAAATAACGTTAGCTATGACTGGAATAAATTTCACTGCAATCGGTCCAGTACTTACTGAATGGCCGAATTATAATTATATATTATAATACAATAATAATAGTTTTTATCACGTAATCAATTATTTTTATTTATTCTTTCTATTTATTTACAACTCATGTTTAATAAATTCAACCTAGACGAGAACTGGTAACAATGACCTTTGTCTCGTTGTAGCGAAAAAACCAAGGGTCCTGGTGGGAATCAAACCCACGACCCCCCGTAGAAAGGCTAGCACGCTACCAACTAGCCTACGGGGGCCCCGAATTATTTCCAAAAAAAAATCCATAATAAACCACTGTGAAACGGTGACTTGAAAAGATATTAACACGAACTTTTGTCACAGTAGTAAGCATGATATAACGAACAATTATGTATCACTAACTCAAAAATCCCGTTTTTTGAGTTATGGCACTATGCAAGTGAATGAGCGATATGTTTTTACACTTGTTTATTTATGGTATTTGTTTATTGGAAAGGAAAATATAATCTCTTTTGTTCAATATTACAGTCAATGTTTATTGTTTAGTGTCATTATTGTTAACAACTGACAATACAAGTATTAAAGTATGTACTTTAAGTATTTGTTGTTTACAAGTTATTGGTTGTCACCAAATACACACATACATACATATCGTCACCTAAAATACAAAAGGCCCCAACTAGCATTTTATTAATTTTACAGGAGAAGCAAAAACAGTATTAAATGATATTTTAAATTTGTAAATAACTTTGATGTTATGTAATGATTTTGATCAAATTTTTGTGAGGACGTATACGTTGATAAAATAATCCAGAACCAATAAAAAATTGATTTTGAATTTTTTTGTTAGTTAGGGCCTTTTGCATTTTAGGTGACGATATGAAGCTTTTCATTTCAATCGTACCAAAATTGTTGTTGGCTCAAAAAAAACTTACTGGTTCAAAGTCAAACTTATAGAGCTTATGGCTCTAAGTGGGCAATAAGCTCGTAAAACAAAAGTTTTAGTTTTTCGAAAAATGTGCAATATAAAATTAAGCAATTTTTTGCATGACATCTCTTTGAGTTAAATTATTTGGACAGTAACTCTATAATTCCTAAATTTTCAAAACACTGGCATTATTTGTTTTTGAGTTCAGAACTATGTCTGAACTTTACAAATTTAACCTAAAAATCAATGTAGCAAAAAACACGCCATTTTTTATTTTTCTTGAAAAAAATTTAATGAATTCCAAATGTGACGGACTGTTGCGTAAAACGATTTTTTTTGAAAATTTACATCATTAAAATAATGATAGGTTTACCCACTGTAAATTATTATAAACTTACACCTGTGTTTTTAGAATGTGTGGTTTTCATTAAAGACAATTTTAGTAATTTAATATAATTTTAGTTTGTTTAATGTTTTCAAAAGGTTAGAAAGAGTTCGATTCAATCTAAAACTGTTAAACTTTCATTTTAGTTATTGGATTTTAGTTTTAGCCATTGAAAGGAATAAAAGCCAAAAGGTGAGTGGTGAAGGAAGTGAGTTGAGGGTGTCTCTATGACACACACATGTTCTAGTAATTTGTTTTCGATTTTCTATGCATTATAGTATATATGTACCTATGCATGTGTTTATGTTGCTACAAATGTAATTAGTTTTTGAATAAAATCGATTAAAGTTGTTATTGTCATCTATAATTGTAGTTGTGGTGTTATATGATGTTGTTGTGTATGTATGCTAGGGTGGCAGCTAAATTTCAACTTTGGATTTTCAACATCTCCCGGGCGGAATATTGTGCCACATGGTCTAAAACTGATGTGGAAAAAATTTCAGCTAAATCGGATAACTTTAACCCGTGCCCCTTTGAGGTCAAAGTTCAAATGATAAAAAAAAAAATTTCCATACAAGCAAAAAAAAAAATTCGTTTTTTTTTTTTTTTTTTTTTTAATATTAGTTTGCTTTATTAGCTTATTAACGACAAAAAATCTCATTTCGATCGGACAAGATTTTCAGTTTCTAAAGTGACTTCGAAAAAAAAATTTGAGGCTTGTTAGGGGCTTACTCTAAAAAATTTTCAAAAATTTTTTTTTTTTAGTTTTGATAAGCACACATTAAAGATTTTTCGTTTCTCTTAATACCAGGTTTTTAAATTTTTTTAAAAAAAATTTTTTCGACATCGCATTTTTGTTCTAAATTGGGGTAAAAAACTGGAAAAAATGAAGTTTTTGGCCCTATTTAAGAGCATAATTACAATGTCCCAGAAAGAAAAAAAATTATAGATTACTCCAAAAAAATTATTTTTTTTTTTTTTAGCTCTGACAAGCAAACATTAAAGATTTTACGTCGCTCTTGATAACAGTTTTTTTTTTTTTTTTGAAGTTTAGTTCTAAATTGGGGCCAAAAGCTGCAAAAATTTAGCTTTTGGCCCTATTAAAAAACAAAATTACGACGTCACAAAAAATGTTTAAAAAACCTATTATTAAGAGTGACAAAATATCTTTAATGTATGCTTGTCAAAACTAAAAAAAAAATTTTTTTGAAAATTTTTTAGAGTAAGCCCCTAACAAGCCTCAAATTTTTTTTTCGAAGTCACTTTAGAAACTGAAAATCTTGTCCGATCGAAATGAGATTTTTTGTCGTTAATAAGCTAATAAAGCTAACTAATATGAAAAAATAAAAAAAAAAAAATCGAAAAAAAAATTTTTTGCTTGTATGGAAAATTTTTTTTTTATCATTTGAACTTTGACCTCAAAGGGGCACGGGTTAAAGTTATCCGATTTGGCTGAAATTTTTTCGACATCAATTTTAGACCATGTGGCACAATATTCCGCCCGGGAGACATCAATATTAATACAAAAAAATTGCTCCATACATTTCGCTGCCACCCTAATGTGTGCGTTAATGTTAAGGTGTTATGTATGAATAATTATTTATATATTCCAGTACAGGATTTTAAAACTAGTTTAGATTTTACTAAACTCTTTTTTTGTCAAAAATTAAAATCAGGATCATTTCGGATTATAAATCTAGAGTTGTGTAGTTCATAAATGAACTAGTTCAATTAAACTGTTCCCTCAAATGCACTATTTAACTCTAGGTTCAAATGCAGGACTTTGCACTTCTTCTGACCTAAAAATTTTGCATTTTCTTAAAAAAAATACCAAAAACAAAAAAAAAAATCAGGGTTTTAAGAGATCGGTTTAGTTGTTTAAGAACATAACAAGCCTCTGACCATTAATGTCAGAATGCCTTAAAATTAAAGTACTACCATGTTATCTTTATTTAATTTAATAATTAAATATACGCCCAGAAAAGAAGGCGTGCCAAAAAAATTTACATTTTTTTTATTCCCTGGGTTTAAGACTTTGAATTTCTTCTGACACAAAAATGTTTTATTTGCTTAACAAAAGTTTAAAAAAAAAATAATTTTTCGGAAACGCATATTTCATCAATTGGACATTTCTTCACCCTTGCCCAATTTTTATACCCTCCACTTAGTGATAGAGGGTATATATAAGTTTGTCATTCCGTTTGTAACTCATCGAAATATCGATCTGGGACCCCATAAAGTATATATATTCATGATGCCCGATCGATTTTAAGACATTCTAGCGATGTCCGTCTGTTCGTCTGTCTGTCTGTGGAAAATGCTGTCACGAACGAAATATTGCACAGAGATGACTGAAACTTAACATGTTTATTTGAAGTTCTCCCGAGAAGTTTGGTATTGCATTTGAGCGATATCGGTTCAGCGATTCAAAAGTTATGAACGAAAATGTAAGCACACCCCAAAAATTTCAGTACATTCAACATAACCTAAAAATACAAAATGCTTTAATTCGGCTTCTGGTTGACATATATGAACATAATTAAACACCAAATGGTATTTAAACAAGTACGAATATATTTTTTGACAAAAAAAAAAAAAAAATCACGGATTTTTTTTTACCAAAATTTTTTTTCGCGGAAATTTTTTTTTCAAAAAATTTTTTTTTTTCAAAAGTAATTTCCTTTTAAGTAAAGTTTTTTGCAATAATCTTTTTGAAATTGTGGAGGGTATTACTACATTCGGCAAGGCCGAATTTAGCTTTTTTACTTGTTTTCATTTTCGAACTTAACCAGCCTACACAGAAAAAAATATTTGAGTAAATTTTTAATACTATTGAGTAAAAAATTACTCAATTTTGCACCAGTAAACGATTTAATAGTATTGAGTAAATTTTGAATAAATTTTTTTTAATGTTTGAAAAAAAATTGAGTAAACTTTTAATTGACACAATTAAAAATTTATTCAAAATTTATCTATTTATTTTCTAAAAAAGTTTAAAAAAGCTTTAAATTTTTGTACAAAAAAAAACTTGTTTTTTCAAACTTTACCAAACATATTTATGTCTCAAAATCATAGGAAAATTTTATAAAGACGATCACAAACTTTCATATTCATATACATTAGGGGTATAACCAAAATAAGGACCTATCATAACGGTATGGGCAATGTTATACTGATAACAAAAAACGTTATACGGGGTCATTTTGGTCCAAAAACCTTCGGCACCGATTGCAATTTCTAAAACACCTCAAATTTTAATTTTTGTATATTTTACGGTGGGAATCCGTCCCTTTCAACGTTATTTTGTTTTTCGTCGTTGTACAACAAAAATAAAACAAGAAAAAATTAGCAGTATGATTTTGAACATTTGAAACATGGGTTGAATGAATATTTGAAAAAAAATATTAGCAAAAACTTCATCGCGATCGGTGCCGAACCTTTTTTAACATTCGCGAAAAAAAGAGGACGCATTTCTTATTGATTTTCTATGTACTTTCTCACTATGATAGGCCCTTTTTGATATTTTCAAAAATATGCAAATGGTTATATCCCTAATATACATATACAAAAAACTAAAGAATTCAAAAAAACTATGAGAGTTGAAAAAAAATAAAAAAAAATAAATTTTTATTAAATTATTTACTTAAATTGTTTTTAAAATTTTTAAGTAAATTTTTAATTGCGTGAATTAAAAAAATACTAAATTTTTGTTTTTTCCTCCATATTTTTTACTGTGTATAAGTCATATTTGTTTCATGGGTGTAGCTCTTTTATTTAAGACTGCATCGTGTCTTCCACAGACGTACGAACATCGCCAGAATGTCTTAGAATCGATCAGTAATATGTATGCTATATGGGGTTCTAGACCGATATTTCGATATTTTTTTTCTAACAATAAGTAAAAAGTGATTTTGAGATTCTGACATACTTTTCTATAGAAAAGTAATCAGATTTTCCTACATTATTTCTTCTAAAGAAATTTAGATTCTAAGACATTTTCCTCTTCATAAAAATTCAACTTTCCAACTGAAAGTCAGATGATGCTACAAAAATTCGGTTGAAACACTTACAAATAGATTGCCAAAATTGAATATCAGTAGTGACAACTGAATAGGATTGATATAACTGGTTTTTAATTGAAACAACCACAAAATTCGGTTGTCACAGCCAAATATAGTAGCAGCAACTGAATTTTGAGTTGATGCAAATACAAAATTTAGTTGGAAATTTATTTTTAGATTTTTGGACAGTTTTGTTTTGGAAATGTTTCATTTACTGATTTTTATAAATAGGTGGGATTCTGAGTTGTTTTTCTTTTTTTGGTGACCCGTTTCTTTCTTTAAAATCATTTTAAAGTTCTGAAATAATAAGTAGTGGAGAGAATTTAATGGTTTGACACCTAACAGTGGATCGGCCGCAAACAATACCATCACTCCTTCTCTATGGCAAAACATGATTAAACCAGTATTAGCTTTTAACCAAACGAACAAGGAGTTTATTCATTATGTTCGCAATCATTTATTTCAATGAACAATATTTACATTCAATTATCTTTTCCAACTTCATTGTAGACACTATGACAATAAAATTGTGTGCCTACATATGAATTTAGAACAGTTGTTTCATTCTTGTATTTTATGATTAAACAAAAAATAAAAAAAAAACATAAATTGCACTGTGGAATACAGATTTTGGTGGCGCACTGTGGATCGTGTAGAAGAAACACCCGGTAATTTTTTGTTCGCTGTTTTTATTAATGAAAAAATTCTGACTCCGAATTTGACAAAAACAATTTTTGCAATTTTGCAACAATCGCATTCATTAAAGGCATATCATTATAATTTTTCTTTAGTTCAGCTTCAAATCCAAAAGTTAAGTTAGAATAAAAAAAATTGCCCAAGTTCTTTAAAAAAAGTATGAACAGAAAACTAAAGATGTTTACGTCCTCTTCAATTTCTATATCGTTTTTATACCCATTTTCTTAAACCTCACCGAAATATTTGACGGCTAAAATTTCAGAGTAATTTTTTTCAGTGTATTAATTGCCGAATTTGAAAATAGTGTTAGTCAAATTATAAGGACAGAAGATATTTATAATTTATATAAAGCTTTATAACCTTTCATTGCTATTTTTCGCGTTATGTCGCGTTTTGCGAATTTTGCTTTCCGCGCAATTTTTTTGTTAACCAAGCATGCAATGTTTTAAAACAATTCCCTATTATCATATTAGCATAAAAAATGACAATAACTTGCACATTAGGGTTAGTACTTTTTGCATTTTTTGCAAATATGCAACCTCCATCCTCGGAATCGTGTAGGGCATGGAAAATAACTAAAAACTGTTAGTTTAGTTTTTCGCGATCGTGAAAAAACTTCACGCACCAAATGCATTGAAGTTTTGTATATACGATTTTTTTATTTTTTTTATTAAAGTTTCACTTTTCTCTTAATAACCAAGTTTTTGTGGTTCACTGCTTACAAAACCGTTACCCACAATTTTGGAGATGAAAGTTTGACCAATTCGCGCTATTATTGCATTTTTCTGCAAAAAAAAAAAAAAACTTTATTTGGAGTAAAAAAACTTAAATTATGTAAAATATTTTAATCGCTAAAAAAATCACTTATATCGCGAATTATCGAAACTTTCGTAACAAAATGATGTGAAACACATTTGTATGTAGGATTATAATAAAAAACAACAAAAACTTTAGTTAGTTATCACTAGGGATGAGATTTCCATGCAAATGCATGTTTTTTGTCGATAGTCTAAAAACGATATCGACTAATTATCTTTCCGAATCAAGAAATTTGCGTTAAAATGGCATCGATTTGCTTTTGCATATTTTAGTGAAAATGGATATTTTTGCATATTGTGGTTTTAAATGCATATTCGGTGCATATTTCCAAATTTTAAGTGCATATTTTTGCATATTTTGGCATAAATTAGCGAAAACAGAAATTAAAATTTTTTTGTTTCAAAAAATATTTTATATTTTAAAAATATATTTTGAAAATAAGAAAATTTATTTTTTTTTTCTTTTGAATTTCCTTTATGAATATTTTTAATTTATAAAAAAATCTTGCTTATATAAAGTTTTAAAGGTTACTATTTAACACGGCGTTATTTTTTGCTTTTTAAGAAGTTTTTCCTATGAAAACAAGAGATTTATTGCACACATTTCATTTTTTAGTGCATATTTTTAGGTTTTTAGTGCATATTTTGAATTTTTAAGCGCATATTATAAGCGCATATTTTCGATTTTTTAGTGCATGAAAATCTCATCCCTAGTTATCACTTTTATTGATTTAAAAAAAAAAAATTGTTTACATAAAACTTCAATTCGTTTGGTGCGTGAACTTTTTTCACGATCGGGAAAAATCATAAGCATATTTCTTAGTATTTTTCCATGCCCTACACGATTCCGTGAATGGAGGATGTCGCAAAAAAAAGTCATAACACTATTGCGCATCTTCTATAAAAAATTATAGATAAACTGAAAAAATCCAAAAATAAAAAAATTTGGACCCCAATATCTCGTTAAATATTACAAATATTTAATGTTTGTCAGCACACGTGAATTCAGCGAGCCAAAATCCATATCGGACACAAATTTCAATGAGTTTGGATTATTAGTTTTACCCTTTGACCGGAACTTTCGATTTTCGATCCACTGTGTGGCGTCGACATATAAATGATTTTGGGAAATTCTGGCAAGAGAAATTAAATTCTGTTTTTTAGTTAAACGTTAAAGAGGGAGCATTGGGGAACACTAATTTTCTCGGTTACAGAAATACTTCGTAAATATTTGTCACGCAGATCTTAAATCAGTTGAACCTTAACCGCTGCTTTTATAACTTTCAAGAAAATGTAAACTACATCTGTACCGTTTTAATCATTGCGGTACACAGGACACGTATCCAGAGCCACGATATATTACTCGTGCAGAAAAACTCTCAAATTCTGAGTCATTTTTCTTATCGAAAAAGTTTTGAATTCTGAGACATTTTTCGCAAGTAAAACATCACAGATTCTGAGAAATAACATAGAAAAATTCTTAGATTCTAAGAAATTTTTCCTATAGAAAACATCACAGATTCTGAGAAATTATTTCAACAAAAAAATCTCAAATTCTGAGAAATTTTTCTGAAATACTTTTCGTATAAAAAAGTATCAGGTTCTGAGATATTTTTCGTATTGAGAAAGTCTCAAATTCTGAGACATTTTTCGTATAAAAAACTTCTCTGATTCTGAGGAATTTTTTGTAATGAAAAAATCCCAGATTCTAAGATTCTTGGAAGTTTCTCGTAAAGAAAAATTCTAAGATTCTGAGATATTTTTTGTGTTGAAAATGTTTCAGGTATCTTCTTAAACAAGTTTTGTATAGAGAAGTTCCCAGATTCTGAGGCATTTTTCGTACAAAAAAGGTCTTGGACTCTGAGATATTTTTCGTACAGAAAACTCTAAGATATTTTTCGTACAGAAAACAATTTGGGCACTGAATATTTTTCCCATAGAAAAAGTTTAAGATTCTGTGACATTTTTCTAACAGAAAAAGTATTAGACTCTGAGTTATTTTTATTGTAGAATATTTTTCGTATAAAAAAAATTTCAGATTTTAAAATTGTTTTTTTTTTTTGGTATAGAAAAACTCTCATATTCTGAGACTGTTTTTTGTATAGAAAAAGTCTCAGATTCAGACACATATTTCCT
Organism: Pegoplata infirma; assembly: GCA_963921195.1. NCBI lineage: Eukaryota > Metazoa > Arthropoda > Insecta > Diptera > Anthomyiidae > Pegoplata > Pegoplata infirma. Next base: position 172,202,406 of record OY992538.1, on the reverse strand, counting down.
ACAGAATCTTTTTTTATGGAAAAGAAGTTTTTCAAATGCTATATACAGAAAAAAATATCGTAAAATCAAAAGTAACCAAATAAATTGTTAACAAAGAAATACTAGTTCAACAACGTTTTTAATTGTATCAAAAATATATATTGTTAATATGACAAAAAATTTTATTTAATTAATAACATAGACACTTTATGAACTCAGTTAATTAAGCAAAAATATATGTGACGATGGCACAATGTGATATGCCAGACTCGAATCATGAAAGTTTCGGGTTCTCTGCCAGTTGGCGGAACACTTTTTTTTAATTTGAGTTTATTTTTTTGTTGTTCTATTTTTAAACATGTGTGATGCTACATTATTATTTATTTTGAAATATAATGCCACATTTTTTATTATTGTAAAAGCCGCAAAGAGTACTCACTGATTTTACAGACACTTTATGAACACATTTAAAATACAATAAATATATATGAAGAGTAGCTTGGTGGCAGTGTAGCATGAACGTTGCGGGTTCGATGCCAGGTACTGATGGATAATTTTTTTTTTTTATATTCATATCTATTATTAGAATCTTTTTTCTAATTACAAAAGTCATTGTTGTATTGACAAAATCCAATGTAGGGTCAGTTTCAATTAAATGTTTAATTGTATTAACAATGAAATTAATTGTAGTGACAATTTTTTTTTTCTGTGTAGAAAAAGTCTCAGGTTAAAACCAAATTATTCTATATGTATATCGTCGTTTTAATTAGTACAGAAAAATTACCCCGAGCTATAATAAATTATATGATACAATATTTAATTACACTACTCTACAAAAATCATTTTTTTTTTCAACAGACTTCAAGGTTGCATTCTCTAAAGTACGTTGTCCTCCTAAATACGAATCTGTTATCAGAAAAGTTTTATCAATTCGCTTTCTCGAAATACAGTTTTTTTTTAATTTTTTGTAAACAAAGCCCTCAAAACCGACAAATTTTTAAATATTGGAAAAGTGTATGTTAAAGTTGTTCATATTTTTTTATCCTAATTCCCAATAAAATTATCTAACTTTTGCTAGAAATCCGGACTCGATACGATCAATGATATCATCAGGACATTATAAAGAAGTTCAAAATGTCATTTTTTGGTTATAAGTATCCTGTGGCTATAATCCAAAATATATTAAGTGCATCCAGAAATAGTTGCACAACAAATAAAAGTTTTGAACCAAATTTGCAGATTTTTTTTTTATAAATTTTTTTGTACAAATTTTTTTGGTAAAATTAAAAATCAAAAATTTAAAACACATTTCCTGAAGTATTTTTGCCTCTTAAACTAGAATCTAACATAAGAAAATTTGTATCAAATCGCCTTCTTGAGATAATTTTTAATTTAATTTTTGTGGGCCAAGCCTTAAAATTGAAATTTGTTTTTCATTTGCAAATATTTCTGGATATACTCATTGGATTTTGGATTTTAACCCCCACGTTCTCTTTAATGGAGTATCTTCTTTACATCTCTGCTCTGAACAGGAAATTTGTTGCAAAATTCGGAGACTTAAAGATAAAACCAAAAAATGGTCATTTTGAATAACCTTATAATATCCTGATGGTACACTCAAAAAAAAGCATTAACTTAAACTTTGGAAAAATTTTCTTCAAAATAGTTTATAAATTTTCCCACAATTTAGTTAAATTTAACTAAAATTTTGGAAATTTTCCCAACTTTTAGGAAAAAATTTTAGTTCATGGGCTGTTAAATAGGCCATAATTTCCTTAAATGGAATTCCCTAATACATGGAAAGAATTCTTACCGCCATAGAAATTTTCCCTAAATAAATGAAAAACAAGTGAGAGTGTTAAATTCGGCTGTGCCGAATCTTTTATACCCTCCAAAATGTAAAAAAAAAACAAAATTGTCAGGGGCGTTTGTTTTTTTTTGGGGGGGGGGGGGGGGTGATGGGGGTCAGTGGGGGATGTTGACAGCACCTTCCCATCCCGATAAATATAACAAATGTTTCATTTATTTAACAAAAATACAAAAAAACATGAAAAAAAGTGTATTTTTTCAGAGGTTGGTTTAGTTCTTCAAGGGGGAACTTTTTTCCCCCTGGTCCGATTTGGCTCATTTACGAACTCAACTTGCCTATTAATATAAGACATATTTGTGCCAAATGTCGGGAGTCTAGCTCTTTTATTTTGGACTGCATCGTGTTAACTACAGACGGACGGACAGACGGACGGACGGACATCGCTAGAATGTCTTAGAATCGATCACTGATCATAAATATATATACTTTATGGGGTCCTAGACCGATATTTTGATGCGTTACACACGGAATGACAAAGTGAGTATACCCCCATACTGTAGTTGGAGGGTATAAAAATCTTTATTTTTAAGACATATTTCTTAAAACAAAATTTAGTTAAAAAAATTCAGTTTTAAGACGTAATTTCCTACCAATTATTTCATCATATTTATCTTCTTTAATTTGAGGAAGTTTTTCCCACAAGTTTAGTAAATTTTTCGTAACTTGAAATTGTTTTTTTGATTTATACATTTTTTTCATGCTTGCTTGTAGTTCACATTTTGTTTATTATTTGTAGTATATGAAAAAGAGAGTTTGGTCTTGTATAACAAGTAATAAATTTAATGTTTACATTTTTTTTCTACACATGTATGTGTTAGGGAAAAAATAATATTTTAATCACAACAAAGGCCTTGGCTTTGGCGTGTTTTCCCATAGTCTGGGAACAAACGTTAAAGACAAAGTCTTTGTTGTAATTTAACTTTAAAAACTAATGAAATTTATTACTTGACCATAAGAAACGAACGTTTTTTTATATTTTAAATAAAACATGTACATAATGAGAATTCTGTGTGTATTCACATGCTATTCTATAAATAAACCAATAAAAATATGAAATTAACTAATTTTTAGGAAAAATCAAAAAATCAAAAATGTTTTTTTAACTAAAAAATGGGAAATTTTTTCCCACTTTCTAGTTCAAATTGGTCCTAATTTTTAAGAAAAATATGGACTAAAAAGTATACATGGCAATGGAGCTAAATCATTATCAATTTTCCTTGAATTTAGTTAATTTTCCCATTTTTTAGTTAGTTTTTTTTCTGAGTGTATCCTTGATCGTATCGAGTCCGGATTTCTTGCAAAAGTTAGGTAATTTTATTGAGAATTTGAATAAAAAAAATGTGAATAACGTTATCATACACTTTTCCAATGTTAAAAAAGTTGTCGGTTTTGAGGGCTTGGTCCACAAAACATTAAAATGCCTAAATCTCGAGAAGGCGTTTTGATGTAACTTTACTAATGACAGATTCATGTTTAAGAGTCAAAAATACTTTAGAAAATGTGTCTTAAACTTTTTTTTTTTTTAATTTGAACAAAAAGTCTCTTTAATGCCATTTGGTGCTGAGGCTTTAAATTACTTTTTGTAATATAAATTTATTTGAAATAAACATACATATAAAAAAAAAAGTCATAAAATGGGTAAGAAAAAATGTACGAACCAAATAATCAAATTTGGTTGTTGATTTTTGTAGAATAGTGGTATTAATCTCAATCGTTTTAATTGTATAAAAAACGAACAAAAATTTAACACTTTGAAAAAAAAACTTTAGAAAGTTTTTTTGGAAAAAGGATGACAGCAAAATATTTCTGTAAAATTACGGAAAAATCTGCTTAAATATGTTCGAAAATATCTTTAAAATATCGTTTTGATTGCATAAAAAAACAAGTAAGAAAATTATAGTCGGTCAAAACCAGGCGCGGATCCAGCTCTTGCGTTTGGGGGGGAGGGGGACCATTTTTTTTTTTTTTTGCTCAAAATTTTTTTTTTTTTGCAGGATCGAATTTGAATCATTGGTTAATGTTTTTTACTGTTAAATTTTTATTATGATTTTTTCTATAGAAACATTTCCAAATTTTAAAAATTTATTCCTATAGTAAAAAAACTTAAATGTTTGATATTTTGAAAAATGTCTCTTCGAGAAATTTTCAGGTTCTAAAGAATTTTTCTGACAGGAAAAGATTCTGACATAATTTTCCAACAGAAAGTTTATGATTCTTAGACGTTATCCCAATTGAAATCTTATGAGGTTCTGAGGCGGTTTGATACAGAAAAGCTTTAAAAATTTATACAAAAATATTTTAAGAAGGTTATTCTAGCTCGAGGCAATTATTTCCTTTACTTATTAAAGTTATGATATTCTTATAGAATAATTTTCAAAAAAATATTCTATAAGAATATCAAAGTCTAAATAATTATTTTAAAGAAGACGATTTTTATTTTTGAATAAAAATTAATCAGAATTTATACAAAATTTTTTTAATTCCGATACACCTTCATATAGAAAGTTTTCAGATACTTATGCAATTCTCACACCAAAAATTTCTATATTTAGATAAAATTTTCGTAAAGAAAAATTCTCAGATTTAGTGAGTTTTTTTCCCATTAAAAACTTCTTAGGTTCTGAAATATTTACAATTTTTTCTATTCTATTTTTCTACAGAAAAGGTTTAAGATACCAAAACGATATTTCTACACCAACATTTTTAGGGTTTGAAAAAATATTCCGTACATGAGATTAGAAAAATTGTAGACTTTATTGATTTTTTAAATTTTTGAAGGCAATTTTCTAGATTCTGAAACATTTTTCTATTAAAAAAGTTTTGTTTTCTGAGAAACTAGAATAAAGTCTAAGATAGTCAAGCATTTTCTGAGAAATATTTTCATAAGGGAGTCTAAGAAATGTTTTCCAAAAAAAATGTTATAGTTTCTAAGTCCTTTTCTTATAGGAAAAGTCTCAGAGTCTGAGTCTCCAAAATTTTTCCTACAAAAAAGACTAAGATTCTGAGTCATTTTTCAAATCGAAAAAGTCACAGATTTTAGAATCTTTTTTTTAATATTTAAACTGAGATATTTTTAATATCGAAAAAAAATCGGAAATTTTTTCTAGGATTCTAGGACTTTCTTCCTATGGAAAAGCCCTCAGCTCTTATTAAAAACTCTTAGATTCTGAGACATTTTTTCTAAGGAAAAATACTTAGATTCCAAGACATTTTTCCTTTAAAGGTCCCAGATTCTGTATAATTTTTCTTGTAGAAAAAGTCAAAGATTCTATTGCATTTTTGTATAAAAAATTCTCAAATTTTCTTCAGGGAAAATTTTCCTATAGAAAATTTTTATTTTAATTTTATTTTTTTTTTATAAAAAAATTTAAGATTTAAAAACAATTTTTCTAAAGAAAACTTTTGAGATTCTTGAAAATTCTAGAAAAAGTTTTCACTCATGATTTCATTTCCTCTTTACTTTTAACCCAGAGAATTCAAATTTTCAATATAGAATATTCTCAGTTTTTTCCTAAAAAAAACTTTTCAGATTTTTCCTATAGAAAAACTGTTAGATTTTTTTTATAAAAATTGTCAAAATTATAAGATTTTTCCTATAAAAAAGTTCTAAGAAAAATTCTCAACTTTTTTCTATAAATTCCCAAATTATTCATTTGGAAAAATTGAAAAATTTTTCGTCTAGAAAAATTCCCAAATATTTCGTCTAGAAAAAATTCTGTATTTTTTATAAATAAAAGTTTTAATTTTTTGTGACTTTTATCACATAGAAAAATTCGAAAATTCAGAAACATTTATGGATTCTTAGACCTTTTTCTATAAAAAAATGTCTCCCATAGAAAAATTCCGCCATTTTTCCTATAGACAATTTTAAGGATTTTCCTATAGAAAAATTCTCAATTTTATCTCTAAAAATTTTTAAATTTTTTCATATTGAAAAATTTTAACATTCCGCAACATTTCTCCTCTAGAAAAATTTTAAGACTCTTTAAAATTTTTCATAGAAAATTTTTTTCAGATCCTGGGACATTTTTCATAGAATTTTTTTTCAGATTATTTCCTTTTCACTCTTCTTTTTTCCCTCTTCTTTCTTCTCTTTCTTTTCTTTTCTTTGCTTTCTTTTTTCTTTTTTTTCTTTTTTCCTTTTTTCTTTTTCTTTCGAATTCGGTTTGGGGGGGAAATTTCCTTTCCCCCCCGCGCCTGGTCAAGACCGACCACATAATACCCTACACCAGAGTTTCCCGGAAAATGGGTTCCAAGTTCAAAAATGGACCGATTATATCTATATTTTGTCAACTCTTAAATAAGTGTAAAAAACACTCACACATCAAATTTGATTGAAATAGGCTTTTATTTGTTGACAAAAAACCGCTTTAACTGAATATCGGTCGAAACTTTCACATGGGGCCTGAGTTCAAAAATGGTCCGATGATGATCAGATTTGATAAGGTTATTAAGGTACGCGTTTAACATACACAAACAGATTTTTTATTAAATATTTTCTATTTTCATGAAATTTGAAAGATTTATGTGAAAATCGGGAAGGTGGACGGATGGACGGACGGATGGATGGACGGACGGACAGATGGACGAAGGGATGGATGGACGGACATCGCTAAATCGACTCAAAAAGTGATTCTGAGTCGATCGGTATACTTAAAAGTGGTTCTACGACCAATAATAAACATCATCACAAACTCATCATACCCTGTACCACAGTGTGGTCTAGGGTATAATTAACACTTTGAAAAGAAAAAAATCTTTTTCTTTTTTTTTAATTAAAAACTAATTTGCTAAAAATATGTTCAAAAATATTTTGAAATTCAGCAAAAAGAATCAGTAAAAACGCAGTAAATATCTGTTATTTTGTAAAACTGAATGACAGAGATTTTAGTAAAAATATAAATTTTAGCAAAAAATTTGCCGAAAGTTTGGTAAATTAAATTGAAAGTCGTTTAACAGATTTTTTGATAGAGTTTTTCTTTTGAGTGTAGTAAAATTAGAAAATTTTTTTATATAATTTAATGAAATTAGAAACATGCACAGGAAACAAATTTGAGTAATCACTTGTTTAAATTTAAAACCAAAAATTGAGTAATTTTTTAATTGACGCAATTAAAAATTTACTTAAAAATTTTAAAAACAATTTAAGTAAATAATTTAATAAACATCTAATAGTTTTTTTTTTTGTTTTTTTAAGCTCTCATAGTTTAGTGAATTCTCGTTTAGTTTATAGTTTTTGTGTATGTATATGAAAGTTTGTAATCGTCTTTATAAAATGTTCCTATGTTTTTGAGACATAAATATGTTTGGTAAAGTTTGAATAAACAAGGTTTTTTTTTTTTTTTTTTTTTTTTTGTAAAAAAATTTAAAACTTTTTTTAACTTAAAAAAAAAAAAAATAGATAAATTTTGAGTAAATTTTTAATTGTGTCAATTAAAAATTTACTCAATACTATTAAATCGTTTACTGGTGCAAAATTGAGTAATTTTTTACTCAATAGTATTAAAAATTTACTCAAATATTTTTTTATTTTTTTCTGTGTGAAGTAATATAAATTTTTACCAGATGGGATACATTATCAAAAAAAAATAAGTGTTTTGTTTTTGGAAAATAAAACTTTAAAAAAAATTTTCTTAAAATAATTTTTAACGAATTTATTGTTCACAAACACAAAAAAAAATGTCAAAAATTAAAAAAAAAATGGAACTTATTTGGAACTTTGGCCTCTGTTGCAAAAAAATTAATTCACATAAAAAATGTGAAAATGAAAATTTCCGATTTTTTTTTGGTGTTCTAGATTTCATATCCGAATTTCTTTTTCGTTTTGTTTCACAAATATAAAAATTGGTGAAAGTAAAACGAATGCACTTTTTTCGTTATAATTTTTTAAATTTTAATTATTTAATTTCAACTTCGAATGAAAACGTGATCAACAAAACACTAAACTTGATTTCATGTGATTCGGAAATTTTCATGTGAATTGAAAAGTTGTGAAAGACAGAACAGAGGCCTTTATATTATTTTTTTTTTCTTAATTCAATAGAAAAACAAATAGAATCAAAAATTTTTTTTTGAAAATTTGAAAATTTTTCAAATAAAACCATTTTTTAATAAAACCATTGAAATTTGACGTAGAAATTATTCGAAGAATATTTTAACCCTTTAAACCTAAGGAATAAAATGACCACTTAGAAAAGAAGCACCATAAAATTTACTTAGCTCAGGAATATATTTTGTTTTAAAAAAACTTCAGTGGGCCGTAAAAAACTGTAACACAGAATCTTTTAGGGGTTTTAGTCTACTATTAGGGTACTTTCGGTTTTTTTTTTTTGGCATCAAGCCAAATTTATTTTTGTGTTGAACAGTGTAATTTCCAATGTTGGCAATCGATACCTTTTCAATACCGTTATCCGTTTCAAAACCCTTTAAATTGAATACCGGTACCAATACCAATACCGAAACTCAGTTTTGGTATCGGGTACCGGTATCCAAAAACCTTTTCCTCCGGTATCGGTACGTACCGGTATTGAAACGGTTTTTCTTAAAATTTATGTTTAAAAAAAAAAAAAATAATAGAAAGTTTGTAAATTTTTTGGTTTTTTTAAATAAAAAATCGTACTCCAAATGCCTCACCGAAGTCTCATAAAAATCAAAAAAATCGTTTGGCACCCACATCCTGAATTAAATAAAAATTTAAAAAAATCCATACTTCTTCGCGATGCGAGAGCAAAAGAAAATTATTGATTTTCACGAAATTTTTATGGATTCATTTGGACTTCCAATAGAAACTTTCTGGACCCCTTTTGTATAGTATAGTTTTTTGGAAATTTTTATTTAATCCGTGATGTGGGTGTCCAAGGATTTTTTTGATATTTACAGGACTTCAGGGAAAGCATTTGGAATACTAGCAGGAGGTTTTCCACCATAGCATAATTTTTTGAAGTGGCTTAACTCATAGAAATCGTCCATAAAGGTCCCATAATTCGCGAAAAAAAAATGTTTGCAATATTTTTGAATGCGATCTTGTCTAGACAGGGAATACCTATTTTTCCAAATAGATAACACCAACAAAAAAACTTGGTTGCCTAGAAATAAAATATGTAATTTGTTGGGGTTCTTACTTTAACCGCGATGCGGGAGGGAAATATATTTTATGGAGTCATTTTGACATCCAATAGAAACTTATTAGACCCTTTTCAGCTCAAACAAAAAAGAAAGGTAAAAATCTATACGGTAGAGATGGGCACATGAGCGGATTAAAGCGTGATTCATGCGTGATCACGCGTGAATTCCATTTAAATCACGTGATTGTGAGTGGAGAAAAAAATTTCGTGAGTGAGTGTGCGTGAGCAAGATTTTTGCGTAAGTGAGTGTGCGTGAGTCAATTTTTTTGCGTGAGTTTGCGTGATTTATTTACTTTCGCACTTCCTTTTGTTCCAAAAAAAAGCAACAAAAGAATTGGAAAATTGGCTTAATTTTTCGTCATAAAAAAAGCAAAAAAGCATTTGAAATTTCGCTGAACTTTAAATTTCGCTAAAAATTTTTAAAGATTTTTGAAATTTTAGTTTTTGAATTTTTTTTTTGATATTAATAACAGTTTCGTGAGTGTGAGTCAACGTGAGTGAGAGTGAAGCTTGCGTGAGTGCACGTAAGTGTGAGTTGTATTAAATTTACTCACGTGATTGTGAGTAGAAAAAATATGGTCATGAGTGAGTGTGCGTGATTCAAAAATTCCTGTCGAGAGCGTGAGTGAGTGTGAGTCAAAAATCACTCACGCGCCCATCTCAACTATACGGCCTTATATTTATGTACTAAAGACAAAGGAAAATGTCCAGCAAAAGCGGTCCAGTGTTTTAAAAATTTTGAGCAAAACACTGAATTTCGGCAACGGTTTGTCGTGAATTTTTGAGATAAAAAAATACGATAACTTTCGAAAGGTATTCCTAAGGATGCTGAAGCTTAGCATTTATATTTGCCGTTCCCCTGGCCGGGTTCGTATTGAATTTCATCCAAATCGGTCTAGTGGTTCAAAAGTAGAGTTTGCAAAACGATTAAAATCGTAATCGTAATCGCGATTAATCGCACCAATTAATCGTAATCGTAATCGACAAAAAAATCATGCGATTACGATTAATAATTTTCTATGAAATACACTGTTTTTATAACGAATTTAAATCAGTTCCAAATTTTTTTGAAACTCATTTTAAAGTTTCTATTTAAAATTATTTTTCAAAAAAACTAAATTACTCTAAAAAACGATTACTTTCGGAACAATTTCAAACAAAAATCATTGATTCTGGAATGTTAAGTAGAATCGATTGCTGGATGATATGATGCGTTCTGGAACCGATTTTTTGGAACGGAAAATTTGTATGGGTTGGCCCATGATTCGTTTAACTTGTTATCGATTTTTCTTTCCTTTTCTCGTAAAAGCCATTCAAATTTAAAGAAAAATTTAAATTCTGATATAAGTAAGTTTTAAAGATATTTGTTTTTAAAATATACTCAAAAGGCTTGAGTCGAAAAATTTGGACATGAAATTTAAAAAAAAACGTAATTTTTTCATACTTTGACCACTGGTTGCCGCCTAATGATGCCTTGTAAAATTGTTTAATTAATTTTCTCACAATTAGCTCTTTCACTGGCCATCGGCAGGTATTTCGACACGACCCCACAGAAATTTTGATGAACTGGAAGCAGATTTTGGAAAGGAATCACGACCCAAAGAGCGAATCCAAACCAGTCACATTTCAGAGTACTTTTTAGTAGCACAGATAAAGAGCTACTAAGACGCAGTAAAATCAATGTGTCTTCAGTGCTGATTGAAGCACTCTTTGTAGAGTTTATTTAAGCGCAATAAAGATGTAAGAATTTTTCTCCAAAAATCTTTTTGATGTTAAAGATGTTAAAAATTAAAGTATGTGTAAAATTTTATTAACAAAAAATTTTATTTATAAGTTTAAAACAAGTAAAAAAGTTAAATTCGGCCGTGCCGAATGTAGTGATACCCTCCACAATTTCAAAAAGATTATTGCAAAAAACTTTATTTAAAAGGAAATTACTTTTGAAAAAAAAAAAATTTTTGAAAAAAAAAATTTTTTGAAAAAAAAACAAGTGAGAGTGTTAAATTCGGCTGTGCCGAATCTTTTATACCAATTTTTTCTTTTACCAAAATGTAAAGAAAAAATTAAAACAAAAATTTGTCAGGGGCGTATCTTTTTTTTTCTGGGGGGGGGTTGATAAGGTCAGTGGGGGACGTTGAGAGCACCTTCCTATCGCGATAAATATACCAAATGTTTCATTTACTTAACAAAAATACAAAAAAACATGTAAAAAAGTGTATTTTTTTAGAGGTTGGTTTAGTTCTTCAAGGGGGAACTTTTTTCCCCCTGGTCCGATTTGGCCAATTTCCGAACTTGACCTGCCTAGGAACACAAGACATATCTGTGCCAAACTTGAGGGATCTATCTCTTTTGTTTTGGACTGCATCGTGTTAACTACAGACGGACGGACGGACGGACGGACAGACAGACAGACAGACAGACGGACGGACGGACGGACGGACGGACGGACATCGCTAGAATGTCTTAGAATCGATCACTGATCAATAATATATATACTTTATGGGGTCCCCGACCGATATTTCGATGCGTTACACACGGAATGACAAAGTGAGTATACCCCCATACTGTAGTTGGAGGGTATAAAAATATCGTAACAATAAATTCTCAAGGGCGCTCGTGCGTTCTTTCGATGAGCAATGATATACTAAAAAAGAGACTGTTGTTCCAAAATCTTGAATTATATTATTACTAGGAAAGTTCGAAAGTTTTTAATTTTATTTCTTAAAAATAATAAATTTTGTATTTTCGTACTTTCTAAAATAAAAATAAAAAAAAAAAAATATTTAAAAAGCTCGATTAATCGTAATCGCGATTAACGGCAATTTTTTTAATCGTAATCGCGATTATGAAATATCTCGATTATTTGCAAACTCTATTCAAAAGTTATTAAGAAAACCGTGAATTTCAGATTGGTTTCACCTTAAATTCACTTGTTGAAAAAACCGTTAAACCAGTTTTAAAAAAATTTACTTTACATTTAATTTACTTACACTCGAAAAAAAATTACACTCCAAAAAAATGTTGCCAACTTTTTATTTTTTTTTTTCAAAAATGACTAAAAAAAGTTTTTTACTCGAAATAAAATATTTCTAATCAAAATTGTTAATTTGATTCACGTTAGAAAATTAAATATCAATTAAGAAGGGCCTTGTGGAGGGTATTGATGGATTCGTCCAAGTCGAATTTAACTTTACTACTTGTTTTTACAATTTTTTTTTAAAGTTTTTATACGTTTTTTTTTTTTATTTTTTTAGCATTTTTTTGATAATACCGGTACGTACCGGTATTGACGTTTCGGTATCGGTAATACCGTAACCGATTCAACTCAAATACCGTAACCGATATCGATACCGAAATAAATAAAAAAACGATACCAATACCGATATCGATACCGTTATTCGTTTCGATTGCCAACCTTGGTAATTTCATATAATTTGTATACCAAAATTTTTGAAGAAGGAGAAAGTTACTAATTATTTTATGTGATTTTTATACCTTGAACTATATTTCTAACTTTACTATAATTACTTGGAGAATGTTCTAGAAAATACCAAAACTAAAAAAAAAAAATAACTATTCACGAATAGAAAATTAGCGTAGAACGTAAGAAAAAAAAACTTTTACAAATAAATTACGTGACTGAAAATAATTTTCGCACTTCAGTAAAGAAAAACAAACGCAAAAAGAAAAACTATTCGATAATGATGATGATGAAAAATTTTTGTGTGAATTTTGTGTACAAACCTGTTGTTCCATTTTTTGACTGCGACTGTTGCTAATTGCTGACATGATGAATATCGAGTAGAATAATAATGATGAGTAGAAGAAAATAATATAATTCTAGGAAAATTACAAAATTTTTACAGATTTTGTGAAATACACTAAAATGCACTTTAAATTTTACGTGTTGGCTACTTTTATGAATTTTTATTTTCACATGTGTTTAAAAATAAATTTTAAATTTTAAAACACGTTTTTTAAATATTTGAAAATTTTGAAGGAATTTTTAACGCACATTTAAAGAAACAATTTGACAGTTGACAGCTGTTACATGATGTAAAATAACAAATGCAATATTTTCTTTTTTAAATCAAAACAATTTAAACTTCTTTGCAAATTATATAGAAAAAAAACACTTTTTAAAAATTTCAATAATGTTTGAAATTAATTAAATTAAAACATCTGGCAGCTCTTAAGTAGTTTAAGTTATTGGACAATATGTAAACAAACGTAAGAACGACGAAAAGGTGGAAAAGTAAATTTTTACCATTCACTGCAGTTTGAAAATGAAATTGCAAATTAATTTTGTTTAACTACTTTACAAATATTTCACAACTTTTCTTTTATTATTTTGTATAATTTAACACTTATTTGTTAAGAAACAAATAACAATAATGATTTTTTATCAAAATGATTCATTTTTCAAACAAAAAAACAACATGACGTCATTTTTTTCTCCTTTTAAATACAAAATATTTCCATAAATTTTACAAAAACACACGCGGCTAGTCAACACTAAAAATCCTTTTTACGTTTTTTAAATATCCTTAATATCGTATGTTTCAACCACGCCGTTTAGTTGTTAAACATAAACTAATATTCAATAATAACATTTTTAAAAATTAAAGTTGCAAGTATCAATCAGGGATGTTAAAGTTGGTACAATTGTACTTTTTTTGGTACATTCTGACCTTCAAAAGTACCGTGGTACTACCGCGACTCATTTGGTACAATTTAAGAATTTGCAATTTCTTTATAACTCATCGAAATATCGGTAAAAGACCCCAGCTTTTTTTCTTTACTTTAAAAAATGCTCACAAAGGTACTAATGCTAGGCCGATTTTAAATCCTTGTTTTGAAACAGATTAAAGTAATTTTCAAATGAAATTTTTTAATTTTTTTTTTACAAAAAAAAGAAAAGATATCTGAATTAGACACTTGATAAAGAAAATTCTTACTCACTTTTATCGAACAAAAGGTTTCAGTATTTTTCACGGAAGTATCAGTCAGTTATTTATAGACAATTATTGAAGATAGTATTAATTGAAGACTACGAGACCTTTCATCTTTAAAAGATTTCTGAGATATTGATACATTTTTCTTGTTTACGCACTAAGATACATTTTTCCTGTCGAAAAACTCTAAAATCTTAGTTTTTCTGCAGAATAGATTTCAAAAAATTGTTCAAAAACGCCCCTGAAAAATGTTTCTAAATTTGTTTGCATTTTTTTTGGGGGGAAGGGGGTATAGAAGATTCAGTAAAACCGAATTAACACTCATTTGTTTCAGTTAAGTTTTTATTAATTTAAAAAAAAATGGTACCGTGAGGGTCCAAAAAGTACAATTTTTTTTGAAAGTTGGTACAAAATTGAAAACGTCATTTAACATCCCTGGTATCAATACTGTTAGTTGCTCATTTAATGTTAAACTTTAAATAAATTCCCTTTTTACAGTTAAAATATCCTTTTTGCTGAATTTATTTTAAAATAGAGAGTTATTAACAGTCTCTCTGAGTAATATTATAATCATTTGCTGTTAGTTACTCTCTGTTATCTCTGTTTTCTCTGTTATTGTTACAACAGAGATTTACTTCTGCAGTTTCTGCTTTGCAGAAGTCCTTTTTTAAACAGAATCTGTTATTTACAATTTTTGTTTTCTCTCATTTCGTGTTATTGCAGGAAGTTACTTTTGCTAGTAAGGACTTTTTTGTTGTTTAACATTTTTACTTGTTTTCTTTTTAATGTGAGCGTGAGTGTTTGTTTATTTAGTTTAACAGGCCACTATAGCAACCTTATGGCATGTAGTTATACAAAAAAATGCACAACACAGAATATTTTTCTTTCGGTTTTTTTTGCAGCTGCTTAATTGGGGATGCCAGATTGGTATTATATATTAAATTAAATCGGGTTTAAACTAGTAAATTCGGATTGATGATACTTACTGCGATGTTCATTCATTAAAAAATCGAAAAGATGCGTTAAAAAATCTAAAATATGCACAAAAAATTCAAAATATGCACTGAAAATATAAAATATGTACATTTTTATTTCAAACGTACACACAAAAACAAAAACTTTGTCAAATTACTAGGAAAAGTCTGTTAATCCCATTTTACCAATATTTGACAGTTTTCCTTGTTTTTTAACAAATCGAAATTTACATTTTTTTTTGTAATTTTACAAATTTTTAAGATAATTTTACAAAAAAAGTCTACACCATTTACAGATGTAATTCGAAAAAGATCAATTGTAATTCGAAGATTCTATTTGTAATTCGAAGATTCCATTTGTAATTCGAAGATTCCATTTGTAATTCGAAGATTCCATTTGTAATTCGAATACTCCAATTGTAATTCGAAGATTCCATTTGTAATTCGAAAATTCCAATTGTAATTCGTAAAAGATCAATTGTAATTCGTAAAAGATCAATTGAAATTCGTAAAAGATCAATTGTAATTCGTAAAAGATCAATTGTAATTCGAAAAAGATCAATTGTAATTCGTAAAAGATCAATTGTAATTCGAAAAAGATCAGTTGTAATTCGTAAAAGATCAATTGTAATTCGAAAAAGATCAATTGTAATTCGTAAAAGATCAATTGTAATTCGTAAAAGATAAATTGTAATTCGTAAAAGATCAATTGTAATTCGAAGACTCCAATTGTAATTCGTAAAAGATCAATTGTAATTCGAAAAAGATCAATTGTAATTTGAAGATTCCAATTGTAATTCGTAAAAGACCAATTGTAATTCGAAAATGATCAATTGTAATTCGTAAAAGATCAATTGTAATTCGTAAAAGATCAATTGTAATTCGTAAAAGATCAATTGTAATTCAAAAAAGATCAATTGTAATTCGTAAAAGATCAATTGTAATTCGAAAAAGATCAATTGTAATTCGAAAAAGATCAATTGTAATTCGTAAAAGATCAATTGTAATTCGAAAAAGATCAATTGTAATTCGAAAAAGACCAATTGTAATTCGTAAAATATCAATTGAGGGGGTTAGAGCACAAGGGGTTCAAGTGCCTTATATTTGATAATGAGAAAAAAGAGGTTAAAGTTAAATTGCAATAAAAAATGTTAGATGCTATCTATAATATTATTTTTTAGTTAATAGAGATCCTGATATTTTAATCTAACAAGTTAAAAAAATACCGTCTTTTACACCCTTTTGCACCCAAAAATTGCATCTGAAGTAAGTAAGTGGCACTTATACCCCTTGTGCTCTAACTTTTTTTATAAATTTCTATTTAGAGCACAAGGGGTTCAAGTGCCTTATATTTGATAATGAGAAAAAAGAGGTTAAAGTTAAATTGCAATAAAAAATGTTAGATGCTATCTATAATATTATTTTTTAGTTAATAGAGATCCTGAGATATATTTTAATCTAACAAGTTAAAAAAATACCGTCTTTTACACCCTTTTGCACCCAAAAATTGCATCTGAAGTAAGTAAGTCGCACTTATACCCCTTGTGCTCTAACTTTTTTTTATAAATTTGTAAATTCGTAAAATGAAAACAACATTTTATTAAGAAAATCTGTAATGGTTCTTTGTTTAATTTTTTAGTCGTCATAATCAGATTCCATGACATCATTGGGATCATCTTCATCTTCATTAGGGCATCACGTCAAATGTAAACTTTCGAAATTCGTACGTTTTCGACCAAAATTCATCCTCATCTGGCACACATTTTAGGAATTTTTGGGAAAAATATTTAAAAATTCCAAAATAGCAATTTTGGTCCACAGATGCTGATTTACAATCATACAAAATATGTTTAACCAAATTCCTCTTAAAAGTAGCAAAATGTTGAGTATGTGAAAAATATAAAAATAAAAACACGATTTTGGGCCAAAAATGCTCATAAGCATCTGTGGACCAAAATCTCTGATCAATTTTTGTGGACCAAAATCGTGTTGTTATACTTTTTTTAATATTTTTTATATAATATGCTTTACATTTTACAACTTTTGGGACAAATTAGGATAAGAAAAAAAATTGTGCAGAAAAATCAGCATCTGTGGACCAATATTTTTTTTTTTTTTTTAATGTGCTCGATTCGGGAGTACTCTTTTACCATTCACCTACTTTTTAAAAATTTGATATCCTTTCGAATTTTAAGATTTTTAAATTTTTCCTTGTAATTATTTAAGATATTACTATATTTTAACAAGAAAAAAAATTTAAAATCTTGAAATTCAAAAGAATATCAAATTTTTAAAAATTTGGTGAATGGTGAAATAGTACTCCAGAATCGAGCACAATATTTTTCCTACGCATTTAGCAGTTGTACGCAAGAACTCCTAATTTTTGAGCCGGATTTGGTCAAAATATTCGGACATGAATTTTGGTCGAAAAGCGCCATTAAATTGCAATAAAAAATGTTAGATGATATCTAGTATATTATTTTTTAGTTAATAGAGTTCCTGAGATATATTTTTATCTAACAAGTTAAAAAAATACCGTCTTTTACACCCCTTTTGCACCCAAAAATTGCATCTGAAGTAAGTAAGTGGCACTTATACCCCTTGTGCTCTTACTTTTTTTTATAAATTTGTAAATACGTAAAAGGAAAACCACATTTTATTAAGAAAATGTGTAATGGTTCTTTGTTTAATTTTTTAGTCGTCATAATCAGATTCCATAACATCATTGGGCTCATCTTCATATTCATCTTCATTAGGGCATCCCGTCAAATCTAATCTTTCGAATTTTGTATCATAATACCTGCCGATTATTTAACCAAATCTGGCTCAAAAATTAGGAATTTTTGAGTACTTTATGGGAATTTTTTTTTAAAAATTCCACTTTTGGTCCACAGATGCTGATTTTCAAACATAAAAATTATTTTTAACCAAATTGGTCTTAAAAGTTAAATTTTAATAATTGCTTGGAGCACAAGGGGTTTAAGTGCCTTAAATTTAATAATAGGAAAAAAAGAGGTTATAGTTAAATTACAGTAAAAAATGTTAGATGATATCTAGAATATTATTTTTTAGTTAATAGAGATCCTGAGATATATTTTAATCTAACAAGTTAAAAAAATACCATATTTCACAAATACAAGCACCCAAAAATGGCCTCTGAATTATGTAAGTGGCACTTATACCCCTTGTGCTCTAACTTTTTTTATAAATTTCTAAATTATGAAAAGAATGTTAGTTATTTGTAAAAGGAAACCACATTTTATTACGAAAGTCTTTAATGGTCCTTTGTTTAATTTTTTAGTCGTCATAATCAGATTCCATGACATCATCGGGCTCATCTTCATCTTCATTAGGGCGTCCCTTGAAATCTGAACTTTCGAATTTCGTGCCGTGATACCTGCCGAACGATGGACATGGAGTAGCTAATTGTGGGAAAATTTATGAAAAATTTTTGCAAGGTCATTTTTAGTCTGCAACCAGCGGTCAAAGTTTAAAAAATTACGTTTTTGGACCAAAATTTATATCTGAAATATTTAACCCAATCTGGGTCAAAAATAAGGAACTTTTGCGCGTTTTATGGGAAAAATATTTAAAAAATTTCAAAATTGCGATTTTGGTCCACAGATGCTGATTTATAAACATAAAAAATATTTTTAATTCGAAAAATGTTGAGTATTTTATGTGAAAAATTTTAAAAATTAACCCACGATTTTGGTCCAAAAAGGCTGATTAGCATCTGGTATCAAAATCTTTGATCAGCATTTTTGAACGAAAATCGTGTTTTTTATATTTTTTTAATATTTTTTAGATAACTTGCTTTACATTTTCCAACTTTTAGGACCAATTTGGATAAAAAAAATAATATTTATGTTAAAAATCAGCATCTGTGGACCAATATTTTTTTTTGGGATTTTTTTATATTTTTCCTATTATGTACGCAAAAATTCCTAATTTTTGAGCCGAATTTGGTCAAAAAATTCGGACATGAATTTTGGTCGGAAATCGCCATTTTTCACACTTTAACCGCTGGTTACAGACTGAAGATGCTCTTGCAAAATTTGATTACTATTACTACAAGAACTTCTCGGAATTCAACCACTTTGTCCACGTGAAAAACTAAATTTTAATAATTGCTTGGAGCACAAGGGGTTTAAGTGCTCATATACCCCTTGTGCTCCAAGCAAAACAGGTATTTTAGTAACAAGAGCTAAAAATTGTCGCCATATCTCGCTAACGAATAAGAATTTCACATTAATTTCTGGTGCTATGAACTACTGTGAACTTCACCTACTAATTCCATATGTTAACTCAATTTTTTTAAAAAAGTCACTTGAACCCCTTGTGCTCTAACCCCCTCAATTGTAATTCGTAAAAGATCAATTGTAATTCGAAAAAGATCAATTGTAATTCGTAAAAGATCAATTGTAATTCGAAAAAGATCAATTGTAATTCGAAAAAGATCAATTGTAATTCGTAAAAGATCAATTGTAATTCGAAAAAGATCAATTGTAATTCGAAAAAGACCAATTGTAATTCGTAAAATATCAATTGTAATTCGTAAAAGATCAATTGTAATTCGAAAAAGATCAATTGTAATTCGAAAAAGATCAATTGTAATTCGAAAAAGATCAATTGTAATTCGTAAAAGATCAATTGTAATTCGAAAAAGATCAATTGTAATTCGAAAAAGATCAATTGTAATTCGTAAAAGATCAATTGTAATTCGTAAAAGATCAATTGTAATTCGAAAAAGATCAATTGTAATTCGAAAAAGATCAATTGTAATTCGTAAAAGATCAATTGTAATTCGTAAAAGATCAATTGTAATTCGAAAAAGATCAATTGTAATTCGTAAAAGATCAATTGTAATTCGAAAAAGATCAATTGTAATTCGTAAAAGATCAATTGTAATTCGAAAAAGATCAATTGTAATTCGAAAAAGATCTATTGCAATTCGAAAAAGATGAATTGTAATTCGTAAAAGATCAATTGTAATTCGTAAAAGATCAATTGTAATCCGTAAAAGATCAATTGTAATTCGAAGATTCCAATTGTAATTCGAAAAATATCAACTGTATTTCCATTGATATTTTACGAATTACAATTGGAATCTTCGAATTACAATTGATCTTTTACGAATTACAATTGATCTTTTACGAATTACAATTGATCTTTTACGAATTACAATTGATCTTTTTCGAATTACAATTGATCTTTTTCGAATTACAATTGATCTTTTACGAATTACAATTGACCCTTTTCGAATTACAATTGATCTTTTACAGGCGTGGATCCAGGAATTTCAATTGGGGGGGAGATTTAAAAAAAAAAAAAAATTTTACCAAAAAATATAAAAGTTTGGTTGGAAGCGGGGGGGGGGGGGGGGGGTGTGTGTGTGTAAATTGTTGTTAGTATTATTGAAAACCAAAAAAAAATTTTTTTCTTAAATGCGGATCCAGCTTATGTGGGGAAAAATATTAATATTGTGACCTTTCAGTCATTAAAAATTTATATTATGACTTTTCAGTCATAAAAATTGGCTTGTGACAATCATTGCCATTCACAACTTTGAACAGACTTGTAAACTTTTATATGTATAAAAAATCTTATTTTTCAGAAATCTACCGAAAAAACTTTTTAATAAAGTATGCAATTTTTATACATGTTTCCTTAGCAAAATTTCTCAGATGTTGAGACATTTTTACTACAGGAAATCTCTTAGATTCTCAAATCCTTCATATAGAAAAATAACCAATTTCTGAGATATTTGCCTTTAAAAAAATTTTCAGATTCTAAAACCCTTTGATATAAAAATGTTGTTTTATTCTCAGATCGAATTTTCTATAGAAAATATTTTAGATTCAACAAAATTTCGCATAGAAAATGTCTCAGATTTTTAAACTTTATTTTATGGAAATAATCTGAGATTCTGTGACATTATTTCTATAAAAAATTTTCCAAATTCTGATATACTTTTCTTATAAAAAAACCTCCTAAATAATTCTTATATTTTGTGTATACACAAATTTTCAGATCCTGAAAAATTTACGGTTTTAATGCCATCTAATGTTTTCCAAGGCAATTTTTTAGATTCTCAAAAATTTTTCATATAGAAAAATTATTATTGTTGGACACAATTTTAAAAGAAAAATTTCCATATTCAGAGACACATTTCCTATAGAAAAATCCTCAGAATCTACCAACAGAAAAATTTTCAGATTCTGAGAGATTATTCATACAAAATTGTTTTCTATAGGAAAGTTCTAAAACATTTTTCCTATAAGAAAAAAAAAGATTCTAAAAGATTTTTCCAACAAATACTTAAATCCTCATATTCTTAAAAAATTTTCCATAAAAAAAGTCTATGATTCGAAAATATATTTCCGAATAGAAAACTAAGATTCTTAGACGTTTTCCTCTAGAAATATTATCCGATTCTGAGAAATTTATTTGTAGAAAAACTCTTTTCAGATTCTTAAACATTCTTAGTTGCTGAGGGATTTTTTTTATATAGAAAAGTTATAAGACATGTTTCCTAAAGTTTGAGATAATTTTTTAATCAAAAATTCTTACATTCAGAGTCAAATACTTAAGTATCAAGATATTTTCTAAAGACAAAGTCTTGACTACTGAGACATTTTTCTATAAAAAATATTTGAGATAATACTTTTTCCTTAGAAAATGATAAGAAAAGTTATTCGGTTCGAAAATGTTCACGACTCTATTGACATTTAAGGTTCTCATATGAAATTTCATAAATTCTGAAACATTTTATCCTGAGGATGCAAAAAAATTTTTAGGATTGAGGCTATGTGTGCTGACTTAAATCATCAGCACACATATAACTCTCTTTAGGGTTTTTTACCTTTTTTCGTTCTAGGTTTTTTTATCTTTTTTCTTTCTACCTTCTTTCTTTACCCTTCCTTTTTTCCTTTCCCTTTCTTTCTTTCTTTCTTTCTTTTTTCCTTTTTCCTTTTTTCCTTTCTTTTTTTTTTTTGAAATCGTTTTGGGGGGGGGGAGAAATCCCATTCTCCCCCCCCTGGATCCGCGCCTGTCTTTTACGAATTAAAATTGATCTTTTTCGAATTACAATTGATCTTTTACGAATTACAATTGATCTTTTACGAATTACAATTGATCTTTTTCGAATTACAATTGATCTTTTTCGAATTACAATTGATCTTTTACGAATAACAATTGATCTTTTACGAATTACAATTGGAATCATCGAATTACAATTGATCTTTTTCGAATTACAATTGATCTTTTACGAATTATAATTGATCTTTTACGAATTACAATTGATCTTTTTCGAATTTCAATTGATCTTTTTCGAATTACAATTGATCTTTTTCGAATTATAATTGATCTTTTACGAATTACAATTGATCTTTTACGAATTACAATTGATCTTTTTCGAATTACAATTGATCTTTTTCGAATTACAATTGATCTTTTTCGAATTACAATTGATCTTTTACGAATTACAATTGATCTTTTTCGAATTACAATTGATCTTTTTCGAATTACAATTGATCTTTTACGAATTACAATTGATGTTTTTTGAATTATAATTGATCTTTTACGAATTACAATTGATCTTTTACGAATTACAATTGATCTTTTACGAATTACAATTGATCTTTTTCGAATTACAATTGATCTTTTACGAATTACAATTGGAATCTTCGAATTACAATTGATCTTTTTCGAATTACAATTGATCTTTTACGAATTACAATTGGAATCTTCGAATTACAATTGATCTTTTACGAATTACAATTGATCTTTTATGAATTACAATTGATCTTTTTCGAATTACAATTGATCTTTTTCGAATTACAATTGATCTTTTACGAATTACAATTGATCTTTTACGAATTACAATTTATCTTTTACGAATTACAATTGATCTTTACGAATTACAATTGATCTTTTTCGAATTACAATTGGAATCTTCGAATTACAAATGGAATCTTCGAATTACAATTGGAGTATTCGAATTACAAATGGAATCTTCGAATTACAAATGGAATCTTCGAATTACAAATGGAATCTTCGAATTACAAATAGAATCTTCGAATTACAATTGAGGAGTTCCATAACAAAACGCAACAATTCCACTTTAACAGTTTTTGAGATAAACCCACAAATGTAAACAAAGTCAGTAGTGACTTCGAGTGTAATTACTAAGCTTTGGGATGTTTCATAAAGTGAATTGCAGTGTAAATATTGAGCTTTGGGATGATTTTTAGTAATAGTTGCATAGATTTTAATGTGTAGAATAGGATTTAGTCAAAAAAACAAAAAATTCAAAAAGTGGAATTGTTGCGTTTTGTTACGGAACTCCTCAATTGATCTTTTTCGAATTACATCTGTAAATGGTGTAGTAAATTCACGAGAATTCCTTGTAATTTTAATTGGTAAAAATCTTGTAAAATTACTAGGAATTCTCGTAAAATAGGAGATAGCAAAAAATCTAGTAATATAAAGTAACCCCCTTGTAAATTTTATCGTGTCAAAAAATTTGTATATTTACGATGTTATTGGTAAAAACCTTGTAAAATTACAAAATTACACTGTGCAACAAATTTTGGGTCATCGCATTGAGCCTCAATGCCTTC
The DNA here is from genome assembly GCA_963921195.1 of Pegoplata infirma. NCBI lineage: Eukaryota > Metazoa > Arthropoda > Insecta > Diptera > Anthomyiidae > Pegoplata > Pegoplata infirma. The sequence continues at coordinate 172,178,880 of OY992538.1, read as the reverse complement.
AACGCCATATGAAAGTAGACCATCAAGTGGATAAAATCACCAAAGGGTTTTGCAAAGTCAGTTCGGATTTCTTTTTTATAGCCCACTGAAGTTTTCATTTTTTTATCAAAGGCGTTTGGAAATCGTCAAAAATACTATAATAAGAATACATCTGAGCTTCAAAATATGATTTGATGCCTTCAGTGAAATTTTATGGCTGTTCTTTTCTTAGAACATTTTAACCCTCTAACTGACATTTTAAGGGGTCATTTTAGTCCTTTTTCAAAAACTAAACACAGAAGTCTAATAAAACGTCCATTTAGAGGGTTAAAATGTTCTACAAATATTTTCCTCATAAAATTTCACTAGGGGTTGTCAAATGGTCAAAGTTTGTGCGACATGCGCAAAGTGCTTAAAAAGGGTCAAGTATAAATAATCAATGTTTGTTATTTCTTTTTAACAAAGCAGTGTTAAAAAATATCGACAAAAAACAGTGCAAATATACTTTTGAGCTAAAAATTATGTTCTGATGTGTTTTATAAAATTTTATAATGATTCTTTTCTTTGACCAAATTAACCCTCTAGCTCCCGTTTTAAAGGGTCATTTTAGTCATTTTATAAAATAAATACAAAAAAGTCTATAAAAAAAGGCAGTTAGAGGGTTAAAATGTTTTCCAAATATTTTCTGCATCAAATTTTTCTAGGGCACGTCTAAGACAGAAAGTTCGTCCAGCATATCGAAAATGCTTAAAAATTTTAAAGTATTAAAATTTTTTTTTTTTTTTTTTTTTTTTTTTTTGCCGAAATAAAAAAAAACACAAGTAAAAAAGTTTAATTCGACTTTGTCGAATGTATTGATACCCTCCCTTACCAATGTAAAAAAGTTTATTTGCTAAAAAAACAAAACATTTAAAAAAAAAAAATCGACAAAAAAATTTTTTGTTAAAAAAAAAATTCGACGAAAATATTTTTTTTGTAATAAAATATGTTTGTACTTGTTTAAATACAATTCGGTGATCAATTCTGTTCACATGTGTCAACCAGCAGCCGAATGAAAGCATTTTGTGTTTTTAGGTTATGTTGAAAGTACCAACAAATTTCCGGTAGAACGGCATCACGCGACTTCTTCCCAAGATATCTGATATGGTGATCACGGCCAAAGTATACCAATACCAAAACAAACTAAGCAGTCTGGTATTGCATTTGAGCGAAATCGGTTCAGCGGTTCAAAAGTTATGATCGAAAATACAAAAATACCTCGAAAATTGTGGTACATTCAACATAACCTAAAAACACAAAATGCTTTAATTCGGCTGCTGGTTGACACATGTGAACAGAATTGATCATCGAATGGTATTTAAACAAGTACAAACATATTAAAAAAAAAAAAAAAATTTTCGTCAAATTTTTATTTTTATCAAATATTTTTTTCGTGGATTTTTTTTTTGCAAATAATCTTTTTTACATTGTGGAGGGTATTAATATATTCGTCGAATTTAACTTCGTTACTTGTTTTTTTTTTTTATATTTCGGTCCAAAAAAAATATAAAAAAATTTTAATACTTTAAAATTTTTAAGAATTTTCTATATGCTGGGCTAACTTTCTGTCTACCCTAGTAAAATTTGATGCAGAAAATATTTGTAAAACATTTTAACCCTCTAACTGCCTTTTTTATAGACTTTTTTGTATTTATTTAAAAAAATGACAAAAATGACCCTTTAAAACGGGAGCTAGAGGGTTAATTTGGTCGAAGAAAAGAATCATTATAAAATTTTATAAAACACATCAGAACATCATTTTTAGCTCAAAAGTATATTCGCACTGTTTTTTGTCTATTTTTTTTAACACTGCTTTGTTAAAAAGAAATAACAAACATTGATTATTTATACTTGACCCTTTTTAAGCACTTTGCGCATGTCGCACAAGCTTTGACCATTTGACAACCCCTAGTGAAATTTTATGAGGAAAATATTTGTAGAACATTTTAACCCTCTAAATGGACGTTTTATTAGACTTCTGTGTTTGGTTTTTGAAAAAGGACTAAAATGACCCCTTAAAATGGCAGTTAGAGGGTTAAAATGTTCTAAGAAAAGAACTGCCTTAAAATTTCACTGAAGACATCAAATCATATTTTGAAGCACAGATGGGTTCTTATTATAGTATTTTTGACGTTTTCCAAACGCTTTTGATAAAAAAATGAAAACTTCAGTGGGCTATAAAAAAGAAATCCGAACTGACTTTGCAAAACCCTTTGGTGATTTTGTCCATTTAATGGTCTACTTTCATATGGCGTTGAAGCCATTGAGGCTCATTTTTCTTGTTGCACAGTGTAAACAGAGCCAAAAATAAAAAGGTGCAGTTTTAAAAATAAAAAAAAAAAATAGAAAGAATTGTGATCACACCTCGAATTATGGCTTAAAAGTTGCGTAATTTAGAGTAGAATTTTTATAGTTTTTTTATAAAAAAAATCGAAGGTTTCGGACTTTTTCAAAAAGTCGATTTTAATTTTTAAACATCAAAAACTAAGTGATAATTACTTCGAATAATTTTTTCATATTTTTTTCTAAACTACATTTAAATACCAACTAAACGTTGTCCAACTTTTTTTAAAATATCTATATTTTTAATGGTCAAAATTAATTAAAAATTACAATTTCTTAATTTTTTTGAGAAAATCGCCATTTTTGAATTTTTGAAATTGATTACTCAGCACCATCTTGGAATAAAAGGCTGAAAATTGGTGCCCAACTTGCATTTAATAAGTACTAAAACATATCCAAAAATAAAATAAATCGAAAGGGGTCGGGTCTAAAAGTGAGTGATTTGGCTTGGAATGCCCCATATACTTTATGGGGTCCCAAACCAATATTTCGATGAGTTACAAACGGAATGACAAACTTATGTATACCCTCTATCACTAACAAGGAAATTATAGCCATATCGGTCCATGGACCGATATGCAGCTGTTCTCCGATTTTATATATATGTTATTAAAGAAAGTGAGCGTAGTATTTTTTTTTTGTTCATAAAAACCTATCGGTCCAGCCGTTCTCCGATTTTAGATATATTTAAAAAAGAGTGGGCGTTAAAGTGGGAGTGGTCCATTTTCTTTATCGTTAAAACCAAAGTTGGACTATCACGAACATTAAAAAAAATATCCAAATAGGTCAAGCCGTTCTGAAGTGATGAGATTACCAACATACAATATTTGATTTTTATTTATATTGAATTAAAATATTTTGAATAACTGAGAATAATTTGATTAGCCTTTAAGAAACCCAGATAATCATTAACCGTGAATAAATAAATATTTATTAAACAATTTTGAAATTTATTTATTAAAAAAAAAAAAAGAAAACAATTTATTTTCAATTTGATAAATGAAGCCTTAACTAAATTCAATTAAAAATATTTAAAGTACTTAATAGAAATTAAAACAAAACAAACATTTGTATATATTAAATTCGTCCCACTAGGGGCATTTATGTATAATAAAGGGTTAAGAAAACATACTAAAATGATTTATAATTTTTAAGGTCTTTAGAAAATAACTAAAATAAAACACAGCTATAAAAGCGTTAAAATCTATAATAAAAAAACAATGAACAATTGATGAGATTCATATACTCTCCCATCAGGAGTAAAGCTAATGAGTAATGACTGAGAGTTATGCTGAGAGTGGTGAAATGTGTAGATTTATAGGTTAATGATATGCTTAAGAGATTTTGTTTTTGTTATAATATTTTTATGAAAACAATTTTACCATAAAAAAATCACTAAACGCATTACGTTGGCATCACTGCTTGAGATATTTTCTATTGAGATTGAAAATAATCAAAAATATGTCAGGATCAGGGTTGTCCTATTTTTTTATTAGAATATTTTTGCTAAATTTAATAATTATATTTGAAAATACAAATTGTAATGATCGTATTTCAAATTTACGTTAAATTTATCTCGAGCTAGAAGAAAACCTACTCAAAATATAATATTTTAAAGGTCGAATAAAACAATTTTTATTTTTAGAATTTTAAATTTACGTTTTTTTTTCAAAATAAAGAAAGTTTTCATGCTCAAATTAGTCTTTTGATTTATCGCCGATATCGAAAAATTGGCGAGAAATCTCCGTATCTGACATCGCTGGACAGCATTGAATATTCTTTTCAGGCTGTAAGTTTAAATTTAAATTATTTTATTTTCTTTATGATTTCTCTCAATCTGCGTCTTCTGATTTCCATGCTGCCACATTTTTACCAAAAAGCAGTGATGTCAACTTAGTGTTTCTTCACAATACAGCAGCAAGGAGCAGACAGCGGAACAAAATACATGTAAAAAATTTGCTGTCTGCTGCTTGCTGCTGTATTGTGAAGAAACACTTAATGGCACTAGCCCACCGTGTAGTGCTTTTCCGGTTCAGGCTCTTCACTGTGAAATAAATATAATGAGTATTGACTGAGAGTTATGCTGAGAGTGTTGCATATAGTAGATAGTTTTGAAGGATAATGATATGCGTTAGATGTGAAATTACATGTTTTTATTGTTGTAACCGTGCTTAAGAATATTCTCATTTTTTAAATTGTTAGCTTATTTATTTAATTTTTCTTAAACAATGAGTATTAACTGAGAATTTTGTTAGTATAAAGCTTGCAAGGGAAGTCTCTTTTGCGGTACACTTCAATCGTCATAAAATGTGGAATAGTTGTAGATAAGGGAAAAACCGGCTACCTAGATATTCGTTCTTAGCTGCCGAAATTCATGACTACTTATAAGGTAAAACATAGGATTTATAAGAAAATGTGAAGGACCGTTTTGTATTAAAAAGTAATGCATTTTAATAAAACGCCACGGCCATACATATCTCGAATACCCCTTTAGTGCTTATTGTACGAGGGTTGTCTTTTATGCTTCGGGATTGGGAAATTCCAGTGCAGCCATCTGCCAATACACATTCATATAGTAAAATTTAACATTTTTGACAATATAATATAATGTACGTTCGCTTTATCAGGTGTCGAAAAACGTTGACATCGCAATTTATTTTTTATGTTCGGGAATAAAAATTGGATGCCAAAACAGGACCATAAGGCGAATGATTTATTAAATCGACGTTTTAAGTGCCCCAAATATCCATTGTCTGAGACGATGTGTGCGAGCTCATATTGATGTGGTTGAGAATGATTGGTCTTCGGCGGTCGGTTTTTCTTATTTCGCCGAAACTTCTGTCAAGCAAATGGTTGTTGACCATTCAGAATTGAGCGTTTTACGTTGCCGCAATGGTACGATTGGGACAGGTCCAGGTTTTCCGAAAAAACAGGCGTCCATACGCCTTGAAGTGCTTCGAGCATAGAGTATACATAGAGGCAAACGTGAAAGAAAAAATAATTTCACCATCCTTTTCTAATTTCTCACACATACGTTGCCGATGTAAATTCACCACACAATACATGTTTACAAGTCGTACTTCGTCAACAAATACATGTATACAAGTGGTACTTTGAAAACTCAATTGTGGACGTCTTTGCCTCTATGTATACTCTGGCTTCAAGCTTCGAATGATTTTTGTTGTTCGTCTTGAAAGACCCAAACATTCGACTTTTGTTTACTGTTTTTGGCTCATGCACGTATATTCACGATTCGCCACCTGTCACGATATCATGGACATGCTTTGAAGCACCGCATTCGTATTTTTTGAGCATTTCTTGCGACCAATTGACTTTAGCCTTATTTTGAGCGATTGTCAAAAATTTCCTGAATGACTTTTGTTGGGCTCATACGCTTAGATCCACGATTCGTCACTTGTCACAATGTTATAAACATGTTTTGAAGCACCGCAATCGTATTTTTTAGCATTTCTTGTGAGGACACTTTTTTTGAGCAGTTGTACAATTATGTAGTATCCAACACTTTTAAGGTTACCTTAATCTTACTATAAGTTACAGTGCAGTATCAGTTCTCGAACAGCATCAATGTTTTTCGGAACAATAAACGATTTTGGACGAAATTCTCGAATCTCGTCGTTAAGTGAGCAACGGCCACGATTGAATTCAGTAAAAATTTCTTGAAGATCGGAGTGTGCCACAAAAGTAAATTCTCTTTTTAGATGTAATTGTGATGAGTATGAATTATTTCTAACAACCCGTGTGAAAATTTAATTAAATCAAGGCTTATCTGCTAAGACCTTTTTATATCAATTACATCTGGGCAAACCCGAAATTTGTCCTCAACCTCGGATATAAATAGATCTAATAAGGAACTGAATCTTGTTAGATCTTTGAATCGGAAACAAAAATCGGATTTAACTGAACTATTTATATAAAATTATCATGACTGCATCATTCATTTACAGATGTAATTTGAAAAATATCAATTTTAATTCAAAGATTCAACTTGTAGTTTAGAGAATACATTTGTTATTTGAAGATTCCAGTTGTAATTCGAATAATCCATTTGTAATTCGAAAATTTCATTTGAAATTCGAAATTAATGAAATTATAGTTCGAAAAAGATCCATTTTAATTCGAAAAATATCATCTTAATTTCGAAAAAGATTAATTGTAATTCAAATATTCCAATTGTTATTTGTAAAAAATCAATTGTAATTCGAAATAGATGAATTGTTATTCAAAAAATCAATTGTAATTTGAAAAAGATCAATTGTAATCCGAAAAAGATTAATTGTAATTTGAAATAGATCAATTATAATTTGAAATAGATAATTTGTAATACGAAAAAGATCAATTGTAATTCGAAAAATATCAACAGTACTTAAAAAATTCCAATTTTAATTTGAAAATATAAATTGAAATTTTTTTTAAATTACAATTGGAATCTTCGAATTACAAATAATATTTAAGAATTAAAATTGATTTTTTTAAATTCAATTCATCTATATCGAACTACAACTGATATTTTTCGAATTACAATTGATTTGTTTCGAATTACAATTGATCTTTTTCGAATTACAATTGATCTTTTTAAAAATACAATTGATCTTTTTCGAATTAAAATTGGAAACTTCAAATTACAATGAATCTTTTTCGAATTACAATTGATATATTTTGTATTATAATTGATCTTTTTTGAATAACAATTTCTCTTTTTCAAATTACAAATGGTGTTTTCGAATAAAAAAAGGAATTTTCGAATTACAAGTAGAATCTTCGAATTACAAATGGAATCTTCAAACTGAAATTGATATTTTTCGAATTATATCTGTAAATGGTGTTGATCCAAACAGAACAGATCCTTTTGTTTTTTACAAATGGAGCTACTGCAATGAAATATTTTTTATTGTATATAATTGTATCCGATCCGATCTGTTAAATGTCATGTTTGGAACCAAATTTTTGGTATTAATTTGGTCTGATCATCAAATGATTTCTTATTGATCTCAAAATAATGGAAACAAGTTAAAATATAACACCGTCCGACAAATTGCAAATTTTGACTGTACACATGAACCGGACCACCAAATTCTGAGAGTGGGGCCAAAAAAAAATACCCGTGTCTCCCAGTTTTTCTAGATCAATTCGTGTTTTCGCGAAAAATACAAAAAAAAATGTTTGCACTAAAAAAAATATCTCTCTAGTCCGAAAGTGGAGATAAAAAAATGCTAAAATTGTGTTTCACAAATGAATAAAATATACTTCAGATAAAAATAACGGTGATTCTTTTCTTAAAACACATTAATCCTCTATCTCCCATCTTTTGGCGTCATTTTTGTCCTCATTTTAAATACTCTCAAAGAAAACCATTAAATCTTGCGTTTTAAGGGTTAAAATGTTCAACAAAAATGTTCCGCATCAAATTTCACTATGGGTTGTCAAAGGCCAAAAGTGCGCACAATGTTAGCAAAATGCTTAAAAAAGTAAAATTGTCAAGTATTATATTTTATTAAATTGCGTTTCTCCAAAAATACTTTACAATTACATTTTTATGCATATTGCTTATATCGAAAGAGCTTTTGACAACCCCTTTTGAAATTTGATGGAGAACATTTTAACCCCTTAAATGCTCTTTTTAGTAGTATTAAATGAGAGTATTTAAAAAAAAAGGACTAAAATGACCCCTAAAAATGTCAGATAGAGGGTTAATATATTCTACGAAAAGAACCGCCTTCAAATTTCACTACTGACATGTAGATACATTTTTTTAGCTCAGAAGTAGGTTTAATACATTTTTTTACTTATGTTACACTATTTGAGAAAAACACTGCGTTTTTTATTGTCGTTTTTCGTGAAAACGCGAATTGATCTAGAAAAACTGGGAGACACCTGTATTTTATTTTTGGCCCTACTTTCAGAATTCATCGGTCTGATCCATGTATACAAAAGTGTGTCGGACGGTGTAATATATCTGTTCAAATACAATTGTATGCAAAAATTATTAGGTATAATAATATCTGATTGGATGTTTCAGGGTAAGTCCATAGGAAATTTAACTGGCGGGTCACCTATTTTGTTAATTTATGATTATTTGATAGATCTTCATAAATGATGAAACACGATGTTTTCTTTTTAGATCATTACTTTGGAAGATATGGGCGTTTGAAAAAAGACCCTTTTTGGCAATATTAACTTTTTGACATAAAATTAGGAAGAAATAAAATTTAGAAAAAAAAATAATTTCAAAAAAATTTAAAAAAATTTTTTTTGGAAAATAATATTGAAATGTCCTTTTTCCTGAAAAGGGCATCATGGATTTTCGCAAACAAAATTGTGTATTAAAGCCTAGAATGTACTTTTAATTCTGTTAAAATTTCAGAGTGGTGTTTTTCGCATTGTTGAGTAATAGATTTTCAATGTTTGTTAGAGAGCCAACAACTTGATTAAAAAAAAAATCAAAAAACTCATTCAGCATTCCAAGCAACTTTTAAAAATATATTATACGACAACACGAAAAACACTTTCCTAAAATCTTAACATCGTTAAGATGACATTCTAAATAAAATTTAATAAATCAATTCAACCAACCCCTGAAGATGCTGGAAATATCCCAGTGAAACGTTGGAAAAAAATAAATAAATAAATCGTCTTTTATTTAAATATAACAGCCTGAATAAAAGCCTGATTAGAAAATTCTAAAACATAAAACTGTTTAAAAATAAATAGGTCGATATATGGAAAACTGCTAAACAGAAAAAAAAATGTTTTTGGAAATCCATGGTGTCCTTGTCAGGAAAACAGTACATTCCAATATTTTTTACAAAATTTTTTGGTGATTTTTTTTCTCCATCAAACTTTAAAAATGTATTGGTCGAAAATGCAAAAAAAAAACAACTCTCAGAGTTAAAAGGACATTACAAAAAAAAATTTTGTTTTTGGAAATCCATGGTATCCTTGCCAATCAATGGTATCCTTGTTGTAATTTTTTTTTTTTTTAATTTTTTGAGAAAATTTTTTTTTCTAAATTTCAAATCTTCATAATTTGCTCTACAATATAGTCACAGAAAGTTTTTTCGTACAACATACGGTTTCCGAGTAAAAAAAATCTTTTTCAACGACCATATCTTCCAAAGTATTGATCAACAAATATATATCTCGTTTTCCATCATTGATAAAGCTCTATTAACTAACCAAAATTGGTGTACCCCACTTAAATTTCCCATGAACTTGCCTTTCAGTTCTGAGCAGATTACCTCTAATTCTTATTAATTTTTAAACGAGCAGTCGTTCTTATTATATCTTAGCTTTAAATGATTTACTATATTGTTTCTTTTAACTAAAGATTTTTAATTATTTGTTCTGCTTTATTTAAAGAAACGCTTCTTCTTCTTTTTATCTATTTGTGTTGGCTGTTCTACAAAAACTGGTCTACGTGGCATTAAAGGTGGCGGTCCCACTTCCAATTCATCATATTGACTAGATGGCGAGCTGGGTCGACTTGGTCTTAAAATCGAGGTCAATGGACGTGGCGATACCGATGCTATATCTTCATTTTCATCTTCTGCAATTTTACCCAAACGGGAACCATGAACTGATGCCAAATCAGATGGTGTTTTTAGCTGAGAACCATCTTCGTCCACTTCGCTAGGCTGGCCTACACCCAGAGTAGCTCCTATCTTGGCACTAGCATCTTTGAATGTATCACTCAACTTAATCTGTACGACATTGATGAACATAGAAGTTAAAGCCAAACCAAATACCAAATATAATATACTGCACATCATGAAAATTGGATGATCAGGTACAATATCACCAAAACCAATGGTAGACATGGATATGAATACGAAGTAGAAGGCCTGGAAGAAACCCCAATCTTCCCAAGCATCATATACCCAGGCACCCATAATAATATATCCAATCAGTAATATAGATGCCAAGGAAATTGGTAAATTAAATTCATCATCCACTATTAGGGTTTCGGGATACGGCGAAGTAGGAGTTTCTGGATGGGAATTACCCATTGATTTTCCAGCCTCAGATACTTGTGATTCTATATCCGCATCTGGTGCCATGCCAAAGAATTGACTTGGCCTTCGTATGGCCATATCGTAAACGGTCGAGAAACCAGTCATGGCATCACGATATTGTTGTTGTTTTCTTATGCGTCGACAAGTACCCGTGTAGTAAAGACGTCGAACATAGCCCCAAAAGAATTTGATGCATCGGGTGAAGAGTTTACCAAAATCAGCCAATAATATCAAGAACATGGGTATACCAATAATAGCATATACAATTGTCAATGATCGACCCAGTACAGTTTTTGGTGTTATGTGGCCATAACCTGAAAAAGAAAAAAAAGAAAATAATTAATAAATCACAAAAAAAAAAAAAAAAAAAAAACAAAATTTGTTTTTATAACTGTACTTTTACAAAATTAAAAAAAACGACATTTTCCAATTTCCTAGGTCCAAAATTATTGGATTTTTTTTCCATTATTTGGATAAAATTATTCGAATTAATCAAATTTTGTTTGTTCGATCAAACAATTAAGTTCAAACAATTATTCTTTTAATCGATCATGTAACGAATAAAGGAAATTAAATTTTTTAATAATACTTTTATTGAAAAAAAAAATAATAAACATACGAAGCAAGTGAGAGTTTTAAATTCCAGTAAATACCTTTCAGCATGCAAAAAAAAAAAAATCAGGGGTTTTTTGTGGGGGGATTCGGAAGAGGTTATTAAACGACACCTTGCCCTTCGCGGTAAATGTTTACAAGTTCATTTATTATGCTTTTGGAATTTTAGTAATACAATTTTGTCACTATTGAAACAATTTGTTTTATATTCAGGCCCACAAAAGGGGGACGGGTCGAAAAAAAACGAAATTTTTTAATCGCTTGGATCCAATTGACGGACTTTGTACTTCCTCTAGCATAAAAAGGTTACACTTGTTTAACAAAAAAAAATTTTAAAAAAAGTGTCGTTTTTCAGAGTGAGTGAGTAAGTGAGTATACCCCTATACTGTGGCCCCCTATACTGTGATTGGTGAGTATTAAAACAGGGGGAGAATAAGAGTTTTTATACCCTCCAACCACAGTATGGGGGTATACTCACTTTGTCATTCCGTGTGTAACGCATCGAAATATCGGTCTAGGACCCCATAAAGTATATATTTTATTGATCAGTGATCGATTCTAAGACATTCTAGCGATGTCCGTCCGTCCGTCTGTCCGTCTGTAGAAGACACGATACAGTCCAAAATAAAAGAGCTAGACTTCCGAAGTTTGGCACGAATATGTCTTATATTCCTAGGCAGGTTAAGTTCGGAAATGGGCAAAATCGGACCAAGATGAAAAAAGTTCCCCCTTGGAGAACTAAACCAACCTAAGAAAAACCGCCTTTTTTGAAGGGTTTTTTGTACTTTTGCTAAGCAAATGCAGCATTCTTATCTCAAAAGAAGTTCAAAATCGCAAGGGGAAGGTGCCCCTAACGTCTCCCACCAACCCCCCCCCCCCAAAAAAAACGACGCCCCTGGATTTTTTTTTTTATATTGTTTTTTTACATTTTGGAGGGTATAAAAGATTCGGCACAGCCGAATGTAACACTCTCACTTGTTTCATATGAAAATGTCTCGTATCAGACACATTTTTTCTATAGAAAATGTTTTTGACTCTGAGACAGTTTCTATAGAAAAAAGTCTCAGAGTCTGAGACTTTTTCAATAGAAAAAATGTTTCAGAGTCTGAGAATTTTCTATAGAAAAAATGTTGGAGAGTCTAAAACTATTTCTATAAAAAAATGTTTTTGAGTCTAAAACTTTTTCCATAAAAAAAATGCCACAGAGTTTAAAACTTTTTCTATAAAAAAATGTCACAGAGTCTGAAACTTTTTCTACACAGAAAAAAAACGAATTGTTATATTGACTCCCATATTTGTGAATACAATTAAATTTTTCACTGAAACGTTTGTAAATATTAATTGTTGAAAAAACAATTGAAAAATGAGTTTGTAATAGTTCTCCTAAATTATTATTTGTATTGACAAACGTACAAAATCTTAAATTTTTTTTCAACAAAGAAATTCAACAAACACAAAACGTAATTTGTTGATCTAACAAAAGAGAAAAAAATAAATTTTGTTTTCAACAAAGAAATTCAACAAATACAAAACGTAATTTGTTGATCTAACAAAAGAAAAAAATAAATTTTGTTTTCAACACAGAAATTCAACAAACACAAACGTCATTTGTTGATATGGTGAAGGAATTTAACAAACGAATTTGTGATATCAACCAACAGTATTAGTTGTATTGACAAATTAAAACTTTTTTTTATAGAAAAAAAAAATTAAAAATAAATTGATTAAAAATCGAGATAAATGTAAGAGAATATTAATATTGAAATTAAACAAAAGTATTTTGTTAGTCAATATTCTTTTTTACTTATAACACTTAAGAATGTATTTTACTTTTATCGTTTTACCGTTTTTGTCTTATGTTGAAAATTCTTTTGTTTTCGTTTGATTTTTATTTCTTTCTTTTTTATATACACATATTTTAGTTTCGTTTTAGACAAACATAGCAATCGGTAAAAACTTGGAAAGCAAATTCTGTAAAAAAATAATTCCAAAAATATAAAGGCAAAAACAAAACAATAGTTAACAAAACAAAATGTTTATTTAAAAAGATTAATTTGTTTTCGAAATACATTTTTTAATAATATTTTCTAAGACATAATTTCAATTGCTGCCGTACCCCTTGCTAACTCGGATAAAACTAAATTCATAATCTTTTTTTTGTTTTAATTGTCTTCTTTTTTCATTGTCTGCTTTTTTAAAAAGAAGTACAGGCACAGATAAAAAACAAACTACACGACGAGAGAGCGCATGTTGTCGTAATAGTATGTTTGTGTTTTTGTTTTATACTTTACAAAAGCTACCAAATTCTTTATAGACAGCAATTGTTAAAAAAAAAATTACGATTTTGTTAGATTGACAAAGTTCTTTATATTTATTGATTTAAATTGTTGAAAATATGACTTTTATTTGACAAAGTCGTTTATTGACATAAATAGTTGAAAAAAATCTGTTTTATTTACAAATTATTGAACATTAATAACAAACGGGTTATTTGAAAGTTAAAAAAATATTTTTCTTTGTCTTATTGACAAACTGCCACTAATGATTTGTTGAAATTTTCCTTTCATTTTGAAATAAAATTATTTGAAGTAGTTTGTTGAAAACAAAATCGATTTTTTGTATTATTGACTAACGGGATGCCGTTTTTACTAAATGATTGGTTGATATCAGTATAAGACATTCACAATTGCTGTTTGTTGACTTGAATTTTATGATTTTATTTTCTGTGTATAGAAAAAATATTTTAGTATGTTTTTATATCTGATATACATAGAAAATATGCCTCAGAGTCTAAGACTTTTTTTATACACACAAAATAAATTCTCAGTCCAATCAGCAGAAAAATCTGCTAAAAATACACCCATTTTGAGTCATATGAGAAATCTGCTGATTTTAGCAGACTCGGTTTGCTATATATCTGTCTTGATTATCTAGGTGAAATCAGCAGAGAAATCTATCGAGACAGCAGAAAAATCTACATGAAAAAAATTGAGAAAAAAAAACAGAACAACTAAATTCTTCTTTAAAATTAACAAAACAATCTGCTGTTTTTTTTAATTTTGATAATTTTTAGTTTAAGGTTTTTAAATATCACAAAATCTAAAAAAAAATCACATTTAAAAAAACTTAAAAAAAGCAAGTAGAAAACTTAAGTCCGACTTGGTCGAATCTATGAATACCCTACATAATACCCTTTATTTTCTAACGTGAAAAATAGCATTTTTGATAAGAAATATTTGATTTTGTGTAAATTTTTTTTTTACTAATTTTGGAAAAAAAAGATTACCAAATTTTTTTAGTATGATTTTTTTTAGTCTAAAAATATTTTTGAGTGACAAAAATATGTTGTAAAATATTTTTGTGACTTACCAATGTTTTTAAAACTTGTTTAACGGTTTTTCAACACCTGAATTTAAGGTGAAACTAATCTTAAATTTACGGCTTTGCTAATAACTAGGGATGAGATTTTCATGCACTAAAAATCGAAAATATGCGCTAAAAATTTCAAAATATGCACTAAAAAACCTAAAAATATGCACTAAAAAATAAAATGTGTGCATTAAAAATCTTGTTTTCATAGGAAAAACTTCTTAAAACGCAAAGAGTAACGCCGGGTTTAAATATTAACATTTAAATTTTTATATAAGCAAGATTTTGTAGAAATTAATACAATCTATAAAAACAAAATTTTAAGAAAAAAAATATTTTTTCTTATTTCTAAAATAAATTTTTAAAATTTAAAATAGTTTTTGAAACAAATAAATTTCAATTTGGGTTTTGCTAATTTATGCCAAAATATGCAAAAATATGCACTTAAAAGTTGAAAATATGCAAAAAATATGCATTTAAAACCAAAATATGCAAAAATATGCATTTTCACCAAAACAAGCAAAAATATGCAAAAACAAATCGATGCCATTTTAACGCAAATTTCTTGATACGGAAAGATAATTGGTCGATATCGTTTTTAGACTATCGATAAAAAACATGCATTTGCATGGAAATCTCATCCCTACTAATAACTTTTGAACCACTGAACCGATTTTGCTGAAATTCAATACCAATCAGACCTGGCAGCTTTCAAATTGTCTTTTAAAACTTAGCGTGTTTTTATCTCGTAAATTCGAAAAAACCCTTGCCGAAATTCCCTCTTTTGCTTATAATTTTTGAACCACTGGACTAATTTAGCTGGATTGCAATGCCAACCTGACCAGGTAAATGACCAACAAATATGTCAAACTACAGCAACCTCAGTAAAGTCGTTCAAAAGTTAGCGTGTTTTCAACAGACAAACGGACGGACATCGCTTGATCTGTAAAAAAAAAATCTGCACAATAATTTTTTGAAATTCAGCAAACAGAATCAGTAAAATTGCAGAATTTTTTTTTGGATATTTTTTTTTTTAAATTGAATGACAGAGAATTTTTACCTAAAGTATTCATTTCAGCAGAATGACAGAGAATTTTTTCCTAAAGTATTCATTTCAGCAAAACAAAAATCTGCTAAAAGTTTGCTACTACAAATTGATAGTCATTTTACAGATTTTTTGTCAGAGTTTTTTTTTTTGAGTGTAGAAAAATGTCTCAGAATTTGAGACTTTTACTTTTTCTATACACTCAAAAAAAAACTGTAATGTTAGCAAAAAAAGCTTGTAAACCTACAAGAAAATTTGCTGATTTTTAACCCACAATTTTTTTGGTAAAGTTAGCAAAAATGTTTTGCCAAAAATTAGTTAACTGAAATGTTTTATTTCAACTTAGTTCATACACATTTGAGGACCCCATTGGGTTCGGAGCCTATAGGTCCAGACCCCGATGGGCCTAGACCTACTGGGGTTCCTTAAAAATCGTTTCGCACTACCTTGCTTAGTTTTTGAGATACGTGATTTTAGGGGACCACTGGGGTTTTGAGAATTAAAAAACTCGATAAATTCAAAAATATTACTCGGAGAGCTTTTGGTTATTTTGCGGTCTTGTTCTACGTGTTAAGAGCTACAAAAATGCTTTTGGACATTTTGTTGTTTCGGCAATATTTACCGAGATATGAGCATTTTAAAATTTTCGGGAATGCTAACTTTTTTGGATCCAAAGATAGGACCCATTAGGGTCCACACATGTGATACTAAATGGCCTCCATTTTGCTCTATCTGGCTTAGTTTTCGAGATAGCGCCATTTTAAGTTTTCTTAAAAAAAAAACATTTACAATTTATTTTTGCTAATATTAGCAAAAAAGGTTGTAAAAATTTGGTCAACTCAATTTTAAATTTAGCAAAAAAAATTAGTTAAAATTTTGTTTAAAATTGCTAATGCGCTAAACGAAGTTTACAAGATATTTGTGCTAACATGCTAATCTCAACTAAAAATTTGCTAAAGGTTAGCTTACTAGCATTAGCAAGAAAACAATTAGTAAATCTACTAATGTATTATTTTCAGTGTAGAAAATATACCACAGAGTCCGAGAATTTTCTAAAAAAAATGTATAAGAGTCTGAAACTTTTCAATGGAAAACAATTTTTAATAGTCTTAAACTTTTTCGATAGAAAAAATGTCACACTTTTTGAAACTTTTTGTAGTTTTTTTTTTATTTTTTTATTTTTTAGTCAAATCAACCTAATCGAGAACTGGTAGCAATGACCGTCGTCTCGCTGTAGCGAAAAAAACCAAGGGTTCTGGTGGAAATCGAACCCACGACCCCCACGTTGAAAGGCTAGCACGCTACCAACTAGCCTACGGGCCCCCTTTTTTGTACAGAAAAAATGTCTCAGAGTCTGAAAGTCAAAATTTCTCAGAGTCTAAAACTTTTTCCAAGAAGAAATGTCTTAAAATCTGAAACACTTTCTATAGAAATTTTGTCTCAGAATCTAAGACTTTGTTTATAGAAAAATATCTTAAAATCTGAGACTTTTGGTAGATAAAAAATTTCTCGGCTTTCGTATCTTTTTCAAAAGAAAAATACTGATATTTGAGACTATTTTTACATAAAATTCCATGGAATCCAATTATCATTTTAAAAAAAGGTTTTGGTCTTTGACTTTTTTTAAATATGTTTTTTTTTATAATCTAAAAATTTTTCTATCGAAAAAATCTCTCAAAATCTGGGTCTTCTCCCAGAATCTGATAAATTTTTTTGAAACTTAATAATTGTTTATTTTTGTTTTTTATTATTTTACACTCAAAATATTTTGTAAGTAAATTCAACTGAAAAAACGTTTAAAACAATCGTTTTTCCTTTTAAAAAACGGACTACTCATATTTCATTTGAAACAACATAATTTTTCAGTTATTTTTAAACGTTAATAAATGACTAGACATTCCGTAAAAACAAACGATATTTCAGTTATTTTCACTGTTTACATTTTTTTATTTTGGGAAGTAAAAATTTAATTTTTTGAATAACAAACTACAAAAACCGTGCTTCTGTAAAATTATACGGAATAATCAGTCACAAATAATTTAACTGATAAAAATATTTTTCCGTAACTTTTGTAGTTTATTGTTTTTACAACTGTATAAATCATTCAATATTTTATTTTCCTTGAAAAACAAACGATAAAACGTTTAAAACAACTTTAACTAAAAGCTTTTTGAATAACCGTAAATAGTTACTGTAAAACTTTTCTAGTTGTAGTTTTTAAATAGGGACAAACAATTACTTTTTTAACTTTCTTCCTCAAAACCCAAATATGTACCCGCCAATGCCCATAAATATGTACCCGCCAATGCCCATAAAAAAATTTAATAAACTTTTAATACTATTAAGTATAAAATTACTTTGCACCAGTAAACGATTTAATAGCATTGAGTAAAATTTAAATAAAAATTTATTTATGCCAAAAAATTTGAATAAATTTTTAATTGACACAATTAAATCTTAACTCAAAACTTTTCGTTATTTTAAATTAAGTTTTTAATTGTGTTAAGTAAAAATTTACTCACAATTTATCAATTTATTAAAAAGTTTCACTTTAAAAAAAAAAAAAGTTTTTTGTTTAAACTTTTACCAAATATATTTATGTTTTAAAGACATAAAAAAATTTCATAAAGATGTTTTCAAACTTTCATATACATACACAAAAAAACTTTAAACTAAATGAGAATCAAAAAAAAAAAAAAACTAAGAGATTAATATAAACAAAAAAAAAAACTATTAAATTTTTATTAAATTATTTACTTAAATTTTTTTAAAAACTTTTGGGTAAATTTTTAATTGCGTCAATTAAAAAATTACTGATTTTTTTTTTTTAATTTAAACAAGTGATTACTCAAAATTTGTTTACCCATATTTTTTTCTGTGCATGAGAAGAAATCAATTTCTTAGTTTGTTTTCTTTTATAATAAACACTAGCTATACCCGGTCCGCGTTGCTGGCCCTAAGAAAAAAACACGGGTCCGGGTCCAGCTTGTAACCCTCGGTTAGCACTATCTATAAAGAAAACTCAGCAAAATCGGTTTAGCCGTTTTTGCCTGATTTCGAAATAGACAGACATAACGTTAAGTATAGTACAAAGGGGCGTGTCATTTAACGCATTTTTATCGAATCGTGATGTCTAAAGTTCCATGCTGGATCCTCGATTAGTACTATATGTGCTGCAAATTTCACTGACATCAGTTTTTCCGTTTTTGTGTGATTACGAAAGAGGAGGAAATAACATTTTATTTATGAAAAACGGGAGTGACATTTTATACCCTTTTGCCAAATCGCGCTCTACATATGACCTACAGTTCCCGCTCGGTTAGTTCTATCAGCTGTGACCAATTCGGCTTACGCGTTTTGCGTGAATTTAAAACAGGCAGATATAACGTTCAGTATAAAACAAAGGGGCGTGCCAATTTACGCCTCTTTGTTCAATCATGGTCAGTTTAGTACAAAGGGCGTTGCAATTTTAATCCCTTTTTCCACGATCTTATATGGCCTACATAAGCACTTGGTTTGCACTATCTGTAGTGAAAATGTCAAGAGAATCGGTTCAGCTGTTTTTGTGTGATTGCGAAACAGGCACACAACGTCCAGTATAGTACAAAGGGGCGTGGCATTTTACGCACCCTTTTTAATCGTAGTATTACATGGCCTATAGTTCCGCACTCGGTTAACACTATCAGTGCTAAAAATTTAATTAAAATCGAATCAACAGTTTTTGCGTTATTGTGGAGTATGCAGAAATAACATTCAATTTAATACAAAGGGGCATGGCATTTTACGCCCATTTGTCTGATCACGCTCTAATTTGGCAGATAGTTAGTACTTGGTTAGTACTATCTTTGGTTTAAATTTCATTAAAATCGGTTTATCCGTTTTTTATATATAAATGTCATTAGTGGTGCAATGTAAAAATTCGATATTGTCCACCCCTCCTCCAACAGGCTAAAAAAGCATACATTTTACGCCCATTGTCCGATCATGCTCTAATTTGGCATATAGTTAGTACTCGGTTAGTACTATCTTTGGTTTAAATTTCATCAAAATCGGTCTATCCGATTTTTATATATAGATGTCATTAATGGTGCAATGTAAAAAATCGATTTTTGCCACGCCCCTCCGCCCACACACAAAAAATAAAAAAAATCTGACCGCACAGTGTTACTCCCTAGGCTATTCTGAATCCAGCCGTTTTCGAGTCCGTACGGAACGGAACATACATACATACCCACATACATACATCAATTTTTATATATGGGGCATTCCATGTGAAATCGGACACTTTGAAAAACTCTTTTTTTTGATTTTCCCAATTTGTTTACAGTTTTTTGTACCCTTCGAAAACTCCTTCGTGGTAAATTTTCAGATTTTTTTGATGACCCGTTCAAAAGATATCGAATTTTTAAAAATTGGTAGTTTGTTCCTTTACTCAAACTTCTTTTAGTCATAACTTCTTCAATAATAGTCTGAACTTCAAATTTTTTTTTTCAAAATTTTTGTTTTTTACGTACTTTCTAAAAAAAAATCCCAAAAAATTCTTAAAAGCGCTCTAGTATGCGATTTTTAAGTTTTAAAATTTAAATCTCATTTTTGAAAATGTTTGTACTCTTCGATTTTTTTGAAATTTTTTTGTGTAAAACTTCTATAAATTCTACAAATTTTTTGCCCAGAAAGATCGTGGGATAACGATTATTACTATTTTTTAAAATTTTTTTAAAAAATTTTATTGTAATTTTTCACTTTTAAAATCATTTCTACTGCTCCAATGGTGCGTCATAGAGGGGTCCTTTAAAAGACCGACCCCCATTAATTTTTACGTCTTAACATTTCTTTGGAACAAACTAATACCCTATCTCCAATTTCTAAGGGGGCTCCCACACAAAACGACATTTTTTAAAATTTGTTCCAACCGCTCTAACTGCCCTAATAGTGCTCTTAGAGCAACAAAATGTATGACCGACCCACAATATTTTTTTTGTCCAAACATTTTCTCTGAACACACATACCCTCTATCTTTAACTGTTAAGGCGGTCCCCATACAATTTTTTGTAAATTTGTTTTATTTAATCAGCTTCTACCGGTCCAATAGTGCGTCCGAGAGGGGTCATTAGTGAGACCGACCCCCATTTATTTTTACTCTACAACATTTTTTCGAAACATACCTACGCCCTATCTCCACTCCCTAAGTAGGCTCCCATACAAATTACAGTTGCAGCAAATTTTATAAAAATGTAATTTTGTATGGAAGCCTACTTAGGGAGTGGAGATAGGGCGCAGGTATGTTTTGAAAAAATGTTGTAGGGTAAAAATAAATGGGGGTCGGTCTCACTAATGACCCCTCTCGGACGCACCATTGGACCGGTAGAAGCTGATTAAATGAAACAAATTTACAAAAAATAAAAAAAATTGTATTGGGACCGCCTTAACAGTTAAAGATAGAGGGTAGGTGTGTTCAGAGAAAATGTTTGGACTATAAAAATATTGTGGGTCGGTCATACATTTTGTTGCTCTAAGGGCACTATTAGGGCAGTTAGAGCGGTTGGAACAAATTTTAAAAAATGCCGTTTTGTGTGGGAGCCCCCTTAGAAATTGGAGATAGGGTATTAGTTTGTTCCAAAGAAATGTTATGACGTAAAAATTAATGGGGGTCGGTCTTTTAAAGGACCCCTCTATGACGCACCATTGGAGCAGTAGGAATGATTTTAAGATTGAAAAATTACAATAAAATTTTTTCAAAAAATTTTAAAAAATAGTAATAATCGTTATCCCACGATCTTCCTGGGCAAAAAATTTGTAGAATTGATAGAAGTTTTACACAAAAAAATTTCAAAAAAATCGAAGAGTACAAACATTTTCAAAAATGAGATTTAAATTTTAAAACTTAAAAATCGCATACTAGAGCGCTTTTAAAAATTTTTTGGGATTTTTTTTTAGAAAGTACATAAAAAAACAAAAATTTTGAAAAAAAAAATTGAAATTCGGACCATTATTGAAGAAGTTATGATTAAAATAAGTTTGAGTACCCAGCAGAAATTTTGCTGAACGTTCAGCAGCTTTTGGAAGGGGAACTTGAGTAAAGGAGCGCATCCAATTGCGCTGAATTCATGCATGATTCCCTAAGGCGATGTCCCACTTTAGAGCGCTAGTTGGATACACAGAAACAGCGCTCTTTAGATGCACTGAAATCACGTGTCTTTAGAGCGCTGATTTAAGCAGAATAAAGATGCTGTAAATTCATGTATCTTTTTAGCGCTGATTTAAGCAGATTAAAGATGCAGTGAATTCATGTATCTTTGTAGAGCTGATTTAAGCAGAATAAAGATGCTGTAAATTCAAAGTTGAAATCAAATAACTAAAATTTAAAAAAATATAACAAAAAAATTCATTCGTTTTCTTTACAAAACTTTATTTATGTGAAACAAAATGAAAAAAAAACAAGTAAGAAAATTATAGTCGGTCAAGACCGACCATATAATACCCTACACCAAGGTTTCCCGGAAAATGGGTCCCATGGATCGATTAGATCTATATGTTGTAAAACCTTTAATAAGTGAAGAAAACACTCACAAATCAAATTTGAGTGAAATAGGCTTCTATTTGTTGACAATAAACCGCTTTAACTGAATATCGGGCGAAATTTTCACAAGGGGCCTGAGTCCAAAACTGGTCCGATGATTATCAGGTTTGATAAGGTTATTTAAGTACGCGTTTAACATACACAAACAAAATTTTAATTAAATATTTTCTATTTTCATGAAATTTGAGACATTTATGTGAAAATCGGGAAGGTGGTTTGTATGGGGGATACAAGAAGAACTGGTCCGATTTCCTTGAAATTCGGAATGATGATATGTGAAGACAAAACATGTTTACCATCCAAATTTCAAAGCGATACCTTCTATAATACGGTTATTAGAGTCATTTGAGCCAAAACTAAAGAGGACCTTTGTATGGGGGCTAGGTCTAAATATGGACCGATTTTTTCCAATTTCAATAGGCTTCGTCCTTGGGCCAAGAGAGACTTAAGTTTCAAATTTCAAGTCAATTGATTAAAAATTGCGACCTGTATCGTGTTTACACCGTTTACATGGACAGACAGACAGACGGACGGACGGACGGACGGACAGACGGACGGACGGACGGACATCGCTAAATCGACTCAAAAAGTGATTCTGAGTCGATCGGTATACTTAAAGGTGGGTCTAGGACCAATATTTCGGGTAGTTACAAACATCAGCACAAACTCATTATACCCTGTACCACAGTGTGGTGTAGGGTATAAAAATCGGAAGTGAACATCAAAAAAATATCGGAAATTTTCATTTTCACATTTTTTATGGGATTTTTTTTTGGAACAGCGGTCAAAGATGCTTTGATTGAAGCGCTCTTTGCAGCGCTGATTAATGCGCAATAATGATGCAGTCAAATCATGTGTCTTTGTCTAAAACTCATGTTTTTTTATTCAAAAAGTGTTAAAAATATTAAAAAGGAAAGCAAGTGTAAAATTTTATCAAAAAATAATTACACATTATAAGTTTTATATAAAAAATCTTAAAAAAAATTAAAATTTTTTCCCCTTCCTATTACTGCATCCCTAAGAGCGCTCTTTGGATGCGCTACGGTATGCTATAAACAGATGCTGTGTCGCCAAAATCTCGATTTATTTCTGCTGGGTAAAGGAACAAACTACCAATTTTTAAAAATTCGATATCTTTGAAACGGGTCATCAAAAAAATCTGAAAATTTACCACGAAGGAGTTTTCGAAGGGTACTAAAAACTGTAAACAAATTGGGAAAATCTAAAAAAAAAGTTTTTCAAAGTGTCCGATTTCACATGGAATGCCCCATATATAGATATCTTGTAAAAAAAAATACTTATTCAATTAATCGGCTTATTCGTTATTTGAAAATCGTCATTTTATAATTATTCGAACAAGAGTTTGGTTTTTTATGATCGCTTAATTGAATAATTCTTAATCGGTTAAACACTCTAGTATTGACATTACCATTCATGGGAAATTTGCATTAACCAAATCTATTCACGCATTATCCTATTACAAAGATAATGTAACTTATTTTTATAGATTTCGTCAAAAATAATCTCACATTCTTAGTAGTTTTCTTATACAAAAAATCACAAATTCCAAAATTTGTTTCAATGGAAAAAGTCTTAGATTTCTTGTCAATGGAAAATCTTACAAGGGAAGTATCTCAACCCTTATGAACCGATTTGCCTGAAACTTAAAATATATATAAATGAGACGATTTTAAGGTTGGGGTGTCTCGGCTTTTCAGCCATATCAGTGTTTCAAAATTTCGTTGTCCCCTTATGAAACCATATGGACCTCCGGGAAAATTTCGATAACTCACGAACTAACAGGAATATCCTCTAGAGCAAAAATACGTGTCGACTTAAATTTAATAAAGATTATTTCGTATTCATATGGACATCGTAGTTCTATGTCTTCATATAAATACCCCCCAAAATTTTCACATTTTCATGAAAAAAGTATTTAACGAAGTCAAACTTTTACAAGGTTATGCCACCGTTGGATAGGCATTAAAAAAATCTTTCTTCTCATATGTAAACATCATATAGTTTCTTAGAAAGAAATGGCTGAAAAATCAAAAAAACGATTTTTTTCGCCATTTTTTGACCCATGTTTTGAACCCCTAAATCCCCGATATGGCCGATAAGCCGAGACACCCCAACTTTAGAATTGTCTCTTTTATATATATTTTACGTTTCATGCAAATCGGTTCATAAGGGTTGAGATACTTCCCTTGTTAGATTTTGAGAAATTTTCTAGTTAAAAAGTTTTGTATTTTAAGGCACTTCGCCAATAGAAAAATATAACAAAATCTTTCAGCTTCGCAATGTAATGTTTAGACCAATGTATCTTAAGATTTACATATTTTAAATAATTCTCATTACCTATAGTTGTTATCACAGTCCAACAATATAAAATACTATTGACAAAATTCCATGACTTTTGTCCTGGAAAATATCGTATACCCAAATCGCCCATAGTATGTAATTCCTCTTCAAATTTTCGTAGTTTCTGGCGAGCCAAAGTTTTCCAATCTTCTTCTCTATAACAAAGAAAATTTCAAAGAAAAACTCAAAAAATCATTAAGTGGAGACAGTAAAAATAAAAACAAACCTCATATTATGACTAGAGGACCATAGATTATCAACAAAATCTCTTTTAACTTTACGAACTTCACATTTATAAATATCTTCTGCGGTACCCTCGGTATAGCGAAACATAAGGCCACCAAAACCTATTAAAAGTATCAGCATGATCGTATGAGCAAAACATTTATTGCGTAATTTCTTAATACCCCCAATTTCCTGAGGATAGTCGGCTTTAATTTGGCGCCACTGTTTGCGGCAATCCTTAAGAAAAGCTTTCAAAAAAGCTAGAGATAAAATTTTATCTGGTAAGTCTTCATAACTTTGGTGGGTTGGTAATAGTTCTTGTTGTTCTTTGGTTTGGGCTTCTTTGGGTTTAGATTTTCTAAAAAGTTGTCGAAATCTTTGAAAGAATGTTGTTTTGACAGGGATTGAGGGCGATTCCTGGGGTTCTTCTGTTTCTTCTGGGGGTTGTATTATAATTTCTGGTTGTAATTCTTTGGTTATTGTTAATGGCTGTGCACTATCTACTTTATCTTCTGACTTTTCTAGACTCTGCCTTCTTGGAGTTTCGGGTCTATGCAAAGATTCACTTCTTCTTACTTTTCTTTGTCTTAGTTGAGATTCTTTTTCACTTTCAAATTCTGTGGTGGTAGTTTCTGGTATTTGGTTTGCCGGCTCGAGATCTACTCTATCGCTTAGTTTTCTAGTAATCTCTATTCTTTGCTCTGGTGTTTTAGAACGTCTTTGTGGCCTTACGGGGGACAAAGAATTAATACGTGATACCGGTTGTCTTATTGGCGATAAGGAATTATTACGTGATACCGGTTGTCTTATGGGCGATAAGGAATTATTACGTGATACTGGTTGTCTAACTGGCGATAGAGAATTATTTCGGCTTGTCGATTGTCTAGCTGGTGGTTGAGGTGGTGGTCCTCTTACACTAGCGGTGGCTAAAGCACTATTATGTCTTCTTACCGGTGATAGTTGTTTGGCGGTACGTTTTGCTTGAATTTCTTCAGCGGTCTCTGCATCGGAAGAAGAAAATTGTGTAGAGGATTCATCATAACCACCGCTATGACGATTACGCATGGCAGCTGATCGTAAAGAAGGTAAATTTACCTCATGTCTTTCTAGTCTCAAACTATGTATTAAACGTCTTCTTTCTTCGGCATCTTGTGGCAGTTTAATACGATCACTTAATTTACGATATGATTGTAACAGACGTTTTCTCTCTTCATTATCCATCATTTGTTTATATCTTAATTTATGTTCTCTTTTCTCTCGTTCAAATAACTTTTTCTCACTTTCAAAACGTTTGCGTTCATCTTCAAAACGTCTAAGATTTTGTTCTAATCTTGAGAGATTTTCTTTACTAACCATTGGTTGTATGGGCACCGACACCAATCTAACATCGGGAGATAGGGTTCTTTCTCTGGATAGCATTTCTCCCTCACTTGATTCACCCATATCTTTATGACGTGGCATAGAGAGACTACGCTTAACGGTTTTTATTAATTCAGATGCTTCTGGTTCTGACAGTTTTTCAGCCTCTCTGGGCTGAGAAAGTGATCGTGCAGCCGATGAGGCAAATGATTTGTCTCTTCTGCGTAATATTTTACTTTCATGAGCCGACATGGTTGAACGTGGTGGTCGTATTTGCATGCTAACAACGTGAGTATCTTCAGAGGAAGGAGTGGCTCCAACTATACTACTTTCTTCTGTAGAAGATCCTCGACGAACACTAGGATCTGGAGTTTTTTCACGTATAGAACGACCAACTCTACGACGTCTACGCAAGTGCGAAGAAGATGATTCTTGAAGATCACGATCCATTTTCGAATAAATAATACTTTAACAAATAATTTAAGTTCTTGGAAATATCACGATTTAAAGATTAATTGTTCTTTAAAATTAAATCTTGTTTCTTCTTTGGTATCACTTTTCTTTCTTTCTAATATTTATCACTCTTTTTATAACTATGGCTCTCTGCTTAAGCGAGAGATAGCAACATTATCGTCACTGTAGCTATATTTGTGATATTATTAACTGAGAAAGCAAGGAAATAGAGCTGATCAGTTTTTCTCTTGATTTTAATTAATATCTGATCACTTGTTTCTTCCACTCATAATGCTTAACATTAACACTCTCTTAAATACTAATACTCTTTATAGCTTTTCGTTGTTTCGTTTTCGCTTTTCTTTTTATCTATTGACATTATTTCTCGCTCATTTATTCATCCATTAAATTTTCCGCTTTATTTTATTCTTTTCACTTTTTAAACAAATCTTTGACCATACTTCCGAATGCTATTTTTAAATAGCCCAATTTTTTGTGTGTGCTGCCGCAGTTGCTCCCCGTTGTCTTCGTCGTCGTCGTAGTTGTCAAAGATAATCATAATCTCATTAAAAATTTCAATTTTATTATATCATACTTTCAAAAAAATATTTCAAATATTTTCGTTAGTTTTCCAAATAAATTCCGTTACACTTATTGATTTTTCCATATAGAATTTATTTCGTTTCTAATATTTTTTTATATACAATCACATATTTCTATAATTAACATTTGTTAATATTTTTTTTAGCTATTCTTATATATAAATAATTTTTTTTTTTTCAAATTCTATTTGTATTTCAATACTATTTTCGCACACATTTTGGTACGGATCTTGTTTGTTAACGTGACGCGTTCGCTTCGTTGTCTAAAAATGAACTGTTTTTTTGTTAGTTGCTCATATTTTTTGGGTCGATCTTTAGTTGTGAACAATATTGAAATGTTTGTTTTAAAAAAATTCTCATATGAAATGTTTGGCACAACAATATATCTGCTCTTTGTTCCTAAAGAGCAGCAAATATCAACAACTAAAATCTTGTGTATGTAAACAAAAGAAATTATGCTGCTAAACATTGTTTACCTACTTAAGGACTTGTTTTACAAGTTTTGTAGTACTACCTGAAATCATTAACCCTTTCAAGGCCAAGGTTACACACAGCGTGTAACTACATATTTTAAAATCAGTGACGACATTTTTAATTTAATACATTTTCCTTGTACAAACTACTTTAAGACTATAAACATTTTTAAAATTCTTATATTTTTACACTGAAAGAATTATCTGAGTAAAATATAGCAAACAGAACAGGCACAGTACGCCGGATGTTTTACAAGTATAATGAGTTAATAAATAAGTATTGTTCTTGCATTTTACCACTCTACGCACAAAAAAAAACTTTGTCAAATTACTAGGAAAAGTCTCGTAATCCCATTTTACCAATATTTGACAGTTTTCCTAGTATTTAACAAATCGAAATTTAATTTTTTTTTGTAATTTTACAATTTTTTTTGTAACTTTACAAACTTTCAAGATAACTTTACAAAAAAATCTAGTAAATTCACGAGAATTGCTTGTAATTTTAATTGCGCCAAAAAACTGTACGTTTACAATTTTATTGGTAAAAAGCTTGAAAAATTACAAAATTATTGGTAAAAAGCTTGTAAAATTACTAGGAATTCTCGTAAAATAGGATATAGCAAAAAATCTAGTAAATACACGAAACCTCCTTGTAGTTTTATCGCGTCAAAACAATTTGTAAATCTACAATTTTATTGGTAAAAAGCTTGTAAAATTACATGAAAAAATTCCCAAATTTTTCGTCTAAAAAAATTTCCAAATTTTTCGTTTAGAAAAATTACAATATTTTTCGTCTAGAAAAATTTTTCTGTTTTTTTAAAAGAAAAATTTTAATATTTTGAGACTTTTATCACATAGAAAAATTCTAACATTCGAAAAACATTTTGCCTTTAAAAAAATTTTAAGATTCTTAGACATCCCTAGTAAAAATGTATTAGATCTTATCTGATGTTCATATATACTTATACATGATGGTATCTGATTGCATATAATTATATCTGAAATGGCCAAAATCGAGATCTAATTATATCTCGGATTTGGTCAACATTGCCACAAAATTGACAGTTAGTTATATCTGATCAGATATAATTATATACAATCCGATGCAATCATTTATTATCAGATACAAGCAAATCTGACAAGATCTAATCGATTTTTACACGGGATGTTTCAAAGAAGAATTTCTATTAAACAATTTCTCCTATAGAAAAGGTTACAGATTTTACATATAGAAAACTTTAAAATAAAAACGAGTTGTTGGATCAAGCACGAAATACACCAGGTTGAGCATTATTTTAATTAAAAGTCAGCTAATGAGGAAAATGGTTGGACCAAGCACTAAAATTGTAGGTCAGTCATTGACTGATCCTTGATTAAACCATTGCTTGATTTATTTCTGCTATTTTTGATTAAACCAATGTTTGAGTGAGTGGTTAATCAAGATTTTTTGGTTATTTTTGATTAAAACAATGTCCTAGGCAGTTTAAGTTCGTAAATGGGCAAAATCGGACCAGGGGGAAAAAAGTTCCCCCTGAAAAACGCCATATTTTCACAGTTTTTTTTTTGTATTTTTATTAAGCAAATGAAACAATTTGATGTCAGAAAAGTTCAAGGTCCTGCACTTTGACTTAGGAAATAAAAAAAAATATTTTTTTTGCCCGCCCCCTTTTGTAGGCGTGGATATTAAAAATGTTTTTAAATAATTATAAAATTGTATTACTTAAGCTCAAAAAGCATAATAAATAAATTTTTAAATATTTACCGCATGGATTTATCTGTCCCCCAATGAACCCCCCCCCCCCCCCAAAAAAAAACTCCCCTGCAATTTTTAAAATTTTTTTTTATATGTTGGAGGGTATTATAGATTCGGCACAGCCGAATTTAATACTCCCACTTGTTTTTCTTCGTCTTGTGTGCGTGCACGTACTTTTCTGTTTGGCGACTAACGAAAACTAAAACAAAAAACTCAACAGCGTTCATCGCATTGTTAATCAAAGCCTACATGATGACTTTTTTTTGTTTTTAAATGTCATTGTGTTAATTTTTCAGATTTGAGCAAATGGTTAATTGATTCAAGTAAAATTTAATTGAATGTCAAATTTTAAGCTGAGCAAATATTTAATTGTTTTTTTTTAAGATTCCTTGGAATTTTTCGTAGAAAAAAATTCACAGATCATTTTCTTTTCTTTTTCACAATAATTTTCTTCCACTTTTTTTTTTTTTTTTTCTTTCAAATTTGGTTTTGGGGCCCCCGTGGGTCCGCGCCTTAAGTGGTGGGTAGGGTGGTTCATAAAAACAAAAGTTGGATTTTTGAATGGGGCACCCGGAATATATATTAAGCACCGTGAAAAAATGACACGTGATTTTTTTCAAATTTTTATATTAAGGTTTAGGGGTCGCTACCGGGCCCTGAACTTTGGGATATAAAAAAAAAAATTTCACACAATGAAAAAAAAAAAATTTCGTTTTTTTTATATTTTTTTTTTTATTATAGTTTAACTTCATTAGCTTATTAACGGCAAAAGATTTCATTTTGTTGGGACAAGTTTTTCAGTTCCAAAATTGACCATGAAAAAAAAAATTGAGGCTGGTTGGGGTCTTACTCTAAAATTTTTTTTTAATTTTTTTTTTTTTAGTTTTGATAAGCTTACGTTATAGGTCTTAAGTCCCTCTTGATAATACATTCTTTGTAAAATTTTTTGTTCTTTCCGAAACATCATTAACATGCGCCGAAAATCAAACGGATATTAAAAAAAAAAAAAAAAAAAAAACGGTGAAAAAAATCGATTTTTTTTTTTTAATTTTTAATTATAATTTGATAAGCTAATCCAGCTTATTAACGGCAAACAAAAATTCGATATGGTCGGAAAAGTATGTAATTTCCAAAATTTACATTGAAAATATGTTTTTTTTTTTTTAATATCCGTTTGATTTTCGCCGCATGTTAATGATGTTTCGGAAAGAACAAAAATTTTTACGAAGAATGTAGTATCAAGAGGGATTAAAGACCTATAGCGTAAGCTTATCAAAACTAAAAAAAAAAATTTTTAAAAAAATTTTAGAGTAAGACCCCAACCAGCCTCAATTTTTTTTTTCATGGTCAATTTTGGAACTGAAAAACTTGTCCCACCAAAATGAAATCTTTTGCCGTTAATAAGCTAATGAAGTTAAATTATAATAAAAAAAAAAAATATAAAAAAAACGAAATTTTTTTTTTTCATTGTGTGAAAAAATTTTTTTTATGACCCAAAGTTTAGGGCCCGGTAGCGACCCCTAAATGTTAATGAAAAAATTTGAAAAAAATCACGGGTCAGTTTTTCATGGTGCTTAATATATATTCCGGGTGCCCCATACAAAAATCCAAAAAAAAAAAAAAGTGCCATATATGAACCACACTAGTGGTGGGTCCTATGTTCCTCTTAGGAATAACAGGAACTAATAATAATAATAAAAAAATAAAATCAGTCAGCTCTTTCGATTTAAAAATCAAAAATTTCCTGTAATTATTTTGTTCACTGTAACAGTTTTTTTATGTAGAAATCATTGAAATGTCATCATAAATCTTTTTTTGTTCAAAACAAGTAAATTCTTTAATTGCCATTTTTGGAATTCTGTTTTAAACATAATTTCAAGAAAATAAGTTGCAAACTATGTGCGTTTTAAAATCGTGTGTTGTTGCAAAGTAACGGCAGATGGTGCTGCGTTTCGTTAATCCGGTTGTTGCATTTGCTAAATGGTTATAAGAGTACTGCCAGATGTAAATAGAAAAAATAAGTATTTAACACTAACAACACCGATAAGTCAAGATACAATATCTTTCTTGTGAATTTTATATCTGTAATTGTATTTTTGTTATTCGTTTTTTTAGTCATTTTCTAATTTGTCTACTATCCTAGTTTGACAGATAATAAAAAGTTTTTTTTTTTAGCTCGAGGCCATTATTTCCTTTACTAATTAAAACTATTTTATTCTCAGAGAATAATTTTCAGGAAAATTATTTTTCTGTTTTAAATTTATTTATGTTGGTAATTTTTGCAAGACTTAATCGACACGTATTTCGGAAATTGTCAGATTCCATTGTGAAGATAATTAAGCAAATCCAAAAAACCTTATAGGACAAGTAGCAAAGGGAACCTAAATGACAAATCGCTAATGTTAAAATATTAATGCATATTCGACTTTACTCCCATTGGGAATTAGAAGACTAAAATTGTACCATCGTAGTAAGATCACGATCGTCGTGAATAGAGCGTGATCATGAGTGAAACTCTTTTTTACTCACGTGATCGTGAGTGCGCGTGACTAGAAATAAAAAAAAAATAATTTCGTGCGTGAGAAAATTTTTTCACGTGAGTTCGCGTGATTATTTTCCGAAACAGAAAACAAGTAAGAAAATCATCTGCATATTGAATTTAGAGGGTAATTAATACTAAATTGTGATTTATATAAATTCTTAATTTTTTTTTAAGGAATTTGAATACTTTTTGTGTAAGAAATTGAAAAAAGTAAAACAAAAATTTTTTTATTTTAATTTCGTGAGTCTTCGTGAGCGTGATTATTTCGTGAGAAAAATTTTAGTTACACACGTGAGCGTGCGTGAACGTGAGCAGAAAAAAAGTTCGTGTCTGATCGTGCGTGAGCAATATTTGTATTTCGTGATTGTGCGTGAGTTAAATCTCACTCACGTGCCCATCTCTAGTAGGAGCTGATTTAATATAACAAATTTATAAAAAAAAACAATTGTATGGGATCCTCTATAATAGGGGCACTATTAGGGCAGTTAGAGCAGTTGGAACGAATTTAAAAAATTTGTTCCAACTGCTTATGGAGTGCAGGTAGGTTATCCGTGTCTTCAGAAAAAATATTTTAAATTAATGGAGGTCTGCCTTACTATTCACCCCTCTATGAGGCATGATTGGAGCGGTAGGAGCTGATTTAAAAATTGAAAAACTGCAAAACAAAATTTTCAAAAAATCTAAAAAAAATTAATAATCATTTTCCCACGATATTACTGGTGAATTTTTTTTAAAATTGATAGATGTTTTCTACAAAACAAATTCAAAAAAATAAAAATCCCAAAAATGAGATTTTAAAAATCGAATATACTTTCGAATTTTTTTTTTTGTTTTTTTTTTTTTAATACTTAAAAAACTAAAAATATTTAAAAACAAGTTTGAATTTGGACCATTTTTGAATAAGTTATGTGTAAAAGAAGTTTGAGTATACGAAAAGCTCCGAATTTTTAAAAAATTTTATATCTTTTGAACGGCTCAGCAAAAAATGTTGAAAAATTACCAAGAAGGAGATGTCAAAGGCTACTAAGAACTGTAAAAAATTGGGAAAATCAGAAAAGAAAAGTTTTTCAATTTGGCATGGAATGCCCCATATACAGTGGGCGACAACACATTGGAAAATTTTCTATAGAAGATAAAATTTGCTAAGAAAAAGTTAACAATACTGAAGGTTATTAATATCAAACGAGTTACATTTTAAAAACATTTATGTAGGTAATTTATAAAGCTTTTATTTAAGCTTGATAGCGTCCAGATTGAGTAAATAATAAATGTGCTAAATTATTATAGACATTTTTCAGAACATTTTTTAAAAATATTTCTGTGTCGATTTTTTCCAAGTTCAAACATTAAAAAATTTAAAAGAGGATTCATTAGTTATTATTAATAAACAAATTATTTTTCCAAACCCAAACAAACAACGAAATTTTTTAAGTACATTAAATTAAATTTCATTACAATTTTGTAATTTGCTTGTACTTTCTTGTTTTAACGTTGCGAATGAGTATTATTAATTGCATAAATATTTCTCATACGCTCTGTTGAAACAAGAAAATACAAGCAAATTACAAAATTGTTATGAAATTTAAAATTAAAATGCGATTTTCTCGAAAAAAAACGAAGAACGTGTTTCTGAATTTTTTTGTGTGGATGGACAAACATCTAAGCTGTAAAAAAGGTGGCCGGATTTTTGATAAATTGACTTTTTTAAAAAATGGAAAATTTCAGAACGGGTTCTGAAAATTTTCAAAAAAAAAAAATTTAATCGATAGCCCATACAAAACAATATAAGAATGTAAATTTTTGAGATTGTGGTGCATTCCGTTTTAATGTGATAAATATTTAATCAAGGTAACTCGCCATAAATTTTACCATTTTTCCAATATTTGACCACGCCTCCTAAGCCAAGTTTTTGAAAATTTTAAAAACCAAAAACGTAATTTTCTTATACTCAAAATATTCACTCTGTTAAATTACAGACATACTCTGCTGAGCCAGCAGAAAATACCATAGATTTCCAACCAGCAAGATTTTTTTGTTATTTTACGAAGAAACCTATGTAAAATGATTTCGATAAAAAAAAAACTGTAAATTTATAGAATTATTTGTTAAATATTGATAAAACCGAAAAGAATTTTACCAAAAAACTATGTAAATTTACAAAGTTTTAGTTAAATGCATTTTATGAGTTCAAAATTTTACAAAAAAGCTCTGTAAATTTACAAAGTTTTAGTTAATTCCATTTTTGGAGTTAAACTTCTCTGCATCAAAAACATTAATTAAAATTAAAAAATTAAAATTTTGTTAAATTTGTCCGCTTTAATGCTTCCAAATTGTAAATTTACTTTTTTATTTTTGTGAATACATATTACGAGTTTTTAACAAGTAAATCAAATTTTAAACGTCATCCTTGTGAAATTTACCAGTTTTTATTTTAATTTAATACACTTTTGAAAGAGGGGTTTATCGGTCATATTTGGAAGTTTTTTGAAGTGATTTTTATTTTTACAGAGCGATAAGTAAAATTACAAATGAAATTTAGTATTTTAGTACGAGAAAAAAACAAAATATTTTTTTAAAATCCGTATTTTTACAAAAAAAAAACTGTTTATTATCTGTAAAATAGAGATTATAAAGTAAAAAGTAAAATTACAGATAAAATTTCGTTTTTCGGTCACAAGAAAATACAAAGTATTTTGTTTAAATCTGTATTTCGACAGATAACTTTGTCAAATATCTGTCGAATTGATATTACAGTTATTTTACAGAGTATTTAACAGAGTAATTATTTTGAGTGTAGTTCCATATAGGGCTATCCAAACAACCTATTCATAAATTTACGAGACACATGCTTTTCTGTAGCCGAACATTTGGTGAGGAATGCCTCATATATAAGAAAAATGCCTGCGAATTTTGTACTCTTGCCCAAAACATTAAATCATTATAATGTTTTGCGGAAGATTTGGGTGTACTTACCGAAGCAAAGTTTTTTTAGAAAAAATAATGTTATATTACTTTGCTATTCCATGCAAAACGAATTGAAACATCAGTCGAGAACCCCATTAAAAAACCAAAAGAGCTGTACATTTCGTAAGTGAGTGTAAAAATAAGTGCAAAAAAGTGTTTTTACATTTTGGAGAGTATAAAAGATTCGGAACCAAAGAATATAACACTCTCACTTGTTTTATGTACATTTGATAAACAAATGGAACATTTTTATGCGAAAAGCTTAAACTTGGTGAAAAAGTAGTTTTGGTAAAAAAAAAAATTTTTTTTTTCACGAAAAACTAAATTAAGTAAAAAAAAAAATTAATGACCCAAAATTTTTGGTGAAAAAAAAATTTGATGACAAAAAGTTTTTGATGAATTTTTTTTTTTGATGAAAAGAAAAATTTTTTGATGTAAAAAAAAAATTGATGAAAAAAAATTTTTTTGGTGAGAAAAAAATTGATAATAAAAAATTTGATGAAAAAAACTTATGAAAAAAGATATGATAAAAACAAAATTTATGAAAAAAAAATTTATGAAAAAACAAAAAAATTTTTAAAAAAAAATGTTGATGAAAAAAAAAATTGAAGATAAAAAAAAATTAATGAAAAAAAAAAAAAATTGATGAAAAAAAATTTATGAAAAAAAAATTGGTAAAAAAAAAAATTAGGAAAAAACAAGTAAGAGTGTTAAATTCGGCTATGCTGAATCTGTGATACCCTCCAACATGTTAAAACATATAAAAATCCAGGGTCGCTTTTTTGGAGGGAGGGGGCTCGGTGGTGCGGGATACTTTCCCCATCGCGATAAATGTTAACTAAATTATTTATTACGCTTTTAGCAATTTAGTAATACCATTTTCTCATTATTTTAATGATTTTTTTAAATCCACGCCCACAAAAGGGGGCGGGCAGAAAAAAAAATTTCCATCCCCCTCGGTCTAAGTGCAGGAGTTTAAACTCCTGACACAAAAAGGTTTCATTTGTTTAACAAAAATGGCAAAAAAAAAGATGTAAAAAATGGCGTTTTTTAAGAGGTTTTTTTTTGTTCGTTAAGGGGAAACTTTTTTTCCCCTGGCCCGATTTTGCCAATTTCCGAACTTAACCGGCCTATGAACATTGGACATATTCTTGCCAATTTTCAGCTCTTTTATTTTGGACTAAATCGTGTTTTATACAGACGGACGGACGGAAGGACGGACGGACATTCATAGCACGACTTAGAATCGATCATAGATCAATAACACTGTGCAACAAGAAAAATGAGCCTCAATGGCTTCAACGCCATATGAAAGTAGACCATCAAATGGACAAAATCACCAAAGGGTTTTGCAAAGTCAGTTCGGATTTCTTTTTTATAGCCCACTGAAGTTTTTATTTTTTTATCAAAGGCGTTTGGAAAACGTCAAAAATACTATAATACAAACACATCTGAGCTTCAAAATATGATTTGATATCTTCAGTGAAATTTTATGGCGGTTCTTTTCTTAGAACATTTTAACCCTCTAACTGTCATTTTAAGGGGTCATTTTAGTCCTTATTCAAAAACTAAACACAGAAGTCTAATAAAACGTCCATTTAGAGTGTTAAAATGTTCTACAAATATTTTCCTCATAAAATTTTACTAGGGGTTGTCGAATGTTCAAAGTTTGTGCGACATGCACAAAGTGCTTAAAAAGGGTCAAGTATAAATAATCAATTATTGTTTTCTGTAAAGACAGTCGAGCTCGGGCTCTAATTATAATTATGTATTATAATTTTTTGATTTGTTATATATGGTTTTGAATTGAGAAAAGTGTGAAAGAAAAATTTTAATTTTTCTAAAAATTTAGACATACTGGTTTGTTTCTAACTAGTTTCATATTATCCAGTTATAATAATCTTCAGAAAAACTTTTAATGTCAAGTTTATTTTATCAATGTTTGTTATTTATTTTTACCAAAACAGTGTAAAAAAATATCGACAAAAAACAGTGCAAATATACTTTTGAGCTAAAAATGATGTTCTGATGTGTTTTATAAAATTTTATGATGATTCTTTTCTTTGACCAAATTAACCCTCTAGCTGCCGTTTTCAAGGGTCATTTTTGTTATTTTTTAAAAGAAATACAAAAAAGTCTATAAAAAAGACAGTTAAAGGGTTAACATGTTTTACAAATATTTTCTGCATCAAATTTTACTAGGGCACGTCTAAGACAGAAAGTTCGTCCAGCATATAGAAAATGCTTAAAAATTTTAAAGTATTCAAAAAATTTTTTTTTTATATTTTTTTAGGGCCGAAATAAAAAAAACAAGTAACCAAGTAAAAATCGACTTTGTCGAATGTATTAATACCCTCCACGATATAAAAAAGTTTATTTGCAAAAAATAAAAAAAAAAAATCCGCGAAAAAAAATTTTTTGGTTAAAAAAAAAATTGACGAAAATGTTTTTTTTTTTTAATATGTTTGTACTTCTTTAAATACCATTCGGTGATCGATTCTGTTCAACCAGCCTCCGAATCAAAGCATTTTGTGTTTTTAGGTAATGTTGAATGTACCACAATTTTCGAATTGTTCTTACATTTTCGATCATAACTTTTAAACAGCGGAACCGATTTCGCTCAAATGCAATACCAAACTGCTTAGGGCAACAACAAGTAAATATGCTAAGTCTTTGTTATATCAGTTTAATACTTTGGCCGTGATCACCATTTTCACAGAAAAAATTTAATGCAGAAAATATTTGTAAAACATTTTAACCCTTTAACTGCCTTTTTTATAGACTTTTTTGTATTTCTTTTAAAAAGGGACAAAAATGACCCTTTAAAACGGGAGCTAGGGGGTTAATTTGGTCAAAGAAAAGAATCATCATAGAACACATCAGAACATTTGTATATTTGCACTGTTTTTTGTCGATATTTTTTAACACTGCTTTGGTAAAAATAAATAACAAACATTGATTATTTATACTTGACCCTTTTTAAGCACTTTGCGCATTTCGCACAAACTTTGAACATTCGACAACCCCTAGTGAAATTTTATGAGGAAAATATTTGTAGAACATTTTAACCCTCTAAATGGATGTTTTATTAGACTTCTGTGCTTAGTTTTCAAAAAAGGACTAAAATGACCCCTTAAAATGGCAGTTAGA
Source organism: Pegoplata infirma (assembly GCA_963921195.1). Taxonomy (NCBI): domain Eukaryota; kingdom Metazoa; phylum Arthropoda; class Insecta; order Diptera; family Anthomyiidae; genus Pegoplata; species Pegoplata infirma. The sequence continues at coordinate 172,141,001 of OY992538.1, read as the reverse complement.
GGGTTAAAATGTTCTTAGAAAAGAACCGCCATAAAATTTCACTGCAGACATCAAATCATATTTTGAAGCCCAGATGTGTTTTTATTATAGTATTTTTGACGTTTTCCAAACGCCTTTGATAAAAAAATAAAATCTTCAGTGGGCTATAAAAAAGAAACCCGAACTGACTTTGCAAAACCCTTTGGTGATTTTGTCCATTTGATTGTCTACTTTCATATGGCGTTGAAGGCATTGAGGCTCAATGCGATGACCCAAAATTTGTTGCACAGTGTAATATATATACTTTATGGGGTCCCCGACCGATATTTTTATGCGTTACAAACGGAATGACAAAGTGAGTATACCCCCATACTGTGGTTGGAGGGTATAAAAATGAAGAAAAAAAAAGTTTGATGAAAAAAAAAAAATTATCAAAAAAAATGTAATGAAAAAAAAAATTTGATGGAAAAAACAATTTTATGAAAAATAATTTTTTTTTTTGTTGAAAAATAATTATGTTACTTTTTATTCACCAGCTGGTGAAAAACTGTTTTATTCACCACGAGGTGAATAATTATCCAAGTTACAAACCCAAGTTATTAAAATTTTTGGTTTTAAGAAAATGAAAATAGTAATTCTTGTTTTCTTTTTCGTTAATTTTTAACTTATATGTATAGTCAAACTGAGGTGGCGTCCTGCAACTTTTTTTAAAATTAGACACCAGCCTAAAAACATTATCATGTTAAAAAAATACTTAATTCCAGAAACGAAAACTCCACCGAAAACGCTTTAAAGGGGACTATGTATTTTCTACACTCCCTCAATAAATAAACAATAAGTGTGTTTGGCGCATACTAGTCTCCTTATAAAAAAATAAAAATCATATAAAATGGAAATAAATATATTTTAATAAACAAATAAACACATGCATAGGTACACATAAGTTTATTTATTTATATAAATTTTTTTTATTTTTTATACATAAAACTAAAAAAATTCACACATTATTTAATTATAATTTTTCATTAACAGTTTAATTTCAGATAAACAATAAAAAAAAGTGCACTTAAAATTCCGTCTGCGGGGAGTCTTCCTTCCATTCTTTTCATTATAATGCAAAGAAAAACATCGACAAATCACTTGTTAATTACTTTTGAATGGATAAATCAAAACACCACACACATATACTCACCTTCAATTCTCATGAAAATGTTTCAAACTTGAATGAATCGTCTTTGCCAAACTTTCACAATTCAATGGTTCAATGCTAAAACATGCTAAGTCTAAAAATTTACGATATCTTGTGAAATGTTTGAGATAGAAACCTAAGACTTTTTGTGTTCATATCACTGTAATTGTAATAGATTTTTTTAGTTTATTTGAAATTAATACATTTGTAGTGGATCACTGTTTAAAGTGACTTAGAATACTTTAGCATGTACCCAAATATACTACGTATTTGTCTAAGTTGACTTAGCATCTTTTTAATGGCCCATTTTTGCTTACATGTTTTAGTTTGGAAAAAAATAAGTTTTATTGAAAGATTGAAACACTTACAATAAATCTAACAAAAAAGAACTCAATACCAAATCATGCTAAGTAAACTAAGGCAGCCTCAGTTGCACTCTTGCTACGCCTGACGACAGGAGCAGTTGACTTGGTTTTTATCCAAGAGCCCTGGGTGCGGGGTGGCAGGGTTTGCGGATTGAAGACCCCTGGGTTTAAGTTGATGGTTGCCAAAGGTGAGGGCTCACCAAGAGCCTGCATCTTGGCGAAAAATGGCTTAAATATATTCTTTTTACCAACTTTTAGTGATATGGATGTTACAGCGGCTAGCTTAGAGCTTCATGGGGAGTCTATTTGGCTCGCATCTGCGTATTTTCCTAATCCGGTGCCAATACCCCCGGAGAATGCACATCATTCGATATGGGGAAGTACAGACACAAATGATAGAGGCGAATCACTTTTGGAGTTTTTGTTAAGCACTAACCTGTATATTTGTAACAAGGGTAGTGAACCAACTTTCGTTACAAGTACGCGGCAAGAGGTTCTTGACGTAACACTTGTATCAGATACATTGTCTGATAGAATTGATGACTGGAGGGTTTTGGAAGACCATTCTTTCTCAGATCATCGCTACATTGAGTTTTTACTCAGGGAGCGTGCCCCGGTTGGGACAGTCTCTAGAAATCTGAGGAGAACAAACTGGGTAAAATATAGGGAAAGTTTTTCTTTGCTTTTGGGTGAAGTACCCTTATCTGAACCGCATAGTTTGGTGGAAATTGACTGTCTGGTTGACCATATAACAAATGTTTGTAATAGGTGCCTGGATGCGTCTTGCCCTTCTGCAATGCCTAGAGGGGGAAAAAAAGCCACCTTGGTGGTCAAATGAGTTGCAGACGAGCAGAGATTCCTGCAGAAAGCTTTTTAATAAGGCTATATTTTCAAGAGCGGCCGCGGACTGGTCTGCATACAGGCTGTAACTTAAGAGTTATAAGAAGATGATCAGAAATGCAAAATGTGATTCTTGGAAAAACTTCTGCGGAAACATAGAAGACGTTTCTGAGGCATCCAGGCTGCAAAATTTTCTGGCTTCTTCACCTTGCACTCTGGGATACCTAAAAGATCCTAATGGGGTGTGGTCTTCCTCCAGTGGAGAGTCGCTGGATCTCCTTTTAAACACGCATTTTCCGGGCAATTCCATGACACTGTTTCAAGCTTGGAACGTTCTGACGCCCAAGCATCTGAAATTGCTTCGGAAATAATAAATATGCCAACATTAATCTGGGCGATAAAAAGCTTCAGGCCCTATAAATCCCCGGGACCTGATGGTATAATCCCGGCTGAGTTGCAGCAAGTGTCGGACTATATAGCCCCGTTGTTGTATAATCTATACACAGCATGCATCAACTGGTCGTATATTCCTTTAAAATGGAGGGATACCAGAGTCGTATTTATCCCGAAGGCTGGGAAAAGTTCCCACACAGCTCCGAAGGATTTCAGACAAATTAGTCTGTCTTCTTTTTTGTTAAAGACAATGGAACGAATGATAGACTCATATTTGCGTAGAGTGACTGACCCGAGGTTGCTTTCGACAAAGCAACATGCATGCAGCAAGGGTAGATCAACGGAAACAGCTCTGCATGAGCTCGTTGGTACCATCGAGAGATCGCTTTCGGTAAAGGACTACACCATGGTGGCCTTTCTTGATATAGAGGGGGCTTTTAACAATGTCATCCCAGACTCTATAATTTTGGCATTGTCTGGTCTAGGAGTAAAGCGTGGGATCGTTTTAATAGTGGAAAACCTACTTGCCAATAGGCGTATAACGTCTGAATTGGGAGCGTCCGTCATATCTCGATTTGTTAATAGGGGCACACCACAAGGTGTGCCGCTTCTTTGGAACCTGGCACTGAATTCAATGCTGCTATCTCTAGAAGCACGTGGTTGTCATGTTATCGCATATGCTGACGATGTCGTGATAGCGGTAAAGGGGAAGCATCTGCCAACATTGAGGGACATTCTTCAGGATTCTCTGAAAGATCTGTCTAAATGGGCAAGAGACTGTGGTCTAGGAGTTAATCCAAGTAAAACAGAGCTTGTTTTGTTTACAAGGAAAAATAAGATTCCTGCTTTTGATACTATTTCTCTGGACGGCACTGAAGTCACCTTCTCAGATGGAGCCAAGTATCTTGGAGTATTTCTAGATAGGAAGTTGAATTTCAGGCGTAACATTGAGGAACGGGTGCGAAAAGCAACGATTGCTTTATATTCCTGTAAAAGGGCCATTGGAAAACGATTGGGTTTTAGCGCTCAAGTCGTTCATTGGATCTATACAGCAGTGGTGCGTCCAATTTTGCTGTATGGAATCATTGTCTGGTGGCCTGCTTTAGAAACAAAAGCGAACTGTGTCTTTATCACGAAGGTACAGAGAATGGCGTCGATGTGCATCACTGGTGCTCTTCGTACTACACCTACGGCTGCATTAGAAATCCTCCTTCACCTGATATTATTGGATATATTGGGTAGGCAGTATGCGGCTGCGTCGGCAATTCGACTTAATACCACGCTGCAATGGAGGAGCAGCGATTGTGGCCATAGCGCGATCTTGAAGAAGATAACAATACCACAAAATGTGGACTGTGCTCCCTCTTTGAGCACCACTTTACCACTATGATACCATCCAGGGAGTCTTGGATGGGGGATACTCCGGGTAGTGAAGCTACCATAAATTTTGGATCGAGGCTGCACGAACAAGTGGGCTTTGGAGTCTATTCGGAAGAGCTTGGGTTGAGCCTGGCTCGTAGATTGCCAGATCATTGCAGTGTTTACCAGGCAGAGATGCTGGCAATAAAGGAAGTGGCTGACTGGTTGAGTTGCAATATCTTGTCTACAACCGCAGTCAACATCTATACTGACAGTCAAGCCGCGGTCAAGTCCCTGGATTCGATGTTTTTGAAAACGAGATCTGCCCTTAACTGCCGCACGTCTTTAAATGAGATGGCCAAGCAGTTTAACATACGACTCATATGGGTCCCAGGGCACAGAGACATTGCCGATGAGCTTGCAAGACTAGGAACTACCTTACAGGTTCCAACAGAATTGGAATTTGTTGGTATGCCTCTAGAAACTTGCAAGCAAAACCTACGGCTTTGTTCTGCGACGGAGACTAATCAAAGATGGGCAAATGGATGGACGTGTGAGGCAACACGACTGATTTGGCCTTCTCTTAATCAGGGGCGCACAAGTGAGCTGATATCGCTTCCAAGAGGAGAGATTTCGACGGTGGTTTCTATAATTACCGGACACTGTCTTATAGGGAAGCACGCAGAGTGGTTAAACGTGCCGTCGAATGACTTTTGCCGAAGTTGCATGGATGAAGAGGAGTTGGAAACTATCGAACACTTTATTTGCCATTGCCCGGCACTTTCTGGTCAGAGACTTGCTTCACTGGGATTTAGGGAGCTGTACGATCTTACTGATTTGTCGGATGTCAAAATTCAACATCTAAGAAGTTTCATAAGAAGCTCAAACTGGTTTAATGACAGGGACTAGTAAGGAAACCTATTACGGTCCCGTGGTATCACAATGGACCTCAGAGTCTACGTGTGTTGACGTAAAACGTCAGCAGCCACTTACAACCTAACATAACCTAAACTTAGAACATATAAAAATTGAGGTCTTTAAAATTGAAAAATTGTGCTAAGTACATTCTTGCTTTTAAATTTTGATAGGATAGTTTAAGCAATATCGAAATTTTATAGAATCTTAGGCTACGTTTACACTACAAGAACTTACCATGGTAAATTGAGTTGATTTTATGATTTTTCTTTAAGCTAGTACAATTTGAGATGTAAATTTGTAAATTACTATGTGATTTTAAAATTACTAAAGTCTGTATGCAGTATAAGTTAACAAACGATAAATTCAGAGATTCAATTCCCAGCAAAAACATGCTATATCGACTTAGCATGTTTTAAAATTGAACTGTCGAATTGTACAATTTGTTGTTTATTATTTTGTTTAATTTTAAACATACATAAATGTTTTCTTGTTTTTCAGTAATTTTTGTAGTTTCTGTATTATTTTCCCTATTTGTTTTTTTGAGTGAAAATCCATGCATCATATTTATTTATCTTGAAAAAAAATTCTTTTGAAGCTACAATTCATATTTGTTTTTCTTTCCTGCCAATATTTGTTTTCTTTTTTTAGTCTATTTGATTTACAGTTTTGAAATTTGAAAACTTTATTGAAAATTTGTGTATTTTTTTCTTTTTTTTTTGCATAATCTTACTTTTTGTACTTCCTTCCAGACAAATGAATTAATGACGTCATTAAGTGTATAATATATATTTTGTTAACACTAATATTGTTCATATTGAAAATTTTTAAGTGCTTTGTGAAAAAAATATTCACATAGTAAATCTTAAGAGATTTCAACAACTTTTTTAAACAATAAATTTTTAGAAAAAACATTTTTTTTGTTGTTTTTTATTTTTGGCATTTGAATGTTTGACCTTTTACAGTATTTTTAGAATTTAATGTAATAAAATTATTTTTAGATTTATTGTATTTACTACACCATTTACAGAGGTTATTCCTAAAAGATTCTTCTTATTATTTGAAGATTCCATTTGTAATTTAAAAAAATAATTAGTCTCGAAAATTCAAAAAATTCTACTTGTAATTAATATATTCTATTCAAAAATTTTAATTCGAAGATTTTAATTGTAATTCGAAAAAGATTAATAGTAATTCGTATGATATCAATTTTAATTCGAAAAAGATTGTTAATTGTTAATAAAAAAAGATTAATTGTTATTAGTAAAGATCAATTGTAATTCAAAGATTCCAATTTTCATTGCTGGCGAATGTGCCCCCACGGGTAGTATATTTTATTCATCTGTTTCAATAAAATTATGTTTTTTTTTTAAGAAAGTATGTTTTTAATAGTAATTCTTCCGAAAAATGATATTGTAAACGAATTTCTAGAAATTTAATTTTTTGGCGGTTGTACCCCAGCTTGGCGCACGTGCCCCATGGATGGGGCACTTTCGCCGATTTGGGTTGCTATAAAAATTAAAAAAATAATAATAAGAGCTAAACAGATAAATTCCATTTGTAGTAAAAGCTAAAATATGTACATAGCTTCTTAAATTAACAATAATTTAGGAAAAACGTCTACTGGTGTAGGTTTTACAGCACATCAAAAAAAGTGCCCCTATCTACCCTAACTTGTTTACTAATAAATGAATTGTCATGCAATTTTGACAGGTATAATCTGAAGGTTGGTTCTTTCAAAAAATCATATGAATTTTTTATAACATTTTATACTCAAAAAAATACATTAGTAGATTTACTAATTTTTTTTTTGCTAATGCTAGTAAGCTAACTTTTAGCAAATTTTTAGTTGAGATTAGCATGTTAGCAAAAATATCTTTTAAACTTCATTTAGCGCATTAGCAATTTTAAGCAAAATTTGAAATTATTTTTTTTTGCTAAATTTAAAATTGAGTTGACTTTTTTGGTAATATTAGCAAAAATAAATTGTAATTTTTCTTTTTTTAGGAAACTTAAAATGGCGCTATCTCGGAAACTAAGCCAGAAAGAGTATCGCCGGTGGTCCCCTAAAATTACGTATCTCAAAAACTAAGCGAAACGGACAAAAATTTCGGATCAAAAACTGTGACGATTTTTAAGGAACCCAACTAGTTCTAGGCCCATCGGGGTCTGGACCTATCGGGTACGAACCCAATGGGGTCCTCAAATATGTATGAACTAAGTCGAAATAAAAAAATGTCAGTTAACTAATCTTTGGCAAAACATTTTTGCTAACTTTACCAAAAAAATTGTGGGTTCAAAATCAGCAAATTTTCTTGTAGGTTTACAAGCATTTTTTGCTAACATTACAGTTTTTTTTTAGTGTACGGACTTTTCAGCCGATGTGTTATATGTCCCATTACCCTGGGCTCGGTCAACCTGGTTAGACCGGTCTAGCCGGTTTACCGGACTGTTGGTCGATTTTTTATTGAATTTTTGTTAAGAACAACTTTTACGAATCAAACAAGGGTATTAACATGAAATTATAACGGTTTTTAGGACGGCATTTTTTTGTGGTTGCTTCAAATGACTCCATATGAAACAAGGATACTCTAGACATAATAGCTGATCTAACCACAGATCCGGTCGTAGAACAAAAATTTTTAGAAATCGGCTGTTAAATTCATAAAGTCGTGTGTTCTCCATATATTTACATGAAAGTGGGACGGTCTTATTCGGTTTTTAGGACTGCACTTTTTTGTGGTTGCTTCAAATGATCACATATAAAACAAAGATACTCTAGACATACTTGCCGATCTACCCACACCTTTTTGTCCCTGTCGTAGAAGAAAAATTTTGAGAAATCAGCTGTTAAACTCATAAAGTCGTGTGTTTTCCATGTTTCGGTCTTTAGGAAGGCACTTTTTTGTGGTTGCTTCAAATGACTCCATATGGAACAAACATACTTTAAACATAATTGCCGATCTACCTACAACTTTTTGTTCCGTTTGTAGAACAAAAAAAAAATGGGTTTTGGGATCCTGAAAAAATTTAAAATCAAATAACTCAAAAACTTTTGATCTCTGGGCTTTCAGGTATTCTGTGGTTAAGTAAAGGGAAAAAAATGCTTTAAGACTTTTTATCGTGTGGGCACTCTTACCAAGATATTGGCTTTTCTTTCTTTTGAAAATTTTCTCGGTTTTGCTCTATCTTGCTTAGTTTTTGAGATACTGACATTTTTAATTTTGAATAAAAAAAATATATCAAAATTGTTCGAATTGTAACGAAGTTTTGTTAAAAAAATCACTTTCTTTACATAAAATTGCAGTTTCGACTCTTGAGCTGTTCTTAAAAATGGTGGACTTGGAAAATTTTTGAAAACAAATATTAATAAAAAGACGAAGTTTTGTAAAAAATTCAATTTCTTTACATAATATTTCAGTTTCGTCTTTTGAGTTGTTCTTAAAACTGGTGGATATGGGAAATTTTTGAAATCAACCGAACTTTCGGTATACCGGGTAGACCGTTAACCGGTCCTGACCGTAGGCTCTAGTAATATGTACTTTATGGGTTCCTCGACCAATATTTTGATGCATACACCAGGAATGACATAGTGAGTATACCCCCTGTGGCAAGGGACCCTTAAAAAGTATATATTGGGAATTCCATGTAAAATCGGACACATTGAAAATTTTTTTAAAATGTTTCCAATTTTTTTTACAGTTAATAGTATTGTTTAAAAATTCCTTTGTGGTAAATGTTCAGATCTTTTTGATGACCCAGTCAAAAGATATTAAATTTTTAAAAATTCGAAGCTAGTTCCTTTACTTGAACTTCTTCAAAAATTGTCCAAATTCCATTTTTTTAATTTTAGTTTTTTTATGAATTTTTTAAAACAAATACTAAAAAATTTTTTAATAGTATCCTGTTATTCGAATTTTAAATTTTAAGATTTAAATCTCATTTATGAACATGTTTGTACTTTTTTATTTTTTTTAAACATTTTTTGTGTAACACTTCAATCGATTCTACAAATTGTTTGCCCAGTAAGATCGGTAGATTACTATTATTAATATTTTTTTAGATTTTTTGAAAAATGTGTATTGCAGTTTACCAACCTTTAAATAAGTCCTACTGCTCCATTGTTTCATCCTAGAGGAGTCAATATCAATGCCAATCCCCATTATTTTTGCCACTAAATACTTTTTCCATAAAATCAAGTCAACAAACAGCAATTGTGAATGTCTTATACTGATATCAACCAAACATTTAGTAAAAACGGCATCCCGTTAGTCAATAATACAAAAATTCGATTTTGTTTTCAACAAACTACGTCAAATAATTTTATTTCAAAATGAAATAATCATTAGTGGCAGTTTGTCAATAAGACAAAGAAAAATATTTTTTTAACTTTCAAATAACCCGTTTGTTATTAATGTTCAATAATTTGTAAATAAAACAGAGTTTTTTCAACTATTTATGTTAATAAACGACTTTGTCAAATAAAAGTCATATTATCAACAATCAACTTTGAACTTTGTCAATCTAACAAAACCGTAATTTTGTTTTTAACAAACGCTGTCTATAAAGAATTTGGTAACTTTTGTAAAGTAAAAAACAAAAGCACAAACATACTATAACGACAACAAGCTCTCTCTCGTCGTATATTTTGTTTTTTATTTGTGTCTGTACTTCTTTTAAAAAAAGAAGACAATGAAAAAAGAAGACAATTAAAAAAAAATGAATTTAGTTTTATCTGAATAAGCAGTACTTGAAATTATTTCATAGAAAATATTATTAAAAAAATGTATTTCGAAAAATAAATTAATCTTTTTATATAAACTTTTTGTTTTGTTAATTATTGTTTTGTTTTTGCCTTTATATTTTTGGAATAATTTTTTTTACAAAATTTGCCTTCCAAGTTTTACCGATTGCTATGTTTGTCTAAAACGAAACTAAAACATGTGTATTAGAGTGTCCCTTATTTTGGAAATGTTGGAAATCTTGAGACGGTACCCGCTCATTTTTTTCCTTTTGACTTAAAAATAACTCAGGAAAAATTTTACGCCCCTAGGACCACGCCTTCCCTACGCGACGGGGCCTTAAAGAGCGGGGCCTAAAAAATCATTTTTCCATACAAACCAAAAAAATTTTTTTTTGATTTTTAATTTTTTTGTTATTAATTATTATATTACTTGGTTTGCTTATTCACGACAAAAAATTTGATTTTGGAGGGATAAGTCTTTCAGCGCTTAAAAATTTTTCGCAAAAAAAAAATTTGGGCGGCCGGGGTCCTACAGTAAAAAATTTTTAAAAAATATTTTTTTTTAGTTTTGACCAGCAACGGTTTTAGCTGCTATGTTGCTTTAAATGATATATATTCCAAAAAAAAAATTATTCATATCTGTGACATCTTTATCTTTTTCGAAAAAAAAAATTTTGAGCCGTAGGAATCCTACGGTAAAAAATTTTTAAAAAATATTTTTTTTTAGTTTTGAAAAGCAATGGTTTTAGTTTTTATGTTGTTTTTAATGATATATATTCCAAAAAAAATATTATTCATATTTGTGACATTTTTATCGTGTATCGAAAAAAATCATCAATGCATTTTTTACCCTTTTTTAGAACACGATTAAGATGTCACAGATACAAAAAATATTTTTTTATGAATATATATCATTTAAAGCAACATAGCAGCTAAAACCGTTGCTGGTCAAAACTAAAAAAAAATATTTTTTAAAAATTTTTTACTGTAGGACCCCGGCGGCTCAAAATTTTTTTTTGCGAAAAATTTTTTAGCGCTGAAAGACTTATCCCACCAAAATCAAATTTTTTGTTGTGAATAAGCAAACCAAGTAATATAATAAATAATAACAAAAAAATTAAAAATAAAAAAAAAAATTTTTTGGTTTGTATGGAAAAATGATTTTTTAGGCCCCGCTCTTTAAGGGCCCGTCGCGTAGGGAAGGCGTGGTCCTAGGGGCGTAAAATTTTTCCTGAGTTATTTTTAAGTCAAAAGGAAAAAAATGAGCGGGTACCGTCTCAAGATTTCCAACATTTCCAAAATAAGGGACACTCTAATGTGTATATAAAAAAGAAAGAAATAAAGAACAAACGAAAAAAATAATTTTCAACATTAGACAAAAACGGTAAAACGATATAAGTAAAATACATTCTTAAGTGTTATAAAAAAGAATATTGACTAACAAAATACTTTTGTTTAATTTCAATATTAATATTCTCTTACATTTGTCTCGATTTTTAATCAATTTATTTTTAATTTTTTTCCTATAAAAAAGTTTTAATTTGTCAATACAACTAATACTGTTGGTTGATATCACAAATTCGTTTGTTGAATTCCTTTACCATATCAGCAAATGACGTTTGTGTTTGTTGAATTTCTTTGTTGAAAACAAAATTTTTATTTTTTTGTTCTTTTGTTAGATCAACAAATTACGTTTTGTGTTTGTTGAATTTCTTTGTTGAAAACAAAATTTTTTTTTTTTTTCTTTTGTTAGATCAACAAATTACGTTTTGTGTTTGTTGAATTTCTTTGTTGAAAAATAATTTAAGATTTTGTACGTTTGTCAATACAAATAATAATTAAGGAACTATTACAAACTCATTTATCAATTGTTTTTTCAACAATTAATATTTACAAACGTTAGTTGATATTACAAATTTCCGTATAGGAGCACTTTCAGTGAAAAATTTAATTGTATTCACAAATATGGGGGTCAATATAACAATTCGTTTTTTTCTGTGTATGGGAAATTTTTGAAATTAACCGGTCTTTCGGTCTAAACATTGCTGCCCGTAGTCGCTAGTTATATGTACTTTATGGGTTCCTCGACCAATATTTTGATGCATACACCAGGAATGACATAGTGAGTATACCCCCTGTGGTAAGGGACCCTTATAAAGAATATATCGGGAATTCCATGTAAAATCTGACACATTGAAATTTTTTTTTAATTTTTCCAATTTTTTACAGTTATTATAAAAATTCCTTTTTGGTAAATTTTCAGATTTTTTACGTACTTTTTAAAACAAATACTAAAAAGTTTTATAAAGTGTTCTATTCTGCGAATTTTAATTTTAAAAGTTATATCTCATTTATTAATATGTTTGTACTGTTTGATTTTTTTTTTAATTTTTTGTGTAACACTTCAATCGATTCTACAAATTCTTTGCCCAGTATGTTCGGCGGATTAATATTATTAATATTTTTTTAGATTTTTTGAAAAATTTGTATTGCAGTTTTCCAAAATTGAAATCAGTTCTACTGCTCCATTGGTGCATTCTAGAGTGGCCAATATCAACGACAACCCCCATTTTTTTACCCCTAAACATTTTTTTTTAACAATTTAACAGTCTATCTCCTATTCATAAATCAATTTTCCAATATATCTCGAAGGAAGAAGTATCCCCCAAACGTCTCACACCGACCACTCCACCAAAAAATTAAAAATGTTTTTCTGTTTTTTTATTTGTGTAACATTTTGGGGAGTATAAAATTTAACACTCTCACTTCACGCCTCGGCCGAACCAACTTTAACCTCAAGTTGCGAGCACTATTAATGTTTTTCTTGATTATAAATCTGGGGTCCTTCACTACTATATTTGGAGGAAAATCAAAATCTTCAATAGTCGTTTTTGAAAAAATTTCGGCCAGACGTCAAAAAATTTACATTTCAAGATTATCTCGAAAACAATGCGAGATATGAAAAAATGACAGAGACAAAAATTATTTCTCGGGAAAAATGGAATAAAACTGCAAGTTCACATTTTGAAAATACAATGTTTTTGTTGCCAAAAATAGCACTTTTGTATTCCGAGATAAATATCGCGTTTAAAACTTCTTTATTTTGCAAGAAAAATATTTTTATTTTGCAAGAAATGTATTTTTTTATAAATATTTAACTGTGAATTTTTGAAAGGAGAAAATATATCAAAAAATTATTCATTAAGAAAGACATTTACAATGTTCGCCACTTAAGGTTAAAGTTAGTTCGACCGATGTGTGACTTGTTTAAATTACAGTTGATATTTTACGAATTTATTTCAAAATTTTGATTCATTTGATTTTTAAAATATTTCGTCTGCTGCAATAAATTAATAAAATTTTTAAAAATTTTAAATTCAATAAAAAAATACATATATTCCAGCCATTCATTAAATTTCGAACATTTCTAATTGCAAATTTGTTTGAACTATTTATTTAAATAAAATTGACCATAAAATTGTTATTAAACATGATCAGCAAAACCATATCGGAATATTTTTTTTTTTTTCTAAATTTGTTTTTAAATTTCTGTTAAATTATATTACAAAAAAAATCCTTATAAAATAAAAAAAATTATACAACAACAATCAAAATATTGCCAGTAAATTAAAATGTTCACCATGTTGAAAATAGCATTACAACACTTTTGCCTACATTTTCAATATGAAAATGCAATTGAAATTTTAAATTTTAAATTAAATACAAAAAACAATTTTGGTTATTGCTAATAAAATTTTTGTTTACTTGTTTCACGAATTAATTTGATGTTTCTGAATGAGATTTTTATTTCCTCCCCCATTAATATTGAGAACGTTTTTCGATTGAAATTAAAATTTTTATAACTCAATGTGGTTTTTATTAAAACATTAAAAGAAAAAAATTAATTATTTTCTAAATAAAATTAAATATTTAAGTAAATAAAATTAGAAATTTTGTGGTTTATTTTTATAACTTTTGCACAATTGAAAAGATATTATAATAACTATACCTACACTGAAAGAAAAACCTTAATTATATTTATTAAAACTGTCATAAATATAATTAAAATCTGTTTTATATATTGTTGGACTTTATATTTTATAACTGAAGTTTTTATTTATTCCGGTTTGAGTCCATATTAATTATTTCTGAGAAATAATTATTTTTGTTGTACAATGAGAAAATCTGAAAAAATTAATTGACAACACAGGCTAAGTGGAGATGTCGACAGCTTTCGGAAGAAGCCACCCTTCCTTCGTCAGCACTCTTCGATTGTCACTGTAGGTGTGTAAGATTAAGAAACGTACATTAAGGTGAAAAAGCGAACGGGAATTATATCACATTTCATTACCCATATGTTACGTTTAGCACGAACTTAATGAATCTATTTTTAACTTTTTCCAACACGGTTGTAATTTCTTACACTGTAGTAGATTTTCTCAGAGTTGCAACAATTTCTCAGAAATAATTAATATGGACTCAAACCGGAATAAATAAAAACTTCAGTTATAAAATATAAAGTCCAACAATATATAAAACAGAATTAAAAACTCAACTCATAAGGTACAATGCAATTTAGTAATATTTCTAAGAATTAGAAATACGAAATATAAATTCAAACCTAACGGACATTTTTCAAGACTTGAAAAGTCCTACTAAGGGTTGCAACTCTGAGAAAATCTACTACAGTGTAAGAAATTACAACTGTGTTGGAAAAAAGTTAAAAATAGATTCATTAAGTTCGTGCTAAACGTAACATATGGGTTATGAAATGTGATATAATTCCCGTTCGCTTTTTCACCTTAATGTACGTTTAAATAGCTGATCTTAATCTTACACACCTACAGTGACAATCGAAGAGTGCTGACGAAGGAAGGGTGGCTTCTTCCGAAAGCTGTCGACATCTCCACTTAGCCTGTGTTGTCAATTAATTTTTTCAGATTTTCTCATTGTACAACAAAAATAATTATTTCTCAGAAATAATTAATATGGACTCAAACCGGAATAAATAAAAACTTCAGTTATATAATTAAAATCTTCAATAAAGTTCGTCCAATGTAATAGTTTAATAAATACAATGAAACAGTTTCTTAAGTGTTCATAGGGTCAATATTTATAAATTTTTGCATTATATTTATGAAAGTTTTAATAAATATAATGAATAAAATTTCATAAACTTTCATGAACCTCTACATAGTTATTATGAAATGTTTCATAAATACGATGAAAAATTTCATAGATTTAATTTATTTTTTCTGAAATATTTGATAATATAAGGAAACTATTTCATAGTATTTATGAACCGCTTCATTGGTACTATGAAAGAATTCCATATTGATAGTAAAATACTTTAAAAATAATAACATTATTTTTATGAAATGTTTCATAGTATCTATGAACTATTTTATAATATTTATTAAACAGTTACATTGGACAAACTTAAATGGCAAGTTTCATTATATTTATGAAAAAGTTTAATAGTATTTATGAAATATTTCAATAATAAAGCAAATGCATTATTTTTTTAGAAATAAAATTTATGATATTTACATTGGAAGAACTAAAATAAGAAATTCAAATTTTAAAAATCGTCTTCAGAAGCCATAATTGTGTTGCTCCAATTTCTTAACATATTTTAAAAAATCATAAGACACGTTTATGAATTTTTATACCCTCCAACTATAGTATGGGGGTATACTCACTTTGTCATTCCGTGTGTAACGCATCGAAATCTCGGTCGGGGACCCCATAAAGTATATATATTATTGATCAGTGATCGATTCTAAGACATTTTAGCGATGTCCGTCCGTCCGTCCGTCCGTCCGTCTGTCCGTCCGTCCGTCCGTCCGTCTGTAGTTAACACGATGCAGTCCAAAATAAAATAGCTAGACCCTTCAAGTTTGGCACAAATATGTCTTATGTTCCTAGGCAGGTTAAGTTCGGAAATTGGCCAAATCGGACCAGGGGGAAAAAAGTTCCCCCTTGAAGAACTAAACCAACCTCTAAAAAAATACACTTTTTTACAAGTTTTTTTTGTATTTTTGTTAATTAAACGAAATGGAAAGGTGCTCTCAACGTCCCCCACTGACCCTATCAACCCCCCCCCCCCCAAAAAAAAAGAAACGCCCCTGACAAATTTTTGTTTTTAATTTTTTTTACATTTTGGAGGGTATAATAGATTCGGCACAGCCGAATTTAACACTCTCACTTGTTTTTTATGAAATCATGAAATTTTTTGAAGTGCATTTCATAGACTTTTTTATAAAACTTCATTATTTTTATGAAGCTTTCATAAATATTATGAAAATTTATGACAAAAATATTTATGGAACCATGTCATAAATATTATGAAGAATTTTTGTCTGAGTGTAGCGAAACATATATATATGGGGCATTCGATGTCAAATCGAACACTTTAAAAATATTTTTTTTTAGATTTTCTTAATTTGTTTACAGTTTTTATTATCCTTCGAAAACTTCTTCGTTGTAAATTTACAGTTGTTTATGATGACTCGTTCAAAAGATATCGAATTTTTGAAAATTGGTAGTTTGTTCCTTTACTTAAACTTGTTTTACTCATAACTTCTTCAATAATGGTGCAAACTCCAATTTTTTAACGCATCAAAATATCGGTCTACGCTCAAAATAATTCTACAGTAAAAGGTTTAGTAAGTGATTTTGTACTTAAATCTACTAATAATTTACTAATTACCAGTAGTACAGTAGTTTTTTAGTATCTTCAAATTACTAAAGTTGGTAATTTTTACTAGTTTTGAATAGTATTAGTAAAACAATTTATTATTGATTACCAACGCCTGCACTAGATCATTTTGGACTAAAAAATTAGCACATTAGTTAAATTTTTAGTTATGAATACCGACGTTTTTTTTTTAGTGTACGACCCCAGAAAGTATATACATTAGAGTGTCCCTTATTTTGGAAATGTTGGAAATCTTGAGACGGTACCCGCTCATTTTTTTCCTTTTGACTTAAAAATAACTCAGGAAAAATTTTACGCCCCTAGGACCACGCCTTCCCTACGCGACGGGGCCTTAAAGAGCGGGGCCTAAAAAATCATTTTTCCATACAAACCAAAAATTTTTTTTTTTGATTTTTAATTTTTTTGTTATTATTTATTTTATTACTTGGTTTGCTTATTCACGACAAAAAATTTGATTTTGGTGGGATAAGTCTTTCAGCGCTAAAAAAATTTTCGCAAAAAAAAAATTTGAGCCGCCGGGGTCCTGCGGTAAAAAATTTTTAAAAAATATTTTTTTTTAGTTTTGACCAGCAACGGTTTTAGTTGTTATGTTGCTTTTAATGATATATATTCCAAAAAAAAATTATTCATACCTGTGACATCTTTATCTTTTTCGAAAAAAAAATTTTTAGCCGTAGGGATCCTACGGTAAAAAATTTTTAAAAAATATTTTTTTTTTGTTTTGAAAAGCAACGGTTTTAGTTGTTATGTTGTTTTTAATGATATATATTCCAAAAAAAATATTATTCATATTTGTGACATCTTTATCGTGTATCGAAAAAAATCAACAATGCATTTTGTACCCTTTTTTAGAACACGATAAAGATGT
Source organism: Pegoplata infirma (assembly GCA_963921195.1). NCBI lineage: Eukaryota > Metazoa > Arthropoda > Insecta > Diptera > Anthomyiidae > Pegoplata > Pegoplata infirma. Next base: position 172,123,628 of record OY992538.1, on the reverse strand, counting down.
CACAGATACAAAAAATATTTTTTTATGAATATATATCATTTAAAGCAACATAGCAGCTAAAACCGTTGCTGGTCAAAACTAAAAAAAAATATTTTTTAAAAATTTTTTACTGTAGGACCCCGGCGGCTCAAAATTTTTTTTTGCGAAAATTTTTTTAGCGCTGAAAGACTTATCCCACCAAAATCAAATTTTTTGTCGTAAATAAGCTAAGCAAGTAATATAATAATTAACAACAAAAAAATTAAAAATCAAAAAAAAATTTTTTGGTTTGTATGGAAAAATGATTTTTTAGGCCCCGCTTTTTAAGGCCCCGTCGCGTAGGGAAGGCGTGGTCCTAGGGGCGTAAAATTTTTCCTGAGTTATTTTTAAGTCAAAAGGAAAAAAATGAGCGGGTACCGTCTCAAGATTTCTAACATTTCCAAAATAAGGGACACTCTAATATACATATATTTATGATCAGTGATCGATTCTAAGATATTCTAGCGATGTCCGTCTGTCCGTCCATCCGTCTGTAGTTAACACGATGCAGTCCAACATAAAAGAGTTAGACTCCCAACATTTGGCACGAATATGTCTTATGTTCCTAGGCAGGTTAAGTTCGTAAATAAGAAAAATCGGACCTGGGGAAAAAAGTTCCCACTTAAAGAACTTAACCAACCTCTGAAAAATACCATTTGGTTACATGATTTTTTGTGTTTTTGTTAAACAAATGCATAATTTTTATGCTACAAGAAGTTCAAAGTCCTGCATTTGGACCCAGAGATATAGAAATGTCGTTTTTTTCGGTCCTACCCCCTTTTATGGGCGTGGAATAAATTTTTTTTTTTTAAATAACGATAAACTTGTATTTCTTAAGGGCAAAATGCATAAGAATGAATTTTTAAACACATGTTCAAGAGGAAATCCCCCCTCCCCAGTTACCACTACCGACCCCTCCCCCCAAAAAAAAAGAAAACGCACCTGCAATTTTTTTTTTATTTTTTTTGCATGTTGAAATTTAACACTCTTACTTTTTATACCCTCCACTCTAGTGATAGAGGGTATATATAAGTTTGTCATTCCGTTTGTAGCACCTCGAAATATTGGTCTAGGACCCCATAAAGTATATATATTTACTAGCTGTTTTGCACCCGGCGTTGCCCGGGTTAAAAAAAATATTATGTAATGAATGAGTTTTTTATTAGTCAATTTATTTACTTCTTCGTGACTTTTCACTGGTGAATATAAACCTATTCATGGTTTGGTCGATTTTTTTCCGTTTTTGCTTCGCGTCGGGAACATGGTGTGTAAGTGTTCCTCCGTCATGGGAACAAACCTAATATTAATGTATTTCATTAATGGCTTTTAAAAGGAACCTATAGTTCCCTCCGCGGTTAGAACTTTATGTAGTGAAAACATCAATAAAGGCACAAATTTTTTCAGCAGACATAACTCTCACTAAAGTACAAAGAGGCGTGCCATTATATGCCTTTTTATCAACCGCTGTTTAATATTGGCTATATCACTATTTGTGTTGGAAATTTCATTGAAATCGGCTCAACTGTTTTCAGGTTCTGATATAGCAAATATTTCGCATTCAGTTAGTTCTAACAGTAGTGTTTAAAAGAGTTGGTTAAGCCGTTTTTGCATGATAGCAAATAAGCCAGAAATAACGTTCTGTATATAAAAAATTGACGTGGCATTTTACTCCCATTTGTCTAATCGCGGGCTAATATGGCATATCGTTAAACAGAATTTTTTTTTTTTAATTTAATATAAAGGGGTGCGGTATTTTAAGCCCCTTTTCCCGATCGCCACTTTAAATACCATCTGTGGTGAAAATTTAATTAAAATTGGTTTCACCGTCAACGCGTGTGTACGGATCGGGCTGTCGTAGTTCCCGCCTCGGTTAGTACTATCTGTGGTGAAAATTTCATGAAAATCGGTTCAGCCGTTTTTCCGTTATTGTCTGACAGGCAGATATAACTTTAGCATGGTGCAAAGGGGCGTGGCATTTTACGCCCCTTTGTCCGATCGAGTTCGTTTATGGCCTATAGTTCCTGCCTCGGTTAGTACTATCTGTGGTGAAAATTTCATACAAATCGGTTCAGCCGTTTTTCCGCTATTGTCTGACAGGCAGATATAGCTTTAGCATGGCACAAAGGGGCGTGGCATTTTACGCCCCCTTGTCCAATCGCGGTTGCTTATGGCCTATAGTTCCCGCCTCGGTTAGTACTATATGTGGTGAAAATTCCATGAAAATCGGTTCAGCCGTTTTTCCGTTATTGCCGGACAGGCAGATAAAGCTTTAGCATGGTACAAAGGGGCGTGGCATTTTACGCCCCTTTTTCCGATCGCGGTCGCTTATGGCCCATAGTTCCCGCCTCGGTTAGTACTATCTGTGGTGAAAATTTCATGAAAATCGGTTCAGCCGTTTTTCCGTTATTGTCTGACAGGCAGATATAGCTTTAGCATGGTGCAAAGGGGCGTGGCATTTTACGCCCCTTTGTCCGATCGCGTTCGTTTATGGCCTATAGTTCCCGCCCCGGTTAGTACTATCTGTGGTGAAAATTTCATGAAAATCGGTTAAGTCGTTCTTTACTTATTGCGGAACAGACAGACAGACAGACAGAAAGACAGAAAGACAGACAGACAGACAAACCAACAATCAGATTTATAATATTAATAGGGATGATCCTCGATCGATTTTAAGACGATCTAGCGATGTCCGTCCGTCCGTCCGTCTGTCTGTCTGTCTGTGCGTCCGTAGAAAACACGCTAACTTTTGAAAGACTTTACAGAGGCTACTGAAGTTTGTCATATATGTTTGTTGTTTACCTGGTCAGGTTGGTATTGCAATCCAGCCAAATCGGTCCAGTGCACAGTAGGTAATTTGAACCGAAATCTTGGCCAAAAATCATTTTTCGAACTAACAATAATAATGTTTTTGTTAATTACGTTCGATTTAGAAAATATTAAAGCAAATAACTGCATATTTGGTTTTTCCAAAAAACAAATATAAACTGATTGACGGGCAGTCGAATTCGGCATTTTCAAGCAACGTGCACAGTGCAATATAAAACGCCTAATTTTGATATAAATTCAAACGATTTTTTCAGCTATTAAACATAAAGAAGGATATCGTGTATAATATGGAGAAGAGAGGGGATATTAAGTAATAAAAAAATAGCAAAATATTTTGGTGGACGTTATTGCTTTTTTTAACAAAACGTGTAATTATAACTTAACCTTAAATAAATGACTTTTTCAATGAATATACTTAAACTTCGCATAAGCTTTTAATAATGTTAGCCGTGGTGTGCCGTGTTTTTGATTGATGAAAAATTTAAAGAAAATAATTCTGAATTCATTTTTTTTTATTTTCCGTTGCACTTTTTTGCACTTTTTGAGATATCAATTTTCTTTCAGACAGCCTCATCTTGCCATATCTTGAATTTTCTAACGTTTGGATTGGGAAAAGAACTAAGAGAAAAAACCCTGTTGCTGTTTATAATTTTGTTGTCAGTAAAATTGATTAAAATAATGTTTTAAACCAATATTTGGCTTCGTTGAAGGAAATAGTACGAACTTTTTTTGAAAATTTTTCGTTAAGGTGGTACAAGGCCCACTCAAAAAATAACAGCTTTTTTCAGCAAAATCAAACAAAATGGTTTATGTGCCATTTTGTTAGCCTTCTTGCGTATTTTCTTCGTGCCGAGTTTCAAAAAAATTAGCCTATTCGTTTTCGAGATATTCAGTATTTTCGCTTTTTTTCGTATGGTGGCAACCCTAAAAATTTCCACGATTACCAAATTCATAAAATCCAGCTGTGCGTGTTCACAAAAAACTCTTAAATTTAAAATTTCAGCCATATCGGTCTAAAACTTTGGCTGTAATTATTTTTGGCCTAAAAATTGGCTCAAATTACCCAGTGTGCAGTGGTTCAAAAAAAAAAAAAAAAAAGTTATGAGCAAAAGAGTAAATTTCGGCAAGAGTGTTTCGCGAATTTACGAGATAAAAAACACGATAACTTTCGGAAGACAACAATGAGACTACTGAAGCTTGGCATGTATCTTTGCCGTTCCCCGGGTCTGTTTGGTTTTAAATTTCAGCTCAATCGGTCCAGTGGTTCAAAAGTTATAAGCAAAACCCTGAATTTAAAATTAGTTTCATCTAAAATGCCACGTTAGGGTGGTTCTTAAAAAAAAAATGTTGGATTTTTGTACGGGACGCCCCCTCAGTTTATTAAGATTTATGAAAAAGTAATGCCAAAATTTTTTTTCGAAATTTTCGAAAAGGTTCTTAAGGTCGCACCGGGCGCTTGAAGTTCGGGACCTGGGGCAAACAAGATGTTAAAAAAAAAAAAAATAAATATGTAAAAAAAATTTAAATTAATCATTATGAAACCGGTTTTATTTAATAACACTGTGCTACAAAAGACCAAAAATAATTTATGCAGGGGTTCTCATATGATAATTCGGGTTGGTTGGAGTCCATAGAGTACTGATATACTCATAGTTTTTCTGGATCACTTCGTTAAGTACGTTTTTTATTGGCAAATGTGTTGAAAAACGGAAATTCTTAAATTACAATTTTAAAAAATTAGTACTTTGTTAGTTTGCAACCGATTTTCGATTTTATGGATTTGTTTTAAAGGTATAGGTCTTACCTTTCAAACAAAACAAAAATATTAAAAATCGATCAAGAATTGGCTGAGCTACGATCGCTTAAGTAAAAAAAAAACGTATTTTTTGAAAAATTTGTCATATTCTTTACACTCTAAGTTGAAAGTGCATCATTACACAATTTTTTTGAATTTTTTGTAAAAAAGTATAGTAAAGTAGCTTTCCAAAACACCAAAAAACATAACAATCGGTTTAAAAATGAATGAGTTATGCTAAGTTTTGTGATAGGGCATTTTTAAATTTTTTCAGAAACGCTTGTAATTCAAGCATTATTCATAAATCTTGTTACCAGTAGTAATTTTATGCGCATATGCATATTAACTAGAGATGGGAACGTAATTAGATTTGTGCGTGATTCACACATGATCAGAAGTGAGCGTGATTGAAAATTAATTTTACTCATGTGGTTGTTAGTGAGTGTCAGTGTGAGTGGAATAAAAAAATGGGCGTGTCAGTTACTTCCAAATCCTATTTATAATTTTTTGGGGTTGTTTAAAAAATATCAGTGTTACTTCTTAAACAAAAAAATATTGTGAATCGGTTGAAAACTGGCTAAGGTGCGCTTGTTTAAGTAAAAAACCTTTTTTGAAGAGTTATACCTGCAACATTTTTATTACAAAAAACATTTGACATTTTTGAAACGAAATTGGTAAAATTGTGGGATCATTTGATGGAAATTTTACCTGTTTATAAATATACGTATGAGGCATTCCACACCAAATGTTCAGCGAAAAAAAAACATGTGAACCGTAAATTTTTAAATGGGTTGTATGGATAGCCATGTGAGGCATTCCACACCAACTGTTCCACTACAGAAAAACCATAGTGGTTTCAATGGGATATCATTTGCAAAGTATTCGCTCTTAGGGTACTAAAAAAAAACAAAAATAAAATTTAAGTTTTTTTTTTCAAAAAGTGGGCCTTGTAGGCGTTGTCAAATATTAAAAATATCAAACTTTTTTGCCTGAGTATTTATTCACGATCACGCACGCTAATGAAAGAAAAAAATATTCAAGCACGATATTTTATTTTACTCACGCTCACGTGAACATCGTGACCGTAACTTATTTTTTTCTACTCACGTGTGCGTGAATGAGCGTGAGCAAAATAAAATATCGTGCGTGACTAAATTTTTTCTTTCATGAGCGTGCGTAATCGTTATTAAAAACTCACTCACGCTACCATCGCCTCTTAAAATATTTTTTAAGTATTGATATTAAGTACTCATACGCACACGTTTTAAATACCCGTGTTGTATAAAATAAGCGTGTTGCAATTTTTGAATTTTGATTTCTCGAAAACAAGGTAAAACACATCTCTAAAAATTTCAGATCAGATAGAAAATTCCTTTAACTTTTTTTTTAAAAAATAAAAAACAAATAAAATTGCGGCATGTTTTTTGATAACCCGAGTAAAAATAATTTAATATGATCTTATATACTTTTATATAGTCATATTATTTCATATATGATCATGTGTGACACTATGTCTTGCGAGATAAATTTATATAATAAATTTTGATGTGCGATTTTTTTAAGATATCGCCATACATAATTGTATGTTGTAACATCGGGTCCCATGCATCATTCCAAGTTTCTAAGTGTTTTATATAAAATTTTATATGCCTCCATTATTTTTTAATTTTTCCAAGTTTTTTCCAAGCCCTAGTAAAAAAAGAAAAAAAGTTCATGACTAATTATATCCCAAATATGGCGGATACAATTACTTTAATAATTATCTACGGGTATATTTTATGATCTAGCGGGATATACTTATTTATAATGTGATACGTGAATTGGGTCTATATCAGCGATACGCAGACACATACTATAACATTTATGCTTGTGTGGGTAGTAGCAAGCGAAAAGTCAACAAATTTGCTCAAGCAACAGAATTTTATAGTGTATGTGTGTTGACAGCGCACAAGCAGCGCCTATTCCCGCGGGAATAGGAATTACAAAAATGCGTATCACTGGTCTATATAAATATATCAGTTGGAGAAAACTGATACGAATAAATATAATTAAAAACCATTATGACTAATCATATATTGCTCTTTATAACGTCATATAAGTTGGATAACATTATATATAATAATATGCACTTTATATATTGTTATATACAAAAATATGTCCTTTATGTAGAGCAATATCTAACCATATATATTTATGTCTTATAGTCTCAATATATTTTATATTGTATCAATCCGGATCAAACTGATAAAACCAGATAGACCCATTTTACGTATCATATTATATATACGACTATCTGTTCAGATCTTGTGGGATAACCGAAGATAATATTTGAAACAATTGTGTCCACCATATTTGGGATCTAATTTGTCACGGCTATATAAAACTCTTTTTTACTCGGGAGAACATATTTTTATCGAAATTATTTGCAACGTGTTTTATATAAAATTTCATATGACTTCATATTTGTTTATTTTTCTAAGTTTTTTCCAAGCACCACTTTTTTATCACGAATATTTATTTTCTAAGTGTTTTATATAAAATTTTATATGACTCCATCTTTAAAATTTTTTCTAAGTTTTTTTCAAGGAACATTTTTTTATCGCAAATATTTTCTAAGTGTTTTATATAAAATTATATATGACTCCATTTTTTAAAATTTTTCTAAGTTTTTCCAAGGACAAACTTTTCATGAGAATATTTTCTAAGTGGTTTATATAAAATTAAACATGACTCCATTTTTTGAAATTTTTCTAAGTTTTTTTCAAGAACAACTAATTTTTATTATTTTAATTTTTCAACTTTTTATTAAAAACAATAAAAACATCCGATTTATAAAATTGTATTAATTTTAATATAATTGGATATAATTTTATATCATTGGATTAGACCAAAACTCGTATCGAAGTCTATATAAAGTTATAAAAACTAATATTATTATATAATATTCGATCAAATCGTATGAAACCATTTTTCGTATAAGATTATATCAAAATAGACACGAACCCATATTAAATTATATATTGCATCATATCATTTTTTTTACTCGGGAAATAAAGTTTAAGTTTAAATTTAAAAAAATTCAGAACTTCTTCTGAAAATGTTCCAATTTTTATTTTTTTAATTGATAGCCCATTCAAAAATCTATAACAGCTTTTGTCTTTAAGACTTTACTGTGTTTCATTTAATTTGCATAAATATTGAAGTAAAGATGCTCAGGCAAAAAAGTTAGATATTTTCAATTTTTGACCACGCCTACAAGGCCCACTTTTTGAAAAAACTTAAATTTTATTTTTGTTATTTAATAGTACCCTAAGAGCGAATACTTTTTTTTTGCTGAACATTTGGTGTGGAATGCCTCATATATGGAGCTAAGAAAATTACGTTTTTGGTTGTTCAATTTTTCAAAAACTGGGCTTAGGAGGCGTAGTCAAATATTGGAAAAATGGTCAAATTTGTGTCAAGTTGCCTTGATTAAATATTTATCACATTAAAACGGAATGCACCACAATGTCAAAAATTTACGTTCTTATATAGTTTTGTATGGGCTATCGATTAAAATTTTTTTTTTTGAAAATTTTCAGAACCCGTTCTGAAACTTTCCATTTTTTTAAAAAAGTCAATTTATCAAAAATCCGGCCACTTTTTTATTTTTTTTATTTATTTTTTTAAAAGTTTAGATGTTTGTCTAGCAAGATTTTTTTAAAAATTAAGAAAATCTATAAAAAAAAATTAAGAAGAAAAAAAAAGTAATTTTTCTGATTTTCAAAATAAATTTTTTAAAATATAAAATAGTTTTTGAAAAAAATTAATTTCAATTTGTGTTTTTGCTAATTTATGCCAAAATATGCAATAATATGCACTTAAAATTTCGAAATATGCACAACATATGCATTTAAAGTCAAAATATGCAAAAATATGTATTTTCACCAAAATATGCGAAAGCAAATCGATGCCATTTAATGCAAATCTCTTGATTCGGAAAGATAATTGGTCGATATCGTTTTTAGGCTTTCGACAAAAAACATGCATTTGCATGGAAATCTCACCCTAGTTATATAAAAAACTTTTTTACCCGGGACCCATTGAAAAAATTTTGGTACACAATTTTTTTCTCACTGAACATTTGGTGTGGAATGCCTCACATATATATTTATAAACTGGTAAAATTTCCATCAAATGATCCAACAATTTTAGCAATTTCGTTTTAAAAAAACATGTTTGCAAGCGCACAGCTTTTTCTGTCATAAAAATGTTGCAGGTATAACTATTCAAAAAAGGTTTTTACTTAAACAAGCGCACCTTAGCCTGTTTTTAACCGATTCTCAATATTATTTTGTTTAAGAAGTAACACTCATATTTTTTAAACAAACCCAAAAAATTATAAATAGGATTTGGAAGTAACTGACACACAAATTCTTTTATTCCACTCACACTGACACTCACTAACAACCACGTGAGTAAAATTAATTTTCAATCACGCTCACTTGTGATCATGTGTAAATCACGCACAAATCTAATTACGTTCCCATCTCTAGTTTATATGCATATGCGCATAAAATTACTACTAGTAACAAGATTTATGAATAATGCTTGAATTACAAGCGTTTCTGAAAAAAATTAAAAATGTCCTATCACAAAACTTAGCATAACTCATTCATTTTTAAACCGATTGTTATGTTTTTTGGTGTTTTGGAAAGCCACTTTACTATACTTTTTTACAAAAAATTCAAAAAAATTGTTTAATGATCACTTTCAACTTAGAGTGTAAAGAATATGACAAATTTTTCAAAAAATTCGGGTTTTTTTTACTTAAGCGATCGTAGCTCAGCCAATTCTTGATCGATTTTTAATATTTTTGTTTTGTTTGAAAGGTAAGACCTATACCTTTGAAACAAATCCATAAAACCGAAAATCGGTTGCAAACTAACAAAGTAATAATTTTTTAAAATTGTAATTTAAGAATTTCCGTTTTCCAACACATTTGCCAATAAAAAACGTACTTAACGAAGTGATCCAGAAAAACTATGAGTATATCAGTACTCTATGGACTCCAACCAACCCGAATTGTCATATGAGAACCCCTGCATATTTTTGGTGTAGCACAGTGTAATTGACCCTAAGTATTTAATTTAACATTTATAGATTTATTGGACATATTTTACCCTTCGCTACGTAAGGTCAAAACAAATGTCCTTTTTCTGAGATCATGCCTAAAGCCACAATTTCATGGTTTTCAAAATTTTATTCACTTAAATTTAAAAATCTTAAAATTTTATTGATAAATTTCATTGAATACATCTTGGAGAATAAATGCTTAATTTTGGGTATTTTTCGCTCTTTCCGTTTAGCATTTGTAGCGATTTAATTTTAGCGATTTTCAAGAAAATGCGTTTTTTTAACCATTATTGTTTATTTTTTTTTGTTTTGATCTACATTTTGGGGGAAAAAAAACTAAAGCTCAATTGAATATTGTTCCATTCGATTACTATTACACATTTTTTCAAATCTTACCAGTCCATGAGACATTTAACCCATGTTAAACGTCTGCCAAAAGTGACCAAAATGCAAAATTTTATTTAATTTCTAATAATTATTGAAAGTATAACTACAATTTATTATGTAATCATAAAGGATGTTTTATAAACTATTTATACTTAGAAAATTATTAATTTGTGTTGACCAAAGGCCATTAACCCATTTTGACCGACGGCCAAATGTGACCAAAAAGCGAAATTTGACTTATTTCAAAAAAATATTGAAAGTTATTAGCACAATGTTTTATTTTATTATAAAGGATGATTAAAGAATTATTTTTACTCAGAAAATCATTAAAATCATCAAATTATAAAATGCTAAAGAGATTCATTTGGTCGCCTAGCCACACTGCAATGAAAATAACGAACTCGAGGTGAAAAGCACTCAAACGTAAAAAGTAAAAAGTCTAGTACATATTTTGTTACAAGCAAGTGAATTTCAGACTGCATGCAACAGGATTGATGATTATTTATGTTCCAAAAAAATTTAACTTTTCAAATAAATAAAGTCAATAAAAATACACACAAGTAGCAACTTATTGTTAGTTTTGATAAAATTCCGAAATTTTTTTTTCAAAATTCGTCAAATTTTGCTTTTTGGTCACATTTGGCCGTCGGTCAAAATGGGTTAATGGCCTTTGGTCAACACGGGTTAATGATTTTCTAAGTAAAAATAGTTCATTAATCATCCTTTATGATTAAATAGTACATTTTAGATATTAATTTCAATAATTTTTAGAAATTAAATCAAATTTTGCATTTTGGTCACTTTTGGCCGACGTTCAACATGGGTTAAAAGTCTCATGGACTGGTAAGATTTGAAAAAGTGTGTAATAGTAATCGAATGGAACAATATTCAATTGAGCTTTAGTTTTTTTCCCCCAAAATGTAGATCAAAACAAAAAAATTAAACAATAATGGTTAAAAAACGCATTTTCTTGAAAATCGCTAAAATTAAATCGCTACAAATGCTAAACGGAAAGATCGAAAAATACCCAAAATTAAACATTTATTCTCCGAGATGTATTCAACGAAATTTATCAATAAAATTTTAAGATTTTTAAATTTAAGTGAATAAAATTTTGAAATCCATGAAATTGTGGCTTTGGGCATGATCTCAGAAAAAGGACATTTGTTTTGACCTTACGTAGCGAAGGGTTAAATATGTCCAATAAATCTATAAATTTTAAATTAAATACTTAGGGTCAATTATTAAATAAAACCGGTTTCATAATGATTAATTTAAATTTTTTTTATATAATTTTATTTTTTTTTTTAAATGTCTTTTTTGTCCCAGGTCCCGAACTTCAAGCGCCCGGTGCGACCTTAAGAACCTTTTCGAAAATTTCGAAAAAATTTTGGCAGTACTTTTTTATGAATCTTAATAAACTGAGGGGGCGTCCCGTACAAAAATCCAACATTTTTTTTTTAAGAACCACCCTAATGCCACGTGTTTTAACAAGTTTTAAAAGCATTGGTGGTAACTCAGTGGCGGGTACAGCTTTTGGGTTTGGGGGGGGAAATTTTTTTTTTTAATTCGAAAAAAAATCATAAATTCTCTTTTGTTGACGAGCAAAAAATAGGGATACTTTTTTTTACAAAAAAAAAGTGATGGGAAAGCTATAAATTGCTAGAAATAGAATTGTAGTGTTGGAAACTGTCAAAATTTATTCTGTAGAAACTATAAATATTCACATATATATAAAAAACAGTTTTCATTAACAAGACCAACCGACATTTAAAATCTTACTGATGATGACACTAACTGGGGTGTTTGAAACCGGTATGGGAAATACCAGAAATGTCTATAATTTTTAGAAATTCAATTTTTCTTCTGCATTTTTTCAACTTGAAACCTTATAAAATCATTAAATTTATTAGTTTTTATTCGGCAAAAAGGTTTGTTTTTCATGATCATATTTCGTTTGGATAATTTTTTTTTAATTTGTTTTAAAAGAAAATTGTATATTTTTCGTATACATAAGAAGAGAATTTTTTAATAGAAGAAATTCTCCCTATATAGAAAACATCAGATGTTGAGACATTTTTCGTGAAAAAATTATTTTTTATAGGGAAAATGTCTCAGAATATAAGACTAAATGTCTCAAAATCTGAGACTATTTTCGTATAGAAAAATTTTCGGATTTTTAAAAGAAAATTGTATGTTTTTTGTATACATAAGAAGAGTCTAAATCTGAGAATTTAATAGATGACATTATTTCTACATAGAAAATATCAGATTTTGAGACATTTTTCGTGAAAATTTTTTTAATAGGGAACATGTCTCAGAATATATGACTTCTTCTTAACGAAAAATGTCTCAGAATCTGAGACTTTTTTCGTATAGAAAAATTTTCAGATTCTAGGAATTTTTTTCCACAAAAAAAGTCTCAGATTCTGAGACATTTAACTGAGATCTTATTCCAAAAGAATAAGGCTCAGATTCCCACACATTTTTCCTAAAGAAAAAGTCTCAGATTCTGAGAGCTTTTTCTTATATAGAAAAAGTTTAAAATTCTGGCACTTTTCTCTAAAGAAGAAGTGACAGATTCTGAGGTCTTATTCTGATTCTGAAATCTTTTCCGATTCTAAGATACTTTTCCTATAGAAAAAGTCCTAGATTCGGAAATGTTTTTCCTATACAAAACGTCACAGACTTTTAGACATTTTTCCTATAGAAAGGTTTAAGATTCTTAGACCTGTTTCCTATAGAAAAAGTCTGAGATTCTGAGACATTTTTCTGAGACTCTGAGACCTTATTTCTTTAAAAAAAGTCTTAGATTCTAAGAACTTCCCGTTGAAAAATCTCAGATTCTGCGACCTTCTACCAATTCAGTTAGTTTAAACTTCTGAGACAATTTTTTAACAATAAAAAGTCTCAGAATTTGAGACCTTTTTCTTCTTAAAAAAGACTCTGATTCTGAGACCCTTTTCCTTAAAATAAATCTCAAATTCAGAAATTCTGAGACTTTTTTCCCAAAAGAAAAATTCTTCTGCGACCTTTTTCCTATAAATAAGTTTTGAGAACTTTTTCACATAAAAAAGTCTCAGATTCTGAGAATTTTTTCTTTAGAAAAAATGTATTCTTTAGAAAAAAAAAATTTTAAAATAGTTTTACAAATGTAAGTTCGACTATCAACATTTTTAAGATTTTAAGATATTTTTTTATTGCTATGTAGAAGACAAACACTTTTCTAAACAAAAAAGCATATTCTAAGTAATTTGTTTATGCCAAAATTCATAATAAGATTGACAAGATATTTTTCACTGAAAATTTTCAGATTGATTCACTTTTTCCCTTTTAAAATTTTCAGATTTTTTTCTATGAAAAATTTTTGGACTTAAAATTTTTTTTAGATAATTTCCTTCTTTCTTTTTTTCTTCTTTTCCTTTTCCTTTTCTTTCTTTTTTCTTTTTTTCTTTTTTTTCCTTTTTTTTTTCTTTTCGAAATTTGGTCTGGGGGGGGAAATTTCCCCTTTTTCCCCCCCCTTGTACCCGCGCATGTGGTAACTAAACAATGCTTTTCAAACTTGTTTAAATTTTAAGTAATGCTTTTTAAACTTGTTTAGTTTTAAAAGCATTGGTAACTTAAAAACCACACTCGAAAAAAATTTTACACTCAAAAAAAATTTTACACTCAAAAAAAAATCTTACACTCAAAAAAAAATGTACACAAAAAAAATTTTTTTTTTTTTTTACAAAAATTACAATATTTTGTGTACATACGTACGTTCATTCACTCAGAAATATTTTTAGAGAAAAAAAAACATTACACTCGAAAAAAATTTTACACTCAAAAAAAAAAATAGTAATTTTTCTTTTTTTTTTTTTTTAAAATGACAAAAAAAAGAGTTTTTTACTCAAAATAAAATATTTCTAATCAAAATTGTTAATTCTTTCACGTTAAAAAATGTACTACCCTTTAAAAAAAATGCATTGTGGTGGGTATTCATAGATTCGGCAAAGTCGAATTTAACTTTTCTACTTGTTCTTTTTAATTTTTTATTTTTTTACGTACTTTTTAAAAAGTTCCAAAAAATACTTTTAAGTGCGCCAGTATGCGATTTTTAAAATTAAAATTTCATTTTCGAAAATGTGTGTACTCTTTGATTTTTATTCTACAAATTTTTTGCCCGGTAGAATCGTGGAAAAACGATTTTTACTATTTTTTTTTAATTTTATTGTAATTTTCTAATCTTAAAATCAATTCTACTGCTCCAATGGTGCGTCGTATATTTGTCAATAGTAATACCGACCCCCATTTATTTGTACGTCTTAACTTTTTTCAGAACAAACAGATACTCTATCTCCAATATCTAAGAAGGCTCCAATACAAAATGAAATTTTTTTAAATTTGATCCAACTGCTTTAAAATGGTCTAGAGCAGTCAAATGTATGGCCGAGCCACTGTAATTTTTTAATTCAAAAATGTTCTCTGAAAGCACTTACCCTCTATTTTAAGCTCTTAAGGCGGTACCCACACAATTCTTTATAGTTTTTATAAATTTGTTATATTTAATCAGCTTCTACCGGTCCAATGGTGTATCCTATTTGCACTATTTAAAACAAGTATTTCCCGAGTAAAAAAGTTTTTGATATAATTATATATAATTTGATATAATTTATAATTTTATAAAATTATATATAGAGGTAAAATTTTTCCAAAAAATTGTATAAAATTATATAAAATTATATATAATTTGATAAAATTATATATAATTATATCCAGGATTTGGTGGATATAATTATATATAATTTTATATAATTATATCCACCAAATTCTGGATATAATTATATATAAATTTATTAAATTATATGTATATAATTTTATATAATTTTATCCAACTTTTTGGAAAATTTTACCTCTTTATATAATTTTATATAATTATATATAATTTGATATAATTTTATCAAATTATATATAACTATATAAAAACTTTTTTACTCGGGTTTGTATGATTTCTTAAAAAAATTACAAAATTTTGCCGTCACAAAAAATACGGTTCTAAATTTTACATAAAATTACATATTTCCGATTTATTTAGGTTTCACAAAAAAAAATAAAGTAGGAGAAAGCTTTACAAAATATATCCAGGAATTGCATCAAAAATGCACTAAAAACAAGTAGAAAAGTTAAATTCGACTTTGCCGAATCTATGAATACCCTCCACAATGCATTTTTTTTAAAGGGTAGTACATTTTTTAACGTGAAAAACTTAACAATTTTGATTAGAAATATTTTATTTTGAGTAAAAAATTCTTTTTTGTCATTTTTTTTTTTTTTTAAAGAAAAATTACTAATTTTTTTTTTTGAGTGTAAAATTTTTTTGAGTGTAAAATTTTTTTTTAGTGTAAAATTTTTTTTAAGTGTAATTTTTAAGTTACCAATGCTTTTAAAACTAAACAAGTTTAAAAAGCATTGCTTTAAAATTAAACAAGTTTAAAAAGCATTGTTTAGTTACCACCAATGCTTTTAAAACTTGTTAAAACACGTGGCATTTTAGATGAAACTAATCTGATATTCAAGGTTTTGCTTATAACTTTTGAACCACTGGACCGATTGAGCTGAAATTTAAAACCAAACAGACCCGGGGAACGGCAAAGATACGTGCTTCAGTAGTTTCATTATTGTCTTTCGAAAGTTATCGTGTTTTTTATCTCGTAAATTCGCGAAATACCCTTGCCGAAATTTACTCTTTTGCTCATAACTTTTGAACCACTGGACCGATTTGGCTGGATTGCAATACCAACCTGACCAGGTAAATGACAAACATATATGCCAAACTTCAGTAGCCTCTGTAAAGTCTTTCAAAAGTTAGCGTGTTTTCTACGGACGGACAGACAGACAGACAGACGGACGGACGGACGGACGGACATCGCTAGATCGACTTAAAATCGATCGAGGATCATAAATATATATACTTTATGGGGTCCTAGACCAATATTTCGAGGTGTTACAAACGGAATGACAAACTTATATATACCCTCTATCACTAGAGTGGAGGGTATAAAAATAGCAAAAAAATTTAAATTACTAAAAATGAGTTAAGAATGCATACTGTTCCTTAGTGTAAAGCAGTGATGCGCATTTTTGTAATTCCTATTCCCGCTGCTTGTGCGCTGTCGACACACGTACACTATAAAATTCTGTTGCTTGAGCAAATTTGTTGACTTTTTGCTTGCTACTACCCACACAAGCATAAATGTTATAGTATGTGTGTGCGCATCACTGGTGTAAAGAATGATCTGTTTTTAAATGATAAATAACCTATCCCCACTTATTTTGATGTTTAGACATGTCATAAAACGTCATAAATTAGTTAATTACTTTTTTTAAGTTTTTCTAAATATAAATTAATGATTTTCTGTTTTAGTTTTTCTTTTTTTTAAGTTTTTTCAAATACTACAAAAAAATGCATATTTTATTTATGTGATAAACATTTAAGTGCTAATTATTATTTTTAATTACTATTTTTGTTTTTATGTGCAGTTTGTCACCAAAAATTTTAAAAATTGTCTTGCTAATTCGGTTTCTTGGAATATTATGTATACTTTTTAATGAGTGTGAAATTAACGGCTGATATTTACATGATTTTTTTTACTAATTTTTCTAAGATTAATAGAAAATTATGTTTTGTGAAACATTGTTTTAACTCGAGGTAAAACAATATTGTTCGTAATAATTACTAACACATCCTGTGTCACTGCCCGGCTTTGGCACGAACTCGACTATCAATTATAGGAAGTTCACAGTTCGAGACTTTGGAGGAAATTACGAGGATAGAACTGAAGAGCTTGAAACAATTCGCAATGAAGGTCAATGTATTTAGTTTACATCGATAAGCGGAAAAAGTTTTTTTGGACCAATTGGTTTATGCGGAGTGACCATCTGGCACCGCCACCCTAACCTAACCTAATTACTAACACTGTTAGTTGTTTTAGGGCTTACTATACTCAAAGAAAAAGCTTCATTATATTTATGAAAAATGTCATAAATATAATGAAATTCTTCATAAACGTTGGTTCAATGTAACAGTTTCAAAAACCAATGTAACAGTTTCATAATTGTTTATAGGGTCAATATTTATATAAAATTATAACTGAAGTTTTATTTATTTATCATTTATTTATCATCATTTATCATTTTATTTATTTATCATATTTAGAAAATGTTTCATAAATATAATAATTTGTTAAATCTTTAATAAATACTATGAATTTTATTTAGATTTTATTTGTTTGGTTCTTAAATATTAGATCGTATATATGATATGAATCACTTCATTAATACTATGAAAAAGTTTCATAAATACAATGAAATACTTTAAAAAAATTGTTATTTATATGAAATTTTTCATAGATAATAGTATGTATGAAACATTTCAAAATATTAACGAAACAGGTACATTGGACAAACTTTAATGCGAAATTCCATTATTTTTAAAAAGGTTTCATAATATTTATGAAATGTTTCATTAATATAAGCAAATGCATTGTTTTTTTTAGAAATTAAGTTCATATCCTCCTTAGGGAGTAGATATAAGGAGTAGGTGTGTTTAGATGAAATCTTTTGGCGTAAAAATTAATGAGGGTCGGTCCTACACTGCACCCCTCTTGGAGCGACTCCGAGGCAATTGTGCCGTGTAAGACCGACCTCTATTAAGTTTTACACCCCAACATTTCTTCTGAATACAAAATGCCTATTTCTAATGTATTCATTATTAAAACACCAAATTTACAAACAGAAATTGTCAACAACTTGACATGACATGAACAGTACGAAAAATTGGAACTGGAATACTAAAAAAATGTGCATTAACCACATTTTTGGTTTCCTTTAAGGCCTAATCATTCTTATTGTGAGACTGCGGGCTAAAAATAAATTTGTGACTATTTTCCTTAATTAGACACGTGTTGAATAATATTTTTTTCATTTGAAAAACAAAAATCATATCACAGTCCGCCATAATATTTCACCTTCGCCTACTTAAAATTCATAAATAATACGAAAATATTTTTTTTTTTGAAAAAAATACAGAGAAAACAAAATATTTACAAAATTTTTAAATTTATATAAAATTTACCAAAATAACTAAACCACCTGTAAATGTTTAATTAATCGTGAATATTTTTAATACATACTTGCAAATACTTAAAAAATGTCATGCAAAAAAAAAGATTTCATTGCAAATCTCTGAATGAAAATTACATATTATCTTTGTAATATAAAAATATTTTAATTTTTTTATGAAAACATTTTAATAAAATTATTTTTATTAATAAAATGTTTGAATTTGGGTACCCTCCTAGGGTAGCCAGATATAGAATTGACAAAAAAAGTACATTTAGGAAAAAAAAGAAGTACAATTAAGAAAAAAAAGTACGTTGTGTTTTTCACACCTCGGCAGAACCAACATTAACCTCAAGTTGCGAGCACTGTGAATGTCTTTCTTTATTATGAATCTGGGGTGCCCCACTACTATATTTCGACGAAAATCAAAATCTTCGCCAGATACGTTTTTCTTTCAAAAATCGCCGTCAAACGTTAAAAATTTACATTTTAAGCTTATTTAAAAACCAGACAAGGGAAAAATTCGAATTTTATTTAAAATTCATTTGAAATAAAATTTTTGTTTAAATAAATTTCTCAAAAAATTTTGAATTTAATTATTTCCAAAAATGAAATTCTCAAAAAAAAATAGAATTTTATTTTCCAAAAATAAATTTTCAAACATTTTTAAAATATTTACTTGTTATAAATATATTTGTTTGTACACACAAAAAAAAATCGAGGTAATATTACCTAAAATTATAGTATAAAAATACCTTAGCGCCAGGCAAACGGGGCATTTGCTAAGTTTAAAGGTAATGTTACTTAAAAGCTAAGGTAATTCCTATGTTCGAAAATTTATTATGGTTGACAGAAAAATACCTTAGCTTTTTAGGTAAAATAGCATTGATAAATAGGTGATATTACGTAAATAATTTGGTAGTATTACCTTGTATTAGTAATGGCATTTTTACACCATTTCCTTTTAAAATTTAAATAAAAACTACGAAAAGTTTGTTATTTTTAATTAATTTTTTTTTTTAATAATTTGAATGTTTACAAACTTTAAAGAAAAATTGATGATAAGAAAAATGTCTCAGAATTTTATGAAGGATTCAAAATCTGAAAATTTGTCTGTTATTAAACATTTTTTCAATAGAAATACTCTCAGATTCTTAGACTTTTCTACAGAAAATATTGAGTTTCTGGATATTTTTTCTTTTACAAAATCTGAAATCTCAGAATCTGAAAATTTTTCTATAGAAAAATGTCTCACAATTCAGAATATGAGAACTTTTCTATAGAAAAATGTGTCAGTATCTGAAAATTTTCTATAGGAAAAATGGCTCAGAATCAAAGAATTTTTCTTAGAAAAAATGTCTCAGAATCTGAGTTTTTCTATAGAAGAAACTTCTCAGAATCTGAGAGTTTTTCTAGAGAATAAATATCTCAAAATCTAAGAATTTTTCTATAGAAAAAATGTCTCAGGATCTGAGAATTTTTCTAAAGAAAACATGTCTCAAAATATGAGAATTTTTCTATAGAAAAAATGTCTCAGAATCTGACAATTTGTCTACTGTCTCAGAAAGAATCTGAAAATTTTTCTATAGAAAAAATTTCTCAGAATCTGAAAAATTTTCTATAGAAAAAATTTCTCAGAATCTGAAAAATTTTCTATAGAAAAAATTTCTCAGAATCTGAGAATTTTTCTATAGAACAAATGTTTTAGAATCTGAGAGTTTTTCTATAAAAAAAACTTCTCAGAATCTGGGAGTTTTTCTAGAGAATGATGTCTCAAGAATCTGAAAATTTTTCTATAGAAAAAATGTCTCAGAATCTGAGAATTTTTCTATAGAAAAACTGTCTCAAAATCTGAGAATTTTCCTATAGAAAAAATGTCTCGAATCTGAGAATTTTTCTATAAAAAAACTGTCCCAAAATCTGAGAATTTTTCTGTAGAAAAAATGTCTCAGAATCTTAGAAATTTTCTATTGAAAAATTCTCAGAAAAAATGTGTCAGAATCTGAGAATTTTTCTAAAGAAAAAATGTCTCAGAATCTGAGATTTTTTCTTTAGAAAAAATTTCTCAGAATCTCAGAATTTATCTATAGAACAAATGTTTTAGAATCTGAGAATATTTCTGTAGAAAAAATATTTTAGAATCTGAGACTTAGAATCTGACAAATGTCTTAGAATCTGAGAAGGTTTCTATAGAAAACATATTTTTTCTATAGAAAAATTCTCAGATTCTGAATCTTAGAATTTTTCTATAGAAAAAATGTCTCAGAATTTGAGAATTTTTCTATAGAAAAATTGTTTCAGAATCTAAGACTTAGAGTCTGACAATTTTTCTTAGAAAAAATGCCTTAGAATCTGAGATATTTTTTCTACAGAAAAATTCTCAGATTCTGAGACATTTTTCCTATAGAAAAATTATCAGATTCTGAGACATTTTTTCTATAGAAAAATTATCAGATTCTGAGACATTGTTTCTTTAGAAAAATTCTCGATTCTGAGACAATTTTTCTTTAGAAAAATTCTCAGATTCTGAGACATTTTTTCTATAGAAAAATTCTCAGATTCTGAGACCTTTTTTCTATAGAAAAATTCTCAGATTCGGAGACATTTTTTCGATAGAAAAAATCTCAGATTCTAAAACATTTTTTCTATAGAAAAATTCCAAGATTCTAAAACATTTTTCTACAGAAAAAATCTAAGATTCCAAGACATTTTTTCTATAGAAAAATTATCAGATTCTAACACTTTTTTCTATAAATGTCTGAAACATTTTTTGCTTTTCAAACATTTTTTTATAGAAAAATTCTCAGATTCAGTGCCATTTTTTCTATAGAATACTTCGCAGATTCTGTGACATTTTTTCTTTAGAATTTCTTGAGAAAAATTCTCTAAATTTGTGACATTTTTACTATAGAAATTTTAAAACATATTCTTATGTATAAATGTTGATTCATCTTGAATATATACATAAATCTTGATGTACCGAATGAAATCTTGATGGATCCCATAAAAATCTTGAGTCTTTTCTCCACACGAAATTTTTGAATCTGCATACAAATTTTGAAGACTTGTTTTTTATCCATTTCGTTATTTATGATATCTAAACAAGCGGATAAACAATAAAATATACTAACTGTTTCGCAATAAACTAAAAAATATACCTTAATTATCCTATTTATTAAGATTTGTTAATTTTCCGCTATTTTTATTGTTCTGCACAATTATAAAAAAAAATATATATAAATAAAGAAAATTTTGATGTTTTATTTTTTATTGAATTTTAAATAATTGTCAACAATTTCTAATTTCGAATTTTTACCTAAATTGAATAGTAAAAGTTGCATAGCCAATATGGTATTCAAATTACGTAGTGCAAAGGTAATAAACCGTATTTTTTAAATTTCATAGAAAAAATAAATACCTATGCCAGCTAAGGTATTATTTCCTCGATTATTTTTTTGTGTGTATGAAAATAAAATTCTTTTAAGAATTTTAAATAAAATTTTTTAGATTTTTTTTTTAATTCTTTCTTGAAATTCAAAATAGAATTTAATCAATAACGAATTTTAATTTTTATTGTTTTTCCTTGTCTGCTAAAAACGACATTTATAAAAAACATATTGCAAAAAAGCTTTTGAGCAACAAAAACGGACAAAATAATTAAATAAAGAAGTTTTAATAGCGGTATTTACAGTTCGTTATTTTTCCCCCCAAAACGCGAAGGTTTTGGCTCTGAATTTAAAAGTGCAATTTTCGGCAACAAAACATTGCAAATTCAAAATGTAAATTTGCTGTTTTATTGCATTTTTCCCGAGGAATAATTTTTGTTTTCAGTAATTGTTTCATATCTATCTATCATCGTTTTCGAGATAAGCTTAAAATGTACATTTGTTGGCTTTTGACAGCGATTTTTTCATAAACGGCTCTGTCTAAAATTTTGATTTCCGTTGTTTCTTTAACAATTTATTCAACAAAGAATATAAAAAATAGGATTGTAAATAATATTTACAACAAAGTACTTCACTACTTTAGACATTTTTAACATTTTATTTTTCTTCAATAGTTTTTTTTTAATAAAAACGTTAAGCACAGAAAAAAAGTACAAAAAGAAGTACAAAAGCCTAAAGAAAGTACTTTAGCGTACTTTTTTAGGTGCTATGCAGAAAAAAGTACATTGAGTAAAAATAAGTACGAGTACTGTTGAAAAAAGTACGTCTGGCAAGCCTATACCCTCCACTTGTTAGACGGTATATATAAATTTTATCACTCCGTTTGTAGCATCTCAAATATAAGTCTGTCAAAAAATCTTTAAAACAACTTTCAGTTTAAATTAGCAAATTTTTAGCAGATTTTCTGATAAAATGTATGTTTTAACTAAATTCTCTGTCATTCAGTTGTCAAAAATAACAGTTTTTTTTTTTTGAAATTTTACTGATTCTATTTGCTCAGTTTAAAAAATATTTTTGTGTTAATTTCATTAGATTATTTTGTAATTTTACAAAAATTGTTTTTTAAGTTTTTTTTTGAGAACTAAGAAAATTATAAGATTTAAAGTTTGTGTAAAAAGAATCCCAAGCCCAAACATACCCCGGTTGGATAAATATTAGGTTAGATCTTTTCTTGGTGCAGAAAATGCATGCAAACCAAATTTCAGTGAAATCGGCTTCAATTTCGTACCAATAAACCGTTTTAACTGAATATCGGGCGATTTACTCTATACACAAAAAAACTTTGTCAAATTACTAGGAAAAGTGTCGTAATTCCGTTTTATTAATATTTGACAGTTTCCCTGGTTTTTTAACAAACAAATTTGGATCGAAATTTACATTTTTGTTTGTAACTTTACAATTTCTTTTGTAATTTTACAAATTTCCAAGATAATTTTACAAAAAACAAGTAAGAGTGTTAAATTCGGCTGTGCCGAATCTTTTATACCATTCAACATGCGAAAAAATAAAAAAATCGCAGGAGAGTTTTCTTTTTTTTTGGCGGGTGGGGTCGGTAGTAGTAATTGGGGGGGGGGGAGGCAAATTTCCTCTCTAATATATGTTTAAAAATTCATTCTTATACTTTTTGCACTAAAGAAATACAAGTTTATCAATATTTAAAAAAAAAAAATATTCCACGCCCATAAAAGGGGGGCGGACCGAAAAAAACGACATTTTCTAATTCTTTGGTCCAAATGCACAACTTTGAACTTCTTGTAGCATAAAAATGTTGCATTTGTTAAACAAAAACACAAAAAAATCATGTAAAACAAGTAAGAGTGTTAAATTCGGCTGTGCCGAATCTTTTATACCCTTCAACATGCAAAAAAAAAAAATTAGGAGCGTTTTTTGGGGGGGGGGGGGGTGGTCAGTAGTGTTAATTGTAGGGGGTGGAATTTCCTCTCGAAAATGTGTTTAAAACTTCATTCTTATGCTTTTTGTACTAAAGAAATGCAAGTTTATCACAATTTAAATTTTTTTTATTCCACGCCCATAAAAGGGGGGCGGACCGAAAAAAACTGCATTTTTTAATTCTCAGGGTCCAAATGCAGGACTTCGAACTTCTTGTATCATGAAAATGTTGCATTTGTTAAACAAAAACACAAACAAATCATGTAAAAAAATTGTGTTTTTCAGAGGTTGCTTTAGTTCTTCAAGGGGGAAATTTTTTCCCCCTGGTTCGATTTTGCTCATTTACGAACTTAACCTGCTTAGAAACATAAGACATATTCGTGCCAAATGTCGGGAGTCTAGCTCTTTTATTTTGGATTGCATCGTGTTAACTACAGACGGACGGACAGTCTGACGGACATCGCTAGAATGTCTTAGAATCGATCACTGATCATAAATATATATACTATATGGGGTCCTAGACCGATATTTTGATGCGTTACACACGGAATGACAAAGTGAGTATACCCCCATACTGTAGTTGGAGGGTATAAAAATCTAGTAAATTCACGAGAATTCCTTGTAGTTTCTATTGCGCCAAAAAAACTGTAAATTTACAATTTGATTAGTAAAAAGCTTGTAATATTACAAAATTATTGGTAAAAAGCTTGTAAAATTACTAGGAATTCTCGTAAAATAGGAAGTAGCAAAAAATCTAGTAAAGTTACAAAATCAGCTTGTAAATTTTTGTCGCATCAATTTTATTAGTAAAAACCTTGTAAAATTACAAAAATTTTACAAAATTATTTGTAAGAAGCTTGTAAAATTTCTAGGAATTTTTGTCAAATAGATTGTAGCAAAAAAAAAAAAGGTACAAGTTTTGTTGTAATTTGACAAGCTTTTTCTTGAGTCTAACATATTTCATTACCTCAACAATTTTTACGCCAAAATTTTTGTTTGACCAAAAATTTTTACGCGGATTTAAAAATAAAATTTTTTGCAAAAATCTTTTTTACATTGTGGAGGGCATCCATACGTTCGACAAGGCCGAATTTAATTTTTTTACTTGTTTTTTTTTCTAAAATTTATTTTTGTCATTAGACAAAATACACACAAATTAAATATTTTCTACGTTTTCTACAGTAATTTCATCACGGATTTTGTGAAAACATTTGCAAATTGTTATTTGTTTTTTTTTTTTGTATTTATATTTATAAATTAAGTGGGTGGTGAATTTATAAATTCTTTAAGCACTTACATATAAAAATACCCTTGAATTAGTTTTACTCAAATTAAAGCGATAAGAAATCAATGAACTCAAAATTTAGTCAATTTTAGTTTTTTTTATTTTAATTTAGTAATTTTCTCAGGATACTGAAGCGTATATTGATTTTTTATTTAAGTTAGTGCACTTAAGATAATAAAATTACAGAAAAACACTAATTTAACAGAGTACACCATACTTTTCCAGCTAGCAACATTTTTTGGTAATTTTACTATAAAACTCTGTAAAATGATTTAGACAAAAAAAAAAGATTTTGATAAAAATTTACAGAGTTCCTTGGTTAAATAAAACACCCTTTAGCAAAGAAAAACTCTTTAAATTTATATATATTTGTAAAATTCATTTGATGCAACCAAAATTTTACAGAAAAAACTCTGTAAATTTACAGAGTTTAGTAATATACATGATATTTTTTAAAATTATATTACAAGCTAGTATATACAGACAGTAGATTTCTTACGCGAGTAAAATGTTCACTGCTTTTGTTTACAATTTACATACGAATATAAGACCAGCGTTTGAAAGGCTACGTTAGCTACCCGTTTTTTTGCTTTTGCTTTTCATATCACTTCAAACAATTTCAATATTATAAGTTATAGCTTTTGTTTACTTTTCTTTTTTGTGTTTGCTTAAACTACAACAACATGAAAAAAACAAAAACTCCAAACAGAGCAGTAGCGGAAAACAAATTTTATTGTTGTAGCCTACAAATATACTACAGTAGTATATTTGTAGGCTACAAAAATACTACAGTAGTATATTTGTAGGCTACAGTATTACTACAGTATTACTGTAGTATTACTACCTTCCCATTGTAAACAAATGTAGCAATATAAAAACGTGATCATATTAAAAATATCGTTAAGATGGTGTAAAATGAATACAACATCGAAAAAAGAATAATAATAATTTTAAATAAAATTCTTTTAATTTCGGTCAAAAAAATATAGAAAAATTTGGAATTTTGTCGAATTTTTCGATATTTTCGAATATGTACGCGATTTTAATATTATCGGTCTAGACGCTCAGAAGTTATGAGCAAAACCGTGGCATTAACATTATGTTAGAGATGGGCGCTGGTCACGTGATTTGCGTGATTCACGTAAATCACGCGTGAGTGATTTTCATTTCAATCACGTGATTGTGAGCTGAAAAAAAATCTGAGTGAGTGAGTCATTTATTTTTTGCGTGAGTTTGCGTGATTAGATTTTTAGATTAGCCCAATTTTTTTATTTTTTGTAAAAAAATTTTTTTTGGAGTTTTTTTTTTTTGGTAAGAAAGTTTTATTGCGTGAGTAGATTTTGCGTGACTCACGCATGAGCGTGATTGAATCTGGCGTGAGTAAGATTTTTATTACACACGTTAATAGTGAGTAAGCGTAAATTAAAAAAAAAATTGCGTGAGTGATTCGATTATTTTTGCGTGAGCGTGAGTGAGTGTGAGTCAAAATCCACTCACGCACCCATCTCTACATTGGGTTTTTCGAAAATTCACGTGTTGAAAAATACATAAAACATGGTTTTAATTAGAGATGGGCACGTGAGTGATTTTTGACTCACACTCACTCACGCTCACGACAGGAATTTTTGAAACACACACACTCGCTCACGAGCAAATTTTTTCTACTCACAATCACGTGAGTAAATTTAATACAACTCACACTCACGTGCACTCACTCAAGCTTCACTCACACTCACGTTGACTCACACTCACGAAACTCTTATTCATACAAAAAAAAACTTAAAAACTAACATTTGAAAAATCTTTTAAAATTTTCAACAAAATTTAAAGTTCAGCGAAACTTAAAAAATCGACTCACGCAAAAATCTTACTCACGCAAAAATCTTACTCACGCAATTTTTTTCTCCACTCACACTCACGTGAGTAAAATTGAATTTAGTCACACTCAAGCGTGGTCACGCGTGAATCACGTTCTAATCTGCTCATGTGCCCATCTCTACTTTTAATGACAAGGGTACACCACAACAATGTTTGTCAAAGTTTTTTTCCAACCCTATTCTTAATACACATTAAAATAAAACAGTTATGTTTAACAAGATGAGTGTGTGTGTTATAGTTTTATTAAATTTTCTCTTTGTAGGCTACAAAAACAATATTTGTAGGCTACCAAAAATAATTTGTAGGCTACAGGTAGGCTACCAAAAATAATTTGTAGGCTACAGGTAGGCTACCAAAAATAATTTGTAGGCTACTTGTAGGCTACACAATTCTAATGTTTTTGTTTTATTTGCTACTTATTCATTTTTAAAAACAATCGTAAGCTCTCGCTACAAAAACAGAAATGTGCAAGTATTAGTAGTTATAGCAATTGAATGATTTACATATTGTTTGTTTTTAAAACTATACATATCGTCAATTTTGGTTGTTTAAGCTACTTTCTTCGTAGTAATTTAAACGCTGTATAAGACTTTATGTTTTGCCACAAACGATTGTCAATTTGCTAAATACTCTTGCCAATGGAATTTGACGAATTTCGAAACACGTGTCGAGTAAGTCTTGCAAAATGACCAACCAATCAATTTTAAACAAACAACTTTATAAAAAGTTTCTTGAAAATTGTTACTTTGACAATATCATCGTAATGATTAGTAAAAGAAATATGATCTTGAGCTAGAATAATCTTTCTCAAAAATAGAATTTTAAAGGTCGAATAATAAGTAATTTTTATTAATTTAAAAATTAAAACAGATTTTTTTTAAATTTTTATAAGATTTTTGAAAAGGTATTTTTGAATATAGCCAAAACTACCGTTATGTGGGGGAGTTAGAGGGTTAATATGCTCAAAAAAAATACTTCCCATAATATTTTCTACCAAGTTGCTGAACACATCCTAAACATCAGATATAAAAAAGATATAGTTTTATGGTCAAACTCAAGATTGCCAATTAAAAATATTACAAAAAAATTAACCCTTAATGGGCAACCTTGGATTTGACTGGTTTTTTGCGTTTGTGTTAAGTTTTGGGCTTTGGTGTGTATAGTAAAATTTTAATGCCAAAATTTTTTTTAAAACATTTTATCCGCGCCCCTCCCTTCTTTCGGGGTGTTATCTATGATTTGTTAGAATAGAGTGAAAAAATAACGTCACGAGGAAAAGTTAGAGGGTTAACATGTTCCACAAAAATAATTGCCATAATATTTTCAACAAAGTTGCTAAGTATACCCTACACCTCAGATGTAAAGAAAACATAATTTTATTTACCGATATGCTGCAAGAACAGGCCAAAGCTGGGAAACTTTAACCGTTTCTAAAATGAAATTCCGATGTGATCTTTTAAAACGCCGACACACGTATATTTTTGTTTTGTCTCCTCTACCAGAATCAATCGTCGAAACCACGTAATTTTATTTACTGTTATGCTGTGTAATTTTCGTTTAATATATTTACTTACCAATTGTCGTATAGATTGTACCGCAATAAAACATTGCATTCCAAAATGTCCACGGATTGCTTACTTTTTCCATTTCTGCTATAGTCATGTTACTTAATAGAATTGTTTTAACCGCATCAGTATGATTTCTTAGTATCTCAATGAATTGTCCATCAAAAAGAAGTGGATTAGTCTACAAAAAAATATATATATGATTGATTAGCTTTAAAATCTAAAAAGAGCCTGATGCTAAATTTTTGGTTGAACTATACACAGACAAAATTGTTTGTATTTTTGGTTAATTTTCAATTAAAATGTTGTTATATTAACAAACAATTTAATTGTATTGAGAAATTGTATTGAGGA
Source organism: Pegoplata infirma (assembly GCA_963921195.1). Taxonomy (NCBI): domain Eukaryota; kingdom Metazoa; phylum Arthropoda; class Insecta; order Diptera; family Anthomyiidae; genus Pegoplata; species Pegoplata infirma. The sequence continues at coordinate 172,094,966 of OY992538.1, read as the reverse complement.
TTGAACATTAATTATTTTCTTTGATAATACAACTAAATTGTTTGTTAATACAACAACTTTTTAATTGAGCCAACAAAACATTGATTTTATTTTTTTGTATTTATTGGGGGACGCCTCTTGTGTTATTAAAAAGAGAGGATTTCTTTGTTAATTTTTATGATTTTTGGTCTTTTTTAAGAAAATATTTTTTATCATGTGATATCGCTAAAAATAGAAAATACTTATACCTGTAATATATACGTTTCATTAGTGGCCAGTGTTCGTATTGCTTGGTATAAATGTTTTTGTAATGCTTGTGTTTCTATATGTTCTTTTTCAATATTTCTGGCTGGAAAGAAACAAAAAAAATAATAAAATGCATAAAATAATTGTAATTTATATGTCGTCTTTAAGGTGTAGCCGTTAACATAGATACATAGAAAAAAGTGAATGAAATTAATTTTTTAATGGATTAAAATTTTAAATTAAGGCCCTATTCACACCTGAGGTGTAATCACTTTCGAACGAAAATATATATATATTATATCTATATATATTAGAGTTAATTTTGAAAATTTGATCTGCGGATATCATAATTTTTTTGAAGGATTTAGGGGAACTAAAAAGAATGGCGGTATTTTTTTGGAAAAAAATTCGCTCCTTGGGGTGGTTCAACGCATCTGAAAACGCGAATTTTGAGCTGATTTTTCAGCAGAGCTAAAACAGCTGAATATATCGCAAATCTGATTTCATCAGTCGATTCTACAGCAAAAAATAATACAATGGTCATTTTTCAAACTCTTAAAAAAAGTTCCAAAAACCCACCACAGAGGGCGGAAATATAAGGTTTTTCCATTTTCTTTTTAAATTAATTTTTTAATAATGCACAATTAAAGGGCATTTTCAGCTTGACAAAATGGTACTAAATTTTCCGTTCTATCACGAACCGTTAAAAAGTTATCAATTCTCAAAAATGGACAAAAACACGGTTTTTGAGAACTTTGACCCCAATTTTCTCGAAAACATGACGTGATAGAAAAATTTGAAATCTAGATTCAGGATCAGCATCGAAATGTTAATCGAAAACAAGTTTTATGATCCCAGAATATCATTCAAAAACATCACAAAAAAATGCTCTCAATAATGCACAAACATGAGTTTTTTGTGAACTTTGACCTCAATTATCTCAAAAACCTGACGTTACGGAACATTTTGGAAACCAGATTTGGAATCAGCATTGAGATGAAAATCGAAAACGAGTGTCCAGACCGCGGACCCATCCAAAAAATTTTCAAATTTCGGTTAGTGTTTTATAATTTTTCCATTATAAAAAAAACTTTGAAGCCTTATAACTTTTTAATGGGTTGTGATAGAAAGTTACTTTTCGTACCAAATTTCTTAGCAAAAATTGCCTCTTCATCGTGCATGATTAAAAAAATAATTAAAATTTTTTTTTAAAAAAATCGATTTTTCCGCCCCCTGTTGTGTGTTATTGGAACTTTTTTTAAGAGTTCAAAAAACTGCTATTATTTTAATTTTTGGTGTAGAATCGACTGGTGCAATCAGATTTGCAATACATTCAGCCGTTTTTTCTCTGCAAAAAAATCAGCTCAAAATCCGCGTTTTCAGATGCTTTGAACCACCCCAAAGAGTGAAAATTTTTCCAAAAAAATACCGGCATTCTTTTTAGCTCCCCAAAATCCTTTAAAAAAATTATGATATCCGATAAACAGATGAAGTGACATAGTCACCAAACGAACTCTAATATATATAAAAGAGTAACGTGACTGACTGACTGACTGACTCATCATCGCCCAGCCCAAACCGCTGAAGCTAGAGACTTGAAATTTGGACTGTAGGTTCACCTCCCGGAATATAGATCCACTAAGGCTGGATTTTTGCCAATGTTGATTCTAAGGGGGTAAAAAGGGTAAAAAACTGTACTTTTGGTACTTTTTTTATAACTCATGAAATAATGGTCATAGAGACTTGAAATTTGGACTGTATGTTCACCTCCCGGAATGCAGATCCTGTAAGGCTGGACTTTTGCCAATGTTGATTCTAAGGGGGTAAAAAGGGTAAAAAACTGTACTATTGGTACTTTTTATAACTCATGAAATAATGGTCATAGAGACTTAAAATTTGGACTGTATGTTCACCTCCTGGAATGTAGATCCTGTAAGGCTGGACATTTGCCAATGTTGATTCTAAGGGGGTAAAAAGGGTAAAAAACTGTACTTTAGGTACTTTATTTATCTCCTAAAATAATGGTCATAGCGACTTGAAATTTGGACTGTATGTTCACCTCCTGGAATATAGATCCACAAAAGGCTGGATTTGGATTGGATAACCTCCCGGAAAAAAGATTCACTAAGGTTTGGTTTTTTTCAATGTTGATTCTACGGGGGTAAAATGGGTAAAAAAGTGTACTTTTGGTACTTTTTTTTATTTACTGAAATATTGGTTATGCAAACTTGAAATTTGAAATGTACGATCCTCTGCTGAAAAAAAATTATTTTGAAAATTTGGATTTTAAGGGGAGTCAAAGGGGTAAAAAGTGTACTTTTAGTACCTTTTGTTATTTCTTGAAATAATGGGCATTGAAACTTGAAATTTTGAATGTAGAATCCGTCAGCGATAAAAACATTCTGGAAAACAAACCGTTTATAAAAAGTACCTTTTATAAAAAGTACCTTTTATAAAAAGTACCTTTTATAAAAAGTACCTTTTATAAAAAGTACCTTTTATAAAAAGTACCTTTTATAAAAAGTACCTTTTATAAAAAGTACCTTTTATAAAAAGTACCTTTTATAAAAAGTACCTTTTATAAAAAGTACCTTTTATAAAAAGTACCTTTTATAAAAAGTACCTTTAATAAAATGTACCTTTTATAAAAAGTACCTTTTATAAAAAGTACCTTTTATAAAAAGTACCTTTTATGAAAAGTACCTTTAATAAAAAGTACCTTTTATAAAAAGTACCTTTTATAAAAAGTACCTTTTATAAAAAGTACCTTTTATAAAAAGTACCTTTTATAAAAAGTACCTTCTATAAAAAGTACCTTTTATAAAAAGTACCTTTTATAAAAAATACCTTTTATAAAAAGTACCTTTTATAAAAAGTACCTTTTATAAAAAGTACCTTTTATAAAAAGTACCTTTTATAAAAAGTACCTTTTGTAAAAAGTACCTTTTATAAAAAGTACCTTTTATAAAAAGTACCTTTTATAAAAAGTACCTTTTATAAAAATTACCTTTTATAAAAAGTACCTTTTATAAAAAGTATCTTTTAAAAAAAGTACCTTTTAAAAAAAGTACCTTTTATAAAAAGTACCTTTTATAAAAAGTACCTTTTATAAAAAGTACCTTTTATAAAAAGTACCTTTTATAAAAAAAAAACTTTTTATAAAAGTGCCTTTTATAAAAAGTGCCTTTTATAAAAAGTGCCTTTTATAAAAAGTACCTTTTATAAAAAGTACCTTTTATAAAAAGTACCTTTTATAAAAAGTACCTTTTATAAAAAGTAACTTTTATAAAAAGTACCTTTTATAAAAAGTACCTTTTATAAAAAGTACCTTTTATAAAAAGTACCTTTCATAAAAAGTACCTTTTATAAAAAGTACCTTTTATAAAAAGTACCTTTTATAAAAAGTACCTTTTATAAAAAGTACCTTTTATAAAAAGTACCTTTTATAAAAAGTACCTTTTATAAAAAGTACCTTTTATAAAAAGTACCTTTTATAAAAAGTACCTTTTATAAAAAGTACCTTTTATAAAAAGTACCTTTTATAAAAAGTACCTTTTATAAAAAGTACCTTTTATAAAAAGTACCTTTTATAAAAAGTACCTTTTATAAAAAGTACCTTTAATATAAAGAACCTTTTTTTACTATTTATTTTCTGAAATAGTAATCATAGAATCTTAAAATTTGTAATGTAGTTGAATTCGGTAACATTCTGGCAAAAATACGGTTTGAGGTAAAATGGCTAAAAAGTGTTTTTTCGGTACTTTTGATATTTTCTGACGTAATGGCTTTAGAAACTTTAAATAGGGAATGTAAAATCCTCTTTGTAATTTTAATATTTGCTAAAACAATGATCCTAGAAAATTTTTCGATGAATCAAAAAATATTACGGAGGAGGTACTTTTTGAAAATTCCGTTTCTGACGGGGGTAAGAAAGTCTATTTTTGGTACTTTTTTTCTGTTCCTATAATAATGGCCTTAGAAGCTCGAATTTTGGAATGTAGGGGCCTTCGGTGTAAAAAACATTCTGCTAAAGTACTTTTTAAAAAATACGTTTCTAGAGGCGTAAAAAAAGTTTTTTGATACTTAATATATTTTATGAAGTAATGATCCTAGGCACCGAAATTTTGAATGCTGGAAGAAGTTATTTTTGGAAATTCTGTTTCTAAGGGTTGCGACCGATCCTAAAGGGGATATAAAAGTGCAAATTTGTTTATTCTTTATATATTTTAAATATAGGATAACCTACCACAAAAAAAAAAACAGTTTTTGGTATTTAATTTAAATCCCCAGAAAAAACACCAAAGAGAAATTTAAAATTTTAGGGTAAAATGGGGGACCTGGTAACAGTGGTGTAAAATGGTACTTTTAATATATATAAGATAAAGACAGTATAACTTTTTATGTCTTTAACGCATATTATATGGAGAAGAATGAAATTTACATGGAACGAAAGGAGATGGAATTGGAAAAAATGGAGTAGAACGGCGAATGAAATGGAATGGAGCAGGGAACAATCTGGAATGATATTCAATTTTTTCGTATTTAACTTTTTTTACTCCACATTTTTTCACTCTATATGTTTTTTCACTCAAACTTATTTTTATTCCAATTTATTTTTTCACTGAAATATTTACTCACTCAAAATCCAAAAACCCGATATAAGGGCTCGAAAATTGTCAATATCTTTATTAACCGGAACGAACATGATAACGTACCAGCGAAGTTATTAAAATTTTATTGCTTAAGTTATTCATTGAAATATTATTTTATGAAAGACTTAAACGTCCACAAGTAATCAAAACAAAGATTACATAGGGGAATATTTTTGAAATCGGTAGAGTTGTCCTGACCTTTCTATTATCCGGTATTCAATACCACCGGTAACGAAGTACCGGGATGGTAAGCTAGTAAATATATAATAGAAAATATATCTATTCACATATGAGGCATTCCACACCAAATGTTCAGCAAAAAAAAAGTGATGTCGTGTCAATATGAAATCAATTGCAGAGTATTCGCCATTAGTTCACTATTAAATAACACAAATAAAATTTAAGATTTTTCAAAAAGTGGGCCTTGGAGGCATGGTCAAAAATTGAAAATTTCAGCATTTTTTGCCTAAGTATCTTTATTTGAATATTTATGTCAATAAAATGAAACACAGTGATGTCTTTAAAATAAAAGTTTTTTATATATTTTTGTATGGGCTATCGATTAAAAAAATAAAAATTGGAAAATTTTCAGAAGAAGTTCTGAATTTTTTAAATTTAAACTTAAACTTTATTTATCAAAAAACATGCCACAATTTTATTTCTTTTTTAAATGTTTAAAAATTAGTTAAGGTGTATATCTATCTGTTCTGAAATTTTCAGAGATGCATTTTTCCTTGTTTTCGAGAAAAAAAATGTTGAACATTGCACTATGCTTATAACACTGTGCAACAAGAAAAATGAGCCTCAATGGCTTCAACGCCATATGAAAGTAGACCATCAAGTGAACAAAATCACCAGAGGGTTTTGCAAAGTCAGTTCGGATTTCTTTTTTATAGCCCACTGAAGTTTTTATATTTTTATCAAAGGCGTTTGGAAAATGTCAAAAATACTATAATAAGAACACATCTGAGCTTCAAAATATGATTTGATGTCTACAGTGAAATTTAATGGCGGTTCTTTTCTTAGAACATTTTAACCCTCTAACTGCCATTTTAAGGGGTCATTTTAGTCCTTTTTCAAAAACTAAACACAGAAGTCTATTAAAACGCCCAGTTAGAGGGTTAAAATATTCTACAAATATTTTCCTCATAAAATTTCACTAGGGGTTGTCAAATGTTCAAAGTTTGTGCGACATGCGCAAAGTGCTTAAAAAGGATCAATTATAAATAATCAATGTTTCTTATTTTTTTTTACCAAAGCAGTGTTAAAAAATATCGACAAAAAACAGTGCAAATATACTTTTAAGCTAAAAATGATGTTCTGATGTGTTTTATAAAATTTTATGATGATTCTTTTCTTTGACCAAATTAACCCTCTAGCTCCCGTTTTAAAGGGTCATTTTTGTCCTTATTTAAAAGAAATACAAAAAAGTCTATAAAAAAAGGCAGTTATAGGGTTAAAATGTTTAACAAATAGTTTCTACATCAAATTTTACTAGGGCACGTCTAAGACAGAAAGCTCGTCCAGCATATGGAAAATGCTTAAAAATTTTAAAGTATTCAAATTTTTTTTTTTTATATTTTTTTTGGGCCGAAACATAAAAAAACAAGTTAAAAAGTTAAATTCGACTTTGTCGAATGTATTGATACCCTCCACAATGTAAAAAAGTTTATTTGCAAAAAAAAATACAACAAAAAAAATAAAAAAAAAAAAATCGACGAAAATGTTTTTATTTTTGTGAAAAAATATGTTTGTACTTGTTTAAATTCCATTCGGTGATCAATTCTGTTCACATATGTCAACCAGCAGCCGAATTAAAGCATTTTGTATTTTTAGGCTATGTTGAATGTACCACAATTTTCGAGGTGTTCTTACATTTTCGTTCATAACTTTTGAACCGATGAACCGATTTCACTCAAATGCAATACCAAACTACTTCGGGCAACAACAAGTAAATATGCTAAGTCTTATATATCTGTTTTATCTGTTTAATACTTTGGCCGTGATCACCATTTCAGATATCTTGGGAAAAAGTCGTGTGATGCCGTTCCAGCGGAAATTTGTTGGTGGAACAAAAATATATTTGAGGACGAAGAAGAATTAGGTGGGAAAAAGACCTAAGCTTTCTTTTGAATCAAAAAAAAAGGGCTCGACATAACCTAAAAACACAAAATGCTTAATTCGGTTGCTGGTTGACACATGTGAACAGAATTTATCACCGAATGGTATTTAAACAAGTACAAACATATTAAAAAAAAACATTTTCGTTGAAGTTTTTTTTTACCAAAAATTTTTTTTCGCAGATTTTTTTTTTTAATTTTTTTTGTTTTTTTTTTTTGCAAATAAACTTTTTTACATTGCAATGCATTGTGGAGGGAATCAATACATTCGACAAAGTCGAATTTAACTTTTTTACTTGCTTTTTTAAATATTTCGGGCCGAAAAAAAAAATAAAAAAAAATTTGAATACTTTAAAATTTTTAAGCATTTTCTATATGCTGGACGAACTTTCTGTCTTAGACGTGCCCTAGTAAAATTTGATGCAGAAAATATTTGTAAAACATTTTAACCCTATAACTGCCTTTTTTTATAGACTTTTTGTATTTCTTTTAAAAAAGGACAAAAATTACCCTTTAAAACGGGACCTAGAGGGTTAGTTTGGTCAAGAATCATCATAAAATTTAATAAAACACATCAAAACATAATTTTTAGCTCAAAAGTATATTTGCACTGTTTTTTGTCGATATTTTTTAACACTGCTTTGGTAAACAAAAAAAATAAGAAATATTGATTATTTATAATTGACCTTTTTTAAGCACTTTGCGCATGTCGTACAAACTTTGAACACTTGACAACCCCTAATGAAATTTTATGAGGCAAATATTTGTAGAATATTTTAACCCTCTACCTTTACGTTTTATTAGACTTCTGTGTTTAGTTTTTGAAAAAGGACTAAAATGACCCCTTAAAATGGCAGTTAGAGGGTTAAAATGTTCTAAGAAAAGAACCGCCATTAAATTTCACTGAAGACATCAAATCATATTTTGAAGCTCAGATGTGTTCTTATTATAGTATTTTTTACATTTTCCAACACTGCTTTGGTAAAAAAAAAAAATAAGAAACATTGATTATTTATACTTGACCCTTTTTAAGCACTTTGCGCATGTCGCACAAACTTTAAACATTTGACAACCCCTAGTGAAATTTTATGAGGAAAATATTTGTAAAACATTTTAACCCTCTAAATGGACGTTTTATTGGACTTCTGTGTTTAGGTTTTGAAAAAGGACTAAAATGACCCCTTAAAATGGCAGTTAGAGGGTTAAAATGTTCTAAGAAAAGAACCACCATTAAATTTCACTGAAGACATCAAATCATATTTTGAAGCTCAGATGTGTTTTTATTATAGTATTTTTGGCGTATTCCAAACGCCTTTGACAAAAAAATTAAAACTTCAGTGGGCTATAAAAAAGAAATCCGAACTGACTTTGCAAAACTCTTTGGTGATTTTGTCCATTTGATGGTCTACTTTCATATGGCGTTGAAGGCATTGAGGCTCAATGCGATGACCCAAAATTTGTTGCACAGTGTAATTTGTAATAATGGGGTATATTACGTATGCGAATGAGTAATATTAACTCTTAAAAAACATTTAAAATGGAGATGTTTTCGTGGGTGAGTTTTTTTGACGATCACGCACGCTCACGAAGGATAAGTTTTAATCATGCACGATTTTTAATTTTCCTCACGTTCACGTACGCTCGCGTGAGTAGAAAAAATTTTGTCACGGGCACGATACTCACGTGAGCGTGACTAAGCGTGAGGAAAATAAATGATCATGCGTGATTAAAATAATTTCCTTGGTGAGAGTGCGTGATGGTAAAAAAAAAACTTACCCACGATCACATCTCTATTTTAAATGTTTTTTAAGAGTTAATATTACTCATTCGCATATGTAATATACCCCATTATTGTAAATTATTAGCATAGTGCAATGTTCAACATTTTTTTTCTCGAAAACAAGGAAAAATGCATCTCTGAAAATTTCAGAACAGATAGATAAACACCTTAACTAATTTTTAAACATTTAAAAAAGAAACAAAATTGTGGCATGTTTTTTGATAAATAAAGTTTAAGTTTAAATTTAAAAAATTCAGAACTTCTTCTGAAAATTTTCCAATTCTTATTTTTTTAATCGATAGCCCATACAAAAATCTATAAAAAACTTTTATTTTAAAGACATCACTGTGTTTCATTTTATTGACATAAATATTCAAATAAAGATACTTAGGCAAAAAATGCTGAAATTTTCAATTTTTGACCATGCCTCCAAGGACCACTTTTTGAAAAATCTTAAATTTTATTTTTGTTATTTAATAGTGCCCTAAGGGCGAATACTTTGCAAATGATATCCTATTGAAACCACCATGGTTTTTCTGTTGTGGAACAGTTGGTGTGGAATGACTCATATATAAAAAAATTCCATTAACAAGACAAACCTACATTTAAAATCTTACTGATGATCACACTAACTGGAGTGTTTGAAACCGGTATGGGAATACCAGAAATGTCTTTAATTTTTAGAAATTCAAATTTTCCTTTGCTTTTTTTTTAACTTTAACCCTTGTAACAAATATAATTAGAGCCCGAGCTCAATCTGTACTTACAGAAAACAATAAAAAATAAGAGATTTCGCTTTAATTATGAATTTTTCAGAATAAGAAAATTGCAATTTAACAAATTTTGTGTTTGAATCAATTAAAAAATTTATTAATTATTGTTTTTTTTTTTTTTTAATATCCATGGTGACTTGTTGTCTGGGTTTGAAATACATTAATACAAATAACACGTGCCGACAAAATTTGAAAAAGTTAAAAACCTGTATATGGGCAAAATCAGACCAGAACTTAAAGAACCCCAGAAAAACAAAATTGTTTTGCATGTTTTTTGTATATTTGTTCAATAAATGAAACATATTTAAGCTATATAAAGTATATTCCTCCAAAAAAAAAAAAAACAAACGCACAGTGGTTTCCGCAATTGGCCAAAAATCTAAAAAACGTATGTTTTTTTTTCTAAGCTTTATTGCACTAAATTTATTGATAACACTCTAAACTTTATAAATCTAACCAATTTTCTTGTTTTTTTAACGAGATTTAATGTTTGTGTTCGTTGAAAGTGGGGGAATGTTTATGTTGCATATATTGTGGTTCCATAGTCATAAAATAATTCTTAAGTTTATCTAAAAAATTATACGCGATATTGTGGCAGAAGTTTCCAAAACCTCTACAAACATTAAATTGTAACCTATTTTCTACCAAATTAAATAATAAAAGCTGCAAAAACATAAGCCCATTAAAAAATCCCTGAAGAATACTTTTTTGACCTTTTCAAAACACACTTTTTTTAAAAACTACTTTTTTACATAGACTTTTAGTTATTTGGCCCTCATCTGCCCACATTTTTTTATACATCAAATTGAAGATTTTTTACCCCTCTTTAAATCAAAAAATATTGTAGCCGCGGGTTTTTGCATACTTTCGCATACGGATGTGATTTACATAGTCATCAAACGAAAAATGGTGAAAAATTGTATTTTGTTTTGTACTATTTCTTTTTAAGAATATGAGTAAAGAGAATTTTTTTTTTTAATTGTTGTTATTTAAAACTTTATATTGCAATTCTACGGTATTTGACTTACTTTTTTTAAAAAAATTGTTGTTCTAGGCCTCTGTTCTGTCTTTCACAACTTTTCAATTCACATGAAAATTTCCGAATCACATGAAATCAAGTTTAGTGTTTTGTTGATCACGTTTTCATTCAAAGTTGAAATCGAATAATTAAAATTTAAAAAATTATAAGGAAAAAAGTGCATTCGTTTTACTCTCACCAAATTTTATTTATGTGAAACAAAACGAAAAAGAAATTCGGATGTAAAATATAGAACACCAAAAAAATTCGGAAATTTTCATTTTCACATTTTTTATGTGAATTACTTTTTTTGGAACAGCGGCCCTAAACTTTATATTGCAATTTTAAGGCATTTGACTCTCTGTTTAACAATTTGACAACCATACATTTTCTGCCGAAGCGATTTTGAGTTTCTGTTAATGGTCGTGATCTGTGACATAATACCAGTTTAGAAACAAAAAAATTGGACCCCTACCCTCTCTCCTTCCCCCTTTTTTTTATGGGAAAAAAATTTGCCCTATGACGATTCTGTTCAAGGCTATTTGCTACTTACTGGCTGTGATTTTAAAGATCTGCAACTCAATAATAGTTACTAGTGTCCCACAGAATACACCTTTTTTTGGCCGAAGCCGAATATTCAGCCAAATTTTCACTATTCGGCCGAAACCAAAGCCAAAAACAGTAAAACTTGACTTGGCGGAATACACAAATGTATAACAATTTTGTCTAGAATGTTTATTTTTAGAAAAAATCTGTTCTCAGACATTTTTGTAAATAAAATTTTTTTTCAAGGTTAATTTTTTTCGATGGGAAATTTTTTTTAGTGTAAAATCTTGTTTTAGCTGCAAAAACGCTTTGTAAAATGTTTTTGTGGCTTACTAATGTGATTCAAAGTGTGCTTAGTGTGTTTTTTTAACTCGTGAGTACAAATTTAATACAATTATTTGGTTATCGGCTATATTCAGCCAAAAATGTGGCCGAACAGTAATTTTTGGCTGAAACCGAAGCAGCATATTCGGTCGGACACTAATAGTTACCCTACAAGAATTTGAAACTTTACCCCCTTCTTGCCCCCGATTTTGCTCTACAAGTAAAGATCCTCTTGTCCCTAAAATAGAGAAAACTATTTTACAAACTTTGAGGGCTTACAGTGAGTAAGTGGATCAAATTGGAACTTACTGTAAACTAGACTTTTGTTGCGGAGACTATACTCTACAATTCATCTTTTAATACTTTTATCGTATCTTTTACTTGAACGAAAATAATCGCCAAAAACGCGTTGGCAAGTGTACTTGCCTGTGTTCGTTAAAGTGTTAAGTGTAGCATTTTGAAAAGGGTCAAAACAAAGGTCAAACTTTAATTCTTATAATTAATTGTCTTCTCGAAAGTGTTAGAAGTTTCGAAAACATCAATATGGAAATTAAAACAAACAAATTTTCATATTGAAATACTTTATTTCAAAAATTCTTAAAACAGATCTATGAGCCAATTAACCCTTCAAAGATCAAATGGCTACTGTGGCTACAGTTGTTAATATTTTTTCCTAAAAATTTGCAAACTTTAAGTTCTTCGGGCATACTATGAGCTGAAAAATTTTGAAGACCCTAGTTTTTTTAGTTTTGGAGATATTGATTTTTGACCGCTTGCCCATATAAGGGAAACCACTGTGAAACGCCTCTATCAAGTTTTCCCCCTTTTTTTTTTACCATTTTTATTATTTTTTGTTATTTTCCCCGTAAACGGGCCCCAAGTCCCGATTATGTGGAGGGGCAATCTATAAAAAAATTAATTCAGAACAATGTTAAAAAAATTTTGTACAAAAATTTAGTTAAAAAAAATTTTAAAATTAATTAATTAATTTAAAAAAAAATGGGTGAAAAAAAATTGCGAAAAAAAATGTTCGGTAAAAAAATTTTCTGTACTTGCTTAAAGACCTTTTTGTATTCAGTTCTGTTCACATTTGTCAACCAGCGGCCGAATGACAGGATTTTATATTTTTAGGTTATGTAGAATGTTCGTGTCTGTCATGACTTCAGAACGTTTTCAATTAGAGCGAAAATTTTCGAATCACATAAAAAAAGATTTGGTGTTTCCAAATCACATATTTCTTAATTATATGTTCGAAAAATTTTACTAAGATATGCTAGATGCGAAACACGGGCTTTTGTTTAAAAATAAATAAAATTAAATAAAATAAATAAAAAAAAAGTTTTGCACAATTTTTAAACAAAAATATATATTTAACACCAATTTATCATTGAATTTCTCATTAAATCCCTATTATTAATATTATAAATCTGATTGTTGGTTTGTCTGTCTGTCTGTCTTTCTGTCTGTCTGTCTGTCTGTTCCGTAATAAGTACAGAACGGCTTAACCGATTTTCATGAAATTTTCACCACAGATAGTACTAACCGAGGCGGGAACTATAGGCCATAAGCGAACGCGATCGGACAAAGGGGCGTAAAATGCCACGCCCCTTTGTACCATGCTAAAGTTATATCTGCCTGTCAGACAATAACGGAAAAACGGCTGAACCGATTTTCATGAAATTTTCACCACAGATAGTACTAACCAAAGCGGTAACAATAGGCCATAAGCGACCGCGATCGGAAAAAGGGGCGTAAAATGCCACGCCCCTTTGTACCATGCTAAAGCTATATCTGCCTGTCCGGCAATAACGGAACAACGGCTGAACCGATTTTCATGAAATTTTCACCACAGATAGTACTAACCGAGGCGGGAACTATAGGCCATAAGCGAACGCGATCGGACAAAGGGGCGTAAAATGCCACGCCCCTTTGTACCATGCTAAAGCTATATCTGCCTGTCAGACAATAACGGAAAAACGGCTGAACCGATTTTCATGAAATTTTCACCACAGATAGTACTAACCAAAGCGGTAACAATAGGCCATAAGCGACCGCGATTGGAAAAAGGGGTGTAAAATGCCACGCCCCTTTGTACCATGCTAAAGCTATATCTGCCTGTCTGGCAATAACGGAAAAACGGCTGAAGCGATTTTCATGGAATTTTCACCACAGATAGTACTAACCGAGGCGGGAACTATAGGCCATAAGCGACCGCGATCGGACAAAGGGCCGTAAAATGCCACGCCCCTTTGTACCATGCTAAAGCTATATCAGCCTGTCAGACAATAACGGAAAAACGGCTGAACCGATTTTCATGAAATTTTCACCACGGATAGTACTAACCGAGGCGGGAACTATAGGCCATAAGCGACCGCGATCGGAAAAAGGGGCGTAAAACGCCACGCCCCTTTGTACCATGCTAAAGCTATATCTGCCTCTCCTGCAATAACGGAAAAACGGCTGAACCGTTTTTTATGAAATTTTCACCACAGATAATACAAACCGAGGCGGGAACTATAGGTCAAAAAAATCCGCGATCGGAAAAATGGGCGTAAAATGCCACGCCCCTTTGTACCAATCAGAAACTATGTCTGCCTGTTCCGCAATCACTGAAAAGTGATTTAACCGATTTCAATGAAATTTTTACCACAGATACTACTAACAGAGGCGAAAACTATGAGCCACAATAAAGGGCGATCGAAAAAAGGGGCGTAAAATGCCACGCCCCTTTTTGTTACACTGAAAGCTATTTCTGCCTTTTCCGCAATTACGCTTAAACAGTTAACTTGATTTTTATGAAATTTTCACCACAGATAGTATTAACCGAAACGAAAAGTATGATCCACAATAGAGGGCGATCAAAGAAAGGGGCGTATAAAGCCACGCCCCTTTTTATTATACTGAAAGTTTTTTCTGCATGTTCCGTAAACATGCTTAAACAACCATACCGATTTAAAAAAATAAATAAAATAGCACGCCCCTTTTTATTCAATTGAATGCTATTTGTGTCTGTTCCGTAATCTAGCATAAACTGCTAAACCGATTAGAATGAAATTTTTACCACAGATAGTAAGTACTTACCGAGGCGGGAACTATAGATTAAAATAGAGCGCGTTTGGACAAAGGGGCGTAAATTGACACGCGCCTTTGTACTATACTGAAAGTGTTTCTGCCTGTTCCTTAATAACGCTTAAACGACTAAACCGATTTTAACAACATTTTTTCCATAGATAGTACTAACAGAGGCGGGCACTTTAGTATGTGTCAACTGCCACGCCTTTTGCAATGTACTGAAAGTTTATTCTGCCTTTCCATAATCACTGTTAAACGGTAATTATAATTTATTTATTATAATTTTCACGGCAGTTACTAAGTACTTATTGAGGCGGAAACTATAGACACGGCCAGACAGACCAGAGTCGTGAATTGCCACGTCCCTTTGCAACACATGGAAATTTATTTCGGCCCGATACGTACACACGCGTTGACGGTGAAACCAATTTTAATTAAACTTTCACCACAGATGGTATTTACCGTGCCGATCGGGAAAAGGGGCTTAAAATGCCGTACCCCTTTGTAAACGACTATACTGATTTTAATAAAAAAAATTTTATTGAACGCTATTTCTCTGTTCCGTAATCTAGCATAACTGCTAAACCGATTAGAATGAAATTTTTACCACAGATAGTAAGTATTTACCGAGGCGGGAACTAAAGATTAAATTAGAGCGCGTTTGGACAAAGGGGGCGTAAATTGACACGAGCCTTTATACTATACTGAAAGTGTTTCTTCCTATTCCTTAATAACGATTAAACGACTAAACCGATTTTAACAAAACTTTTTCCATAGATAGTACTAACAGAGGCGAGAACTTTAGTCTGTATCAACTGCCACGCCTTTTGCAATGAACTGAAAGTTTTTTCTGCCATACCGTAATCACGCTTAAACTACGAACCCGATGTTGTTATAATTTTCACCACAGTTAGTAATTATTGAGGCGGAAACTATAGACACCACCAGACAAAGGCGTGAATTGACACGCCCCTTTGTAATACATTAAAATTTATTTTTGCCTGATCCGTACCCCACGCGTTAACGGTGAAACCAATTTTAAGCAAATTTTCACCACAGTTGGTACTTACCGCGGCGATCGGGCAAAGGGGCTTAAAATGCCGCACTCTTTTGTATTAAATTAAAAAATATTTTTCCTGTTTCGTAACTATATGCCATATAAAATGCGATGAGACAAATTAAAGTAAAATGCCACATCAATTTGTAATATACAGAACGTTATTTCTAGCTTATTTGCTATCATGCAAAAACGGCTTAACAAATTCCTTTAAGCACTACTGCCATATTAGAACCTGAAAACAGTTAAGCCGATTTCAATGAAATTTTAAACACAAATAGTGCTATAGGCAATATTAAACAGCGATTGATAACCAATAGGGGAACTATAGGTCACAGGATTGAACTAGATGCGTTAAATGCCACACCCACTTGAACTGTTGTGAAAGTTATGTCTTTAACCGTTGTGAAAGTTATGTCACATAACTTC
Source organism: Pegoplata infirma (assembly GCA_963921195.1). NCBI lineage: Eukaryota > Metazoa > Arthropoda > Insecta > Diptera > Anthomyiidae > Pegoplata > Pegoplata infirma. The sequence goes on along the minus strand of OY992538.1, from coordinate 172,078,970 downwards.
ACTGTTGTGAAAGTTATGTCACATAAAGTGCTAACCGAGGAGGGAACTATAGGTTCCTTTTAAAAGCCATTAAAGAAATACATTAATTTTGGGGTGGGGCGTTTATTCGTTTTTTCTATTTCGCTTTGCGTCGGGGTCGTAACAGTTGCCTTTTATGGTCAATATTAACTCACAAAAGTATTGCATCTGTTGGGCAATGTCTTTGGGTTCCTTTTTTGATTTGAAATCGGGAAGTTCCAAACAAGGTGCAAAAAAACTTTTTGATTTTTTTTTGTTAAAAAAAACGTTTTTGATTTTTTTTGTTAAAAAAGGTTTTTATGATGGTCGAATAACTTTTTTTGAACGGCCCGCATCACACACTCCACCCAACCAAGAAGGGTTGTTCCCATGACGGAAGAACACGTACGCACAATGTTCCCGACGCTAAGCGAAGTCGAAAAAAATCGACCAAACCTCAGGAATAGGTTTATATTCACCAGTGAAAAGTCATGAAGCAGTAGATAAACTGACTAATAAAAAACTCATTCATTATATAATATTTTTTTCAACCCGGGCAACGCCGGGTGCAAAACAGCTAGTAATATATATTCACGAATATGAGTTGAATAAATTACTCTTATGTACCTTAAACTCAACAATGTTTCGCATCTTGATAATTCTATTAACATATGGTAATAAACCCCAGTTGTAAAATGTAGTACTTTTCAATAGTAATAATAACTGGCAACACCATGGATTGGCATCACCATTTATCGAAAATATTTCGAAGATAAACAACGCCATGTTGAATTTTGTAAAATTTTATAATTAATTTATTTTTACAATTTTTAAGTATTTTAAGTGAGTTAAACTAAAAGTGGTGTGCATTAAAAAATATAAAATTTTGTGCTCTTTCTTTTGAAAGTATTTCTCAGCCGGGAAAACGTGTAGTTATTGAAATATGCGATTTTTTTAATTTGTATACTTTTGTTGTTGTTTTTGCACAACTTCCGAACAAAATTTCGATAAATTATGGAGTGTTTTTAAAATAATTTTTACATATATTTAGTCTTAACAAAATGTTGATTTTTTAATGAAAATAAAAAGAATATATATCAAATTATTAATTAAACATGGGTTTTTTATTTTTAAGTTAATATTTATAGGGGAAAAAGTCCATTCTAATTACTTTCAGTTAGCTTTTTGCACACGAAAGTAAAACGAAAAAAAAATTCGGAAGTGAAACCCAGGACACCAAAATATTCGGAAGTGTTTCACTTTCACGTGGATGTGAAAGTCATGACAGACACGGTTATAACATTTTCGAGGTGTCCCTACATTTTCGTCCATAACTTTTAAACCTCTGCAATAACAAAATGCAATAAAAAATAACAAATTCTCGAAGCAACGATGAGTAAATATGTTAAGTTACAGTCAAGCTCTGTCAAATTTTGGCTTTGATCGCCATTTCAACCAGCAGAAGGACATCTATAGAATGCCTTAGAATCGATCAGTGATCAATTATATTTATGAGACGTTCCACACCAAATGTTCCGCTACAGAAAAACATGTGTCCCATGGGATGTATGGATAGCCCTATAAGGAACTAAGCAATCTGCGTTTTTGCTTTTCCAATTTTTCAAAAACTTAGATATTGGAAAAATTGTCAAATTTGTGTCGAGTTCCCTTGATTAAATATTTAGCCAATTAAAACGGAATGCACTGCAATCTAAAATATTTAAATTCTTGTATATTTTTATGGGCTATCGATTAAAAATTTGTATTTTGGAAAATTTGCAGAACCCAGTCTGAAATTTTCCATTACTTAACAAAATCAATTTATATAAAAATTTGGCCACTTTTTTGTTTTTGACTTTTTTTAGTTTAGATGTTTTTCTACCCACACAAAATAATTCAGAAATACGGGTTCGTTTTTTTTTTTTTTTGAGAAAATCGTATTTGAATATTAAATTCCATAACTATTTGTAATTTTCTTGTATTTCCTTGTTTCAACATAGCGTATGACTAACATTTTCACAAATATTTGTTACTCATGCGCCACGATGAAACAAAAAAATACCAGAAAATAACCAAGTTATGAAATTCAATATTTAAATGCGATTTTCTCGAAAGCAACGAGAAATGCATTTCATATTTTTTTTGTGTGGATAGACAAACATCTAAACTTAAAAAAAAAAATGGTCGGATTTTTGATAAATTGACTTTTTAAAATAAATAAAAATTTCGGAACTGGTTCTAAAAATTTTCCAAACAAAATTTAATCAATAGCCCATTAAAAAAAATATACAACAACGAAAATTTTAAGGATTGTGGTGTATTCCATTTTAATTTGATAAATGTTTCAAATGTAAATTTCAACTCTTTTTCAATATTAAGCCACGCCTTCTAAGCCCAGGTTTTGAAAAATTGGAAAACTGAAAACGCCATTTTCTTAGTTCCATAGAGAACTATCAATAAAACATGTCCAAGAATTCATGGGACATATTTTTTTTTTTCTGGACATTTGGTATGGAATGCCTTATATACTTTATTGGGTGCCAGGTCGATATTTTAATGAGTTACAAACGGAATGACAAACTAGACATGGAAAATTCTAAAAACATATTTTTCTCACGTGATTGTGAGTGAGTACGTGTGAGTGGAAAAAAATTGCATGATTGAGTGTGCTTGAGTAGAATTTTTACGTAGGTGTGTGTGCGTGAGTCGATTTATTGAGTGAGTTTGCGTGATGTTTGCTTCATATTTTCTTTCGTCATGCAAAAAGCAAAAATTTTGTAAAATTTGGCTTACTGTGTTTAGTTTTGCTAAGAATCTTGTTAGATTTTTGAAATTTAAATTTTTTTAATTTCATTTTGTATAATTAAGAGTTTCGTGAGTGTGAGTCAACTTTTTTTTTTTTTTTTTAAAAAAGAAACAACACTCAGGCAATGCTGCCTATCAATTACTAATGTAACCGTGATGTTTCTTTCGGAAAGGGGATAGAAGAGAGATGAAAGATTTGAAAGATAGAAGGGCTTCAGTATGGCAACACTGTAATTGCGCGTGTTGATAATTTTGAGTACAGTTGTTGCATCGCCATCTGTTATTGATTGATAGCCATTATTTAATTATTTTACTTCGTTGACGTTTTTTTAGTGCTATTTATCAACGAAGGAGGGTGCTGCGATAGATATTAGTTATAAATAGAAACTAATAAATATCTGAAAAAATGTTGTTCTGTCTGAGCCGGGAATCGAACCCAGGATTGCTGGCTAGTAGTCCAACGCGCTAACCACTAAGCCACAGCACCCTGTCAGTGACGCTCAAGTTGGGTGTCAGTGACGCTTGTGTGAGTGAGTGATTGGGAGTGAGTGTGAGTAAAAAAAAATATGCTCGTGATTGAGTGTGCATGATTGGATGAAACCTGTCGTGTGAGTGAGAGTGAGTCAAAAGTCACTCACGCTCCCATCTCTACCCTCTACCTTTTCGTAAAGGATATTAAAAATGGGGCGTTTTTCTGAGGTTGGTTCAGTTCTTCAAGGGGTAACTTTATTCCCCCTACTCCGATTTAGCCCATTCAAGAACTTGAACTGCCTATGACCATAAGACATATTCGTGCCAAACTTCAACATTATAGCTCTGTCAGTTTGGACTCCATCGTGTCCTCCACAGACATACGAGGAAACGAACACACGGACATTCATAGAATCTCTTAGAATCGTTCACTGATCAACAATACATATACTACATAAATACATTATGGGGTCCTACCCCAATATTTCAAATGAATGACAAAGTGATACTGTCGGAGGGTGTAAAAAAAAATACACTCATTGTAGATTATATTCATTGATTCTATCCAGTTGAATTTATGATTTCTTTCTACATGCTTTTTTTTGTAAATATGATGGAGAGTTTTTAATTTTTTTAACTTCATATTGACGAAAAACTTCATCAATTCACGTAACTTGACAATAATACGATGAAATGCTCCACTAATTTTGATGCCATTTACATCAACAACGATGAAATGTAAATTGATGAAACATTTAAAAATATTTATGTAAATTTTCATCAATGGTAAAATTTATCTTCTGGCTAAAATCCATATATAGTTTAACATGGTCAAGGGCACAACAGATCTCAGAGTTTATGTGTGCTGACGTAAAACGTCAGCAGCCACTAAAGGTCAAAGTCAAGGTGCTGCAAAACTATGTAAGTGTACGTTTTCAAAAAGTAAAAGTGCAGAACGAGTTCAAATGTAAACATTATTTGGAACCTTGACATTGACGTTCCTTTTTTTTGAATATTTGTACAAAGAATGTTTTGATATAAATAATTCTTTAAATTCATTAAATCATCTGACATCATTGTTTTATGAAACTTATACAGGAAATCTTACAAGGGAAGTATCTCAACCCTTATGAACCGATTTGCCTGAAACTTAAAATATATATTAAAGAGACGATTTTAAGGTTGGGGTGTCTCGGCTTATCGGCCATATCGGTGTTTAAAAATTTCGTTGTCCCCTTATGAAACCATGTGGACCTTCGGGAAAATTTTGATAACTTCCGAACTAATAGGAATATCATCTAGGGCAAAAATACGGGTCGACTTAAATTTAATAAAGATTATTTCTTATCCATATGGATATCGTAGGTCTATGTCTTCACATAAGTACCCCCCAAAATTTACACATTTTCCTGAAAAAAATATTTAAAGATGCCGAATTTTTACAAGGCTATGCCACCATTGGATAGGCATTAAAAAAACCTTTCTTTTCATATGAAAACATCATGTAGTTTCTTTAAAAGAAATGGCGGAAAAATCCAAAAAACGATTTTTTTGCCATTTTTTGACCCATGTTTTGAACCCCTAAATCCCCGATATGGCCGATAAGCCGAGACACCCCAACCTTAAAATTGTCTCTTTGATATATATTTTAAGTTTCAGGCAAATCGGTTCATAAGGGTTGAGATACTTCCCTTGTTAGTTTAATGAAATACTCGTAGTTTGCCAAAATATACAAAATATTTTTCTGTTTATACCCTACACAACTCTGTGGTACAGGGTATAATGAGTGTGTACTGATGTTTGCAACTACCCGAAATATTGGTCCTTGACCCATGCAGAATCACGTTTTGAGTCGATTAAGCAATCTACGTCTGCCTGTCCGTCTGTCCAACGGTGTAAACAAGATACTGTTCGCATTTATAAACCGATTCGAAAACTTAAGCTTCTTTTGGCTCAAGTCTATTGAAATTGGAAAAAACACTATCCATGTTTTGACCTAGACCCCATACAAACGTCTTCATTAAATTTGGTTCAAATGCATCTATCGTTCATAATATAATGTTTTGTAATCACAAATCGCTCCAATATGTAGCCCCATGCATACCACTATCCCGATATTCACATAAATACACTTACATAAGAAATATTGTTGCCACAACCGTAAATATTCCAACCTCATGTTTGAGGTTGTCGTAACCGGTCATGCAGTTGTCACAACCTCAATACGGTATGTCAACCGCAATACGATTGTAACAACCTTAAATATGAGGCTGCTAAATGAGTACTTTGCTAACCTCATTAAATCTGATCATAATTGAACCATTTCTGGACTTATTTCCAGAATATTTAGTTTAATCGGTCTTTTGGAAACAAATATTGGCCTTTTTAACTTAAATTTTGTTTGTGGCTGTTTTTGCACTATTTACAGATCGGATCTATGTTTGGATTTAAAACCCATTTTACGGAAACAATGTCGTAGGGTATTATATGGTCGGTCTTAACCAACTATAATTTTCTTACTTGTTTTAATTTGAAAACAAACTAACGCAACTAACAAAATGAGAAATAATACAAAACTGAATTGAAATAAATAAATATAATTGGCTCCATAATTCCAGACATATTGTTGCCAAGTAATTGGCCAAAAATTAAATATGTTTGTTTGCATATTAGAGATGGGCGCGTGAGTGAATTTTGACTCACTCACACTCATTATTCAATCACGCACAGTTACTCACGAGCATATTTTTTCTACTCAAACTCACTTACAATCACGTAAATTTTAGACAACTTAACACGATTTATTCATACTTACACAAAAAAAAAAATTTAGAAAATTTTTAATACTATTGAGTAAAAAATTGCTCAATTTTGCACCGGTTAACGATTTAATAGAACAATTTTGAATAAAAAGTTATTAAATGCTTATTAAATAATTTTAGTAAATTTTTAATGGACACAATTAAAAATTTAATTAAAAATTTTTCCATTTTTTAAGTAACTTTTTAATTGTGTCAAGTAAAAATTTACTCAAAATTTATCAGTTAATATTTTTAAAAAGTTTAAAAAAATTTCACATTTCAAAAAAAAAAAATTTTTTTTCAAACCTTACCAAATATATTTATGTCTTAATGACATAGGAAAATTTCATAAAGATGATCTCAAACTTTCATATACATTAGACCACCCAAAAATGTATAGGATTTGCAAAAGTATTTTTTTATTCGCTCCACCGGCAGTTTCTGATTAGGGCTGTCAAACGGGATCGGTTTTTTAAAATCCCGGGATTCGGGATCCCGGGATTTGTCGGTATTCCAGGATTAAATTTCTTTGATTATAAGAGTAAAAAGAAATAGTAGACTCTTTATGTTTCAATTTTATTGTGCATATTAAGGGGGCTACTGTGGGTAGAGTGCTAGCCTATTAATCAGGTAGATGTGTGTTTGATTCCCACGAAAACCCTTTGGTATATTTCGCTACAACGAAATTTTTCAAAAAAATATTTCTAATTATTCTGATTGTTATTTAAAGGTAATTAAAAAATTAAGTATACGCCACTTATGCAGCTTTCAAGTAATTATTATTAATAAATATTTAGCAATGAACTAAAAAAGCCCTGAGAGGCTTGTTATGGAAAATTACAACTTTTTGCTTTTGGTTTCATCCCATTCCGATTTTGGTTGTTGCACTGTATAATTTTAAAACTTATTTAAAGAAAATTTAAAATAATAAAAACATGTAAAGGAGAAAAGTAATAGTATAATGCATTAGACTTTAATTTTTTTGTAAAAGAAAAGTTTTTCTTCCAATTTTGAACGTCCGGCAAAATTTTTATTCTCCTACGCCTAAAACTTATGTTGTACAAATTTGAGGCCAATCAGATTAAATTTACCCGTGGCGCCCTTCGATCAAAGTTTCGATTTTCTAGAAAATTTTCGCCAAAACCTGCAAACTTTGGTCAAAGTACTCCGTGACTGTGGCTTAACGGTTAGTGTGTTGGACTATTATTCAGAAAGCCTGGGTAGAATTCTCAGCTCAGCTAAATTCGTGGCCAGCTGCGTTGAAAATTAAAAAAAAAAAGTTTTAGTTTTAATTTGTCTATGTAAATGTAACAATAATTGGACAAAGTTGTGTTTAAAAAAAAAAATCTCATACATTTTTAATTTTTACAAAATCCCGGGATTTGAGCTTAAAAATTTGGGATTTGGGATTCATTTTATGGCAAAAATCCCGGGATTTCGGGATTCGGGATTGACAGCCCTATATGCAGCACAACAACGTTCAATGAACCTAAAAAATGTGGATGTAGAGCATTGTCGATGGTTAATATCTCAGGTTCTATACGAGATAATAAAAAATGGATTTTGGAATATGAAAGAGAATATTAATGCCATAAATAATCCATTCCTAACTCATTTTTTCCAAAAATGGCGTATAGGCTAAAACAATAATCAGCTGACGAAATATTGGTAAAATGGGATTACGAGATTTTTCCTAGTAATTTCACAAAGTTTTTTTTTTTGTGTATTTTTGATTTTTAGAAGCATTTTGTAGGCACATATTTTCGATTTTTAGATGCTTGAAAGTACTTGCCCTAGTAATAAGATATATTAAATTCAATTTGATGCAATTTTATCCATTTTTTTTTTGTATAGAATTTAATATAATTGTATTGGATATTTTCAAACTTTGTATAATTTAATGTGACTCCATATTAAAATTTTTACTCGGGTTCTGTCGCCGAATTAAGAACTGTAGTGCGATTCAGTAACTTTTTTAGCGAAATTATCAATATCGTTAACTGACGAGAATTGTCGTTTGTTTTAACGAATATGTGATTCTAAAAATGTTTCAATTAACGACAAGAATTAACGACAAAAATAGTTAATTTTGAAATTATATTAAGAACCAAAAATTTCGTTAACTTTCCTTCAAAAAATTTTTTGTTGATAAGTTAACGATTTTCAATAACGACACAATTTGGTAGAAAAATGTTATAGAATCGCTTTTAAAGACAATTGTCGATAATTAACGGTTTTTGACAATATAACTACCGATTTTTGTCGTTTAAAAGTTAGTGAATTGCGTTACTGGTTTATATATGAGATGTACATATATTAGGGTGTCAATAATTTTTTCTTAATTTTTAAATTTTTTTATATAATATGAAAATTTAATCAACAAAATAAATTTAAATTTTTCTAAATCATTTTTTTTTTGTTACAAAGGAACTTGTGTAAACTTCCTATATTTCCTGAATTAAAAAAAAAATTTACCCTAATATCCATATGTTTAAATACACGTGTTTATGTTGATCTTTATGTTTTTTTATATTTGTTTTATTATCATTAATTTGTTTTCGCTGTATGTCTTCTTCCATACGCAATTGTTTTCAAATTAAATAACATCATTATTTAATTATTTTTGTTTTATTTAACAAACAAATTGATTTTAGTGTCCATGTTCAATATGTTTTAGAATTTTATGATTGTGATTTTTTTTTTTCGAAAAATAATAAAAAAACAAAAAAAAAATAACATTTTATTTCTTTCATTATGTTGTCTATTCAAATTTGAAAATTTGTTTATTTTTAAATCAATCTTCATAAATGAGTTTTTTTATGTTAAATAAAAGTATAAATTTTAAATAATCCACATAGATACATTAACAATTTTCTTATAGACGTCATAAATATTGTTGCATATCTCATTCGATATTGTAAGTATTTTAGATATATTCTAGGACAAAATATAGAATTTAATTCAATAAAGCTGGACTAATAAGCATTGTGATAATTTTGAGGCATAAAATGGGCAAAATGCCGGTACATCGGCAAATATGGCAACCCTGATAATGAGCCCAAGTCGTACTCTCAAAAGAAAAACTCAGTCGAAAAATCTGTAAAGCAACTTTCAGTTTGAATTAGAAAACTTTTACCATTTCTGCTGAAATGTCTACTTTAACAAAATTCTGTATTTTTACTGACTTTAAACCAATTTTTTGTTCAAATTTTAGCAGATTATTTCGTAATTTTAGAAATATTTTTATTGGCATTTTTTTAATTTTTGTCTTATTTTAACGATTAAAACTAAAAATTGCTCAAATGCAAAAAAATCCACTGATTACACCGCTCAACACTCATTTTCCGGTTTGAATTCTGATGATCAATTTCAGTAGACTTTGATCTCCTGATTCCAAATCTGTTCACCAAATTTTCCCATCACGTCCAGATTTTTAGTTATTCACGGTTGAAAATGCGAAAAATGACGATTTTTGCATTATTTGAAAGCCTGCACAGCAGCCATTCAGTGGAATACAAATCTGGTATAAAGCGCAAAAGTATAATTTGTCTATGGTCTCCAACATAGAACACAATTTTTTTCAAATTATTACGTTTGGTTGGGCTTTACTTGCGTTTTAAAATGATACTGTTAAAATTACCATTTTTGTAAAAAAGGTAAGGTAGATACCTTAGTTTTTTTTTATATTTTTCAAAGAAAAACTAAAAAAAATAAATATTTTAGAAATTTAAGATTTCTGTGTTATTTTTCGCATACACCGGAAGATATATTTAATGGGTTTAAAAGTCTATAAGAAAGAATGAACTTTTGCCTAAATTTTGAGCTCATCACAGTAAAGATTGGTCATCTGGTTATTGTATTAGAGCCTTTTAAAAATGAAGCTTTTTCTAATTTTTTTGACAGTGTTTTTTTAAAATGCATGTTTGGCCAATAATAGTGCAACAACTTGAAATTTTTTTGAGATCATAGTTCAATTCTACTCTCACGCTTTATACCTGATTTTTATTCCACCCAGCGCACAGTGCCACATTTGGCCAATCTAGCACGACAAAAATCAAAAAAAAAAGTTCCCCGATTTTTATGATTTGTTTGTATGTATTATATAACATTCCTAATAGCACGGAAATACTCATATAAGAACGATAATTCTGTTCGTTATTAAGATGTGGGTGCATAAAGTTGCATCTTATAAAATCCTGTAAGTAGTGTTCATTATTTCGCATTAATTAAGTCGATTTAAAACTGTTGTAACTTTTTAACAAAAAAAGATATTTATACACTCTTTTTTGATAATTTTAAAGTAATTTAAAGGCTTTAAGTCATATCTTTTCTTTTTTTGTTTTAACACTTTTTCTATTTTTTATTAAATTTTTAACATAATAAAAATTTTTGAAAAGAAAATTATATATTTATTTTTTTTGATGGAATAGAACTTTTGTATTTGGTCCTTATTGGTCGCCGGACTTTTTCAGGCATATTAACCAATATCCATAGTACTTATTTTAACGGCTAACTTTTGCGACCGTCTGCGACGCCGACTACAGTGGGGCGATATGTAAACCTTGTTTTTACATATTTTTTAAACATATTTTTTAAAAGTGGGCGTGGCAGTTATCTGACCGCCCCTATTTTTTGTGATATTATTTCTACAGTCCTTGAGAGTATATATACCAAGTTTGAGGAAATTACAATCAAAATTAAAATTTTTTTAAAAAGTGGGCGTGGCCGTTAACTGGCCGCCGATATTTTTCATAATGTTGTTTTTGAAGTCAAAACGAACATGTATACCGATTTTCCAGTCAATATAAATAAAATTGGATTTTTGTCGTCCTAGATTGGCCAAATGTGGCACTGTGCAGCGGCTGCTGTGCAGGCTTTCAAAAAAGGCAAAAATCGCGTTTTTTTCGCATTTTCAACCGCGAATAATTAAAATTCTAGACGTGATGGAAAAATTTGGAGCACTAATTTGAAATCAGCGAGTCAAAATCTTTAAAAATTTTATTTCAAACTTCAAACCGGAGCCAAAAACCTTCCATTTGTTGAGCGGTGTTATTTATGTTTTTACAGAAATATTTAGTTGTCCTGTTTTTAAGGAAATTTTCTTATTGTTGCTTTAAAAAAACTTAAAAATTTTCTTTCTGTAAAATTATTGTGTTGCTTATTTGTTTTCAACTATTTTTTTCAAATGTCTGCTTTGTGGATTCTCCCCTCAACTTATATACTTGCGTATTTTTCATTCCTTCTATGAGAAAAAATATTTTTAGTTATGGCTATAATGGCTATTTGTGACAAAAGTGCAGTTTTTATGGGACACTTTTATAAAAACAAAAATGGAGATGTCTCGAAAACTTAGCCAGAAAAAACAAAGAGGAGGACATTTTTGGATCTACTAATACACACAAAAAATTATTGGCTAAAAATTTTCAATTAAATCTGTTGATCAACAAAATTTAAATGAGTCAATCAATTGTTTGATTAAAATTTTTGTTATTTTCTTTAACTGTCGAATTACAAATTTTTAATGTATCAAACTTTTTTTCGCTCTCTGAATAGATTAATTCAAAAATATACAAAATAATCGGGTCTTATTTTTTTGTTGTTGTTGGCAACATATTGGAAAGCAAAAAAGATAAATTTTTTGATAATTTTGTCATCTGTTAAATCAATCATTATTTTGATTGACTATTAATAAAAAATTTATCAAATTTTTGATCAAAATAGAAAAAATGTTTGATTGAAAAAAATTTCAATCAATCACCTACAATTTGATGATTGGTATAACAATTTTTTTAATTGGAGGAATTTCAATAAAAAAATTGATTGAATTCGAGTTTTTGTTGATTGAAATTCGTTTCAATCAGCTCCTCTTCACATGTGAGGCATTCCACACCAAATGTCCAGCGAAAAAAAACATGTATACCGTAAATTTCTGAATAGGTTTTATGAATAGCCCTATATGGAACTTAGAAAATTGCGTTTATGGTTTTTCAATTTTTCAAAATCTGGGCTTAGGAGGCGTGGTCAAATATGGGGAAAATGGTCAAATTTGTGGCGAGTTGCCTTGATTAAATATTTATCACATTAAAACGGAATGCACCACAATCTCAAAAATTTACATTCTTATATAGTTTTGTATGGGCTATCGATTAAATTTTTTATTTTTTTTTGAAAATTTTCCGAACCCGTTCTGAAATTTTTCATTTTTTAAAAAAGTCAATTTATCAAAAATCTGGCCACTTTTTTTCTTTTAATTTTTTTTTTTAAGTTTAGATGTTTGTCTATCCACACAAAAAAATTCAGAAACACGTTCGTCGTTTTTTTCCAGATTTTAAATTTCATAACAATTTTGTAATTTGCTTGTATTTTTTTGTTTCAACAGATCGTATGAGTAATATTTATGCACTTGATAATACTCATTCGCAACGTTAAAACAAGAAAATACAAGCAAATTACAAAATTGTTATGAAATTTAAAATTCAAATGCGATTTTCTCGAAAAAAACGACGAACGTGTTTCTGAATTTTTTTTGTGTGGATGGACAAACATCTAAACTTTAAAAAAACAAATTAAAAAAAAAAAAAAAAAGTGGCCGAATTATTGATAAATTGACTTTAAAAAAAAAAAATTATAACCGATAGCCCATACAAAACTGTGTAAGAATGCAAATTTTTGGGATTGTGGTGCATTCCGTTTTAATGTGGTAAATATTTAAACAACGCAACTCGCCACCAATTTGACCATTTTTCCAATATTTGACCACGCCTCCTAAGCCCAGTTTTTGAAAATTTGAAAACTCAAAAACTTAATTTTCTTAGTTCCATATAGGGCAATCCAAACAACCTATTCAGAAATTTACGGGACACATGTTATTCTGTAGCGGGACATTTGGTGTGGAATGCCTCATGTGTCGACCCCAATGGGGACCCTCAACTGTACAAGTTGGCATTTCCGAAAATTTAAAAATGCTCATATCTCGGTAAATATGGCGAAATAAGAGCGAAACGGACAAAAATTGTATTATATCAAAAACTATGACGATCCTTAAGGACCTAAGTGGGTTAGTTTTACATTAGAGCAATGGTTCCCAACCTTTGATTCTCGCCCCACTGGGGGGAAATTTGAACGTTCTAGGGGGGCAAGGAGCAAATTTTCAAGATTTTGTTTAGTCAAATCAAATAAATTTTTAATAAAATTAACTACAAAAACTGTTTTTAGCAAAATTAACTACAAACATTTTGTTAATTGTTTAAAATTTTTACTAAAAACTTAGTTTAAATGTTTATTTTATAAAAACTTTGCTAAACCAGTAGTAATTTTTCATTATAGAAACAAAAATTAAAACAATTAAAAACATTTTCATGAGTGTAGCCCCCCTACACTCAAGGCAATTTTTTAAAGTTAAAAGTGGGTCGTGGCGTAAAAAGGTTGGGAACCATTGCATTAGAGTGCCCTTTATTTTGGAAATGTTGAGATGGTACCCGCTCATTTTTTTCCATTTGACTTAAAAATAACTCAGGAAAAATTTTACGCCCCTACAACCACGCCTTCCCTACGCGACTGGGCCTTTAAGAGCGGTGCCTTAAAAATCATTTTTCCATACAAACAAAATTGTTTTTTTTTATTTTTATTTTTGTTATTATATTATTTGGTTAGCTTATTCACGAAAAAAATTTGATTTTGGTGGGATAAAGCCTTGAGCTCTAAAATTTTCGAAAAAAATTTGTAAAAAAAATTTTTCGTTTGTATGGAAAAATTATTTTTTTGGCCCCGCTCTTTAAGTCCCCGTCGCGTAGGGAAGGCGTGGTGGTAGGGGTGTAAAATTTTTCCTCAGTTATTTTTAAGTCAAAAGGAAAAAATAAGGGACACTCTATTATACATACATATTTTAAAGAAAAATAGGCAAGCATGGCAATGGAGCTAAATAATTTCACTGTGCTAGTCGAAAATTTTAACATGGTAGGCACTAGAGATGGGCGGGAGAGTGATTTTTGACTCACACTTACTCACGCTCACGATAGGAATTTTTGAATCACGCACACTCACTCATGAGCATATTTTTTCTACTCATTCACAATCACGTGAGTAAATTTAATACAGCTCACACTCAAGTGCACTCACACAAGCTTCACTCACACTCACGTTGACTCACAAAACTCTTTTTTATAAAAAAAAAAAAAGAAATCCAAAAACTAAAATTTCAAAAATCTTGCAAAATTTTAAGCAAAATTTAATGTTAATCGAAATTTTACAATTTTTGTTTTCCTTTTTTCGGACGAAATCTTAAGTTTAGCCAAATTTTGAAGTTTTTTTTGTTGAAGAGACAATAATCACGAAAACTCACACAAAAAAATCGACTCACACACACTCACTTACGCAAAAATCGTGAGTAAAATTGAATTCAGTCACAGTCACGCGTGATCACGTGTGAATCACGCTCTAATCTGCTCATGTGCCCATCTCTACTAGGCACCTTGCTGGTGCAGGATAATTCAAGTACGCTGAACTCAATGCTTCTAGACGTTTTTCGAAGTTAGCGCTCGTATTCGCAATTTAAAATTGTAATCGAGGGCCTATATTCAAAACCCTCTATCTAAAAAAATACAGTTTTTAAGGAGAGCCAAAAAACTGTTTATTTCGCTTATTGTTAGAGTAATTAAAATTCGATATTCTACAATATTTTTTTATATAAACTACACTCAAAAGAAAAGCTCTGTCAAAAAATCTGTAAAACGACGTTCAATTTGAATTAGCAATCTTTTAGCAGATAGTTCTGCTGAGAAGGATATTTTTACTAAAATCTCTGTCATTCAGTTTAAGAAAATAACAGACATTTTACTATGTTTATACTGATTTTGTTTGCTGAATTTAATTATTTTTTCAATAAATTTTTTTATATAAAAAAAAAGCAGAACAGATTGTTCTGCTGAAATCAGCAGATTGCTATGCTGAAATCAGCAGATTTTTCTGATGAAATCAGCAGATTATTCTGCTCAAATCAGCAGATTTTTCTGCTAAATTCAGCAGATTTTTCTGCTAAAATCAGCAGATATTTCTGCTAAAATCAGATTTCTCTGCTGTCGAACAACACACATGTTTAATAACTAAAACGCCAGATAAAAGTATAAGCTTCCGTAGCGTAGTGGTTAAGAAGTGTACTTTCAAATCGGAAGGTGGCGAGTTCGATGCTGGCTGGCGGCGTATGTTTTTTTTTCTTGTTATATATATTCACATTTTATGACAGATATTTATCAAGCCGTGTCTGCTAAAATCAGCAGATTTCTCATATGGCTCAAAATGGGTGTATTTTCAGCAGATTTTTCTGCTGATTGGATAGAGAATTTATTTTGAGTGTACTGAATCTTACATATATTCGCCAATTTAATTAATTAATTTAGTTAAAACTTCTTAATATTTAGTTAAAATTTCTTAGAATTTAGTTAAAAATTTCAAAATTGCCAAATCTCAAGACCCTATTAGACCCCAAATTCCCGTATCTCAAAAACTATGCAAGGTAGAACAAAATGGACAAAAATGTTGGATGAAAATATATGGGGACCATTCACGATCCATCGCCCAGTTGGAAACGTCCTCGAGCCATCCTCAGTGACGGAGCGATGACATGTCAGAGTTACACCTGACATCCACAAGACATCTCTATGTACTGGGTTGAGGACAGTTTCATACAAATTTTCAAAATGTCCTCACTCAAAGTCAGCAGTGGTCATGGCTGACCTTCTGGGAACATGTCACCTAAGACTTCTTTGGGGAAATGTCTGACATAGGTCATGCGAAAATACAAAAAATTTTTGTATTTCTTTTAGTTTTTACTTTTATCCATTTTCCTTTATAAATTATCTTTCTCATATTTAGAAAAAACTTTTCGCCTTTTTTAGTCCCAACTGGATTTGAACCTGGAACCTCCAGTTTATTAGTGCCACACCTAACTACTTGTTCCAATCTTTATTTTGAAAACTGTTTGTCTATTTATTCCTTTTATTCTACTTGTTAGATTTTGATTTTATTTTAATCAAGTCGATAATATTGCCATCTTTTTCTTGGAAATTAAAGAGTTGCCCAGATTTAAAATTCTAATTTAATATACTGCTATTCTGAAGACATTTCCTTTTAGAAGTGTTAGAGGAATTGCCCACACTCTTAAAGCGAACATTCAGTGCTGACAATATTAGGACATGTCATCAAGGATTGGCTATGATTTGTCAGAACCTGAAGACATTTCCTCAAGGAATCACTGTGGAAATTTCCTCAGTGACACATTTTCCAACTGGGCGGATCCGATCCAAATGGGGCCTGGACCCATAAGGTCCGTACACTAAGAAAATTATGTCATTAACTGTTTGTAGGTTATTTTAAAAAGTAATCAGTAAAGTCATTTTAAAAGAAAAATCACTTATTTTATAAAGGATTTAATTTTTTTACTGTTTCTGTAGTTTAAAAAAAATAATTTACTGTATTAAAAACGAATTTTCTGTTACATTTTATTTCGGCAGTAAAATATTTCTTCTATAGTTTTACTGTTTTTCAATACAAAATAACTGAATATTCAGTAGTTTTTTAATGTTTTGGTTAGCCATTAAATTATCATTTAAAATTGACTGTAATGTGTTTTTATTTTAAATGAAAAAACAGTGGAATGGTTTTTAAATAAAATTTCATTTGTTTTAAGTGAATATTCACTGGAATTTACCTACATAATTCTTTGAGTGTACCAACCCAGTTGGCAACGTCCTCCAGCCATCCTCATTGACGGAGCGGTGACATGTCAGAGTCACTGCTGACATCCACAAGACATCTCTATGAACTGGGTTGAGGACAGTTTCATACAAATTTATAAAATGTCCTCACTCAAAGTCAGCAGTGGTCAGGGCTGACCTTCTGGGGACATGCCACCAAAGACTTCTTTGGGGAAATGTCATGCGTAGGTCATGCGAAAATACAAAAAATTTTCGTATTTCCTTTACTTTTCCTTCTCATATTTAGAAAAAACCTTTCGCCTTTATTAGTCCCAACTGGATTTGAACCTGGAACCTCCAGTTTATTAGTTCCACACCTAACTACTTGTTCCAAACTTTATTTTGAAAATTGTTTGTCTATTTATTACTTTTATTCTACTTGTTAGATTTTGATTTTATTTCAATTAAATCGATAATATTGCCATCTTTTTCTTGAAATTGAAAAGTTGCCCAGATTTAAAATTCTAATTTAATATACTGCTATTCTGAAGACA
This sequence comes from Pegoplata infirma, assembly GCA_963921195.1. Classification (NCBI taxonomy): domain Eukaryota; kingdom Metazoa; phylum Arthropoda; class Insecta; order Diptera; family Anthomyiidae; genus Pegoplata; species Pegoplata infirma. The sequence continues at coordinate 172,061,651 of OY992538.1, read as the reverse complement.
TTTCCTTTTAGCCGTCTTAGAGGAATTGTCAACACTCTTAAAGCAAACATTAAGAGCTGACAATGTTAGGACATGTCATCAACGATTACCTATGATTTGTCAGAACCTCAAGACATTTCCTCAACGAATCACTGTATATATTTCCTCAGTGACACATTTTCCAACTGGGCAACTTCTTAGAATTAAGTTAAAATTTCTTACAATTTAGCATACCACTACCGATATCGGTAGTGGTATCGTTTTTTTATTTATTTCGGTATTGGTATCGGTTACGGTATTTGAGTTGAATCGGTTACGGTATTACCGATACCGAAACGTCGATACCGGTACGTACCGGTATTATCGAAAAAAATGCTAAAAATATAAAAAACGCATAAAAACTTAAAATTAGTTTTTTTGCTTTTCAATTTTAATACTAAAACACGTATTTGCGTATTTATTTTTAGCATTTTTGCTAAAATGCCCTTAAAAATGTAAAAAAAAAAATAGGGTTTTCTTAGGGGGTCGGCGGGGACGTTGCCGGACCACACTTACTGAAGGGAGCGGACCGAGAAAACTGTAATTTTCTTATCCCCTTGATCAAAGTGCAGGACTTTGAAGTTATTCTGACATAAAAATGTTTAATTTGTTAAAGAAAATTAAAAAAAAAAAAATATGTAAAAAAAGTAGAAGAGTTAAATTCGATTTACCAGGGAAGTCTCCCTATTGTCACCCGCGGATCTTTATGTAATTGGTTTTATTTTGTAGAGCAGAAAAAAATAAAGGGACACGTATTTTTTCATAGCGGCCCAAATTCATATTTAGGGGGGGCAAGAACAGGTAATTTTTCAGTTTTTTTTCGTTTATCTCCTATATTATGCAAAAAACCTAGTCATGTTACATACCAAATGAAAGGTCTTTGGAAAACCTATCTACGTGTGCTAAGAACGTGTCCAAACATGCACAACTTTTCGTCATATTGAGTAAAATACCAAAATTTTAGGACATTTTTGTTAATAAGTCGAAAAATATTAACTTCTTTGGCCCGTTGTTAGCACCACGAGATAGGTATTTTTAATGCCTTTAATCTGATGCCACATATGCCTACATTTATTTTGTTTAAACAGGCGCAAATTGTAAAAAACTGAAAAAGGTCAATTTCTCCCCATACAAATAGACCCCCTAAAAATGAGTTTGGGCCGCTAAAAGAAATACGTGTCGAATTAATTTTCGTTCTTAACAATATATCCAAATTTCATGAAGATCGGAGGGTGACACCAGGGAGACTTTCCTTGTTAGCCGAATCCATGAATGTCCACGGTGCCCTTTAAAAGTGATAGTTAGTTTTCTAACTTAAAAAAAATTAACAATTTTGATTAGAAATATTTTATTTTAAGTAAAAAACTTTTTTTAGTCAGTTTTGAAAAAAAAAAAAATCAAAATTTTTTTTGAGTGTAAATTTTTTTTCAAGTGTAAGTTTTTTTTTTGCTAAATTGTAAAAATATTTGTGAGTGACAAAAATACTTTGTAAAATAATTTTCTGACATTTTTCAACACGTGAACTAAAGGTGAATTTTTTTAGTCATTTTTGAAAAAAAAAAAAAAAAAAAAAATCAACATTTTTTTTTTGAGTGTAAATTTTTTTTCAAGTGTAAGTTTTTTTTTTGCTAAATTGTAAAAATATTTGTGAGTGACAAAAATACTTTGTAAAATAATTTTCTGACATTTTTCAACACGTGAATTTGAAATTCACGGTTTTGCTAATAATTTTTGAACCACGAAGTCCTATAAATATCAAAAAAAAATCCTTGGGCACCCACATCGCGAATTAAATAAAAATCCCAAAAAAACTAAACTATACTAAGGGGTTCAGAAAGTTTCTATTGAGAGTCTAATGATTTCAAAAAAATTTCGTGAAAATCAATAATTTTCTTCTGCTCCCGCGTAGCGGTTGAAGTATGATTTTTTTTTGGAAATTTTTACTTAATCCTCGATGTGGGTGCCCAAAGATTTTTTTGATTTTTATGAGACTTCGTGAAGGCATTTGGAGTACGATTTTTTATTTACAAAAACCAAAAAAATTAAAAATTTTCTATTATTTTTTTTTTTTTTTGTAAAAAAAACATGTTTTTTTAGGAAAAACCGTTTCAATACCGGTACGTACCGGTACCGAAGGAAAAGGTTTTGGGATACCGGTATCTGAAACCAAAACTGAGTTTCGGTATTGGTATTGGTATTGGTACCAGTATTCAATTTAAAGGGTTTTGAAACGGATAACGGTATTGAAAAGGTATCGATTGCCAACATTGCAATTTAGTAAAAAACTCATATTTATCTTCTTAGAATTTAGTTAAAAACTTCTTAGAATTTAGTAAAAACTTCTCAGAATTTAGTTAAAAACTCATATACATTTTCTTAGAATTTAGTTAAAAAATTTCGTAAAAATTTCTTAAAATTTAGTTAAAACTTCTCAGAATTATTCTATTTTTTAGTTAAAATTTTTAAGAAAAATTTAAACTAAAATTCCCGCTTTTTCTCAAAATTTAGTTAATTTTCCCAGTTTTTAGTTCACTTTTTTGAGTGTACTTTTCTTACTGCATATTTACGTTGTGAAGGGTGTAATAATATTCATCGTGACCGATTTTTTTCTTATTCTACATAATTGATAGTTAAATATTTTATTTCCACAAATTTAAACTTACTTTCTATGGCCATAAAAAGGAATGCACCACCAACAGTATAAAGTACAACAACAATAAATAGGAACATATGGGTAAACCATTTCCTGGACCATTTGCTAAATTTTGAATATAAACCATAAGTGAATTTTTCACCAAAACTCATGCCCGACTTGGTGAAATCGACGAAACCATCAAAACCTCTAGCCATAAAGTTTCCAGCTGCAAAAGGATTTGAATATGCCGGCCAATATGGTTGACCGGCTACAGAGCCAGGGCCCATGGTATGAGCTGTTTGAGCAGTATATGGTGGTTGGGCGGTTGGTGGCATAGATCCCATGGCGGAACCATTGTTGCTATGTAGATTTTTAATATTTATGCGGGGTGGTCGATTTGTAAACCTCGAAGGAGGTGGTGAACTTGACTGTGACATGATTGTTGTACGGTTTTCACTTGAATAATTTTGTTTTTCTTTTTTTAGAATTCTTAGTTGCTAATTTTTTTTTTTTATAAAAAAGTAAACATAAATGCTGTTTTTGTTTTTCTTTAGTATAAAAAAATATATTTGCACTTTATTGATGGATGGTTTAAATAAAAATTTGCACTTGAGTGATTTTGTATCAACTTTATTTTGTTAATAAATTTTAAAAATTTTCATTTTTTTAATTTTCTTTTATTTGCTATTTCCACAAATTTATTTTTGAAAGCATTTAATAATTTCACAACTTATTTTTAAACTTTTAAATTTTTTTATTTAAATATTTTTAAATTTTTCACGCTTATTTTTGTTAATGCCCACATTAAGAAGTGCCGTAGACGTTAAATTTTCTTTTGTTTCTAATAATCTTTTTCGGCGGCGTTTATATTTTTTCTTAACCGTCCGTTTCGTTCTTAAATTAAAATCATACTAAAACAAGTCGCCACTCGCCAAATTTGTTGGCGGCATTTATCCACATTCATCCATGCTGATTATGATGATTTCTCCTCGATGATGTTATGACGATGATGCTGATAATGATGATGATGTGTATTATGATTATAACCAAAACAGTTTTTAAGACTCTTCGTATATGTGTGACGTTATTGTTTTTTTAAATGCCCTATAGTATTCGTTTGTAGAAGTTATAATGAGTTTAAGAATAAATTTGTGATTTAAATTTTTTTTTCAAAAATTTGTAATTCCCCGAGTAAAAAAGTTTTTATATAATTATATAAAATTATATATAGAGGTAAAATTCTCCAAAAAATTTTATAAAATCATATAAAATTATATATAATTTGATCAAATTATAAATAATTATATCCAGGATTTGGTGGATATAATTATATAAAATTATACGTATAATTATATAAAATTATACATAATTTGACATAGTTTTATATAATTATATCCACCAAATCCAATTTTTTGGAGAATTTTACCTCTATATATAATTTTATATAATAATATATAATTTGATATAATTTTATCAAATTATATATACCCACCCAGTTGGCAAAGTCCTCGAGCCATCCTCAGTGACGGAGCGCTGACATGTCAGAGTCACTGCTGACATACACAAGACATCTCTATGTACTGGGTTGAAGACAGTTTCATACAAATTTTCAAAATGTCCTCACTCAAAGTCAGCAGTGGCCAGGGCTGACCTTCTGGGGTCATGTCACCTAAGACTTCTTTGGGGAAATGTCTGACGTAGGTCATGCGGAAATACAAAAAATTTTCGTATTTCCTTTAGTTTTCAGTTTTATCCATTCTCCTTTATAAATTATCTTTCTCATATTTAGAAAAAACTTTTCGCCTTTTTTAGTCCCAACTGGATTTGAACCTGCAACCTTAAGTTTATTAGTCCCACACCTTACTACTTGTTCAAAACTTTACTTTGAAAATTGTTTGTCTATTTATTACTTTTATTTTGCTTGTTAGATTTTGAATTTATTTTAAATAAATTAATAATATTGCCATCTTTTTCTTGGAAATTGAAGAGTTGCCCAGATTTTAAATTTTAATTTAATATACTGCTATTCTGAAGACATTTCCTTTTAGCCGTCTTAGAGGAATTGTCCACACTATTAAAGCAAACATTCAGTGCTGACAATAAGAACATGTCATCAACGATTACCTATGATTTGTCAGAACCTGAAGACATTTCCTCAAGGAATCACTGTGGAAATTTCCTCATTGAGACATTTTCCAACTGGGTAATTATATAAAAAAAAAATTTTAATCGGGTCTTAATACATATATTAATTCAAATTCAGAAAGCTTTATTGAAATTTTAGAATATGACAAGTTTTTCAGAGTAAATCATCGACTTTGTACCGGTCTACACTGACAATGAGATATCTATTCTATCTATGCGAGAGTCTGAGATCCAATCACTCCTGATTGCTATCCTGACCGCAAATTTAAAACCGAATTAAAAGAATCGTTGTGCTACAATGTGGTTCAGTCGTATTCTTCATAATAATATCTCGGTACATGATAACCAGCACATCCACTCCTAGGCCGAGCCAACTCTGAAATTCTCTCTGCAAAGTAGTTAGCTAATCATTTTAGAATTGTATACCCTGATTCCAAATTTATATCAAATTTTTTGTACATTCAGTATCGAGAATGTTTTGGAAATTTCGCTTTTTGGTTGCATTATAAAAAAAAAACAAGTAACATGGTTGGTCAAACCCCAGCGTTGCTTTGCTGGTCAAGCAATTGCCAATTTAACTTTTTTCCCCGCTAGATTTAGCTTTTTTAAATTTTTTCGCGGGAAAATTTTGAATTTAGCGGGGTTTTAAGCTTCTTTTGAAATTTGCTTGACTTTTTTCATTAAATATCAATAAAAATAGAAAAAAGCATTAATTTTTATTTCAAAAAATTCTAATTGCTTTCAAAACCACAATTGTATTTCAGAAATATCTAACTATTAATTTTTTTTTTTAAGTTTGTCTAAATATGTTTTAAGAATTTTTTTTAATTTAATTTTTTTTTTTCAGAATTTTTATAAGTAATTGAAAATTTTCAAAACTTAAATAAAAATTTCTAAAATATTTTTAAAATTTCTCAAATATTAGCTGAAATTTTTGGAACTTATACAGAAGTTTCTACAACATATTTAGTATTTTTTTTAAATAAAATTGGATATTTTTAACATACACTCAAAATAATACATTCGTAGATTTACTAATTTTGTTTTGCTAATGCTAGAAAGCTAACCTTTAGCAATTTTTTAGTTGAGATTAGCATGTTAGCAAAAATATCTTGTAAACTTTATTTAGCGCATTAGCAATTTTAAACAAAAATTTGAACTAATTTTTTTGCTAAATTTAAAATTGAGTTGACCAAATTTTTACAAGCTTTTTTGCTAATATTAGCAAAAATAAGTTGTAATTTTTTTTTCAGAAAACTTAAATTGGGTCTATCTCGGAAACTAAGCCAGATAGAGCAAAATGATGGCCATTTATGCCCAGGCAGAAAAATACAAACGGGAGAGCGCTGGCAAAGTACCTTTTATGGTCGCTTGTGTGCTGGGAAAGCATCACAGTTTAGTACTTTCCCAGCGTCCAAAATGATAACCACGGTAAACGGTATGCCGTTGCTATTTTAAAGCGCTTTGAAAGCGCTTTAAAAACAAAAAATATGGTACTATTATAGCACTTTTAGAACAAACAAGTGAGAGTTTTAAATTCGGCCATGCCGAATCTATGATACCCTCCAATATGTTAAAACATATAAAAAATACAGGGTCTTTTTTTGGGGGGGGCTCGGTGGGGGTGGTGAGGGATACTTTTCCCATTGCGATAAATGTTAACTAATTTATTTAAGTATTATGCTTTTTGCAATTTAGTAATACCATTATCTCATTATTTTAATGGTTTTTTTAAATCCACGCCCACAAAAGGGGGCGGGTAGAAAAAACTATTTACCAGCCCCCTGGGTCTAAGTTCAGGAGTTTAAACCCCTTCTGACATAAAAAGATTTTATTTGTTTAACAATAATGGCAAAAAAAAGGTGTAAAAATGGCGTTTTTTAAGAGGTTTTTTTAGTTTGTTAAGGGGGAACTTTTTTCCCCCTGGCCCGATTTTGTCCATTTCCGAACTTAACCGGCCTATGAACATTATACATATTCTGACCAATTTTCAGGGGTCTAGCTCGGACGGACGGACGGACATTCATAGAACGACTTAGAATCGATCATAGATCAATAATATATATACTTTATGGGGTCCCCGACCGATATTTTTATGCGTTACAAACGGAATGACAAAGTGAGTATACCCCCATACTGTGGTTGGAGGATATAAAAATGGGACGTATCTAAATTGTATACATAAGTCCATAAGACACAACTTTTTTTGGTGTTTATTTGAATAAAGAAATTTATTAAAACAGGATAAAAAAAATTATTGACGCATTTATTAGGATAAAAAAATTTTGAACAAACTTTGAAAAGTCCCAGAAAAAATTTGTTTGCATTGCGGTTTGGAATAAAAAATTTAATAAAAATGCTTTTAGAAAAAAAATTGGAAAAGTTCCGAAAAAAGTGGTGTATTGAACTGAAACGGGTATGTATCCGGAGTTTAAGGGTAATGTATCCGGAGTTTAAGGCACTTCCTCACGAAAGAAACAGGTGTTTTTACATAAAAGGTGTCAAGTTTGTAATATGAAGGTCATTGTGTATAAGTGACATATCATGTGAAATATCAAGGACCGGCCTTATCCTGCAAGGAAATAAAAAAAATTCCAATTGTTATGCAAATTAATAAATTTTAATAAAATATTTATACTTTGAACGAATTTAAATAGAAAAACATTGGCAAAGCGCTTGGAAAGCACTTTTTCGAATTCATACTACCTTCTACACAAAAAATAAAGTGCTTTGCCGAGACTTTTTCTTTGGAACGGTTGGCAGTTTCTGCTTGGGTGGTTTTCCGGCTCTCCACATCGCCGGTCGTCTTCACATGTGTGGACCCAAATGGATTCTAACTTTCGATCCAAAAAAGTTAGCATTCCTAAAATGCCCATATCTCGGTAAATATTGCCGACACAACAAAAAGTCCAAAAGCATTTTTGTAGCTCTCAACACGTAGAACAAGACCGCAAATATTTTTGAAGTTATCGAGTTTTGTAATTCTCAAAACCACCGTGGTCCCCTAAAATCACGTATCTCAAAAACTAAGCAAGGTAGAGCGAAACGGACACAAATTTTAGATCAAAAACTATGACGATTTTTAAGGAGCCCTACTAGGTCTAGGCTCATCGGGGTCTAGTCCTATCGAGTCCGAACACAATGGGGTCCTCAAATGTGAATGAACTAAGTTGAAATAAAAAAAATTTTAGTTAACTAATTTTTGGCAAAACATTTTTGCTAACTTTACCAAAAAAATTGTGGGTTCAAAATCAGCAAATTTTCTTGTAGGTTTACAAGCTTTTTTTGCTAACATTACAGTTTTTTTTTTAGTTTATAAATGCAATTTTCTGAAATGTATTTGTAATTTTTTTAAATATTCCTTGTATTTCCTGAAAAATAGTTGGGAATAGTGTTGATGCATTAACAAATAGTTTTTTTACAATTTTTTTTTTTAATATTCAGAAATCTTTAAATGTATTAAAGAATCCCTCTTAATTTCCTCTAAACTTTATTTAAAGAACATTTTAAAATTCAAGAAAAAATTAAAAAAAAAATCTAAATTGTATTTGAAAATTTATTTAATTTATTTGGAAATTTATATACAACGCACATTGGGAACTTTGTATGGAAAAGGCGCGCATCGACGTTTTTTTGTTATAACTCTTGAACGGATAGAAATTTCACGACATTCTTTACCATTATAAAAACTGGAGACCCTTAAGAACTCACACATGTGGAAATTTTCTGAAACACATTTTTTTTCAAATTTAAAAGATTTTATTAGTGATTTTTCTCTAAATACAAATCGGACCCGGGCTCTATTTTTTTTTATTATGAATTAACATATAATTACAAATCATATACTAATTTTACCTAACCGAGAACTGGTAACAATGAACTTCGTCTCGTTGTAGCGAAACAGACCAAGACCTCTGGTGGGAATCGAACCCACGACCACCAGTCTCATAGCACGCAACTAGGGATCGCAATTTCCCGCACTTTTTCATTTCCCGGGAAAGCGGGAAAAAATTTTGAATTTCCCGGGATCCCGCACAAAAAACCATTAACACCTTTTTTTAGTTTTTAACAATTTTTTTATCACATTTTTTTGCAAAATTAGTACGTCTAACAATGCCTTAATGCATTTAAAAGCAAAATAAAATAATAATTCAGTGTAAAAAAACAAAAGCAACAAATTATGCTAAAAACTATATTTAAAAAAAATGTAACCCAATTAGAAATTTTGTCTTGAAGACAATGTCAGTAATGATTCATCAGGTAGAAGTCAGCAAGTGAATACATTTTACTAAAGACAACTTAAGGACATGTCATAATTTTTGTCGGAGCTCCCCAAGTTCTATAAATGTACTGACTTGTTCTATAAGTTATCTTATCAATTAAGAAAAATCATTTCTTTAATGCTGACAATTATATAGCAAATCCGACCAATCACTAAAAAATTTTTTCCGATGTAAAATCCATGTAATTTTGTTTAATCCTTTAAAACGCTTTTAATTTTCTTTGTAATTAAAAAAAATAAAATTAAATTGGTCTTAAAACAACAAAAAAAAAATAAAAAAAACAATCCGCGACCGGGGATTGAACCGAGGCCAAAAATCTGCAACACGTAAGCTGTCGAACCTGCTAGACAACTAGGCTAACCACAACTTAAAATTGTTTGTAATAAAATATATTTTGAAATCATAATATTTTCAAATTTGTCAAAAACAAAATAAATTGAATATATCGTCACCTTAATTGTAAAGGGCTCCTGCAATACTTTTTTTGTAAATATTTGTTTTTGTTTTGTATAAATAATATTAAAAACAACTAAGATACGCTTAAATAACTCTAACAAAATCTTGTTAAATAGGATGAAACCAAATTCCAATTAATATTTAAAAAAATGTTATATTTGAGGAAGAAAAATTCATATTGTAGCATTTTTCAATTCAGGTGACGAAATATATATAACAGGACAATTCAAATAATAAATTAATTTAAATTTGTTTTTAAATAAACACATTTATTATCAAAGTTTGGCTAAAGGGGTAAGGTGCTAGACCAGTGAACAGAAGGTTGTGAGTTCGCGGACCAAGTGAGGCAGATCAAAATAGTAAGTTTTAAAAAATTAAATTTAAGAAATGGACAGATAAAAATAGTACGTAGTGTAAATTAAAAGACGTGATTAATAAATTTTAAATTTTTGGACGATCCCAGACGTGTTATGTACATGTCATAATGTAGTCAGCAGTATTGACTACCTGCATACTTGTCGGCGAGGAATTTTGACAAAATACTTGAAAAAGTCAGGAGGTGTCATGAGGTTTTTTGTATGGTCAGAGATTTTTCAGTCAGCAGGTACACTGACATTGTCATAAGGAAGTCTCTGAGATGTCTTAACGACATTTCTAATTGGGAAACAATGTCCTGTTAATTTTTTTTTAAATATTAATAAAAAAGTTCAAAAAATTTAAGAAACCTTTACACATTTTTTAGAATATGATCATAAAACTATGAATGTAGTTCATTGGCAGTTCAAAAAATGTATGAAACCTTTACACATTTTTAAGAACTTGTTCATAAAAACTATGAATGTAGTTCATTGTCAATTTGTTTTTTCTGTTTACAAAAAAAACTATTTTTTTAATTATACAAACAATTTTTTGACTTGAAAATAAAAAATCTTCAACTTCTGTGTCGGCACAAAGTCATAAAGTTCATACGTTTTGCTTTTAGTAAAACCTTTTTTCATGAAAAGCAATTTTTTTATACTTTTTACTTTTTTAGTAAATATTTCTGAATTTTAATTGCATATTTTTGATTTTTAACTGCATATTATAAGCACAAATTTTAGATTTTGTAGTGCATGAAAATCGGAGCTTTTTTTATATTTAAATATTTATTTACCGTAATACGGCAGTTAACTTGTTTATGTACATTCCCTGGAATCCCGCACCAATTTCCCGGGAATACGGGAAATGAAAAAGAACGAATTTCCCGGGAATCCCGGGACGGGAAATCTCGGGATGCATTCCCTACACGCGACCAACTAGCCTACTGGGGCACCTAGGCTCTAATTATATTTTTTATAAGGTACACGTTGAAAAAATTCAGAAGAAAAATTGAATTTCTAAAAATTATAGACACTTCTGGTATTCCCATACCGGTTTCAAACCCTCCAGTTGTTGTTTTGCTTTATTTTAATACTTTGTTTGATTAATAAGCTTATTTTAGTTCCAAATATGCTATAAAATTAGTAACAGATCCCTGTTTTGCAATTCAATTGTAAAACTGAAGAAAAAGCTACACAGAAAATAATATAGTATATTTTATTTTAATTAAATTTTTAATTGTTTTTAAATTTAATATTAATTAAACTTTTACTTAATATAATTAATTGTTTAATTAAATTTTTAACTTTATTTTAATTAATATTTTAATTGTTTTCAAATTTAATATTAATTAAGTATTTAATTTATATAATTAAATGTTTAATTAAATTTCTAGCTTTACTTATTTTTTTTTTGTTTTGTTTTGCGTGTGTGTGCGAATGTGTGTTTTTCTCTTGCATTGTATGACATACAAAAAAAATACATAAGTATAAAAAGTTTGTTGAAAGTTTTTTTTATTTTTCACATAGGTTTTTGAATTCTCATTTTGTTTAGAGTTTTATGTGTATGTATATGAAAAGTTTATAATCAACTTTATAAAATCATCTCACTGACTATGTCTTTACGGCATAAATAAATTTGGTAAAGTTTGAAGAAATATTTTTTTTAAACTATTTTATTCAAAAAGAATGTTTTTACAAATTATTTTTTTTTAATATAATATTTTTAATTTATACAATTAAAATTTTAATTATTTTTTTTTTTTAATTTTAATTAAATTTTTTAATTTATAGTATTAAGTTTTTAATTAAATAAATATCCATTTATTTTTAATTAACGACATACAAATATTTTTAATTTATTTGCGCATTTTAGTGATTGGTCCGGATTTAATTAATTTTTTAATTAAATCTACGAATTTTTTAATTAAATATTTTTTTTATTTTTTTCTGTGTAATTTAAATGATTTAAAAAAAAGTAAGCTTATTTTGTTTAACTTTTTTTTTAGAGTTGTCAAATATTCGTCTATTTCAAAAACCGGTTTTCGAATACTTCGAAAAACCGCCTTTTAAAAAAATCGGTTTTTCGGTTTTGTAACTAAAAACCGGTTTCGAATAATCGGTTTTTCGGTTTTTTTTTAAGTTATTTATTTAACAAAAAGTTAAAAAAAAACAATAAAAAAGGAAAACAAACCAAGCATGTCCGTCTGTATAAAACACGATTCAGTCCCAAATAAAAATGTCTCATGGTCATAGGCCGGCTACGTTCGTAAATGGACAAAATCCGACCAGGGGGAAAAGTTCCCCCTCGAAAAACGACACTTTTTAACATGTTTTTTGTATTTTTGTGAAACAAAAAGAAATATTTTATGGTAGAAGAAGTTCAAAGTTTATCACTTGGACCTAGGGGATTAAAAAATTTATTTTTTTGTCGGCTAGTCCCCTTTTGTGGGCGTGCATATAAAAGATAGTTTAAGTATTGATAAAATTGTATTACTTTAGCACCAAAAGCATTATAAATCAACTTGAAAACATTTACCGCGAAGACCAAGGTGTCCCCCAATGTCCCATTCCAAGCAACACCCCCCCCCCCCACACAAAAAAAAAATAAAACGCACCTGCAAAATTTTTATTTTTTGCATCTTGGAGTTTATAATAAGACTGAAAAAACACATTCACTAATCGTTGAGGTTGGGTTATGTGTGTTACAAGTTGCTAACTTAATTAAGGTTTTTCTATTGGAATTACGATAAATTTAAAATTTTTTGTTAAAGCTATCGAAATTTACTTGAAAAAAGCAAGTATCATACGCCCATTACATTTCAGTAAAGCTTTATAAAGCAGATCTAATTTGGAAGATCTTTTAGATAATTTATCTATGTAGCATCTACACTGAAAAAAAAGACATAACTAAATTTAAGTAAAAAATGTCTTTAAAAATTTATCATGAATTTTCCTAAAATTTAGTAAAATTTAACTAAAAAATTAGAAATTTTCTTAACTATGAGGAAAAAAGTTTAGTTCATTTACTTAAAAGTAGTTCATAGTTTTCTTTAAATGGAATTTCAAAATATTAGGAAAAAAATTCTTACTGCCAAAGAAATTTTCCACAAATCTAAGTATCTTTATTTTTAAGACATATTTCTTAAAAAACAATTTAGTTCAAGTTTAGTTAAAATTTACTAAAAAAAACATCATCGTATTTCTCTTCTTTGAATTGAGGAAGTGTTTTTCTTAGAATTTAGTTAATAACTTCTAAGAATTTAGTAAACAACTTCTTAGAATTTAGTTAAAAATTCAAAATGGCGATATCTCGAAAACTAAGCGAGATAGAGCGAAACGGACCAAATTTTCAAAAGAAAGACAACAAAGAAAAATATGGAATAGCCTAGCTCTGCATATCTGTCGGGGTCTCAAGACCCTAAATTTAGATCTAAAATTTGAAATTCCCGAGATTTTATATATTCACATATCTCGGTAAATACTGCCAACACGAGAAAAGGTCCAACGGAATTTTTGTAGCTCTTGACTCGTAGAATACTTCCGCAAAATACCCGAAAGCCCTCCGATTAATAGTTTTTGAGTTATCCGGTTTTTAAGATTCTCAAGACCCTATCAGGCCCTTTATTACCGTATCTCAAAAACTAAGCAAGTTAGAGCAAAACGGACACAAGTTTTGGTTCAAAATCTATGGGGACCCTTAAAGAACCCAACGGGGTCTCGAGTTAAATGGGGTCCGAACCCATGGGTCCAGGGTCTAGACCAATCTATTTCTAAAATGTGAAGTATAAATTTTCCCATTTTCTAGTTAAAATTGGCTTAAAATTAAATAACTTTGTTTTCCTTATTTTTGGGAAAATTATGAACTAAAACCAAAAAAAAAAATCTTTGGAGCCAAATCATTCCCTCTTTTTCTCAAAATTGAGTTAATTTTCCCAGATTTTAGTTCACTTTTTTTTTGAGTGTATTAAAATCCTCTTTCAATTCGGAATTTTGAATTATTCTAAGGTATTATTAAACTGTTCTTCAAAGTTTTGAGATGGCTACTAAAAAACGACACTGAATAACAAAAAAAAATAAATATAAAAAAGTCGATTATTCGAGGCCAAAAAATCGGTTTCTCGAATACTTCGAAAACCGGCCTTTTTTAAAAACCGGTTTTAAAAAACCGGCAAAATAGAAAAAAATCGATTTTTCGAATACTTCGGTTTTGACAACTCTACTTTTTTTTTAATTTTTTTAGCGGGTTTTTTTAAAAAAACTGTAGCTTTTTTTATTTTTAAATTCCGGCAACGCTGGTCAAGACCGACCTACACAATGCACAAATTCTTGCCGGAAAATGAGTCCCAGTCAAACCAAGGACCGATTTTATCTATAATTGCTATAAATAAGTTTAGAAAAACACACTTCCAAACAACAGATTTAGATGAAGGTTAGGTTAGGTTAATGGGCATCCTCCATTTGGCGAATTCACTCGGACGCAAAAAGGCCCATTCTGATTCCCTTCGGATAACAAGGTCCACTTCTTAATCAACCTCGATTCCCTAAGATATTCTGCTAGAGACGTCAATATGACACCGCTTATTGAATCCAGTAGCTGATTTCTGTAACTCTCGAATCGAAAGATTTCTCGCATGAAACATGTGAAATGAAACGAAAACATTGTAAATCGGCACAAAAAGTGACTTTTCACATTTTACTGTTTCTGTAACTTTGTTGTGCGAAAACTTTTAAACTTATTGGAATGATGCGAGAAAACTGTTTCTGTAAAGTAATTGGTCGAAAACTTTTGTATTTGAAGTGTCAAAAAAACTCACATTTTAAAACGGTGCGAGACTTGGACAAAAAGAAATAAAAACATTAAAAAAATCATAATAAATGAAAAAAAAAATGGATAAAAATAGTAAGAAAAATACAAATTACTTGTTTTGAGTTTGTATAAATATCTAATTTATTATATTTTTTCACAAATTTTAGAAAAATCAAAGAATCTCTAAATGCAAAAATGCTGTTATCAATATATCACAATTACATTATTAACAACAATATATAATTTTAATTTTTTATATTTATTTTATTGCTTTTAAATGATCCGTAAACAATAATTTAAATTGCTCCGTGTTATTTTTTTTTTTTTGTTTTCTTACTATTTTCTCACTTTGATTACTTTTTTGATAGCTATCTTGAAATATTCCAATATAAACGCTGGCGTTTTCGCATTGACATACAGAAACAGTTTTTATTCCGGAGTCGAGAAACTGTGGAATTTTTTGTTTCATATTTTTCGATGCGAAAACTTCTCACTTTAATTACAGAAACGGGCTACAGGTCATCAAAAAATCTTTTCCCCAAATGCAAAAGGCAGTGCTTCATCAGACCCGGACATTCACAAAAACAACAGTTCTTAGCTGATTCCTCCTTTTCCACTTCCCTACAACTCCTTCAGTAATTCCTGTCAGAAATACCAATACGCACGGCTATTTAGCATATTATACAGTGTTCTGTTAGTACACCTACTAAAAGGTAAACCGTCCGTTTGCCAAAAGTAAGAAAACTTTCTGTCCTCATAGGATTTGGGAGTGGACACAGGGTTTGCGATATACTACACGTAGTCAGTAATAGCCAGCTATCCTCAACCCGTTTCCCCACCGCCTTAGAGACATTTCAAGCACATTCATTATATAATTCGCGACCTTGCTATATCCAGAGACCGAGAGTAGCTTAAATCTAAACTGACTGATTCGACGAAGGGATTGTATACAGTTTTAATCGGTTCGCTATTTTACAGCGTTTAATTCTAAGGCCTTCAAAACTGCAAGACTATCCACGAAAATGTTAATGGTGCAAAGGCGGGACCTACGTCATTTAAGTGAATATCGGGCAGAAATTTTGCATAAGAACTAACTCCTCTAATTGAAACCAGATTTAATTAGGTTACAAAAGCACACAAACAAAATTTCAATTAAATCTCTCACATATTCATGTTATTTGAGAGATTTATTTGCATATAGAAAGGCCGATTTGTGTCGTGACTAGAAGTATGAATAGTTCGATTCCTCAAAAATTTAAAAATATGTTTTATGAACTTTGAAGAAGATGTTTGTATAGACTCCATATCTAAACAAGGACTGATATTTTTTAAAAAATGTTTAAGTTTGAAATTTCTGCCAAATCGGTTGCTAATTGCGAACTGAATTGTGGATGGATAGACGGACATTGCCAAATATACTCAAAAAGTGATTGCAAATTAATTAAAAAAACTTGGACCAAAATTTTGGGTTGTCAGAAGGTTAGTTTAGGAAGGAGACATCCATCTATCGGTCAGCCCACATGGGTCCCTCGATGAGAGTGGTCCCGTTGTGTTACCTATAAAAGAAAGGAAACCCAGCAAAACTTTGGTAATGGGTGGTGATTATATAACACATTACCAGGTAATGTATATAACTTATTTGTAGCATTATTTTATGATGTCTTACCAACCATTTGTTCCACAACGTATTATTTGAAAGTAAAAAATAATGCATTACTAATAATTTTCTACGTAATGCATGATTATTGGAAAAAATGTATTTCATATTTATTATTTCTAAACATTAAATCATGGATGACTTATATTTGGTTACATTATGTATTATTTCAAAGTTTGAAATAGTGCATTATTTATAATTGGATGTATAATGCATTACAATAACATAAAAAATAAATATTTTATAAAAAATGCATAAGTTTAAACTAGACAGGACTTTTTTAATGACACACACTCACTCAGGAGTATATTTTATCTCGCTTACAATCACGTGAGTAAATTTAATACAAAATTACGTTTTCACTACTCGTAACACCTTATATATTATCTTTTGGTATGCTATATTATTTCATTTCTTGTAACCTATAAAATATCATATATTTTACACCTTACTCGTATTCTTCGTTATAAATTTATGACTTATTTTATACCTTACTGGTATTCTTTGTGATAATGTGGATGCATTACTTTGAGTCTCATCGCCTGTTAAAATCATCAATGCTGCAATGTATAAAATAAGAGATCTTATACCTTATTTTATACCTTATTTGGTAATCTAAGTTTTGCTGGGAAGACAAAATAAAGAGACAAGGAGATAGGATAGAATGCTCAAGTAGCCTCATTGAGATCCAAGCTGAATTGCTCGGAGTTCATATTAGGCAAACATGGACGTTCCTCCTCCACGTCCTGACATCTCACGCAAAAGTCATTGTGGTGTATTCCAATTTTGGTTGCGCAGCTAATTCCGAGCACATCGAATAATCCTATTTCGTACGCTGGCGATCTAATGAGGGCCACACTATACTAGTGTTAGAGCAAGTGAGTTCACGTCGCCGTCTGTCGTTTGCGATTTGTAATAGCGAAGTCTCACTCTGCCGCTTATTCGTGTTGAGTGGGATTCCAGGCGTATGATCGATACCGTCAGAATGTACCTAGTCCCCCGTTTGGCTAGTTACGATAGACAATTCCAGATGAGGTAGTCAGAACCGCTAGGGATTGAATAGCTTCTGGATTGTATGTGAAAACACAAATATTCCTGAACGACATCCGTTGGCACCCTATCCAATCCGCCGCATGGATGAACTACCGCTCCGGTAGTCTAAAGGAGAGTTTGTAATCCAGTTGACTCATAACCAAACCCCCCTACCACTAATCCGTCCATTTTGGAACCATCAGCCTCAAGTGTCTCTTCTTATATGTCGAAAACCTCCGTCCAATCGGACCTGTGCGGATTGGGGTGCAATTTTCAATGTTCGATGCCGTACCGTGATGCCCTAGAACCTTGAGGGTTTTGTTTTGGAAAATGTCAACTTTCATTTGCATTTGGTTTCATCCCATTCCGATATTGATTGTTGGACATTGAAATCATATTCAATGCATCACGAAGGCAACTCGTTCAGTGTAATTGTAGGGTATGCTATAGCAGGTCTTGACTATTAAATATTTTCTCGTGTTAGATTTGTTTTTGTTTGATTCATAGTTTTGTTCTTCCCATTCTTCTTCATCATGAATTTATTGCCAGCGGTAGTTGTTATTCTTATTACAGACTCCAAGCAATAGTGGTGTGGATGATGCCTTCATCAGCTGTTCTCCATAAAAATTCAAATACGTTCACATGGTAAATGTACTCAAAAAGTTCTCAACCTAAAGCGAGCAACCACATCTCTTTTGTAAAATGGTTGTTTATTTAAAAAAAAAATGACCACAGTCGTTAAAACAAAGCAGCAAATTTATAGAAACAAATAACAAAAAAAGGACAGGAAATTGAAGTCGGTCAAGACCGACCATATAAACCCTTACTCCAGTGTTTGCCGGAAAATGGTTGCCAAAACATGAACCAAGTGGAAATATATTCAATTATAACCAAGTTTTGGTGCGATATGCTAAACCGTGCTTAGTTTTCGAGATTCGATAATAAAGAGTCCCAAAAAATTTTATTTGAAAAATTTAATAATTAAAAAAAAAATATTACAAGAGGAACTTTCTGATTTTTAGCGGTCGTGCTTAACATGTTATAAGCTGCCGTCAATGTTTACCGAGACATGTTTTTAAATTTTAAGGAATGACAAATTTTAAGATTCAATTTTCTTCTGAAATTTTAGTTTCAGTCTTTTTAAATTAAAAAACTCTACCGTCCGCAGTAGGGTGTTTATGTATAATTACAGCTATTGTTATATTATAAAATCTTATGTTATGTATTTATGTTTCTTTTATTAACTTTTAAATATATTATTTAAAATATGCGTATTTTTTATCATAAGAACCGGTTGTTTTAGAATGTTTTTTTTTTGTTTGTTTATATTTAGGTTTCATTAAAGAAAGATTATTCCCAATATTATGGACAAGTTCATGGCCCATTAGGGGGGTACAAATTTAATGTTAATTTTCTTAAAGTCAATTTTTATTTTTCAATTTACATTATTAATCTTTTTGAAATTACAATTTGCCTTATTCGAATTACAATTGATCTTTTACGATTTACAATTGAATTTTTGAATAACAATTGAAATTTTTGTACCCTCCACTTAGTGATAGAGGGTATATATAAGTTTGTCATTCCGTTTGTAACTCATCGAAATATAGGTCTGGGACCCCATAAAGTACATATATTCATGATTCTCGATCGATTTTAAGACATTCTAGCGATGTCCGTCTGTCTGTCTGTCTGTCTGTCTGTCTGTGGATAATGCTATCACGGACAAAACATTGCACAGAGATGACTGAAACTTAACATATTTATTGAAAGCTCTCCCGAGAAGTTTGGTATTGCATTTGAGCGATATCGGTTCAGCGGTTCAAAAGTTATGAGCGAAAATGTAAGCACACCTCAAAAATTTTAGTACATTCAACATAACCTAAAAATACAAAATGCTTTAATTCGGCTTCTGGTTGACATATGTGAACATAATTGAACACCAAATGGTATTTAAACAAGTACGAACATATTTTTTGACAAAAAAAGGAAAAAAATCGCGGAATTTTTTGTTACCAAAATTTTTTTTCGCGGAAATTTTTTTTTTCAAAAGTAATTTCCTTTTAATTAAAGTTTTTTGCAATAATCTTTTTAAAATTGTGGAGGGTATCACTACATTCGGCAAGGCCGAATTTAACTTTTTTACTTGTTTGAATTACAATTAAACTTTTTCAGAATGAAATCGATCTTTTTTAAATATTAATTAATCTTTTTTGAATAACAATTTATCTTTTTCGAATCACAATTGACCATTTTTTAAAATTACAATATATATTTTTCGAGGAACAATTTCGAATTACAAATGTTCGAACTACAAGAAGAATCTTCGAATTATAAAATGGAATCTTTGAATAACATATGAAATCTTCAAATTTCAAGCATAATCTTAAAATTACATTTGATATTTAACGGTTTACAGTTGGAATATTTAATTCACAATTGATATTTTTGAATTACAATTGATCTGTTTCGAATTACAATTGATTTGTGGAATTTTAAAATTATTTGTATACCCTCCACTTAGTGATAGAGGGTATATATAAGTTTGTCATTCCGTTTGTAACTCATCGAAATATCGGTCTGGGACCCTATAAAGTATATATATTCATGATGCCCGATCGATTTTAAGACATTCTAGCGATGTCCGTCTGTCCGTCTGTCCGTCTGTCCGTCTGTCTGTCTGTTGAAAATGCTCTCGCGGACAAAATATTGCACAGAGATGACTGAAACTTAACATATATATTGGAAGTTCTCCCGAGAAGTTTGGTATTGCATTTGAGCGATATCGGTTCAGCGGTTCAAAAGTTATGAACGAAAATGTAAGCACACCTAAAAAATTTCAGTACATTCAACATAACCTAAAAACACAAAATGCTTTAATTCGGCTTCTGGTTGACATATGTGAACATAATTGAGCACCAAATGGTATTTAAACAAGTACAAACATATTTTTTGACAAAAAAAGAAAAAACTTTTTTTCCCGGAAATTTTTTTTCAATTTTTTTTTTCAAAAGTATTTTCCTTTTAAATAAAGTTGTTTGCAATAATCTTTTTGAAATTGTGGAGGGTATCACTACATTCGGCAAGGCCGAATTTAACTTTTTTACTTGTTTAGTCTGTTTTTAAAAAGTTGTTACATTGTAAATTGGAAAAAAATAGTTTAACAATTTTTCAAAAAAACTTTCTTTACCAATAACACAGTGCAACACCCAAAATCGGAATGGGATGAAACCAAAAGCAAATGAAAGTTGACATATTCCATAACAAACCCCTCAAGGCGTTTTTCTAGTTCAGAGCTAGATTTTGTTTTACACGCATTTGAAGTTAGTGCACTTTTATTATAATTACAATAATAAATGCTTGAAAACTGTATTAGTGGCGAATGATTAATATTGTAATTGCCTTTAAATAGCAATCATACGCAACGGTGTCCAGTGATTTATATTAATAATTGCCTTTAAATAACAATCATACTCAACGGTGTACATGGTTTATTTTAATAATTTGGCTATTCAGTAAATAGGTACTGGACCGATTGCAGCAAAATTCATACCAGTCATAGCTGAAGTAATTTTGAGCTTAAGTTTGGAAACTGGACCCTACATGTCCAATAAGGGCACCACCAGGGGTCTTTAAAGTTGGACACGTTTAGTACACAAAAACTTTAAATGCTTTAAAATCACCAACTTTGCGTGTAAAATAAAATCTAGCTCTGACCTTGAGGGTTTTGTTATGGAAAACGTCAGCTTTCATTTGCTTTTGGTTTCATCCCATTCCGATTCCGAAAGTTCGATTTTTAATGGTTAAGAAAATGATAAGCTTTAGTGTAAAAAAAGTTCATTGAAATTTTTAAATTATTTAAAATTATATAGGCACTTAAAAGTGAAAATTTTTTAGTTTTCATATGTTTATAAAAACCAAAATAATATTAAATTAACAAATGCTATTAACATCCTTAATAAGGGGTTCAAATACCTTTAATTTTGTCCATACAGCTTATTCGTACCCTGCCTATTACATTTTTTAGAGCAAAAATTCTAAAAAAAAGTAATATTTTCTGAAACCTAAAAAAAAAATTGAATAAAACTAGAACGATTTTAGAAATCCTCCAAGACAGAGCGATGGGCAGAGCTTCGAAGAATGAAATCCTTTTCGAATGAATTCTCCAAAAAATCCATTTAATTTTCATAGTCAGTGAATGCGTTCGATTTTATAAATCAACATTGTATGCAGTCTTTGGAATGCATTCGATTGAATGGAAAAAATTAATGCATTCGATTTCTTGTTCATTCGATTTAGAAAAATCGAATGAATTCGAATTTTTATCATTCCACTACTAGTGGAATCGAGTTTTTTAAATACACTAAAAAAAAAAACCTTGTAATATTACCAAAAAATCTCGCAATTTTACGAGGCTATTCTTGTAAAATAGGAGGTAGGTAAAATTCTCGTAAAATTACGGGAATTTCCTAGTAATTTTCAATGCGGCAAAAATTGGTAAAATAACCAATTTTATTGGTAAAAATATTGTTGTAAAACCGCAAAAATTTAAAAGAAATGGTAAATTTATAAACAACAACAACGAATTAACAAAAAAATAGTAAATTAAAAAAAAAAATTGTTAATTTACCAAAAAATTATTTAAAATTGACCAATTTTTGGTAGTGATAATTTTTAATCCACAAAAATTATTAAAAAATGGTTAATTTCCAAGAAAAGTGGTAAATACTATATTAAAAAAATTTAGAACTTGGAAAATTTTCCAAAATTTTATCAACATTTTTTAAAATCTTTTTTAATAAAAAAAAAATCTGTCCGGGACTTGGAAAATTTTCCAAAAAAAAATTTAGGAATTCGAAAATTTTATCAAAAATTGCTTTTAGCTCTTTCTTAATAATTCCCAAAACGCCAAAAAAATATGTCTAGGGCTTAGAAAATTTACAAAAATAAAGTTTTATTTTTTTAAACAACATAAATCCTCGTAATAAAATCATTTTTGTAAAATAACTCTTTTTTTTTGTAAATCAACTAGAATCCTAATAATAAAAAATTTGTTGTAAAATTACAGTTTTTTTTTTGAAACATAACCTTTAAAATGGTAGAATACAATTACGAAAATTAAATTGTAAAATTACAAATAAATCTGTAGTTTCGTTTGAGCAAAGTACACGAATTTTTGTTAAAAAACAGAAAAATTCTTAAATATTGGTAGGACGGGATTACAAGGCATTTTTTACATGGTATTCCCGAAAATTTTAAGTCACTCAGTATTTAACTGCCTACACGACAAAAAGTCCAAAAGCATGTTTGTAGCTCTTGGCTCGTAGAACCTGACCGCCAAATCCCCAAAAGCCCTCCGAGTAATGGTTTTTTAGTTATACAGTTATTTTAATTCTCAAGACCCTACAGGGCTCTTTAATTGCAGTATCTCAAAAACAAAGCAATGTAGTGCAAAATGGATAAAAATATGGGATTAAAATCTATATTTTAACAAAAGTTTTATTTAAAATTTTCTATACATTTTTTGAAAGTCGATTTTAAAAACAAAAACAATGGCCCTTACCACAAGAAAACAAAAAGTCTATTTTAAAAAAAGTTTTATTTTAAATTTCAAATTTTCAATACATTTTTTGAAAGTCAATTTTAAAAACAAAAACAATTTGTATGGAAATAAAATTAAAAGCGATATTCGTAATGGAATGTATTCGATTTTTAAAAGTCGAATGAAAAAAAAATCGAAAGCATTCGATTTTTGAAACTCGAATGCAAAATAAATCGAATGCATTCTAAATCGAATGAGTCTAAAGTGAATTCATTTAATTCGCCAAAATGTGATTGGGGAATATAGTCACTAAATTTTCAGTTAGAATACCAAATCCAATAAAGAAATGAAATCCTTCGATGCTCTGGCGATGGGTAATTTAATCAGCCAAAATTCTAAAACTGAAATCGATCAAGAATTGCGACCTGTAGGCAAAATTGGACTAAAAAGTCCGTTAAATTTTGCCAACTCCAACACATTCGTGATTTCTTCATATATATGGGTAAAATCAAAAAAGATTTTTCTCAAAAAATAGAAATGGATGCTTCTGTATTAGGCATGAAAATGTTCGTGTAACATAATCAGAAGATAAATCTCATATGAATCGGCCTTTTATTAAAGCTGCTTCATGTTCGGTGTGGTTCTCATAAAAATATGTAAAACAATTAAAAAAGTTAAATTCGGCTTTGCCGAATGTATTGATACTAGGGATGCCAAACGGGATTGACATTTACGAATCCCGGTATTCGGGATTTTGAAATCGTAATCCCGGGATCCCGGGATTTTTCGGGATTTCGGAATTTTTCGGGATCCCGGGATTTTTCGGGATTTCGGGATTTTTCGGGATTTTTCGGGATTTCGGGATTTGTTAAAATTAAACTTTTTAACGTTATATTTAAAAAAATATATATATAATTTAATATTTAATTACTTATTTATCGTATTGCACTGATACCCTTATAACAAAACGATTTTAATTTTAGAAATATAAGCATTACGAGTTTAACAGATTTTACAACAAAGTTTAGCATATTTTGATGAAAAAGAATATAAATAAGTATTAGATATTGATGTCAATATTCTTCAGCCACTTAACGGCATCTGGGTCAGCATTTAGGAACAACTTAACTCAACTGGTACTGCTCCAAGTCTCTGGAAGACACGATGCAGTCCAAACCTAAAGTGCTAGACGTAGTTCGTTAAAGGGCAAAAGCAGAAATTGCCCAGCAAAACTTTGGTAATGGGTAGTGATTATATAACACATTACCAGGTAATGTATATACCTTATTTGTAGCATTATTTTAGGATGTCTTACCAAACAATTGTTCCACAACGTATTATTTTCAAGTGAAAAATAATGCATTACTAATAATTTGCTACGTAATGCATGATTATTGGAAAAAATGTATTTCATATTTATTATTTCTAAACATTAAATCATGGATGACTAATATTTGGTTACATTATGTATTATTTGAAAGTTTGAAATAATGCATTATTTATTATTGGATTCATAATGCATTACAATAACATATAAAATAATTATTTTATAAAAAAATGCATAAGTTTAAACTAGAGATGGGCTCACGACAGGAAATTTCTAACGACACACACTCACGAGCATATTTTATCTACTTACACTCACTTACAACCACGTGAGTAAATTTAATACAAAATTACTTTTTCACTACTCGTAACACCTTATATATTACGTTCTGGTATGCTATATTATTTCATTTCTCGTAACCTATAAAATATCATATATTTTACACCTTACTCGTATTCTTCGTTATAAATTTATGACTTATTTTATACCTTACTGGTATTCTTTGTGATAATGTGGATGCATTACTTTGAGTCTCATCGCCTGTTAAAATCATCAATGCTGCAATGTATAAAATAAGCGATCCTATACCTTATTTTATACCTTATTTGGTAATCTAAGTTTTGCTGGGTGGGAAACAATTTTCCCTATGTGGATTTAAATTAACTTCTTAAAAACTTAACTTTTTTAAACATTTATTTTGATGTCAAAGTTTTAAGTTACAGGGTGTTTGAAAATTAATAAAATTTTTCTTTAAATAAATACAAAATTTTATTAAAAATGTTGTTAGCATTTTTGGCAAGGGTAAGTTGTCCCCAGTGTCTGACCCCGACGCCGTCGCAAAACACACCCCTGTTCAATTTTTTTTTCGCTGCTGTTTCTAACAAAAATTGGATCGGAGAGATATATTCAATTTCCTGATTTATAACGCTCAAATAAGAACAAAAACTGTTGAATAGAAACTTTACAGCTGGAATACTAAAAGCTCCGTTATAGAATAACTCACGGCGAAATTTAACTGTTTCATAAAAACTGTGTATTGAGTAATCCGCCCTAAAAATGTGATTTACCTCCCAAAGAGCAAGAGAATTTAAGCCCAACATGCCTCATTTGAAAGGTATCTCAAAGACCTTTCAAACAATATCAATTTTGTTTAAATTGTAAAAAAAAATACTGAAGAAATAGTCAATTTTGATTACGAAATTTAACAAAAAAATTTTTCGGGATTGACAAATCCCGAAAATCCCGGGATTCGGTATTTCCCGTTTGGCATCCCTAATTGATACCCTCCACAATGTAATAAAAAATTATTTACAAAATAAAATTTAAAAAAAAAATACGCGAAAAAAAATTTTTGGTGAAAAAAAAAAAAAATCCGCGAATTTTTTTTTTTGTAAAAAAATTGGTTTGTACTTGTGAAAATTCCATTCTGTGTCCAATTCTGTTAAGATATGCCAACCAGCAGCCAATTTAAAGCTTTTTGTATTTTTAGGTTATGTAGAATACACTAAAATTTTCGAGGTGTTCTTACATTTTAGTTCATAACTTTTGAACCGCTGAACCGATTTCGCTCAAATGCAATACCAAACTACTTAGGACAACAAAAAGGTAAATTTGCTAAGTCTCAGTCATATATGTTTAATACTTTGGCCGTGATCACCATTTATACAGACGGACAGACGGACGGACGGCCGGACATCGCTAGATCGTCTTAAAATCGATCGAGAATCATGAATATATATACTTTATGGGGTCCCAGATCGATATTTCGATGAGTTACACACGGAATGACAAACTTATATATACCCTCTATTACTAATTGCAAGTGGAGGGTATAAAAAGAAAAAACACTTTTTAAAAATTTCAATTATTTTTTGGACTCCTTTGAACACTTCGTCCTTGAGTCAAGAGAAGTTAAAATTAGTTAAAATAAATCAAAATTTGGCCTGTATCTTTTTTTACAAATAACCCGTATATTATAGGGCATGTGTGTACCCACCATCATCCATGGTGTATTCATCTGCCCAAACTTAATCAAACTCATCTTTTTACAAAATTATTACTTTCTCATTGTTGCCAACCCTTAGAAGGACTTTTCAAGTCTTGAAAATGTCCGTTACACAGAGAAAACAGTTTAATTGTGCCAGCCGAATTTAGAGCCAACTGGATGGTTGAATTACAACAACCGAAATTTTCGGTTGCGATTACCGAAATTTATTTGAAAAAAATTTATTTGCTTATAAATTTTATAAGCAAATTTTGGTTATTGCAACCGAAAATTTCGGTTGTTATTATTAAACAATGCAGTTGGCTCTAAATTAGGCTGGCACAGCTAAACTCTTTTCTCGGTGAAGGTTTGAATTTTTATTTCATATTTTTAATTCTTAGAAATATTGCTAAATTGCATTGAACCTTACGAGTTGTGTCCTAATTGTGTTTTTATATTAGTGGACTTTTTATTTTATATTTATCTAAATTATATTTTAGTTCGGTTTGACACGGTGAGCCTCAGCGATGTTTAGGTTCAACTTTAGTGTCGACGAAAAGTGTAAACGCAGTTCGATTTCAACTTGATTAACTGTCACAAAACTGTTAACAACGAAATCGTAGTTGCTCGCATTCGCGAGATATCACGAAATTTGTGTTTTTGTATTTTCTAAAATTTTGACAATGAAGTTTTTTAAGTATCTTCAAAAGCTGAGTATGCAGATTTAATTGTATTTATTTACAGGTCACAAAACAGTTTGCATCGAAATCATATCTTCTCAATTTCGCGAAAAATCGCAAAATTAAAAAAAACAAGTGAGAGTGTTACATTCGGCTGTGCCGAATCTTTTATACCCTCCAAAATGTAAAAAAAATAAAAATCAGGGGCGTCTTTTTTTTTTTTTTGGGGGGGTCGGTGGGTGACGTTAGGGGGCACATCCCCCTTGCGATTTTGAACTTCTTCTGAGATAAGAAAGTTGCATTTGCTTAGCAAAAGTACAAAAAAACCCTGCAAAAAATGCGTGTTTTCTTAGGTTGGTTTAGTTCTCCAAGGGGGAACTTTTTCCCCCTTGGTCAGATTTTGCCCAACTCCGAACTTAACCTGCCTAGGAATATAAGACATATTCGTGCCAAACTTCGGAAGTCTAGCTCTTTTACTTTGGACTGTATCGTGTCTTCTACAGACGGACAGACGGACAGACGGACAGACGGACGGACGGACGGACATCGCTAGAATGTCTTAGAATCGATCACTGATCAATAAAATATATACTTTATGGGGTCCTAGACCGATATTTCGATGCGTTACACACGGAATTACAAAGTGAGTATACCCCCATACTGTGGTTGGAGGGTATAAAAAAATAAAAAATTGGAAAAAAAAAAATATTTTTCGCGTAAATTAGCAGTCAAGATATTGATTTGAGCAGTTTTACCACCTTTAACCACATACAATTTAAACTGCATACAATATATCTGTCGTTTCTTAATTTTTTCCCCTTTATTTTAGACACTAAAGAAAAAATAAATGAATTAATATAAAAGTTTGAACAGTTATTTTGCAATTTCTCGGGAAATTTATCATCTAAAATTTTTCTGCTTGCAGTCTTGTCAAATTTAATAACCACGAATTCAAACAGCTTACCACATTTTTCTCGTTAATTGCAGTAAATGTTTTTACAGAATTACGCGATATCTCGCGAAATTTAACATCTACAATTTCGATGTCAACAGCTGTGTGATCTTTGATCAAGCACAAGTAAAACTGCATACCATGTTTTTAAGAAATTTTAAAGAAACCTATCTAAAGATAAACAAGTAAGAGTGTTAAATTCGGCTGTGCCGAATCTTTTATACCCTCCAACATGCAAATAAATAAAAAAAAAAAAATTGCAGGGGCGTCTTTTTTTTTGGGGGGGGGGGGGTCGGTAGTGGTAATTGGGGGGCACAATTTCTCTCGAATAAGTGTTAAAAAAAATAATTCTTACGCTTTTTGCACTAAAGAAATACACATTTATCATTATATAAAAAAAAATTATTCCACGCCCATAAAAGGGGGGGGGCGGACCGTAAAACGATTTTTTCTAATTCTGTGGGTCCAAATGCAGGACATTGAACTTCTTGTAGCATTAAAATGTTGGATTTGTTAAACAAAAACACAAAAAATCATGTAAAAATATGGTATTTTTCAGAGGTTTGTTTAGTTCTTCAAGGGGGAACTTTTTTCCCCCTGGTCCGATTTTGCCCATCTCCGAACTTAACCAGCCTATGAATATAAGACATATATGTGCCAAATTTCAGGAGTCTACCACTTTTATTTTGGACTGTATCGTGTCTTCCACAGACGGACGGACAGACGGACAGACGGACAGACGGACGGACGGACGGACGGACAGACGGACATCGCTAGAATGTCTTAGAATCGATCACTGATCAATAATATATATACTTTATGGGGTCCTACACCGATATTTCGATGCGTTACACACGGAATGACAAAGTGAGTATACCCCCATACTGTAGTTGGAGGGTATAAAAACGAAAACAAAAACAGCAAAAAATTAATTTCGCGATTTCTCGCGAACTAAAGAAGATAGGATTTTGATGTTTACTGTTTTGTGACCTTTAAATAAGTACAGTTAAATCTGTATACTCAGTTTTTGAAAAAATTTAAAAATCTTCAATTTCAAAATTTTAAAAAATACAAAAACACTAATTTCGCGTTATCTCGCGAATGCGAGCAGCTACGATTTCGCTGTTAACAGTTTTGTGACATTGAATCTTGTAGAAATCGAACTGCGCTTACACTTTTCGTCGACACTAAAGTTCAACCTAAACATCGCTGAGGCTCACCGTGTTGAGTCCATAATAATTTTTAATAATTGCTGTACAACGAAAAAATCTGAAAAAATCAAGTGACAACACAAGCTTTGTGGAGATGTCGACAGCTTTCGGAAGATTCCATCCTTCCATCATCAGCACTCCTTCAATTGCCACACACTTGAGGTGTATAACATTAGGCAGAAATCATAATAAAAAAATTTGATGAGCCACACTAATGTCCGTACATAATGATTCAGTTTAGTAGCGATAAATTTGTCTAAAACATAAAATGGGCCCCTTAGACAGTTTTTTTATACTGACTGATCATTAATTAATGTCATAAAGTAGTGCCGAAAAATTCTGAAATTAACAAATTCTAAGAATTATACCTTCTGGTGAAGAGTTTTTGGTTAACAGGAATACAAATCATAATATTTTTTTTGGAATATTTTATAAAAAATAAAAATTTTAATTTATGATTTTGTGTGAATTGGCAGTGGTAGTTTTTGTTAAGTTTTTTTTTTGGTTCACAACTGACGTAATTGTGAAAATAAAATTTTTAAAAACATTTCAATTAAGTCACCAACCAGTTTTTCAGTTTCCATTATATCTTTATTTTTAAAGTTTCAAAAAAAAAAATTTTTCTTATAATGAAATATTGGTAGGACAAGGGTTTTGTACTAGTGCAAGTTTTACAGAACTTGATAACAAGTAAATAACTATAAAGTTCGTTATTGATGCAATTAAATATTTAATCGAGGTAGATTCAATGACTGACCTACAATTTAAATGATTAATCCTGCATTTTTGTCATTGCCTGAATTTAAAAAAAATAATATTTTCAACCTGGTGTATTTCTTATTTGATCTAACAACTCATTTTTTTCAGTGTGTAAAAGATTTTATTAAGATATCGGACATTGTTATTTTTTGCACATTAAAAAAGTATTACTGTGCTCACTGTAAATATGTCAATTACCATATTTTAAAATTGAGTCATATCCTTTATGTAGAATTTGACATTCAGTCAATATACATAGAAATTTCGTTTTTTTTTTTTTTTAATTTTAGTTTTTAGTTTTCTTAGTTAAAGTAAAATTAAAAAAAAAAAATATCATAATATTTTGACAGATTTGTTAAAAATAATACACATATTAACAAAAAATAAACAACAACCCTGTATACTACACACGCGTTGATTTACTAACATACATATGGGGCATTCCATGTGAAATCGGACACTTTGAAACATTTTTTTTTTAGATTTTCCCAATTTGTTTACAGTTTTTAGTACCCTTCGAAAACTCCTTCGTGGTAAATTTTCAAATTTTTTTGATGACCCGTTCAAAAGATATCGAATTTTTAAAAAATGGTAGTTTGTTCCGTTACTCAAACTTCTTTTAATCATAACTTCTTCAATAATGGTCCAAATTTAAAGTTTTTTTTTCAAAATTTTTGTTTTTTTACGTACTTTCTAAAAAAAAATCCCAAAAAACTCTTAAAAGCGCTCTAGTATGCGATTTTAAAGTTTTAAAATTTAAATCTCACTTTTGAAAATGTTTGTACTCTTCGATTTTTTTGAAATTTTTTTGTGTAAAACTTCTATCAATTCTACAAATTTTTTGCCCAGGAAGATCGTGGGATAACGATTATTACTATTTTTTAAAATTTTTTGAAAAAATTTTATTGTAATTTTCCAATCTTAAAATCATTTCTACTGCTCTAATGGTGCGTCATAGAGGGGTCCTTTATAAGACCGACCCCCATTAATTTTTACGTCTTAACATTTCTTTGGAACAAACTAATACCCTATCTGTAATTTCTAAGGGGGCTGTCACACAAAACGACATATTTTAGAATTTGTTCCAACCGCTCTAACTGCCCTAATAGTGCCCTTAGAGCAACAAAATGTATGACCGACCCACAATATTTTTTTAGTCCAAACATTTTCTCTGAACACACCTACCCTCTATCTCTAACTGTTAAGGCGGTCCCCATACAATTTTTTTTATTTTTTGTAAATTTGCTTTATTTAATCAGCTTTTACCGGTCCAATGGTGCGTCCGAGAGGGGTCATTAGTGAGGCCGACCCCCATTTATTTTTACCCTACAACATTTTTTCAAAACATACATCTCTTATCCCTAAGTAGGCTCCCATACAAAATTACATTTTTATAAAATTTGCTCCAACTGTTATTTATATAAGAGCCTACTTAGGGAGTGGAGATAGGGCGTAGCTATGTTCTAAAAAAATGTTGTAGGGTAAAAATAAATGGGGGTCGGTCTCACTAAGGACCCCTTTCGGACGCACCATTGGACCGGTAGAAGCTGATTAAATAAAACAAATTTACAAAAAATAAAAAATATTGTATGGGGACCGCCTTAACAGTTAAAGATAGAGGGTAGGTGTGTTCAGAGAAAATGTTTGGACTAAAAAAATATTGTGGGTCGGTCATATATTTTGTTGCTCTAAGGGCATTATTAGGCCAGTTAGAGCGGTTGGAACAAATTTTAAAAAATGTCGTTTTGCGTGGGAGCCCCCTTAGAAATTGGAGATAGGGTATTAGTTTGTTCCAAAGAAATGTTAAGACGTAAAAATTAATGGGGGTCGGTCTTATAAAGGACCCCTCTATGACGCACCATTGGAGCAGTAGAAATGATTTTAAGATTGAAAAATTACAATAAAATTTTTTCAAAAAATTTTAAAAAATAGTTATAATCGTTATCCCACGATCTTCCTGGGCAAAAAATTTGTAGAATTGATAGAACTTTTACACAAAAAAATTTCAAAAAAATCGAAGAGTACAAACATTTTCAAAAATGAGATTTAAATTTTAAAACTTAAAAATCGCATACTAGAGCGCTTTTAAAAATTTTTGGGGATTTTTTTTTAGAAAGTACGTAAAAAAACAAAAATTTTGAAAAAAAAAAAATTTGAAATTTGGACCATTATTGAAGAAGTTATGATTAAAAGAAGTTTGAGTAAAGGAACAAACTACCAATTTTTAAAAATTCGATATCTTTTGAACGGGTCATAAAAAAAAATCTGAAAATTTACCACGAAGGAGTTTTCGAAGGGTACTAAAAACTGTAAACAAATTGGGAAAATCTAAAAAAAAAGTTTTTCAAAGTGTCCGATTTCACATGGAATGCCCCATATACAATGTCTTTTGTATATCGAGAACCTATATTCAAAACCCTCTATCTTCCATTTTCACGAAAATTACTTTTTGATGGCAAAATACTCAGTAAAACGGTCCTCATGTATGGTGTAAAATTCAGAACAAAAATATTTTTTAACATGGTAATGTTTTTAGGCTGGTGTCTAATTTTAAAAAAGTTGCAGGACGCCTCCTCAGTTTGATTATATAAGCTACACTCAAAATAATAACTCTGTTAAATTACAGAAAAACTCTGCTAATTTAACAGAGTACACCATACTTTTCCAGCTAAAAACATTTCTTGGTAATTTTACTAAAAAACTCTGTAAAATGATTTTGACAGAAAAAAACTGTTAATTTACAGAGTTTATAGTAAAATATTGGTTAAATATGAAAGCTTTTTTACAGAGAAAACTCTGTAATTTTACTATAAAACTCTGTGAAATGATTTGGACAAAAAAAACTGTTAATTTACAGAGTTTTTAGTAAAATGTTGGTTAAATAAACCACTATTTAGCAAAGAAAACTATGTAAATTTAGATATATTTGTAAAATACACTTGATGCAAAAAAAAAAATTTACAAAAAAACTCTGTAAATTTACAGAGTTAAGTTAAATGCATGTTATTTGGTAAAATTTTTATAAGATTTCTGAAAAGATTTTTTTGATAACTTTTTTTGCTACTTTTTCAACTTTTTCTCAAAAAAAAAAAAAATAATACAGATAAAATTTTGATGTTTGGTAACAAAAACAAAAACTACTCAACGCAGAAAACTTTGTTTTAAAAAAATTACGAAGTATTTTGCTTAAATCTGTATTTTAACAGAAAACTCTGTTAATTATCTATAAAATTAAGATTACAAAGTAAAATGTAATATAACAGAGGAAACTTTGTTTTTGCCACAACAAAATACAAAGTATTTTCTTTAAATCTGCATTTTGACAGAAAACTCTGTCAAATATCTGTTGAATTGAAATTACAGTCATTTTACAGAGTATTTCACAGAGTTATTATTTTGAGTGTAATAATTAACGAAAAAGAAAATGAGAATTACTATTTTCATTTTCTTAAAACCAAAAATTTAACTAACTTGGATAATAATTCACCTCGTGGTGAATAAAAGCGTTTTTCACCAGCTGGTGAATAAAAAGTAACATAATTATTTTTCAACAAAAAAAAAAATTTCATATAAATTTTTTATTTCTTTTCATTAAATTTTTTTTATCAATTTTTTTTTTCTATCAAATTTTTTTTCATATTTTTTTTTTTTTTTTCATATTTTTTTTTTTTTCATCAATTTTTTTTTTGTCAATCAAATCGGTTTTTTTTCATCATAGTTTTATTTTTTTTTTTTTGACTAAATTTTTTTCTATAATTTTTTTTTTCATAATGCTTTTTACATAATTTTTTTTTCATCATTTTTATACCCTCCACTTAGTGATAGAGGGTATATATAAGTTTGTCATTCCGTTTGTAACTCATCGAAATATCGGTCTGGGACCCTATAAAGTATATATATTCATGATGCCCGATCGATTTTAAGACATTCTAGCGATGTCCGTCTGTCCGTCTGTCCGTCTGTCCGTCTGTCCGTCTGTCCGTCTGTCCGTCTGTCTGTCTGTTGAAAATGCTCTCGCGGACAAAATATTGCACAGAGATGACTGAAACTTAACATATATATTGGAAGTTCTCCCGAGAAGTTTGGTATTGCATTTGAGCGATATCGGTTCAGCGGTTCAAAAGTTATGAACGAAAATGTAAGCACACCTCAAAAATTTCAGTACATTCAACATAACCTAAAAACACAAAATGCTTTAATTCGGCTTCTGGTTGACATATGTGAACATAATTGAGCACCAAATGGTATTTAAACCAGTACAAACATATTTTTTGACAAAAAAAGAAAAAAATCGCGGATTTTTTTTTTTACCAAAATTTTTTTTTGCGGAAATTTTTTTTCAATTTTTTTTTTCAAAAGTATTTTCCTCTTAAATAAAGTTGTTTGCAATAATCTTTTTGAAATTGTGGGGGGTATCACTACATTCGGCATGGCCGAATTTAACTTTTTTACTTGTTTTTACTAAATTGTTTATTACATCAAAATTTTTTTTTTTCAATTTTTTTTTCATCAATTTTTTTTACATCAAAAAATTTTTCTTTTCATCAATTTTTTTTTTTTATTCAAATTTTTTTTTTTTCATCAAATTTTTTTTATCATAAAAAATTTTTTTTTTCATCAATTTATTTTCAATAAAATTTTTTTTTATCAAATTTTTTTTGATTAAATTTTTTTTTTATAAATTTTTTTTCATAATTTTTTTTTGCATATTTTTTTTTTTTTTATCATATTTTTTTACATAAATTTTTTATTACATCAAAAATTGTTTTATCAATTTTTTTTACATCAAAAATTTTTTCTTTTCATCAAAAAAAAAAAAAAATTTATTCAAAATTTTTTTTTTTCATCAATTTTTTTTTCAATTTTTTTTTTTTTTTCAAATTTTTTTTTTATCAAAACTTTTTTTTTAAAAAAAATTTTTTTTCTTCATCAAAATTTTTTTTTGTACCAAAAATCAATTTTCCCCATTTTTACCAAAACTACTTTTTCAACAAGTCTAAACAGTTCACATAAAAATGTTCCATTTGTTTATCAAATGAACATAAAACAAGTGAGAGTGTTAAATACTTCGGTGCCGAATATTTTACACTCTCCAAAATGTAAAAACACTTTTTTGCACTTATTTTTGCACTCATTTACCAAATGTTAGGCTTTTTTGGTTTGGACTGCATATTGCTTTCCACAGACAGATGGACGGATGTATATAGCAAAAGTGTCTTAGAAATGGGTCAATAATATATAGGCTGCCCATTCGTACTGATTTGATCAGTACACGTACTGATTTTTGATCACGTGTACTGATTAAAAAACGTTGTACTGATCTGTACTGATTTTTTAAAATATGTACTGATTTTGAACATTTCAATATAAAAAATAATTTTATTCGAAAATTCTCTACAAAAACTTGAATTTCCATAATATAAGTCATCAGAGTTGTTTTTTATAACTTAAGTCTGAAAACGAGATAATTTTTAATGAATTTATTCTAAGGAGATTAGAGTTCGTGAATCAAGAGGTTCCTTAACGCAAAAATAAATCTGAGCATGAGGTTCTTTTGAACTTCCTAAATTTAAATGAAAATGCTCAATGAATCTTTGAGGTTTTCTATAACGAAAAGTTCAATGAGCCGATGGATTTTTTATATTTTTAGAAAGATGATGTAAATTGCATGAATCCAAATGATTCTGAGATCTTAGATAAGGTAATGTCATCAGAGCTTATTCGAAAAAGCGCTCAGAAAAAAGGGACTTTAAAAAATACGTGCTTATTAGCTGTGAAGTTTTCTTACAGGAAAAGTTGTCAAAACTTACGGAAAACTGAAACGATCAAAACATTCAAATGAAGTCGTTTAAAGTCAACTAAATTTTCTGAAAAATCACAATTGTTTTTGCAGTTGTTTTTTAACAGTTGTTTTTTTGCAGTTGTTTTTTACAGTTGTATTTACACAAGGTACTTGGGGTCAAGTTAGTTTAACCGACATTTTTTTAGTGTTGAAAAACATCAGTGTTTTCTCATAGAAAAAAATTTTAGAGATTTATTTCTAGAAAAAAAAAAACATAAAAAATTGGGCGTACTGATTTAGGCTCAGAAAAAAATAGTCACCCTAATAATATATAAACTTAACGGGGTCCTCGACTGATATTTCAATTCGTTTTACATGGAATAGCAAAGTAATATAACATTATTTTTTCTAAAAAAACTTTTCTTTGCCAAGTACACCCAAATCTTCCGCAAAAAATTATCATGATTTAATGTTTTGGGCAAGAGTACAAATTTCGCAGGCATTTTTTGCTATTTAATTTGCATTTTGTTTTCTCTAGGGTTGCCAGACGTCCCGCATTTGGCGGGATTGTCCCGGTTTTCATAACCGATTCCCGCGGCCATTCCATATTCCCGCTTTTTTTGCAATTTTCTTTTAACAACAACTATTTTTTATTTTTACAATTTGAAAAATTGCTTTTACTTTGCCGCCCAAATGATGTGATTTAGAAAAGGGTTGCCAGACGTCCCGCATTTGGCGGGATTGTCGCGATTTGTGCTCGGGATTCCAAATTGCCGCATTTTTTAAGCGTCATAAAATAAGGAGTAGAAATTTTCTGATTTTAGCAATCAGCAGAAAAAGCTACTGCTTCATTAAAAATTGTTATTAATGTAGAAGTGAATATAAGTTTCCATAGTGATATAGAGCTAAAGCGAGAGGAATAGAGTTCACTATTTTCGTACATACACTCAAAATACTACCTTTGTCCAATCAGCAGAAAAATCTGCTGAAAATACACCTATTTTGAGCCATATGACAAAAGCTGCCAAGACAACAGGAAAATTTAAAAATGTTAATAGAAAAAATCTGCTGATTTCAGATAAACGATTTAAACATCTAAAATGTATTTTATTTATTTTCAAATTGTTTTTTTTTTTAAAGCGTTATTTTTTAGGTATGCTGTATTCAATAAAATTTTTTAATTTTGTTTTTTTTTTCAAATTAAATCTTTGAAAAAAATCTAAGAAAGTTTTTTGAAAACAGGACAACTAAGTATTTCTGTAAAATTAGCAAAATAATCTGCATATTTCTGTTATCTTCTTTAACTAAATGACAGAGAATTTTGTAAAAATATCCATGTCAGCAGAAAAATATGCTAAAAGTGTGCTAATTCAAACTGAAAGTTTTTTGTCTGCATGTAGACAAAAATGGGAAATACATATATTGGGGAAAAAGTAAAATGGATGCATTACTTTTGTCCCGCCAAAATTTTTGAAATCCTGCCATTTTCGTAATTTTTTTGTGTTTGTCCCTTTTTTTGAAAATAAATTTCTGGCAATCCTAGTTTTCTCCAACTTACAAAATTAATTTTTCTGAATGCAAAACCATCTATCTTTTCAAATAATTAATTTATAAATATTTTTTTTTTTAATAATTTCATCTTGCAATACAAGTTTCAATACTAATTTTTGCATGCTGAAATGAATTTGGTAAACAAATAATTTTTGTCTTAAAATCAGCACCTGTGGACCAAAGCCGCGATTTCGGAAATTTTTTATAAGCCGTTATCATTAAAAAATCACGTTTAAAATTTACCGATGTCGTAAATGAAATCATAATATTTAATTTTTACCCTCTATCTGATCATTTTCATTCAAACCCTCTATCCAGAATTAAATTTCCAATATTGCAAAACTTTAAAAACAAATTTATGAGAGATTCAGTAGCTGATAAAAAAAAATATTCTAGAATATCAAATTTTAATTACTCTAACAATACGCG
The DNA here is from genome assembly GCA_963921195.1 of Pegoplata infirma. NCBI lineage: Eukaryota > Metazoa > Arthropoda > Insecta > Diptera > Anthomyiidae > Pegoplata > Pegoplata infirma. The sequence continues at coordinate 172,024,042 of OY992538.1, read as the reverse complement.
AAATAAACAGTTTTTTGGCTCTCCTGAAAAATTGTGTTAGATAGAGGGTTTTGAATATAGGCCCTCGATATTCTATATTTAAAAAATATTTAAATTTTCAAATAAATTGATTTTTTTTTTTCAATTTTCAAATGCATTTGGATACGTAATATTATTTTTAAATATTTATTTTAAAAATATTTTAAATATTTGACAACAACAGCCTCTAGACAATTTAATAAAACATTTTAATTGTATAATTTTTGTTTTCATTAATTAAAATTTGAACTTGAATTGGAAAAATATGTAAATTATACGAGTAATTTCAAAAACTATAATAAATAAATATATTTGTGCATCTATTAATGGAAAGTACTATCTCTGCTGCTATAATTCATAAAACACTTTAATTAAATTTATTTTTGATAATAATTTAAAATTAAGGCGGGTATTTATTTAACCCATTAAAGGCAGACCAAACATTCTGTGATGCGATTTTAATAAAACTCCCCACAGATGGTATTTTGGGAATATATATTGACATAGATGGGTGTTGGAATGACTTTTTACTCACGCTCACAAAAGACATTTTGCACTCTCAAGATGTTAGGTATGTCAACAAGTATGTCAACTCCTTACTCAAGAGATGATAAATAAGATTTTTGAAATAGTACTAATTTGACATAGAAAGTGTTTTTTAAGACAATCAAGTGAGAGTGTTAAATTCGGCTGTGCCGAATCTTGTGCCTTTAAAAACCCTTTGCTACATGTTCTATAGGGTTCTTATTTTTGCTAAATAATATTGACGATGGAATCTGACAAATTTAAAAATACGTATCGATTAATGGCCTAATTTTGTAAAACGTAACGCTTAGCGTTGTCAAAATTTCAATACAATTTGTTGTTGTAACAAAAACAAATTACACAGAAATTTTGACAACGCGGCGCATTGCATTTTAGGGGGTTAGTCTTGCAAAAATTACCAACATAAATAAATTTAAAACAGGAAAAAAAATTTCTTAAAAATCATTCTATGAGAATATCATAGTTTTAATTAGTAAAGGAAATAATGACCTCGAGCTAGAATAAATTTACTCAAAATATAATATTTTAAAGGCCGAATAAAACAATTTTTATTTTTTTAATAAAAATTAATCAGAGTTTGGACAGACATTTTAATTTTTCAAAGATAAGAGGTAAATTAAAAAAAAAACAACATTGTTTTTAAATTCTACTAAATCAGATATTGGAGCATTATTGTTTATTTGACATCCTGATTGTACTGAAAAATTTACAATTGTACTAATATTATCATCCCTAATTTGCAACACCTTTCAAACATAATCATATTTTAATTTCAAAATATCTGAAATTAAAATATGCAAGACTTTCATTTATATGCAAGATAAAAACCTTAATCATGTTATGGAGTATTAAAACTTACAATACTTAACACCTCTTAGTTTTGCCGGAAAATAAAACAATAAATATAACTAAAGTCGATCAAGACCGACCATATAATACCCTACTCCAGTGTTTTTCGAAAAATGGGTGTTTTAAACAAAATCTCTAGATACTTTTTAAATCGCAAGGAAAGCGATTTTTGTTAGAGAATAGCTATTTTGGCAACAGCTGAATGTAGTATAGTAACAACAGTTGCTTGTAATTTTTAATACTCACAAAATAAAAATATGGTCACGTTTTCCAACATAAAATTGTAGCACTATTGCTACCCTTTTAATTATGCAATCAAGAGTGAATACCGCTATTGTGATGCATAAATTGCATCGTCTCTTATATCTCATCCAGTTGATTAAGTTTCGTTTTTATTTCTGTCACAGAATATTCTTCACTTTGCGCATCAAAGTGACATTTATTTTTTAAGAGAGGAATAAAATTAACAAATTTACTTTTGGTTGTGGAGAGGATTTTTCAACACTAGCAATGCAATGCTTCATCATCACTTTCCACTACTTCATTCACGTTTGCATTGTATACAAATTATTTTTGTGTTTTTTTAACCCACAGTTTTCGTAATATGAACGCTAGTCTTCAACGAATTTGCATGTATTTAATTACAATATTAACAAAAAAAACTATAAAATAAATAAAAAAAAAAGATTTAAATAAATGTACCCAGCAAAACTTGTCATGATAGGTTCTCAAAGAGCATCCTGGAACTAGTGATGTCACAACTAGTTCTTGAAGTGATCCAAAAGGGTAATATTTTGATTCCAAAGAGCTTTTTTGGGGTAGTTTGGGAACTAGTGATTTGGAAGTAGTCGTACATGACTTCTGCACCACTTCCATGAAACAAATACTGGTTCTCAAATAACATCTTAGAAGCTGTTTCAAAAACTTATAATTTTTTTCAAAAAAGAAAAAAAAATATATGAAGGGCTTATTGTAAAAACTAGATAAGCAACATTTCACTTTATGGTGGTTTTTGCCTTAAAACTTTTGAAATAATGTAGAAAATAGAACTTTTGCAGAACTTTCACTATCAAGATACTCGTACAAAGGGTTTAAGCAAGACTTCTGTCAAAAGTTTGTCAATGGAAAATCAGTAGAAGGCGAAAAACGCAAAAAAAATAAAATGTTGCTTATCAAGTTTTTCCAGTAAGCCCTTCATATATTTGATTACGTATTTCTCTGTTGCATCGTCTATTTGGAAAAAGTCAAACCTTTTGAAATATGTACAGAGGGGCTAAAAATATTATTAAGTATTGGGTAATTTGTTTGGTATTGATAAGTATTGGGGCATTAGTTCAAATAGGTTTTTATAGATCCATTCAATTACCTTACTACAATCTGGAATAAACTTCTTTATTTACTACAGCTGGAATTTTTTATTACAAAAAGTAAACAAAACTTTCCAATTGTAGCAAAAATAGTAAGCAATTTGAGTAATCCAACTAACAAGGGAAGTCTCCCTAGTGTCACCCGCGGATCTTTATGGAATGGGTTTTATTTTGTAAATCAGAAAAAATAAAGGGACACGTATTTTTTTTAGCGGCCCAAATTCATATTTAGGGGCTAAAAAGGAAGGGGGAAGACAAGGCCATTTTGCAGTTTTTTTCGTTTATCTCCTATATTATACAAAGAAACCTTGTCATGTTACACACCAAATGAAAAGTCTCTGGAAAACCTAAATACGTGTGCTAAGAACGTGTCCAAACATGCACAACTTTTCGTTATATTGAGTAAAATACCAAAGTTTTAGGACATTTTTGTTAATAAGTCGAAAAATATTAACTTCTTTGTTGTTAGCACCACGAGATAGGTATTTTTTTAATACCTTTAATCTGATGCCACACATGCCTTTTAAAGGTGTCCTAACGACTAAGGCAATTTTTCAAAATCACTTTTTAATACGTGGTAGGGTCATAAATTGTAGTTTTGTATCTAAAAATGAGTGAGCCAAAATTTGGGGACAATCGGATAAAAATAACTCGTGCCGAAAATGGATTGAAGTTTTGGGACACTCTTATCTGATGAAAAAACACGTTTTTTCTAGTTTTTTGAAAAATATTGGTATATGCTATTTTTTTGTTAATTTTTTTGTTAAGTAATATGAAAATGGTAATAAATTACCTTTGCAAAAAGCTTAAAGAAATTCAAATCGGATGAAAAAAAAGCATTTTACGCATGCATGCCCCAGACCATTGCATGGTTTTTAAAGCCAAAATTTGAACATTTTCAAAATTTTTAGGCAAAAAAATAAAAAAAATTAAATTTTACTTTATAATTATATTAAATACATGTTATAGATAAAAACTAACAGATATGGTAGTCTAACTTTTTTTTCATTTGGCGTGGGTAGTGATATAATTTCCGCGCATTCCAAAGAAAATGAGTTTTTCTAAAATAATTTAGCAAATATGGGAAACAATTTTCTGTATTGTATTATACGAAGTGAAATTCATAAATTCTGTAAATTTTTTGAGAATTCGGGCATCTTTAACCCCTTTTCGTCGAGGTGAAATGACAAATTTGAGACGTTATACATTTCTATAATACAAAATATCTGCATATATCCGATTTCTCAAAAGTTACAGAATTTACGTTTTACACTTCGATCCGCACAATAGAGCACAAATTTTCAAAAATTTGTTTAATTATTGTAGAAAAACGCATTTTATTTGGAATCCGCGGAAATTTTATCACTACCCGCGCCAAATAAAAAAAAAGCTTGACTACCATATCTGCTATTTTTAATCTTAAACATGTTTTCAATTTGGTCATAAAGTAAAATTAAATTTTTTCTATTTTTTTGCCTAAAAATTTTGAAAATTTTGAAATTCTGGCTCTAAAAACCATACAATGGTCTGGGGCATGTATGCGTTAAATGCTTATTTTTCATCCGATTTTAATTTTATTAGTCGTTTTGAAAAGGTAATTTAGTACCATTTTCATATTATTTCACAAAAAATTTAACAAAAAATATCAAATACACACAGAGAAATGTTTAGTTGGAATTCCATTATGTAAACGGAATTTTGATAAATCTTATAAATTTTTAGTTGTTATTGTAAATTTTTCATCACAATACCAAATAAATAACAGCAGTAATATTTAATAATCAATCGTGACCGAAAGGATGTATCAACAACTAATAATTTGGTAAATATACCCAAACTAAAAACTAAAAAAGTTTTCAAAAATTATTTAGTAAGTACAACCGTTTTTTTAGTCTTTATTTTCCCTCTCGACCAATAATCATTTGTTTAAATTAATAAATTCCAAAAACATTAGGTAATAGTATCCACAACTGAAAATGTTGGTTAACTTAACCAAATTTTCAATATTTTTGAAAAATTTTACTAAATTATAAATTTGTATTGGTATTCTTAACTAATAATTGGTCGTTAGGGTTTCATTTCGATTACAAAACTAAAACGTCAAAAAAATTAAAATATTAATTAGTTTGAAGAAAAATTTTATTGTGTTCAGACGTTTTTTAAATTTTAAAATAAAACTCATATAAAATTCCGTAAAAAATGTTACAAATTTTGACGGTAAGTTGATACCACTGCCGAAATACAAACAATTTAAATAAATAAATTTTATTTTAGATATTTGCACACGCAACTTTAAGGCAGATGATATTTACCCAGAAGTTGACAATAAAATCAAGAAAAACCTATGGAACAGTTAATAAATTAATAAAATTGCTTGAAAAAAATATTAAAAATTTTATTTCAAAAGAAACAGTTAAAAAAAATATTAATTGGTACAACTATATAACGCATTTTAAAATTCGATCACTCTAACCAATTTCAATTTTTACATAAAAATATTCGGTTCTTATAATAGATAATTACCGGTAGATACAACTGAATTGGCAGTAGAGGCAACTGAATTTTGTGATAGTTGGTGCAACCGCAAAAATTCAGTTGGCAAACAATTCAGTTGCAACAACTGAATCTATTTTCTGTGTGTACCAATGTTTTTCCAAAAACTAGAAAAAACGAGTTTTTCGTTCTTATAAGAATGCCCCAAAACTTCAATCCATTTTCGGCACGAGTTATTTTTAGCCGATTGTCCCCAAATTTTGGCTCACTCATTTTTAGATACTAAAGAACAATATAGGACCCTACCAGGTATAAAAAGGTGATTTTCGTTTTTAAGGACACCTCTAATGCCTATATTAATTTTGTTTAAATAGGTGTAAATCGTAAAAAAACTGAAAAAGGTCAATTTCCCCCCATACAAATCGACCCCCCCCCCCTAAAAAAGAGTTTGGGCCGCTAAAAAAAAAATACGTGTCGAATTAATTTTCGTTCTTAACAACATATCCAAATTTTATGAAGATCGGAGGGTGACACCAGGGAGACTTCCCTTGTAAGTATATAATCGTATATTTTTTGGTCCCTACAATATTTTTTTTTTTTCAAAAATCCCTTATTCTCCTTCTAGATAATTTCTAATTGCGTTAATGACTAAAAAAACAAAAAAATACTACTAATTTTGTTCAGTAAAGTGCTGATATTGCGTTATATTTTCAACAAAAAATAATTCAAAAATATTTTTTTTTGCAAAAAAATGTACAAAATGTTCCTAGACTGCTTCCATAGAACTAGTTCTGATGGTGACAATTTCAAACAATAATCATGGGTTAAAGAATGGGATAAAGAATTGGTTCTAGAATGACTTAAAGAACCGTTCCATACATGGGTTCCTAGACTACTTTCCTAGAACTAGTTCTGATGGTGACAATTTCAAACAAAAATCATGACTCTGAGAACGAGATAGAGAACTAGTGCCACAATAGCTTCTTGGAAGTAGTTCCTGTCGTGACAATTTCAAAGAAAAATCATGGGTTAAAGAATGGGATAAAGAACTGGTTCTAGAAGTAGTGATGGAACCGTTCCATAGGAGGGGTGATTGTTCCTAGACTACTTCCCTAGAACTAGTTCTGAGGGTGACAATTTCAAACAAAAATCATGACTCTGAGAACTAGATAGAGAACTAGTCGAGCAAAAAAGAAGTACTCCAGCACTAGTTCTGGAAGTCAGTGGCGTATACAGGGGGGGGCCCGGGGGCCCGGGCCCCCCCCCCCCCCCCCCCGAAATGATTTCTCAAATTTCAGGATTTGGTATCAAATAACAAGTAAAATATTAAAAATCTTTAAAAAAAAAAAGAAAAACATTTAGGAATTAAAAATTTTTTGAAGAAAAATGTTTTAAAACTGAAAATTTTTCTGTTAAAAAATTTCAAAATCTGAAAATTTTTTTTTTGGATTTGAAACTTTTCAACTTAAGATTCAAATGAAAAAATATCTTAGAACCTGGAGTTTTATGTACACAAAAAATGGACCTAATTGTAGGTAAAATGTAGTGAAATCTTAAAATGCGACTTTGTCTTTTAGAAAAATTTCGCAGAACGATACTATTTCTTAAAAAAAATGTCTCTCAATCTAAGACTTTTTTTATAGCAATAATGCCTTAAAATATTAGCCTTTTTCGGAGAATCTAAGACTTTTTCTATAGGAAAAATGTCTCAGAATCTGAGACTTTTTCTATAGGAAAAATGTCTCAGAATCTATGAAATTTCTGTAGAAAAAATGTCTAAGAATCTGAGACATTTTCTATAGCAAAATTTTTGAAGAATCTGAGAGTTTTTCTGTAAAAAACATGTCGAAGAATCTGAGACTTTTTCTATAAGAATCTTAGACTTTCTATACGAAAAATGTCTCAGAATTAGAAACTTTTTCTAAAGGAAAAATTTCTAAGAATCTGAGACTTTTTCTATAGGAAAAATGTATAATAATCTTAGTATGCTTATCCTATGTAAGCAAGATTTTTTTAAAAATTAAGACAATCTGTAAAAAAAAATTTTATTTTTTTTTTATTTTCAAAATATTTTGAAAAAATGAAACAAATGAACTCCAATTTGTGTTTTTGCTAAGTCATGCCGAAATATGCAAAAATATGCTCTTAAAACTTGAAAATATACACAAAATATGCATTTCAAAGCAAAATATGCTAAAATATGCATTTTCACTAAAATAGGCAATAACATCGAAAAATTTTATAAAAAAAAATTTACAAAAGGAAAACAACCCGATATCCGCAAATTGTTCATAGATTAAATCTGAAAAATTTTAAAGGGGAAATCTGAAAAGTTTGAAAGAGGAAAATCTGAAAGTTTTAAATGAAAAATGTGTTCAAATCTGAAAATTTTTAGTTAAAAATATTTGCCAATCTGGAAGTTCTTATTCAAAAGACCAATTTTCTTAGGGAAAATTTTGTAAACATGACAATTTTGGTAAGAAAATACTAAAAATTTGTGTTTTTTATAGGAAATAGTTACATGATCAGTCGGAAAATTTTTGTTTGGAAAAATTGTTTTTTTATTAAAGTATTAAAAATGGAATAATGTAACTCAATCGTTTAAATTTTTTATAAAATAAATGTTTTAAAATTTGGGAACAAAAGAAAAAGTAATTTTTTTCTTATTTTCAAAATAAGTTTTTAAAATTTAAAATAGATTTAAAAAAAATTAATTCCAATTTGTATTTTTGCTAATTTATGCCAAAATATGCAAAAATATGCTCTTAAAAGTTGGAAATATGCACAAAATATGCATTTCAAACCAAAATATGGAAAAACATGCATTTTCACCAAAATATGAAAAAAAATCGATGCCGTTTTAATTGGTGGATATCGTTTTTAGATTATCGACAAAAAACATGCATTTGCATGAAAATCACATCCCAAATAATAACCAAGATTGAAAAAGAAGAAAAAAAGCGAAAAAAAGATAAATATAAAGCAAAAAATTAAAATTTTATAGAAAAAAATTTCCAAAAAAAAATGATATCCTCAAATTTTTCATAGATAAGATCTGAAAAATTTTAAAGGGAAAATCTAAAAAGTTTGAAAGAGGAAAATCTGAAAGTTTTAAAAGCAAAATGTGAATAAATCTGAAAATTTTCAAATAAAAATAGATGTATGTTAATCTGGAAGTTCTTATTTAGAAGAGCAATTTTCTTGGGGGAAATTTCGTGAACATGGCAATTTTGGTAAAAAAAAATACTTAAAATGTCTGTTCGTTTACCTTACTACAATCTACTCATTTTTTTCGAGATCGACTCTCGTAGCACATATATTATTTCTTACTTAATCTGGACGCTATCAAGCTTAAATTAAAGCTTTATATATTATCTACCTTACATTTTTTACACCACTGTATATTCTATATGGGGTCCCCTACCGATATTTCGACGCGGTACACACAGAATAAGAAAGTGAGTATAACTCCCCTACTATGTTTGGTGGGTATAAAGAATTAGATCGTAAGTACACCGAAAAAAATCCATGCAACATTTTACGAAAAAAAGTTTTGTACTACATAGTACAAAAAACTTTAGTACTGAATTTCGTATTTTTACGAAAGTAACGAAAATGATTAGTAAATATTTTTTTCGTAATATTTACGAATGTTGACTAGATATTACGAAAAAAATGTTGTAAAAACTTTTGTAATTTTACGAAAGTAATGAAAAAAAGAATGTAAATGCTTCTTTCGTAAAATAAACGAATGTTGACCACATGTTACAAAAAAAAAGTGTACCCAGCAAAACTTTTCGGAGTCATTCAAAAATAACTAGTTCTAGAAGTACTTCAAAGCTTGTCACGATAGGTTCTCAAAGAGCATCCTGGAACTAGTGATGTCACAACTACTTCTAGAAGTGATCCAAAAGGGTAATATTGTGATTCCAAAGAGTTTTTTTGGAGTAGTTTGGGAACTAGTGATTTGGAACTTGTCGTACATGACTTCTGCACCACTTCCATAAAGCAAATACTGGTTCTCAAATAACATCTTGGAAGCTGTTTCAAAAACTTATAATTTTTTTCAAAAAAGAAAAAATATATATTTGATTACGCATTTCTCTGTTGCATCTTCTATTTGGAAAAAGTCAAACTTTTTGAAATATGTACGAGGGGCTAAAAATATTATTAAGTATTGGGTAATTTGTTTGGTATTATTAAGTATTAAGGCATTAGTGCAAATAGGTTTTTATAGATCCATTCAATTACTTTACTACAATCTGCAATATACAATTTTATTTTATACAGCTGGATTTTTTTAATACAAAAAGTAAACAAAACTTTCCAATTGTAGCAAAATTAATAAGCAATTTAAGTAATCCAACTAAGCATATAATAATATTTTTTTTCTTCAAAAATCGCTTATTTTCCTTTTAGATAATTTCCAATTGCATTAATGAAATAATAAAAATAATACGGAAACAAAAAATACTACTAAAAGGGCCTTAACATTGTTATACTTTGTGTGTTGAAATGTTTTATTCAAACAAAAATTTTGTTTAAATTTTAAATAAACATAATAAAATTGAAAAGTCGAAAGCAAAATATTGTTTTTTGAAAAATTTCAAAATATTTTCTGATACGTTATACATTTAAAAAAAAAAAGTAAATTATACAAAATCCATTATACAAAGTGTGATAATGTTAAACCTGCTCAATTTTGCTCACTAAAGTGCTGATGTTTTTTTGCAAAAAAAAAAATTTACGAAATGTTCCTAGACTGCTTCTCTAGAACTAGTTCTGATGGTGACAATTTCAAACAAAAATCATGGGTTAAAGAATAGGATAAAGAATTTGTTCTAGAATGACTTAAAGAACCGTTCCATACATGGGTTCCTAGACTACTTCCCTAGAACTAGTTCTGATGGTGACAATTTCAAACAAAAATCATCACTCTGAGAACGAGATAGAGAACTAGTGACTAAGAAGTACTCGTACATGACTTCTACACCACTTCTATAAAACAAATACTATAAAACTAAAAAAAAAAAAATTGTGTCAGGGACTTAGTAAATTTTATAATTTTTTTTCGGGACTTATAAGGAGTTCACAATTACTACCTTATACCCTGTTCTCACGTACAGCTAAAACCCGTTTTAAACAACAATATTTTTAGGATTTTTTTTGCCATCTTTAATTTGGAAAAATATGTATTGTTCATTATTAATATGTTACGACTATACCCTAAAATTTTACATTTCTCGTCAGTTAGTGGTTATCTTGTTTCTTGATTATACTAATTTGTTTCCGTTTTTTGTGACAACTTTTTTAAACTTAATTTGTTGTTTTTTAGTTTGCTATTTTAAAATTTGAATTAAAACTATTTTAATGAATTTGCTGAGAAAAAATTTAATGATTTTTTAGTATTTAAACTGGTTACACATTTATTCCCGAACTAGTTTTATATAGTAAAATTGAATTAGTGAATACACAACTTTTAGAAGGCATTCCTGAAGTACTTCCACATTCATGCCACAATAGCTTCTTGGAAGTAGTTCCGGTCGTGACCATTTCAAAGAAAAATCATGGGTTAAAGAATGGGATAAAGAACTGGTTCTAGAACTAGTTCTGGTGGTGACAATTTTAAACAAAAATCATGGGTTACAGAATGGGATGAACAATTGGTTCTAGAATGACTTATGGAACCGTTCCATAGAAGGTGTGATTGTTCCTAGACTACTTCCCAAGAACTAGTTCTGAGGGTGACAATTTCAAACAAAAATCATGACTCTGAGAACGAGATAGAGAACTAGTTGAGCTAAAAAGAAGGACTCTAGCACTAGTTCTGGAAGTCCTCCAAGTTTTGCTGGGGTACAGACTTTCGTATTTTTACGAAAGTAATTCGTAAAAACTTCTTTCGTAAAATTTACGAAAGTGGACTTTATATTACGAAAAAAAAAAATAATCAAGAATTTTGTAATTTTACGAAACTAATGAAAAAATCTTTAAATGCATGCTTAAAGTGTGTTTTTATGCCCTCCAACTACAGTATTGGGGTATACTCACTTTGTCATTCCGTGTGTAACGCTTCGAAATATCGGTCGGGGACCCGTTAAAGTATATATATTATTGATCCATGATAGATTCTAAGGCATTCTATTAATGTCCGCCTGTATAAAACACGGATACCATCCAAAATAAAAAAGCTAGACTCCAGAAGTTTAGCACGAACAAGACTTTTGGTCATCAGCAGGTTAAGTTCGCATGTGGGCAAAATCGGTCCAGGCGGAAAAAAGTTTCGCCTTAAAGAAATAAACCAACCTCTAAAAAACGAAATTTTTTTAAAGTGTTTTTTGCATTTTTGTTAAACAAATAAAACATTTTTATGTCAAAAAAATTTTAAAGTACTGTGCTTCGACCCAGGTGATTGTGGTCGTAGGTAATTTTAAATTTTCTGATCTTTTTAATATAAAATTAAGGTTTTTTATTATTTCATTTTATTATGCCGTTGTAGTATTTTACATAGAGTATTATTTTTGTAACTATAGATGGCCCTTTGGGCTCAGTTAGTTATTTGAAGAATAATAAATATCATTAAATATCATTAAGGGTATAAAGAATTAATTTCAATAATGATAACTCTGATAATTTTTTTACATATTTGGGGTATAAAAGATTCGGAACAACCGAATTTAAAGCTCTCACTTGGTTTTTATTTATTTTAAGGATCAAATAAAATTTTAGGCTTGATGATTTTTTACATGTGGGGAGGTGGTCCTCCAAAAAAAACATAATTCATTTCAAATTATCATCATAAGTTCTTGTAGTGTGAACGTAGCCTTAAACGATATCACTGTAAATAATGAATGAAATCTTATAAGTCTCTGTTAAGAAGAAACAATTAATTGGCTGTAAGCTCGGTAAAAAAAATAACGGGACAATATTGGAAATGTTGCTGTTAAAACGTTGAAAACGTTGTTCTTATTCTCATAATATTAAGCTGGACACTAGAAACAAGTGGATAAATAGATGGACGATATCAAATGATAGCATACAAACGAAAATGCTATGGGACGAAAAATCGCTGGGTAACAGCAAAATTCTTCTGGATATGGACAGAAGACAGATAAGATCAGTAATAAACCTTATCACAGGGCATAATAAACTCGCGAAACACATGGTAAGAATCGGGGTTATGTCAGACGATACTTGCAGATGGTGCAATGAATCTGTCGAGGACAGCTTCCATTTCTTATGTGAATGCCCTGCATTAGCATTTAGAAGATTTAAATGTTTAGGTTCTTATGTCTTTCAGGATATTCAGGACCTTCGAGGTATAAACCCTTGGCTACTCATGTCATTCATACAAGCGTCAAAGTGGGAAACGTAAAAATGCGTTTTCTTGGGTAAGAACAAAATTGAATGGAGAGAAGGAAGGAAACAATAGCAGGAATCATAATGGGCCAAAATTGGCCTCTATGGATGTCATTCCAAACAAAATTTTTATTTTTTTTTTTTTTGGGATTGGCGTCATCCTCATTAACCTAACCTAACCTATTCTCAAGAAAGAATTTTTATATGTATTTTCGGTTATTAAATTTTTTTTTATTTTACGAAAGATTTTCGTAAAAAAAAAATATTTTGTTTATTTTACGAAATAATTTCGTAAAACAAAAAAAATATTTCGTTTATTTTACGAAAATTTTCGTAAAACACAAATTTATTGCGTTTATTTCACGAAATTTTTTTGTAAAATACAAAAGAAATTTCGTTTATTTTACGAAATTTTTTTGTAAAATTCAAAAAAAAAATTTCGTTCATTTTACGAAAAAATTTCGTGCATTTCGTAAATTGTACGCAAGAATTTCGTGGTGCGAAACAACGAAATTTTTCGTACAATTTACGAACGTTTTCGTTCATATAAGGCAGGAATTTTTTCGGTGTAGGTGTGCTTAATTGGAAACTTTATGTCGTGAGCGTGAGTGGGTGAATGTAAGTTGAAAGTCACTCTCACTCCCATCTCTACCGTAGGCTCTGTTTTGTATTGGTACTTGTAATCATCCCCTATTAAAAAGGATAAACAAAAAAAAATACAATTAAACACATGAACTTACAAACTGGAACGATGTAATGGCATATACTGTTTTCAACATAAAATAAATGAAGTTACAACACATCAGTGTTGCCAGAAGTACGGAAAATACCTACATGGTAGGTAAGGTCACTGTAAAAGCTGATCTAAAAAAAGTTTTACCCAATTCAAGTAAATTTTCCTAAATTTAAAGAAATTATGGCATACGTATTTTGATTAAATTAAGGATTTTGATTTAAACTTCGCTGTCTTTTATACCATCTTCTTACAAGGGAAGTATCTCAACCCATATGAACCGATTTGCATGAAACTTTTTGAAATATATATAAAAGGGACAATTCTAAGGTTGGGGTGTCTCGGCTTATCGGCCATATAGGGGATTTAGAGGTTAAAAAATGGGGTCAAAAATTGACGAAAAAATGGTTTTTTGGATTTTTCAGCGATTTATTTCTATAACAGCGATTTATAACTATATGATGTTTCTATATGAGAAGAAAGGTTTTTTTAATCCCTATCTAACGGTGGCATAACCTTGTAAAAATTCGGCTTCGTTAAATATTTTTTTCATGAAAATGTATAAATTTTGGGGGGTATTTATATGAAGACATAGAGCTACGATGTCCAAATGAATACGAAATAATCTTTATTAAATTTAAGTCGATACGTATTTTTGCTCTAGAGGATATCCCTGTTAGTTCGGAAGTTATCGAAATTTTCCCGGAGGTCCACATTGTTTCATAAGGGGACAACGAAATTTTGAAACACTGATATGGCCGAAAAGCCGAGACACCCCAACCTTAAAATCGTCTCTTTTATGTATATTTTAATTTTCAGGCAAATCGGTTCATAAGGGTTGAGATACTTCCCTTGTTAGTGGTATAGGCAGAGCTTCGAAGAATAAAATCATTTTTCAATTAAATTCCCAAAATTATTGTTTCTGTAAAGACAGTCGAGCTCAGGCTCTAATTATAATTATGTATTATAATTTTTCGATTTGTTATATATGGTTTTTGAATTGAGAAAAGTGTGAAAGAAAAATTTAATTTTTCTAAAAATTTAAGACATCCTGGTTTGTTTCTTACTAGTTTCATATTATCCAGTTATAATAATCTTCAGAAAAACTTTTAATGTCAAATTTATTTAGTTAATAGTCAATAGAACTCTATATGTGAAAATTATTTACAGATCGCAGCCGCCGAGGATTGAACTCATCATCATCTGTAATACTTTGCTATTAACTGCTTGTAACGTACAATCACTCTAGACCGATACGCCACGAAGGCTGTTAAGCAAGTATCAACTAAATCTGATTTTTTCAATTCGAGTGGTGTTGTTTGCTGTAGTTTTTTTCTTACAGAAGTGTTGTTATTGCTATTTAATGTAAATAGATTTTTATTTTTAGTAATCATTATTCTTCTTCCTCTCCTTCATCAATTCTGATCTAAGTACTTATTTTTGCAAACGTTGCCAGACATGGTCTATATTTTAGACACAAATGTTAGGTGTTGCACATTTTCCAAAGATACTGATATTGCCACTTAGGGCGACTTAAAGTCGTTATTTTTAAATTATTGTTTCTGTAAAGACAGTCGAGCTCAGGCTCTAATTATAATTATGTATTATAATTTTTCGATTTGTTATATATGGTTTTTGAATTGAGAAAAGTGTGAAAGAAAAATTTAATTTTTCTAAAAATTTAAGACATCCTGGTTTGTTTCTTACTAGTTTCATATTATCCAGTTATAATAATCTTCAGAAAAACTTTTAATGTCAAATTTATTTAGTTAATAGTCAATAGAACTCTATATGTGAAAATTATTTACAGATCGCAGCCGCCGAGGATTGAACTCATCATCATCTGTAATACTTTGCTATTAACTGCTTGTAACGTACAATCACTCTAGACCGATACGCCACGAAGGCTGTTAAGCAAGTATCAACTAAATCTGATTTTTTCAATTCGAGTGGTGTTGTTTGCTGTAGTTTTTTTCTTACAGAAGTGTTGTTATTGCTATTTAATGTAAATAGATTTTTATTTTTAGTAATCATTATTCTTCTTCCTCTCCTTCATCAATTCTGATCTAAGTACTTATTTTTGCAAACGTTGCCAGACATGGTCTATATTTTAGACACAAATGTTAGGTGTTGCACATTTTCCAAAGATACTGATATTGCCACTTAGGGCGACTTAAAGTCGTTATTTTTAAATTATTGTTTCTGTAAAGACAGTCGAGCTCAGGCTCTAATTATAATTATGTATTATAATTTTTCGATTTGTTATATATGGTTTTTGAATTGAGAAAAGTGTGAAAGAAAAATTTAATTTTTCTAAAAATTTAAGACATCCTGGTTTGTTTCTTACTAGTTTCATATTATCCAGTTATAATAATCTTCAGAAAAACTTTTAATGTCAAATTTATTTAGTTAATAGTCAATAGAACTCTATATGTGAAAATTATTTACAGATCGCAGCCGCCGAGGATTGAACTCATCATCATCTGTAATACTTTGCTATTAACTGCTTGTAACGTACAATCACTCTAGACCGATACGCCACGAAGGCTGTTAAGCAAGTATCAACTAAATCTGATTTTTTCAATTCGAGTGGTGTTGTTTGCTGTAGTTTTTTTCTTACAGAAGTGTTGTTATTGCTATTTAATGTAAATAGATTTTTATTTTTAGTAATCATTATTCTTCTTCCTCTCCTTCATCAATTCTGATCTAAGTACTTATTTTTGCAAACGTTGCCAGACATGGTCTATATTTTAGACACAAATGTTAGGTGTTGCACATTTTCCAAAGATACTGATATTGCCACTTAGGGCGACTTAAAGTCGTTATTTTTAAATTATTGTTTCTGTAAAGACAGTCGAGCTCAGGCTCTAATTATAATTATGTATTATAATTTTTCGATTTGTTATATATGAAAAATCCATTCGATTCTTATAGTCAGTGAATGCATTTGATTTTATTAATCAACATTGAAATGATGTAAAAAAATCGTATGCATTATTCGAATGCAATAGATTTTTATACCCTCCACTCTAGTGATAGAGGGTATATATAAGTTTGTCATTCTGTTTGTAACTCATCGAAATATCGATCTGGGACCCCATAAAGTATATATATTCATGATGCCCGATCGATTTTAGGACATTCTAGCGATGTCCGTCTGCCCGTCTGTCCGTCTGTCCGTCTGTCTGTCTGTCTGTTGAAAATGCTGTCGCGGACAAAATATTGCACAGAGATAACTGAAACTCAACATATTTATTGGAAGTTCTCCCGAGAAGTTTGGTATTGCATTTGAGCGATATCGGTTCAGCGGTTCAAAAGTTATGAACGACAATGTAAGCACACCTCAAAAATTTCAGTACATTCAACATAACCTAAAAATACAAAATGCTTTAATTCGGCTTCTGGTTGGCATATGTGAACATAATTGAACACCAAATGGTATTTAAACAAGTACGAATACAAAAAAAGAAAAAAATCGCGGATTTTTTTACCAAAATTTTTTTTCGCGGAAATTTTTTTTTCAAAAAAAATTTTGTTTTTTTCAAAAGTAATTTCCTTTTAAATAAAGTTTTTTGCAATAATCTTTTTGAAATTGTGGAGGGTATCACTAAATTCGGCAAGGCCGAATTTAACTTTTTTACTTGTTTTTTTTTTAAGTTTTTCTTATCATCGGATTGCTAAAAAAACTTAAAATGGCGATATCTCAAAAACTAAGTCAGATAGAACAATTTTTGGTCCTTGGAATCCCCATAGTATCGCCAACACTTTTCACATGTGTTAATCTTAATGGGTCTCTTTTAGGTTTTTTTCTAATGAATTTTTAAAAACAAAATGCACTGGCATCACTGCAACACATGTAAATCGGACGTCAGTGGAAAAGGAAGTACATTTAAATTGAGATTGACATAGATTTTGTTTGTTGTTTTTAATATTAATAAAAAAATAAAGGATATAGACACGTAAACGATTATAAAAAATGGTTAATAGAAAATACTTAAAAAAAACGATTTGAAGAAATAAAAATAATAATAATAATAATTTTTGTACACAGGTTCCAATTTTGATTGCAATACATGCTATTTTGTTGCATACATTGGCAACAGCAACTGTCTCATCTGGTTATATTGTTAAACGTAGTTATTCTGACCAAAGCGTACATGGATATATGACAGAGGTACGAGGCATTTCCTTTGAATAACACTCCATTTATATATTTCTATTTTTCTGATATGATTTTTTTTTACAGCGAACTTGCTGGTGGAATGAAGCCTGTAAAGAAGAATTTCAAAATCAATTTCGTTGTAAATGTCCTCAGTTTTCTTACTGTCGGTATGTTAGTCAGTTAAATTCTGCACAATCGCCTCTACTACTTAATATATTATGATTTTCTTTTAGTTCCCCTGGCCGATATTATAATGCCTATTGTTCAATGACCGATACTGGCTATATATGGGCACAGCCAACGTGGGATTGGGGACCACCTCAAGCATTTCCAATTATTTGAGCAAATTTTTTAGTTTAAGTCACCATAAATCGTCCTCCCAATTAACCTGAAACTCTCTACGCTTCCATTTATTATTACAATTATTAATTTTTTATTTTTATAATTTATAAGAAAAAAACATTTGTAGTGTCTTATTATAACTTTATGAACGATTTAAAATAAAATGTATTTGAGCCATGTTGCATTATAATTCCCTTCATGTTGTTGGTGCTCTTTACTGTAAGAATTGTGTACCTTGTGTTGCATTTACGTCACATCAAGACTGAAAAATCGATATGAAAAACACCATTTAGAGTGGGCCAAATGTGTTTTAATTTTAAATAAATAAGTAAAGTTACCCAAGCAGAAACTGTCAACGCACAGTGGTATATTTTCAATTGTTTTCTTGGATATAACTTGGCAAATCAGTAAATACTGGAAGATGAGTTTATGGTTTGAGTATGATTAGATGGGGATCGATCTTGTATGCCACAATATCACCGACGCCACACTTGATTGTTCCCCGAACAATCGAGAGCTTAGTGTTGAGTCAATTCTGTTGTCAAGACGTCGTAGCGATTGATGTCCGTTTTCGTAAGGACTGCAAATTGGAAGAGATGAGCAAAAAAAATGCTTACGCGTGAATCACGCAAGCTCTACTCACGCTATTGATATTGTTTTGGCAAGAAAAAATATTGTTTTGGCAAGAAAAGAAAAAGGTATAAGTTAGTAATATCAAAAAATTTTAATTAGATATATTTCTAAAATCTGGTTTTATGGGATCTTTATTATTTAAATTGTTTTATTTTTTAGCAATATTTATGTGGCTGGGGAGCCATTTGTTAGCTATATTTAATATATAAAAATTCTTTACTTAGTTTTAAGTTTAATTATAGTTTTTACCTATTGCCTCACAAATAGATATAATTTTCAAATCCCAGGTTATACATTCCACAAAACAAATCACCCTGACGGTAAGGCTCACGGTGGTACAGGTATTTTGGTGAAAAGTAGAATTAAGCACCATGCTATGGAAACTTATTCTACAATCTACCTTCAAGCCACCTTAATACATCTTGATTGTGTAGGAGGAGGACTAACTCTGACATCAGTTTACTGTCCTCCGCGATTTTCAGTATCTAAGATACAATTTGAAAATTTTTTCAAGACTCTTGGTAATCGCTTCCTAGCTTGTGGAGACTACAATGCGAAACACACCTATTGGGGTTCACGTCTAATAAACCCTAGGGGAAGACAGCTTTACTGTGCTCTTATTGACCGTAGAAATAGTCTGGACGTTATATCGCCTGGCAAGCCGACCTATTGGCCTTCAGATCCACGAAAAATTCCCGATCTTATCGATTTTGGGATAATGAAACATATCGAGAGAAGTAAGTTATCTGCTGAAACATCATTTGATCTCAATTCAGACCATTCTCCAGTAATATTAACGTATTACGATGAACCAATTTCGGTTAAGACACCCTGTGGACTCACTTCGTCAAAGACGAATTGGTTAAAATATAAAAAGTACGTTAGTAGCCACATCCACATTAATCCATCTTTGGAATGTGAGGGGGATATAGGTGAATGTGTCCAGGACTTTACGTCCATTCTGAGATCAGCAGCAGAGCACTCTTCGTCTTCCGTTACCGTTGCTTCCTCTAATCGCAATTTTTATGTTTCTAACTCTGAAATCGAGCAACTACTGGCCATCAAAAGAAGGCTAAGAAGAGAATGGCAAAACAGTAGATCCCCTGCTGCAAAGCAGAGGCTGTCTGAAGCTACTAGAAACCTTAGAAAAGCCCTTCATTTGGAAGAGGATCGCATAAATAGCGTATATGTAGAAAGTTTATCGCATAAAAGTTCAGGGAACTATTCACTTTGGAAAGCAACTAAAATTAAAGCACCGGTAGAGGGCGAACCACCGCTAAGGAAGCAATGTGGCAATTGGGCACGCAGTGAAGAGGAGAAAGCATACTCATTTGCAGAACATTTAAGAACTGTATTTGAGCCAAACTTGGCGGAAAATGATTTTACACTCCCAGATCCGCCTCTGCATTTGGATCACAACTTAGGTAATACATGGTTTTACGCCCAAGATGTTGAGACAATTATACGTACGCAGCTCAGCCCAAAGAAAGCGCCTGGGTATGACTTAGTCACACCAAACATGATAAAAAACCTACCATTTATAGCGGTTGAAGTTCTAACGAAAATATTTAATGCGATCTTGCAAATAGGTTACTTTCCGGACATATGGAAAATTTCTCAAATCAAAATGATTCCCAAGCCTGGAAAAGATTTAACTTTAACTTCGTCATACAGACCTATAAGTTTACTTCCGTGCCTATCAAAGCTGTTTGAGAAGGTTTTTCTTCAGAAGATTCTTCCAATTATCGAAAGTTCAAACAGTATTCCAGCTCATCAGTTCGGCTTTCGTGAAAAGCATGGAACCATAGAGCAAGTGAACCGCATAACTTGCGAGATTAGGAAAGCCTTTGAAGAAAAAAAATATTGTTCTGCCGTTTTTCTGGATGTCGCTCAGGCTTTCGATAAAGTATGGCACGAGGGTCTTTTATATAAAATAAAATATCACCTACCAACTATTACACACAAACTTTTAGAGTCTTACCTTCTTAATCGCTACTTCAGAGTGAAATATCAAGAAACTACAACTTCTGATTATAAAATGAATGCAGGTGTTCCTCAAGGAAGTGTTCTCGGCCCTGTGCTTTATCTCATATTTACTTCAGACTTGCCGATATCTGAACATATTACAACATCAACATTTGCGGATGACACTGCTTTAATAAGCACTCACTCAGACCCATATGTTGCCTCCTTGAGACTTAACAACCATCTTACAGCTGTGGAGACGTGGTTCAAGAACTGGCGAATTAAAGTAAATGAACTTAAGAGCAAGCACGTTACGTTTACACTTAGAATGGGGTCTTGTTCCCCTGTCTCATTAAATGGTGTAATTATCCCACAGTCTGAGAGTGTTACATACCTTGGTATTCACTTGGACAGACGTCTTACATGGCGAAAACACTTAGAAGCCAAGAGGCTTCATATGAAGCTAAAAGCCTGCCAACTACATTGGCTAATTAATAAGCAATCAAAGCTAAGCCTCGACTCTAAAGTCATCCTGTATAATTGTATTATAAAACCAATATGGACTTATGGTATCCAACTGTGGGGTACAGCCAGTATGTCTAATATTGAGCTTATACAGAGGGCACAATCCAAAATTCTGAGGATCATTACGGGAGCTCCCTGGTACGTCAGAAATATCAACATTCACCAGGACTTAAATATTCCGTTTGTAAGAGAAGAGTTTATGGACATCAGAACGAAATACGTTGAAAAGCTCAGGAACCACCCAAATACATTGGCGAGAGCCCTTACTCGAACCCAAACGCACACCAGACTGCAACGTGCTGACTTACCGCCCATTTAATTTAGAGGCCCGTTCTTTAAAATGGCTCCTAGGGAGTAACTAGTATTTAAGTTAGTTTTGTAAGATTTATACACTTATTGTTAGGCCAAGAATAGGCAGATTCAATAATCCAGATAATAAAGTATTTAACATAAAAAAAAAAAACCTATTGCCTAATTGTTGTTGTTTTTGGGCATGTATATTGATCTCTAAATACATTTATAATTGGCCATGAAGGCTTCCATGTATTGAAAAAAAAAAAAAATAATAAAATAAAAAAAAAAAATAAAACAAAAAAAAAAGATCAAGGACATAATTATTATTATTTTCGTTCATAACTTTTGAGCCGCTGAACCGACATCGCTCAAATGCAATACCAAACTTCTCGGGAGAACTTCCAAGAAATATGTTAAGTTTCAGTCATCTCCGTGTAATATTTTGGCCGTGATCACCATTTCCACACACAGACAGACGGACTGACGGACATCTCTAGAATGTCTTAAAATCGATCGAGGATTATGAATATATATACTTTATGGGGTCCCAGACCGATATTTCGATGAGTTACAAACGGAATGACAAACTTATATACATATACCCTCTATTACTAGAGTGGAGGGTATAAAAATGAAGAAAACACCGTTCTTTGGATTTTGCAGCCATTTAATTTTAAGAAACTATATGATGTCCGTATGAGAAGAAAGGTTTTTTTTTTAAACGGTGACATAAACTTGCAAAAATTAGGCTTCATTTAATATATTTTTATGAATATGTGTTAATTTTGAGGGGTATTTATGTGTGATAGACCTACGATATCCATATATGTATATTAGAGTGTCCCTTATTTTGGAAATGTTGGAAATGTTGGAAATGTTGAGACGGTACCCCATCATTTTTTTCCTTTTGAATAAAAAATAACTCAGGAAAAATTTTACGCCCCTACGACCACGCCTTCCCTACGCGACGGGGCCGTAAAGAGCGGGGCCTTAAAAATCATTTTTCCATACAAAGCAAAAAAATTTTTTTTTGATTTTTAATTTTTTTGTTATTAATTATAATATTACTTGATTAGCTTATTCACGACAAAAAATTTGATTTTGGTGGGATGAGGCTTTCAGTTCTAAAAAATTTTTCGAAAAAAAAAATTTAGAGCTTTTGGGGTCCTACAGTAAAAATTTTTTAAAAAATATTTTTTTTTAGTTTTGACAAGCAACCGTTTTAGTTGAATTGTTGAATTTTTTTAGTTGAAATCAAAAAACAAATTTTGGTTTGTATGGAAAAATTATTTTTAAGGCCCCGCTCTTTACGGCCCCGTCGCGTAGGGAAGGCGTGGTCGTAGGGGCGTAAACTTTTTCCTGAGTTATTTTTTAGTCAAAAGGAAAAAAATGAGGGGGTACCGTCTCAACATTTCCAACATTTCCAAAATAAGGGACACTCTAATGTATATATATGATTTCCTTTAACTCCTATTAAAGCATAGGGCGTCCACTACAGCTGACTTCCAACGAACACGGTTTTGTGCAAGGGTGCTAAGTTGACCCCAGCTCACATTTGAAGACCTCATTTTATCTTCTGTTGATCTTCGCCAGGTTATGCGAGGTCTACCGACTCCACGGTTAACGCTATCAAAAGGGTTCCATCGTAAGGCATGCTTCACGATATCCATATGAAAACAAAACAATCTTTTTTAAATTTAAGTCGACATATATTTTTGCTCTAGACGATATTCCTGGTAGTTCGGGAGTTATCGAATTTTCCCGAAGGTCCACATCGTTTCATAAGGAGACAACGAAATTTTTAAACACTTATATGGCTGATAAGCCGAGACACCCCAACCTTAAAATCGTCTCGTTTATATATATTTTAAGTTTCAGGTAAATCGGTTCATAAGGGTTCCTTTGTAAGACATATTTCCTACTGAAAATTTGTGAATTTAAGATATTTTTCCTACAATACAGCCTTACATGCTGACACATTTCCCTATAGTAAAGGCATTGCTTTTAAGACATTTTTCCTATAGAAAAAGTTCCAGAGGCTGAGTCTTTTTCTCAGATTCTGGGAAAATGATCCTGAGTCATTTTCTATAGAAAATTTTTTCTATATAAAAACTTACAATTTCTAATAAAAAAAAGTCTTAAATTCTGAGACATCTGTCAAATAGAAAATTTTCAAATTCTCAATTTCCGAGACATATTTTCTATAGGAAAAATCGCATTGAATCTTTGATTCTTTTTAGATTCTAATACATTCTAATCAAATTTTCTCTGAAGAAAATTTTCTTAGTTTTCCTATATATGTATTTATTTAAAAATGTTTTCTTATAAAAAAAATTCTAAGATTTAATAACATTTTTTCTATAGTAAATTTTGAGATTCATTGAAATTTTTCCTAGAAAAAATTCATACATTATTTTCTTTTTCTCTTTGCTTTTTACCCATCATCTTCTTAGAGATTTTTGAAAGAAACATTAGCAGATTTTCTCAATTTTTTCCTATAGAAAAATACACAAACTTTTCCTACGAAAAATTACCAAATTTTCCATAAAAGAATTTCTTTAAAAAATTTCTCCAAAAGAAAAATTTTCAGATTTTTCCATTAAAAAATTTTAAGGTTTTTTCTATAGAAAAGTTCGCAAATTATTCTTTTAGAAAAATTTAAATTTTTTTGTGTCGTACGAAATTTGATGCATGTTTAAACATTAATTCCACAAAAACGAAACAAGTAACATCATTTTAGATGACAGATTTGGATTCTACAAGTCTATTTCATATAAAATCTATCGCTAGTTTTTGGTATTATCGCAATTATATACAACAAAGGAGCAACAAAAACGCTAATAAATTGCATTTTTAAATTTCGAACGCGAATATCTCGAAAACTAAACGCTATAGATAAATTTTGAGGGTGAATTTGGAATTACGATGTCCGATTTATATATATAAAATCATGTCATATCTTGTGGCTATTGCTTAAAACAACGTAATCGATTTTTTGTAATTTTTTATCGCTAATATCTCGAAAATGGAACGTGCTAGATAAGTTTGAACGGCTGATTCGGATTCAGTACTATAAACTTTGTTGGTGCTAAAACCATGTTTCCATCGAGATCAAAAACACTTCATTTGAGCAAAACACTTCGAGCTGTTTCCACTCAAGTTGAAGTGATTTGCAACGTTAAATTAATTACGAATTTTCGTAATTAATTTGACGTTTTCTCTACAAAATAGTTAAAACAACAAAATTAAGAAAATAATTACCAAAAACAATTAATTTTGTAGTTTGTTATAATTAAATAAAGATGTTTAAACAACTAATTGTAAATTATTTTAATTATAAAAAAAATTAAATGTCTTCTTCTTTTAGAAAACACTCACTACGAATGAGTAGTTTTATTTTCGAATATAAAATGTTGTTGCACTGACCAAAACAAGTGGTGAGTTTAAAAAGTCGAATGTTTTGTACCAAAACACCCAATTTGAGATGTTTTGCTCATATGAAAAATGTATGGGAAAACATGTAGAAAATGACATGATTTCCTCAAAACACTCTGATTTGCCCAAATCATGCCACTGGAAACATACTATAACTTTTGAATAAATTACAGTGGAACTTCAGAAAGTATTGAATTTGATATTTTCGGTTTTTTCAAACGCGAGTGTCTTAAAAACGGTATACGATAGAAAAATTATGTAAGCAGATTTGGTATAAGGAATTCAAAGTCTATTTAGTTCATGCACTTGAATTTTAGGAAGAGATATTTTTTTTTATTTTTTCCAATTCAAACGGGATTTTTGCAAAAAGTGCTTGATCGAAGATTTTGGTTTTTGTTCTTTCAAGATACTAAAATTAGTAACTTATTAGTAGATTTGGGTACAAAATCACTTACTAAAACTTTTACTGTAGAATTATTTTGAGTGTAGCAGCGGAATATGGGTTAAGAAGACCTTGTTCATTGCTAGTTTGTTTAAAATGTCATTTTAATGCAACGAATTTTAAAATGTGCATACCGAACATTTTTGGAGTGTGTCAAAATATTATGATTATCCAAATTTAAAAACTGACCTAGATGAATTGTAATAATTTTATGTTAAAATATTAAAGAAAATAATGAATAATACTTTTTGAATTTTCTTTTTACAAAATTACTTTTAAAGAGCGCAAATTTTTTATTGCTCATTATATTCATCATCTGTGAAATTTTATTTAAATTGTAAGTTTTTTCTTTGTTTTTATACCCTCCACTTAGTGATAGAGGGTATATATAAGTTTGTCATTCCATTTGTAACTCATCGAAATATCGATCTGGGATCCCATAAAGTATATATATTCATGATGCCCGATCGATTTTAAGACATTCTAGCGATGTCCGTCTGTCCGTCTGTCTGTCTGTGGAAAATGCTGTCGCGGACAAAATATTGCACAGAGATGACTGAAACTTAACATATTTATTGGAAGTTCTCCCGAGAAGTTTGGTGTTGCATTTGAGCGATATCGGTTCAGCGGTTCAAAAGTTATGAACGAAAATGTAAGCACACCTCAAAAATTTCAGTACATTCAACATAACCTAAAAATACAAAATGCTTTAATTCGGCTTCTGGTTGACATAAGTATGTGAACATAATTAAACACCAAATGGTATTTAAACAAGTACGAACATGTTTTTTGACAAAAAAAAAATAAATCGCTGATTTTTTTTTACCAAAAATTTTTTTCGCGGAAATTTTTTTTTCAAAAAAATTTTTTTTCCAAAAGTAATTTCCTTTTAAATAAAGTTTTTTGCAATAATCTTTTTGAAATTGTGGAGGGTATCACTACATTCGGCAAGGCCGAATTTAACGTTTTTACTTGTTTTTAATACAAAATATTAATTTTAAATATTTTATTAAACAAATTTGATAAATATAGATTTAAAACAATAAAATATAAGAATTTATGAATTAAAAAAAAAATATAATAAATTATTTAAATGTTTCTTTTTTTTTGTATACTTCATACAAATATTATTATTTGTTTAAATAACCGAATACAACACGGAAAACTTGGAAAAGTGTGAAAACACATTTTCAATGTTGTTTTTCTTTTTTATTTATACGTAATTCATGTGTCAAGTTAAACACATACTTTTTATTCACAGAATTCGTTAAAAGAATTAATATGAAATTTTCATTTTAAATGTTCGTTTATCATTTTAATAAAATAAAATGTAACACTTAGAGAAAAAGTACAGGATAAAGTAACTGAATAATTAAAAACTCCAAATGTTTGACTTACATTTAATTCAAATAATTAATAACAATTAACTGAATAATCGAAGGCGTATTTTTCAGCAATAACTGTTTTTCAAATTTCATTTTTTATTTTTTTTGGGACTTTTGATACCGTTTTTCAAGAAAACTATAGCCGATTCTCTATTTTCAGCTACAGATTTCAATTCCTCTTTAAATTAGTTCTCATTGGTCAAATGGCAAGAAAAATGCAGAAATGTTAGACAAAGTTGTTAACATGTAAATTTTTTTTACCAATTATTTTCTCCATTAATCGATTAAAACCGAATCTTGGTTAATTAAATACCAAAATGCGTAGAAAGTTTAAGAAATTCAGAAGATTTTTATAAAAAATCTTTTTTTTTTAAGTATTCCAATAAAACAATTTTAATTTTTTAATAAAAATTAATCAGAATTTATTCCAATATTGTTAAAATGTAATCATGGATCCTTAAAATTTTGTCGTAAAAAATTATTTTGGAAAATATTTCTCAAAAAAAATTCTTGTTCAAACTTTCTCTTTGCTGCTTTATTAAAATCATGTTTTTCAGTGTATTATTATTTTTTTATAGTCATCAGTAGTCAATTTTCAGCTAATTAACTTTGGAAAAAGACAACAAATAATTCTTATTTTTCATGGTATTATTATTACGCATGATTTCGTAAAATTAATTGGACAATCAAAAGACTTTCAGGTTAAAAACATGAGTGTTTATATGAGTTCATACATAAATATGATGAAAAGAAAACAAATAGTTGAAAAATTAACCAAAAACCGAATATTCAGTTTAAAATATGATTTAATCAGGAGCATCTGCGAAAGAAATTTTGTATTTATACCCTACGACAATCTGTGTACTAACTTAAAATGTTAGTTAGTACTAAAATTTTATATTGCATGTAAATTTTCTTTTTATATACCCGATGAAAAATGTTCGTACACTCAAAAAAAAAAAATGTAATGTTAGCAAAAAAAGCTTGTAAACCCACAAAAAAATTTGCTGATTTTGAACCCACAATTTTTTTGGTAAAGTTAGCAAAACTGTTTTGCCAAAAATTAGTTAACTGAAATTTTTTTATTTCGACTTAGTTCATACATATTTGAGGACCCCATTGGGTTCGAACCCGATAGGTCCAGACCCCGATGGGCCTAGACCTAGTTGGGTTCCTTAAAAATCTTCATAGTTTTTGATCCAAAATTTTTGTCCGTTTCGCTCTATCTTGCTTAGTTTTTGAGATACGTGATTTTAGGCGACCACTGGGGTTTTGAGAATTAAAAAACTCGATAACTTCAAAAATATTACTCAGACAGCTTTTGGTTATTTTCTGGTGTTGTTATACAAAAATGCTTTTGGACTTTTTATCGTGTCGGCAATATTTGCCGAGATATGAGCATTTAAAAATTTTCGGGACTGCTAACTTTTTTGGATCCAAAGTTAGGACCCTTAGGGTCCACACATGTGAAGAGGACCGGCGATACTAGAGAGCTCGAGAACCAAAAATGGCCTCCGTTTTGTTCTATCTGTCTTAGTTTCCGAGATAGCGCCATTTTAAGTTTTCTAAAAAAAAAAATACCATTTATTAGGTTGTAAAAATTTGGTCAACTCAATTTTAAATTTAGCAAAAAATATTAGTTCAAATTTTGTTTAAAATTGCTAATGCGCTAAATAAAGTTCACAAGATATTTTTGCTAACATGCTAATCTCCACTAAAAATTTGCTAAAGGTTAGCTTACTAGCATTAGCAAAAAAAAATTAGTAAATCTACTAATGTATTATTTTGGGTACATATACGAAGATACATGGCTACATACCTAAAGATATATGATCATATATGAACCATACATAGGCAAATATCTACATTAGACTGGCATTTTTTTTGTCAACTTTCGATTTTCTCAAGTGTCCGGGAAAATTTTTATTGTCCTAGGTATAAGACTTATGTGGTACAAATTTGAAGTCAATCGGATTAAATTAACCCGTGGCGCCCGGCGGTCAAAGTTTTGGATTTTTGAAAAATTTTTAAAAATAAAATTAAAAAAATATTTATCTTTCGACACATAGTATTTGTTAATTTCGATGCGCTGAGCACGAATATCAAAAAAAAAAAAAAAAATAAAATCGCTCAATCGGTTTTCGAGATATCGCCATTTCAAATTTGTTAAAAATGGCGGTTTTTTCCTACGTTCAAGATTTTTTTTTAAATAAGTCTCAAAATTTCATTCCGCCGACCCTTAGAGCTTGAGACAATCTTTTATTTAAAACTAATTTGAGCCAAATCCGATAATTTTAAGCCGTGGCGCCCATCGATCAAAGTTTTGGCGTTTTAAAAACTTTTTACCAAAAACCCTAAACTTTGATCGAAGGGTGCAATGGGTTAAAATGATCAGATTCGGCTCAAATTAAGCTTAAATGAAAGTTTGTATCAAGCTCTATGATAGGGTTAAAATAAAGAAATTTTTGGAGATTTTTTAAAAAAAATTCTTAAACGTATGAAAAAACCGTCCATTTGCAATTTTTTTACAAATTTTAAATGGTGATATCTCGAAAACCGTTCGACCGATCTTATAAATTTTTTGATATTCGTATTCAGCATGCTAAAATTAATAAAAATAATGCATCGCAAGATATTTTATTTTTTCATTTTCAAAAATTAAAAATTTTGGTGGAAATTTTCCAAAAGTCCAAAATTTTGATCGATGGGCGCCACAGGTTAAAATTATCGAATTTGGCTCAAATTAGTTTTAAATGGAGGATTGTCTCAAGCTCTACAAAAGGGTCGGCGGAATGAAATTTTGAGACTTTTTTTAAAAAATTTCTTGAATCTAGGAAAAATCCGCCATTTTTTGAAAATTTCAAATAGCGATATCTCGAAAACTGTTCGACCGATTTTAATTTTTTTTTTGATATTTGTGCTCAGCACATCAAAATTAACAAATATGATGTGTCGAAAGATATATTTATTTTTTATTTATTTGTTTTTAATTTTTCAAAAATCCAAAACTTTAACCGCCGGACGCCACGGGTTAATTTAATCCGTTTGGCATCAAGTTGGTACCAAATGAGGTTTAGGCCTAGTAGAATAAAAAAATGTCCGGACTTTTAAAATCGGAGAAGAAAAATTTTTTCTATACAGCAAAATGCCAGTCTACTGGGGCATGTATGCGTAAAATGCTTATTTTTTATCCGATTTGAATTTCTGTAAGCTTTTTGGAAAGGTAATTAATTACCATTTTCATATCATTTAACAAAAAATTTACAAAAAATATCATATACCACTATTTTTCCAAAAACTAGAAAAAAAGTTTTTTTTCATTATATAAGAGTGTCCAAAAACTTTAATCCATTTTCGGCACAAGTTATTTTTATCCGAATGCCTCAAATTTTGGCTTACTAATTTTTATATACTAAACTACAATTTGGGGCCCTACCAGGTATTAAAAAGTGATTTTGAAAAATTACCTTAGTCCTAAGGGCACCTTTAATGACCATATATGAACCATACATGGACAAATATGTACATTAGGTAGGGTCGATTCTTTTTGTCAAAAATCTTATGGCAAAAAGATAATCTACAAGAAATTCTAAGAACATTTCCCAAAGAAACCATGTTTCTAAAATCAAACCCTATACCGCGCCTAACGACATGAAGATTTGTCCGTCCGTCCTTTTTTCCATAAGCAAAACATAGAACTTGACTCTTTTTTAGTGTTTGTGTTAATTTTTGGGGTTTGGTGTGCTTTAAGGTATATTGTAAAATTTTATTGGAAACATTTTTGTAGAACATTTCATCCTCACCCTCCCCCTCTTTCGGGGTGTTTTTTTTCGATTTGTTAGAATAGACCCAAAAAATACCGTTATGAGAGGGAGTTAGAGGGTTAATATGTTTCACAAAAATATTTGCCATAATATTTTCTACAAAGTTGCTTAATATATCCTACACCTCAGATGTAAAGAAAACATAGTTTTATATACCGATATTCTGCAAGAACATATCCAGCGGCAACGTTTTACAAATTACTGATGGATATAATTCGAACAATTTTTGGGATTATGACCGGCAAGTATATTAGACATAATCCCTGAAATGGAGAAATAAATAATTAGATTGATTTGTAATGAAAACGCCACAGACGAAATATTATAATAAGAAGTTTTAACAATATATCGCTGCTTTTATCGTTAATCCATGATAATTTTACTCTATTATTTTTTTTTTAAATTGGGCTGCAGTATATTTACATGTAGCTTGATACTCTGAAAGTAAGTGCAGGGGTTGTGGGTTCGATTCCCTCCAAAGCCTTTGTATGTTAATTACAAAGGGAAGCTGGTATGAAATTGAGGATCATAATGATATTTCGTAAAAAAAAAAAAACACATAGATACTTTTGAGGGATAATATCGGAGAGTTGCATATCGGAGAGGAAAAAAACTGTGTTCGATAAAAATTGTTGATAACTTTTTTTTTTTTTTTTTTTTTTTTTTTTTTTTTTTATTTTAAAAATTTTATTTACAATCTATTTTAACAATATTTAGTAAATTTGATAATACAAAAGGAGCATAACATACGTTATTAAACTTCAGCAAGTTTAATAAACTAATCTTAAAATTTTTATTTTATATTTTCTACTATATATTTACAAGTTTTATGATACATTATTTACATTAAATACAAATTTACAACGCTATTGCCTATACGACATTTCTAATATTGTATTAAATACAAATTTACAATGCTATTGCCTATACGGCAGGTCTAATACATGTAATCTTTTCAGTCTTCTAACTTCTTCCGTTTCGTCTAATAAAGATATAGCTAAAGGATTACAATGATCGCTTAGTCGATCTATGTATCGGGAACTAAACCTGTTTATTTCATCTTTAACCCAAGGTATTTTAAGATCTTCATGGATTCTTTTATTAGTTACAAACCATGGAGCATCAGCTATACATCGAAGGGTTTTATTTTTTGTAAAAAAAATTTTTGAGTGTAAATTTTTTTAGTGTAATTTTTTTTTTAAGTGTAATATTTTTTTTTTAGTTTTTTTGAGTGACAAAAATAGTTTCTAAAATTTTTTTTTTGCTTACCATTCCTTTTCAAAGCGTGTTCATCGTTTTTTTTCAACACGGGAGTTCGGGTTAAAACCCATCTGAAATTCCCCATTTTGCTAATAACTGGACAGATTTCGATGAAATTTAGTATTAATCTGACCGAAAGTATAGCAAATATAAGGCCACTCTTCAGCAGCTTGCCGTATATATTTTTCATTTTTCCGCTAACATTTAAGAGTTAGAGTGTTTCACACAGACAGAAGGACTGACGGACTTTCATGTTGTTAGGCGCGGTATAGGGTTTGATTTTCGACCAATGGTTTTTTAGAAATTCTTGTAGATTTTGTTTTTGCTATACGATTTTTCAGTTTTTTCGATCCATACAAATCGACCCGCCCTAATGTACATGTATGAAAATATTTGTGGGCATATATCAGTGGCAAAAAGGAAGAAGTGCATATGTAAGTCGAGTTATGTTAATCTTGTTAAGTTATTTATATTCGGATACTCTTTACATTTTAACCCCTAAATGATTGTAAACAGTGATGCCAACTTACAATTAGTGCTTTTGGCACAATTTATGGTGCTTTTTGATGCCTCACAACGCCAAAATTTTAGTGCCAAGCTAAGAAAAAGCACTAACTTGGTGTTTTTTAAATTTTTCGTTGGTGCATTTAGTGCTTTTTACAATTTTTAATTTTTTTAAACCTTTTTTTATAAATTTGTGTAGTAAAACTTTATAGTGTATAAACCATCCTTTAGCATAATCAACATCGCGTATGAGTAATAAATATTTACCAACGAATTTCGAATACTCATACGCGATGTTGACATAATTAAATACAAGAGAATTACAGAATTTTTATGAAATCCATTATTCACATGCGAGTATCTCGAAAACTATGAAAAATTCTATCCCAATTTTTTTTGTGTGGATAGAAAAATGTCTAAAATTAAAAAAAAAATGTGGCCGGATCTTTGAAAAAATTTCGTTTTTATAAAATGAAAAATTTCAGAACGGGTTCTGAAAATTTTCAAAATAATTTTTTTTTGGAGATTGTAGTGCATTTCCATTTAGGGGGTCCCCGTAGGCTAGTTGGTAGCGTGCTAGCCTTTCAACGTGGGGGTCGTGGGTTCGATTCCCACCAGAACCCTTGGTTTTTTTCGCTACAACGAGACGACGGTCATTGTTACCAGTTCTCGGTTAGGTTGAATTTATTAAAAATGAGTTGTAAATAAATAGAGAGAATAAATAAAAATAATTGATCATGTGATGTGATCAAAACTATTATTATTATATATGATAAATATTTAATCAAGGGAACTCGGCACAAATTTTACCATTTTTCCAATATTTAACCACGCCTCCTTAGCCCAGTTTTTGAAAAATTGAAAAACCGAAGACAAAATTTTCCTAGTTCCATTCAGGACTATTCATACCACCTGTTCAGACATTCATGGGTAACATGTTTTTTTCACTAATCCAATATCCAATGATGCAATGATCAGTTTATATTTATTTTTCCAATTTAATTACAAATCATTTTTAATAATTTAAACCTAAACGATAACTGGCAACAATGACCGTCGCACAGTGGTCAATTTCGCGAGATAGCGGTCAAAACTCTATAACTTTTGACCGGATTGGTATTTTTTTACGCAATTTATTTTGTTCAATAGGAGGGACTTTAAGCTTCAATTTGCGTGTTCAAACGTAAAAATCGACTGATAGGAACGTAAGTAATGTGGAGTTAAAAATGCATTTCAATTTTTTGTTGAGTTTCCATGTAAAAGTTGAATATTTTGACATTTTGAATAGGTATGTTTTTTATAATTTCTTATTTTCTTCAATCGTATTTTACAACCAATACTTATTTATTATTCCTAAACTTAATTTTGGTCAGAAAATGCCAACATTTGGCCCCTGACATTTATTTAGTCTCAATATTCACAGGGGCCAAAGGTTGTTTTTTTTGGAAGAAAGCTAATTCTTGTGAGGATTAAACTGAAAAATAACACTGAAATTCCCAACAATATCAATACCATTTGGATATATTATATACAGAACACAACATGGATAAAATTTTAAGTAAACTTTTACTATTGATTTAAAGTGCACATATATTTTATTTAAATGTATTAATAAAAATTTATACTAAAATTAGAAACAAATTATAATCTTTAAACTAGTATTAATTAAACAATATTAGTAAAAATTTCTTCCAAATAGCTTTTTCATTTTGCAGTAGTTGTTTAGCTTCTTCATCTAACTCTAATGAGATTGATTTCCATTTTTGTCGAATACTGGACATATATGGGTCTGATGTGCACAACAAAATATTAATAAGATCTTCATTAGTACAATATCTGGAAATTTTTCTTGTATTGCTTGTGCAACTTTTCCATCGATCATTGTAAGTGACATTTTAAAGTTAACTTCGATGCATTGGTCATTAAATTCAAATATCACTGGTTGAAGTTCTTTAATTTCATCTCTTATTTTGCCAACTTCTTCAGTTATGACATCTTTATTTTCTTTTTTGTAAGCAAACTTTATTGGTCTACAAAATTTTGTTGACGAGGGAATTTCATTCTTCCATACATCTATCTCTGCAGCTCTACTAGTTGACGGCTCTGAACCAATATAAGTTTCTTTAAGTAATGGAACGAAAGAAATCATGAATAAATTGGCATCTGATGAATTTTCCACATTACATTGTTTGTATTGTTTAAAGTCATGCTGCAATTTTTAAACTTCTTTAAATAGTCAGCATCAAATGTCTTTAATAATCGTTCTGCAGTGTGTTCAAGAAGATCCTGCAATTTTATTTCTGCTGAACTTGAAATTACACTAATAGCAGTTGGTGAAGGTAAGCAATCTTTTTTGGCAGAAACTATATCTCGATATGATGGAAAAATTCCACAATTTTTTTCATTGGTTCGCTTCCGCAATTCTGTATATTGGTTTTTAGTCATTTTCAAATCCAAAAATAGTGCAAATGCTTCTTCTGGAGTAAATTTATTTTCTTCAGTTGGTGTCGGCATACTTTCTAAAATCCTTTTTGTGCGTCTGGGGCTTGCTTCCACTATTTTTTCAATGATAGCAATTTTACTCTTTTTAGTTTTCGATGGTTGAATTTGATGCAGAAATGAATCCTTTATGATGCTACAAGAAACTTCTTCATTGATATGTTTAAGCTTGCGTCTTCGTGATCTTTCACTACAATTATCAATTGGCTTTGCTGGTCGACCACCTTTTCCAGTTTCCGTGGTAGTTACTGATGGCTTTTTAAAAATAAGTTTATTTCTTAGCCATTCTTGGTTGCGTGAGTAAAACAATTTCTTGTTTCTGGAACATTGATTGTACCGTTTTCTTAAAGTATTTAAAAAGTTTTTTATTTTTAAGTTATGAATTTTAATTTCTTGTTTGTCGCATATTTTGAAGAATGGATTATTCATTACATCGTCGCTGCGCCTAAAAATGGAGTCATGTGTAGTTTTTAAAAAAATTTTTTATTACATCTTTATGATCCCCTATTGGTCATACGTTTTCTCCCTAAACCGTTTTTTGATATCTTTATTGGTTCAAAAGTTAGTAAAAGTAGCTATGTGTTCGTCATACCAAAAATGGTCTAAAAAGGAGTTATGTGTTAAGCTACACATAACTTTTTTTGATAAAAAAAGTAACAGAACGTGACAAAATGGACCACTTTTTTAGTAACATGAGGTTCACACATAGCATCCAAGTATTTTGAATAAATTTGTCAAGATTTTTTGGAAAATATTTGCAAATTTTCATCCTGTTATCTAAATCCTAAATGGCGAGTAATAAAGCCTTGTGAAAGCAATTAAATCATTGGCGGCGGAAAATTTTGGTATCTAAAGTATAGTATCTTTCGCAGTTGTCAATTTACAGTGGTCGACAATACATTGGAAACTTTTTTAGAGTAGATGAAATTAGTTAAAGACAAAGTTAACAATACTAAACGTTATAATTATGAAACAAGTATTATAAAAAAACGATATGTAGGTAATCTATCAAGCTTTAATTTAAGCTTAATTGCGTCCAGATTGGGAAAATAATGAATGTGTTACGAGGGTCGATGTGGAAAATGAAAAAATTTATAGACATTTTTCAGAACGTTTTTAAAAAATATTTGCGTGTCGATTTTTTCCAAGTTAAAACATTAGAAATTTAAAAAAAAGTCTAATAGATTTTATTCAGTGATCAAATAATTTTTCCAACAACCCAAACAAACAGGGGAATTTTTTAAGTACAGTAGCAAAAATCCACATTTTTTGACCTCCAATTCTTTTGACCACCAATTTTTTATAAACAAAGAAAAGATGTTATTGTTTATTAATTTTAGTATACTTAAGTATATGCTAAGGATATATTAAGATAATTTTAATTTCTCTTTGTTAACAAAAAATTGGTGGTCAAAAGAATTGGAGGTCAAAAAATGTGGATTTTTGCTACTGTACTTAAAAAATTCCACTGTTTGTTTGGGTTGTTGGAAAAATTATTTGATCACTGAATAAAAACTATTGGACCTTTTTTAAAATTTCTAATGTTTTAACTTGGAAAAAATCGACTCGGAAATATTTTTTAAAAATGTTCTTGAAAATGTCTATAAATTTTTTCATTTTCCACATCGACCCTCGTAACACATTCATTATTTTCCCAATCTGGACGCTATTAAGCTTAAATTAAAGCTTGATAAATTACCTACATAAAATTTTTTTATAATACTTGTTTGATAATTATAACTCTTAGTTTTGTTAACTTTGTCTTTAACAAATTTCATCTACTATAAAAAAGTTTCCAATGTATTGTCGCCCACTGTATGTCGAAGCTCTTGAATATTTACAAGAAAAAACAAAAAATCAGCACCAGTTTTGCGAAAAATTTGTTGTTCGCTGTTTAGTGAAGAGCTTTTAAATATCAAAATTTTAAGGACCTTGTCTAACTAATGTCGCTTTAAACCACCAACAAACTATATTTAGTCTTTGTCCCTCTCGAAAGGAAATTACCAATAAGAATGGTTTCATAGGAAAAAGGAGTTATGTGTAAAAAATATTTCCATTTATTTAAATTTTGTTCCAAAAAGTACTTAAAAAAGGAGTTATGTGTATGTTTTTTGAAAATTTCTGCACCACTGAAAAACCGTTAAATGTTTCATAATTTTTTTGTAGTATGTGGATAGCATATCGGTACAAGAATTTTTTGTAGAACAAACTTTTAAAAAATATCGCTAAGGGACGAAAATAAACAGTTTTTTTGCTCTCCTCAACACTTGCCCCAAAACACATGTTTAAACAATAATGAAGAAAAAATGAATGCATGGATTATTATACTATTGCTCGAAGTTTCAACATGATCTTTTTTGCCTCTTTGAAACATAATATAACAGGTACTTGGTTTTACCAGATATTTCCATTGGTTTTAAATTTATTTGCAATTTCAGGTATTTAAGTTGTGTAATATTAGATGGCAATAAAATAATTTTTTACCTTTTCCAAATGAATTGCTAGATACCACATAATTTGAGAGTTAACAGGTACTGGTAATAATATAACAGGTACTCGGTTTTACCAGTTATTTCCATTGGTTTTAAATTTATTTGCAATTTTCAGGTATTTAAGTTATGTAATATTAGATGGCAATAAAATCATTTTTTACCTTTTCCAAATGAATTGCCAGATACCACATAATTTGAGAGTTCTATTGTCATTTTTGTCAAAATTTTGATACACCCTTCTATGTGGACTAGGTCCAAATATGGGCCAACTTCTCCTAATTTCAACAGAATTATTTTTTTGGTCAATAAGAACTCTTGTACAAAATTTCATCAAAATATATGCATAATAGCCACTTTCACATACAAATAACTTCTCAAAAAATATGACGTGCATTTGTGCCGAATATCTTACCTTGGGTCAGAAAAATTGCTGTAGCTCAAAAAGTGCAGTCCCGATGCATGGACATGTATATATAGGAATGAAGAGGAGAGTTAGGACTACAAAATAGTAAATTTGTGTTTTGACTCAGCTTGACTCACAGGAGTTGTGCTCTATGAAGTAGGAAATTTCCGAGAAATTTGACCTTTTTTAAAAAAAATATTTAAATTGTTCTGAAAACAGTAGAGCTTCAATTTTTTTACCAGTAATAGGAAATAAGTTAAGTTACAACACAAAATTTATTTCGTCCAAAAATCTTGAAAAACAAAAAAGTTATGATCATTTAAACTTTAAAAATTAACTAAAAATATCATAAATTTACTAAATTCTGAAAAAGCCCATTTTGGACCACCCTGTTCTCAGTGAAATAGTTGAAATAGAGTTCTAATTTTTTGGCTCCCGAGGTTTACTACTGTCTACTTTCATATGAGTCTAATAACTTTAAAATCGGAGAACAAAAACCAAAAGGAGTTTTGGCCGCTATCTCAAAATATTGACCACAGTGCGTCGTCTCGTTGTAGCGAAATCGACCAAGGGTTTTTGTGGGAATCGAACCCACGACCCCCTGTTTTATAGGCTAGCACGCTACCAACTGACCTACAGGGTCAGTAATCGTTTGGTGTGGAATGGTTTGAATTGGTTTGAACTGCATCATGGTTTCTATAGACGCACATTGGGTTGAATGAGAGGCAACGTGGCGCTTTATTCAGGGAAGCAGTAATTTTAACATATAATATTTTTTGATTGATGATGAATAATAGATTAGAAGGAACCCTCTTAAAGAGAAAACATGTATTTTTTATTTTTTTTTTAACCTGTCAAAATTTTTTTAGTGTTTCTTAAAAATTGAACTTGATTCACAATTTAAGCTGTAACTTTTAAACCAAAAGCGGTAATTTAATGAATACAGTTGCAAATTAAAGTATTTTTAATGCGCTAATAAAAATTTAAACCAATAAAAAATAAATATGTGTTAATACCCAGCAAATTTTTGCATTACTAGTAATGAGTATAGTAATTAGTAATAATAATTAGTATGTACTTACTCATTGCATGAAACACTACTTATTTTATAAAGGCCGTGAGACAAAAATAATTAGTGCCTACAAGCTTACGAGTAGGGAGATAAATAACTACTTACCTATAACGAGTAAAATAAGTAGTTACTTATATGGAATAAAATAAATAGTTGCAAACCGAGTTTGAATTAACTATTTATCATTAGATTATTCATTTTTGCGAAACTTTAAGCGAAAATGGTAAAACAAATATTTTTTTTTTTTCTGATTGGACTTAATTTCCCAAATGAACTTGCAAATAAGTATTTATTTTTAACATTCTCAATAACTTATTATTTATTTTATTGCAAATAAGTACTTACATATTACAATTTAAGC
The DNA here is from genome assembly GCA_963921195.1 of Pegoplata infirma. Classification (NCBI taxonomy): domain Eukaryota; kingdom Metazoa; phylum Arthropoda; class Insecta; order Diptera; family Anthomyiidae; genus Pegoplata; species Pegoplata infirma. Next base: position 171,985,082 of record OY992538.1, on the reverse strand, counting down.
CACTAGTTGGTTTTTGGACTAAAGTAATGCAGTGGGTAATGAGTAGTTGTTATAAGTAATGTAATTGGCAGTCATTACTTTTCACAACACATTACCTAGGTTTTGCTGGGTACTTGCATAAAATTTGTTTAAAGTCGCATTTTTGTGTTTCACCAAATTTTCCATAAAAAGTCAGGAAAGTTGTAATTTTAAACTACACTCAAAAAAAAAAACGTGAACTAAAATCTGGGAAAATTAACTAAATTTTGAGAAAAAGAGGGAATGATTTGGCTCCAAAGATTTTTTCAGGGACCATATGAGATTTATAGAAAACAATCAAATTTAAGTGTTCAAAAATATTTTTTCAAATAAAAATTAAAAATAACAGTTTGAAATGATTGATATAAATATCTGTTCAAAATAACAGAAATAAAACGCTTTTATTTTTTATAACTGTTATCAAAAGCTCTTTGAGCCTTAAAAAACACGAGTTGGTAAAATAAAACTAAAATAAACGCATGCAAAAGAATCCTATTGATAGCTAATACTTCAATAATTGATTTAAAGTTATTTTAAATTGTTTGAACAAAAAGTTTTTAATAACTGTTATTTTTTACTGTTATTATTATTATCTATATATATAAAAGAGTAATGTGACTGACTGACTGACTGACTGACTGACTTATATACTCATTCATCATCGCCCAGCTCAAACCGCTGAAGCTAGAGACTTGAAATTTGGACTGTAGGTCCACCTCCCGGAATATAGATCCACTAAGGCTGGATTTTTGCCAATGTTGATTCTAAGGGGGTAAAAAGGGTAAAAAACTGTACTTTTGGTACTTTTTATATCTCCTGAAATAATAGTCATAGAGACTTGAAATTTGGACTGTATGTTCACATCCCGGAATATAGATCCAGTAAGGCCGGATTTTTGCCAATGTTGATTCTAAGGGGACAAAAAGGGTATAAAACTGTACTTTTGGTACTTTTTATATCTTCTGAAATAATGGTCACAGAGACTTGAAATTTGGACTGTGTGTTCAACTCCTGGAATATAGATCCAGTAAGGCCGGATTTTCGCCAATGTTGATTCTAAGGGGGTAAAAAGGGTAAAAAGCTGTACTTTTGGTACTTTTTATATCTCCTGAAATAATGGTCACAGAAACTTGAAATTTGGACTGTATGTTCACCTCCCGGAATATAGATCCAGTAAGGCTGGATTTTTTCCAATGTTGATTCTAAGAGGGTAAAAAGGGTAAAAAAATGTACCTTTGGTACCTTTTATATTTCCTTAAATAATGGTCCTAGACACTTGAAATTTTGAATGTAGGTTCAGCTCCCGGAATATAAATCTACTAAGGCTGGATTTTCCCAATGTTGATTCTAAGGCTGGATTTTTGCCAATGTTGATTCTAAGGGGGTAAAAAGGGTAAAAAAATGTACCTTTGGTACCTTTTATATTTCCTTAAATAATGGTCCTAGACACTTGAAATTTTGAATGTAGGTTCAGCTCCCGGAATATAAATCTACTAAGGCTGGATTTTGCCAATGTTGATTCTAAGGGGTAAAAAGGGTAAAAAACTGTACTTTTGGTACCTTTTATATTTTCTTAAATAATGGTCCTAGAAACTTAAAATTTGCAATGTAGGTTCACCTCCCGGAAAAAATATTCACCAAGGCTGGGTATTTGCCAATGTTGACTCTACGGGGTTAAAATGGAAAAAAGTGTACTTTTGGTACTTTTTGTAATTTACTTAAATAATGGTACCTTTTATAAAAAGTGCATTTTATAAAAAGTACCTCTTATAAAAAGTACCTTTTATGAAAAGTATCTTTTATAAAAAGTACCTTTTATAAAAAGTACTTTTTATAAAAAGTACCTCTTATAAAAAGTACTTTCTATAAAAAGTACCTCTTATAAAAAGTACCTTTATAAAAAGTACCTTTTATAAAAAGTACCTTTTATAAAAAGTACCTTTTATAAAAAGTACCTTTTATAAAAAGTAACTTTTATAAAAAGTACCTTTTATAAAAAGTACCTTTTATGAAAAGTACCTTTTATAAAAAGTACCTTTTATAAAAAGTACCTTTTATAAAAAGTACCTTTTATAAAAAGTACCTTTTATCAAAATCACCTTTTATAAAAAGTACCTGTTATAAAAAGTACCTTTTGTACCTTTTATAAAAAGTACCTTTTATAAAAAGTACTTTTTATAAAAATACCTTTTATAAAAAGTACCTTCTATAAAAAGTACTTTTTGTTAAATGATCCTAGATAATTGAAATATGGATTGTAGGGTCCTTACCTTACCTTACCTTACCTTACCTTACCTTACCTTACCTTACCTTACCTTACCTTACCTTACCTTACCTTACCTTACCTTACCTTACCTTACCTTACCTTACCTTACCTTACCTTACCTTACCTTACCTTACCTTACCTTACCTTACCTTACCTTACCTTACCTTACCTTACCTTACCTTACCTTACCTTACCTTACCTTACCTTACCTTACCTTACCTTACCTTACCTTACCTTACCTTACCTTACCTTACCTTACCTTACCTTACCTTACCTTACCTTACCTTACCTTACCTTACCTTACCTTACCTTACCTTACCTTACCTTACCTTACCTTACCTTACCTTACCTTACCTTACCTTACCTTACCTTACCTTACCTTACCTTACCTTACCTTACCTTACCTTACCTTACCTTACCTTACCTTACCTTACCTTACCTTACCTTACCTTACCTTACCTTACCTTACCTTACCTTACCTTACCTTACCTTACCTTACCTTACCTTACCTTACCTTACCTTACCTTACCTTACCTTACCTTACCTTACCTTACCTTACCTTACCTTACCTTACCTTACCTTACCTTACCTTACCTTACCTTACCTTACCTTACCTTACCTTACCTTACCTTACCTTACCTTACCTTACCTTACCTTACCTTACCTTACCTTACCTTACCTTACCTTACCTTACCTTACCTTACCTTACCTTACCTTACCTTACCTTACCTTACCTTACCTTACCTTACCTTACCTTACCTTACCTTACCTTACCTTACCTTACCTTACCTTACCTTACCTTACCTTACCTTACCTTACCTTACCTTACCTTACCTTACCTTACCTTACCTTACCTTACCTTACCTTACCTTACCTTACCTTACCTTACCTTACCTTACCTTACCTTACCTTACCTTACCTTACCTTACCTTACCTTACCTTACCTTACCTTACCTTACCTTACCTTACCTTACCTTACCTTACCTTACCTTACCTTACCTTACCTTACCTTACCTTACCTTACCTTACCTTACCTTACCTTACCTTACCTTACCTTACCTTACCTTACCTTACCTTACCTTACCTTACCTTACCTTACCTTACCTTACCTTACCTTACCTTACCTTACCTTACCTTACCTTACCTTACCTTACCTTACCTTACCTTACCTTACCTTACCTTACCTTACCTTACCTTACCTTACCTTACCTTACCTTACCTTACCTTACCTTACCTTACCTTACCTTACCTTACCTTACCTTACCTTACCTTACCTTACCTTACCTTACCTTACCTTACCTTACCTTACCTTACCTTACCTTACCTTACCTTACCTTACCTTACCTTACCTTACCTTACCTTACCTTACCTTACCTTACCTTACCTTACCTTACCTTACCTTACCTTACCTTACCTTACCTTACCTTACCTTACCTTACCTTACCTTACCTTACCTTACCTTACCTTACCTTACCTTACCTTACCTTACCTTACCTTACCTTACCTTACCTTACCTTACCTTACCTTACCTTACCTTACCTTACCTTACCTTACCTTACCTTACCTTACCTTACCTTACCTTATTGAAATTGGGAAAGGTTCACCTCTCGGAAAATAAAGGGATTAAAAGGAATAAAAAAGTGTACTTATTTATTTCCTGGTATAATGGTCCCAGAAACTTAAAATTTGGAATGTAAAATCCTTCGGTGAAAAAAGAGATTGGGAAAAGTTCTTTTTGGAAATTCCGTTTCTTAACGGGGATAAATAGTACTTTTAATATTTGCTGAAACAATGATCCTAGATAATTGAAATATGGATTGTAGGATCAATCGGTGAAGAAAAAACATTCTGGAAGAGGTACTTTTTTTAAATTCCGTTTCTAATGGGGGTTATAAAGTGTACTTTTGGTACTTTTTTTGTTTCTATAATAATGACCTTAGAAGATGGGGATGGAATTGGAAATGAAATGGCGTAGAACGGGGAACAATATGAAATAGAGCAGGGAACAATATGGAATGATATTTTCAAATTTTTTGTGTTTAGCTTTTTTTACTCCATATTTTTTTATTCCAATTTCTTTTTTCACTGAAATATTTTTTCACTCAAAATCCAAAATCCTGACATAAGGGCTCGAAAATTGTCATTATATTTTTCCCCCGGAACGAACATGATAACGTACCAGCAAAGTTATTCAAATTTTATTGTTTAAATTATTCATTGAAATATTTTTATATGGAAGACTTAAACGTCCACAAGTAAATAAAACAAAGACTACGTAGGGGAATTTTTTTGAAATCGATAGAATAATCCTGATCCATCTATTATCCGGTATTCAATACAACCGGTAACGAAGTTCCAGGATTGTAAGCTAGTATAACATATAACTGTTATATTTGGTCTCTGTTTTTTTTCTTGGTTTTAGTTCATAATTTTCCCAAAAATAAGGAAAACAAAGATATTTAATTTAAGCAAATTTTAACTAGAAGATGGGAAAAATTATATTACACTTAAGTTCATTAACATTTTAGAACTAGATTGGGGTAGACCTTGGACCCATGGACCTCATGGGTCCAGCCCATAGATGGGGCTAATTAATTAATGGGACCAATTAATTGATGGTTTAATTACCATTTAATTGATGTCAATGGTAATGAAATTTTTGTCATTACCATTGGTTGTATCAATTGTACCAATTAAATTATTTATCAATTTAATTACTAATGAAAATTAAAAAAAAATAATTACCATTGGTATGGCATCACTTAAAAAAAATAATTACCATTAGTAAAAGTCGTCACAATATTGTCAAAATCGTTAATATTTGGAAATATCTGTTGTTTTTTGTTATATGGTGTTTTAGTTTTTCACATTTTATAAACCAAACACACGTTGATTGCCTTTGTATAACACAATATTTGAAATTTTTATTTGCGTTTTGTTTTTTTTCTTTCACATTTTCATATTTTTTTTGAAAAACATACTTTGATGTTTAAATTTTTAACTTTTCAAAAAAACAAAAATATGCAAACCAATGGTTTTGAAACCAATTATAATTGGTGTTTTTCAACAATTGAATAGTTCATGCGAATAAAGACGAATAGACCATTTGTAGAATTTTACAGGGGACAATAAAAACGCAGGAAACGGTTAAAAAATAATATTTTTGTCAACTTTTTGGTATTAGCTTAAAGGTTTAAGTCACATCTACGTATATACAAAATTTTAGTAAGGTATTCGAAAGAGAACTTGCCAAAAATTGGACTTCAATTTTTTGCTTAAATGGAAAAAGGGCGAATATCCAAAAAAATGTATTGAAATTTGAATAAAAATGTGTTATTTTGCAGCAGATTTTCACTACATTTTCACGAGACTTGCAAAACTTGACGAACTATGGTTGGTATTTGTTTGTAACACTTTAAGGACTTCGAGGATACACTATTTAAGGATTGCAAGGACATGCAAAAAAATTTTTTTTTTTTAATTTTTTTTTAATATTCCTGCCTTTTGATGCAGTAGTAATTCTTTATGACACTAAATACATTTTTAGGAATTATAATATTAACCCTTGACTGCATGTATTCGTGGTTATATGATCTTAATTACGCGGTAACACTGAAGATTTTTTTTCACAAATTATTATGCTAATTATGTGCTAAGATTGTTTTTTTTGTGTACAATTTCAAATTTTAGCTAATATCAATTTTAAACTCGCAGCTAAATAATTTTTATATAATATTTTGTTAAGGATGGATATTCGCCCTTTTTGCTTTCCACACTTTAAAGTCTTATAACTCAAGAACGGTAAAATTTTTTGCCAATATAATAAGTGTGGTTTGTTCCTCGTAATGTTCTTTTAACACATTGTTACCGAAAGTAAAATTTTTGTATGTTTTTGTGTTGAATTTAATCAAAATTGTGCGTTAGTTCACTCCCAATTTAAACAAAAATATAAATATATACGAATTATTGCACTTTTAAAGTCATTTTTTTATCCTTAAAAGTCAAAATTTCCCCAAAATTTCTGCATAGTATTGTAGGGCTCTGCTAATAAAATGCATTTATGCAAAAAAACGTGTTTGCGAAAAAGTGGTCTATTCGTCCTTATTCGCATGAACTATTCAATTGGTGCATTTCATTACCATTAGTAATTATTTTTTCAATTAAAAAAATTTAATTACCATTAAATGGTAATGAAAATTTTTTCATTACCATTGATATCAACCAATGGTAATTAAATTTCAATGGTAATGAAAAATTCCCATCTATGGTCCAGCCCCTATTAATTCGAGATAGATTTTGACCCAAAATTTGTGTCCGTTTCGCTCTACCTTGCTTAGTTTTTGAGATACGATAATAAGGGGTATGATAGGGTCTTGAGAATCTTAAAATCTTAAAATTTTTTTAAAAAATATTTTTCTTGAGAATCTTAAAAACTGGATAACTCAAAAACTATTAATCGTAGGGCTTTTGGGTATTTTTCGAAAGTGTTCTACGAGTCAAGAGCAACAAAAATGCCATTGGAATTTTTCTCGTGTTGGCAGTATTTACCGATATATGTGCATATGAGGCATTCCACACCAAATGTCCCGCTACAGAAAAACATATGTCCCGTAAATTTCTGAATAGGTTGTTTGATAGCCCTACATATATGGAACTAAGAAAATTTCGTTTTTGGTTTTTCTAATTTTCAAAAACTGGGCTTAGAAGGCATGGTCAAATATTGGAAAAATGGTCAAATTTGAGGCGAGTTGCCTTGACTAAATATTTATCACATTAAAACGGAATGCACCACAATCTTAAAAATGTACATTCTTATATAGTTTTGTATGGGCTATCGAATTAAATTTTTTTCTTTAGAAAATTTTCAGAACCCGTTCTGAAATTTTCCATTTGTTAAAAAAGTCAATTTATCAAAAATCCGGCCACTGTTTTTTCTTTTTTTTAATTTTTTTTTAAGTTTAGATGTTTGTCCATCCACACAAAAAAATCAGAAATGTATTTTTCGTTTTTTTCGAGAAAATCGCTTTTGAATTTTAAATTTCATAACAATTTTGTAATTTGCTTGTATTTTCTTGTTTTAACGTGTCGAATGAGTAATATTCATGCAATTAATATTACTCATTCGCAACGTTAAAACAAGAAAATACAAGCAAATTACAAAACTGTTACACTCAAAACATTATGTCATTAACTGTTTGTAGTTTATTTAAAAAGTTTTCCGTTTAGTCGTTTTTAAAAGAAAAAACATTTGTTTGATGTTCAGTTTTTATTAATGACTACTTCAGTCCTTTGTTTCAAAAATAACACACTTAAAAATAAATTTAAAATAAATTTAATTTAATTTTTAAAGTCATTTCACACAAAAAAATAAAAAATGAGTTTTGATTAAAAATTGCTCATATCGATTAAAATGTTAATTAAATTTGCTCTAATTAAAAAAATGATAATAGTAATTAAAAAATTTAATAAAAATTTAAAACTGAAAATAATTAAAAAAGTAATTAATAGTATTAAACAAATTAATAAAAATTATTGCTCAAAATCAGTACAAAATTACGCCCACTTAAAAAAAAAATATGAATTAAAAACAAAAATGTGTTTATAATTAACAAAATAAAAACTTATTAAATATAATAAATAAATATTTAAAGCATCAAAAATGTGTTTGATTAGATTTTTGTGTCATTTTCCTCCGTTGTTGGTTGCCGTTTACCAAGATCTTCTTGTGGGGCTTCTTTGTTTTATTTTTATACTAATATTCACTTTTTTCATTTATTTATTCAATTTCAATTGTTCTCGTTCTTTTTAAATAACAAAATTAATTAATTAATTCAGATATAAATTTAATAAAAACGCATTTTCATTAATTTAATCTTATAATAATATATTTTCACTTTTTCTGTTTTGTATTGCATGTGTAAGAAGAAGCATGCAAAAAAATCAGAGATGTTTACATTAGAGTTGTCAATTATTCGATTTTCAACTTTGTTCGAATACCTAATTCAAATAATTGTTTTTCCTCGTTCGATCAAACGATTAAAGATCAAAATTTATTCGATTAATCGAAGAGAATAACGAATAAAAAAATTATTATAAAAGTTAACTTAGGCCATGTTCACACTACAAGAACTTACCATGGTAAGTTGAGATGATTTTGCAATTTTTCTTTATGCTAGTACAATTTGAGATGATTTTGTAAATCACTATGTGATTTTGTTCAAAGGAAAATCACATAGTGATTTTAAAATCACGCTAGTCTGTATACAGTATTAATTTTTTTACTTTCTAACGATTTGTGGTTTTATTAAATTAGATTTTGAAAACACTCTTTCGCTAATTGTTGAAGTAGGTGATATAGTAAGAAGAGCATAAAAAAGTTTATCTATTTTTTCTGTTCTTTTTTCAGATTTTTCCAAATATACCATATCGTCTGATATATCGCTAAAGTCATTTTTATTTTCTGAATTTTTAATACTTTGAATTGAATTATTTAACTCGCATAAAAGATTATTATTTTCATTACTAATAACTTCCTCTATTTCAGTACTTTTATCTGAATTATTGTGATTACCTTCAACATAAAATAATCTGGAGTATAATTTATTTGCATATTCTTTTGTTTCACTTTTTGGAGAATATTTTAAGAAACTTTCATTGCTCGGAAAATTTCCAGAATTTAGAAAAATTACACTGCGGAACACTAAAAAATAAACAAGAGTTACGACCATCATTCCTATATATTTTGGACATGCTGAATCGAATGGCGTACTCCGTTTTTCGATGTATGGTACAGTTTTCTTACACTCAAAATAATTCTACAGTAAAAAAATTAGTAAGTGCGTTGGTAACCCAAATCTACTAATAAGTTACCAATTACCAGTATTACAGTAGTTTTTTTAGTATCTTCAAAGTGCTAAAATTAGTATTTCTTACTGTTTATGAGTAATTTTTGTTGGTAGTTGGTTTTACTAATTTTTTTACTATTTTTAGTTCATAAAAGTACTAATATATAGTAATTTATTAGGTTTTTAATTTATTTTTGTTAGTAATAATTCCGTAAGGGGGCGCTTGTTTACAAGCAGAGCTACCAACTGTTTTTTTTTTTGCAAAATCGTTAAATTTGAATTCAGTGTTGTCACTATGTTACATTTCGGGTATTTGCTGGTGCTTTTTTTGGTCTTGCCGTTTTTTAAAAACGCGTTTTTAAAAATAAGGTATTTATGGTGTTTTTTTATTTTTTCGCGACATTTTTTTTTTAATTTGTGATTTTTATATTATAAATTTTTATATTATACTTACGCCTTAGACCTAATGTAATTGGAAAAAAACAGTCCCCTTTAAATTTGACTCAAGGTATCCTTTCAAAATTGCAGGTAAACGTGTTTTGTGTTCACAAATCAAGATCCCAAATGTTCTTTCAAAATTCATGAAAATAAAAAATAATTGATTTATACTTTATTAGTATGCGTGAGCAGGTTACCAAGCCGACTAGGAATTTTTTGCGGTGGCGGGCCGCTGGCCACTGGCCCATTTTGCTTGCCGACGGCGGATTTCTTATGGAGTTGTATTTTTCTAATGATGCAATTAAAATATGTATTTTTGACAGATTTAAATAAAGAAAATTTGGGTTTATTTTCGAAAATTGTGTAACAGGCAAAACGCGCAAAACAGTGACTCAAAAAGCGCTAAATTTGAATGAAGTAAAAAGCGATAAAAAAAATAATTTTAATTCAAGATTAAAAAAAATTAGAAGATCATCAGGCCTATTCACAGAATAAGTCTAAAAATTGTGAAATATCTTTTTTTAAAAATTTTCAACAAAATTTTCCATTTCTTAAAAATTTTCAACAAAATTTTCCATTTCTTAGATTTAAAAAATGCGCTTTTTGGGTGGTCGGATAGCTTTCAATCCAACACGAAACGCGCTGAATTGGCATGGCTGTTTTTGGTTGTTATTTGATTCAAAACTTAAATAAGTTTTGTACCGGGCGTACAAAAATTAAAATTTTTCGCAATTTATTTTTTTTGTTTCATTTAGCAAATTTAGTTTTTGGATTATATTTTTTTTGCTTCATCAAGACCATTTAGTTTTTGGATTATAACATTTAAATATTGGGATTCCCCACGAAAGATATGAGTAAAATATTTTACAAAACTACCTGTATAATATCACTTCATACGGATTGGAAATACTAACAATATTTTTTTAAAGAAAATGTATTATATTATATAATATTTTTTAATGAAAATGTATTATAAACTTTTTGGTACATATTTTCTACATTTTTTTACAACTACGTATTTTTTAAAATATTTAATGACTGTTGTTTTTTGAAACAATTTTGTTTACTGTCAAAATGAAGTAAAATGCATAAAAATTAAACTGATAAAATCCAAACATTTTATTAAAAAAGATCTGTGGCGTGTTGATTGAATGTAATACAAAAGTTTGTATTAAATTTATTGTTTTTTAAGTAATATGAATGTAATATTATTTTTACTCGTGATTGTATCAGCTTATTTATTTAATTTATGATAAAAACAAATACTTTTATTATCATTTTTTCCGCTTTTTATCCTTTGAACCTTAAAAAGCACATTTTCCATTTTTTTTTTAATTTTCTCTTTTTTTTCTTGTAGCTGATTTTTTTTTTAAATTTTTACCCTTTTCTTACGATTTTTGCGTTTTTTTATTATATTGGTAATGGCAACACTGTCTGTAATAGCCACAAAATGCTTCTTCACAGTTCAGCAGCAAGCAGCAGACAGAAAAAATGATGTGTACTCTATTTAATTATAATTTCACTAAAATGACGCATTTTTTATTTCTTAACATTAAAAGTGCATACCCCTAGCTGCAAATACAAAAAGTACTTATTTTTTAAATGTATAATTTATAATTAAACACAGTTCTTTATATTTCTTGCCGTCTGCTGGTAGAAACAGAACAAGCCCGGCACGACTTTTTTCATACAATTTGACAGATAAAACCGGTCGCCGGCGCCGGTGTGAAATAAAACTTGTTCTATTTTTTAAAGGTGGCAAAACTCATTCTAATTGGAAACCGTCCCCCGTGCCGTGCTTGTTCTGTTCGTACTATGCTGCTTGCTGCTGCAGTGTGTGCGACCACCACGTTTTCTCACATTTAACTGCAGTGCTACCAACAGATTTTTCTGTTTGTTTAGTGCGAAAAGAATTAAAACCGAAACAACGCGATACCCGGTCACGGAGTGTTTGTAAAAAAATATATATTATAAATTTATTAAATTAAATTGTGTTAAAGTAATTTAATATATGTTTTTTTATTTATTTCAATATGTTCATTAAATAAAATAACATTTCTATGCCAGTTTTTTTGTTTAATCGTTTTTTATTTCAATGGCTGTGTGAAAAAAACTCAAGATGAAGAGAATTTATGGATACACACACGAATACAAAAAAATGTATGTAAAAAAAGCACCCTCTGTGGTAAAATGTTTGTACATACATTTGAACATGTATTGATATTATTTCTTTTTTATATTTTTAGCGATCGTTTGCAAAGTAGATTTCAATGGTATGGCGACATCAATCATTTATTTTTTCAAATGTGGTACAATCAACGCTAAAATTTTTTTTTAACAGCTTAAGAAGACATGTAATTAAGTATATCTTAAACCCGAAGTGAAATAAAAATCATTTACATATATATAATTTTTTTCTGATTTTTATTTACTAAAATTGATATAGGTAGTAATTTTATTCACTAAAATTAGCAATTTTATTTACTAAAATTAGTAATTTTTTTTACTAAATAGGACACAAATTTAAAATATTTATGATTTTTTTAGTAATTATATTTACTAAAACTGTAGTAAATTGCAGTAATATTTACTGTTTTTTTAGTATTTTTCATGTACTACATATTAGTAACAAATTTTAGTATTGATTACCAATTCCTGCACTAGGTCCTTTTGGACTAAAACATTAGTACTCGTAGCTAAATTTTTAGTATTGAATACCCACGTTTTTTTTTGAGTGTACAAAATGTCGTTAAAGATTTGCTGATTTCGAGCCAGTTTTTCAACAAAAAAATTTGCAAAGTTAATGATTTATAAATTTTATGGCATGGAAAACAAAGATATGACTTGTAGCAATATTTCTTATGCAAATTTGGTTCAAAGCTTGTTATCTTAAGCCCTTAAATTCGCGAATTTCTTAATTTTTTTCGGGTTTTCGCGAAATTAACAGCCAAATTGGTCTTTGATAAAAAACTAGCTTTTAGTGAATCAAAAAAGCATCCCTAACAATACGAATAGTGGACAAAAAACAGCTATGTTATATGGACCATCATGATGAAAATCGCGAAAAACCGTTTTTTTTGTATATGCCAGCATCACTTTACGAGATGATTTAAGACTCCATCTTTTAGTATATAATGTGGGATTCTTAACCAATTAACTGACCAAAAATTTGGCCAAAAAAGTTTTCATTTGCAAAAGTTATCTTAACAAAAACTATAATTATTGTAGGATTAACACTGAAATAATAGTTTTTGTTAAGATAACTTTTGCAAATGAAAACTTTTTTGGCCAAATTTTTGGTCAGTTAATTGTTTAAGAATCCCACATTATATACTAAAAGATGGAGTCTTAAATCATCTCGTAAAGTGATGCTGGCATATACAAAAAAACGGTTTTTCGCGATTTTCATCATGATGGTCCATATAACATAGCTGTTTTTTGTACACAATTCGTATTGTTAGGGATGCCTTTTTGATTCACTAAAAGCAAGTTTTTAATCAAAGACCAACTTGGCGGTTAATTTCGCGAAAACCTCAAAAAATTAATAAATTCGCGAATTTAAGGGCTTAAGATGAAAAGCTTTAAACCAAATTGGCATAAGAAATATTGCTACAAGTCATATCTTTATTTTCCATGCCATACAATTTAAAAATCATTAACTTTGCAAATTTTTTTGTTGAAAAACTGGCTCGAAATCAGCAAATCTTCAACGACATTTTGCAAGAAAACTGTACCATACATCGAAAAACGGAGTACGCCATTCGATTCAGCATGTCCGAAATATATAGAAATGATGGTCGTACCTCTTGTTTTCTAAAATAGTGGTCACTTTTGTCACGCAGTGTTATTAACGTATTTAACACTTTTATACGTCTCTCATTAATTCTTATTTTAATACGTTTTAGTAAGTCTGATGCAAAAGAATTATTAATTTTTTCTAAATTATTTATTAAAAACTTGATAACTCCCCCTAATTCTATAATGGATGTGCTATCCAGGGCTATGGCTACAATATATTTTAACTTCCCTACATTTTGTATAAAATCTTTCAAAATTTATGAGAATAAATCAAATTCTAAGCATTTATTTAATTTTTTAATTAAAAAAAAATTGTTTGATTAATCGACATTAATTATTCGATTTATTCGTTATTCGAAAATCGTCATTTTTGAATTATTCGAACCAGAGTTGGGTTTTGTTTGATCGATTAATCGAATTATTTTTAATCGACTGACAACTCTAGTTTACATACAAAACAATTAAACATTTTAATTATATCAAATTTTGAATTCTATTAAAACTTTTAATTAAAAAATGTTCCTTGTTATTTTTTTCTGTGTTATTTTTGTTCTGTAAGTACAAACTACTGATTATTCTTTTGATTTTTAATGATTTGTGTAAGAAATTTTTTTTTAAATTGTTGGTATTTTTTAATGAAATATCATTAGTTTTTACCTACTCAAGTCAGTTATTTTTTTGTAGAAAAAAAAATCAAAAAATTATTTATAGAAATATAAAAACATGTTTGTATCAAGTGACTTTGGCACGATGGGTAGAGTGTCTGGCCAGAATGTAGTTGATTGCGGGATCGATTCCCCAAAAATTTTATAAAAAATTTTATAAAAAATTTTTAAAAAAATATTTCAATAAAAAATTGTAAAAAATTACCTACGAAATCTTAATTTTTATTGTTTTCGTAGGTTATTTTTTTGAAATTTTTTGGTAAAAATAACAGAACTATCATTAATTTTTAATGTTTTCGTAGGTTATTTTTTTCGAATTTGTTGGTAAAACAGAGTGAAAAAAACGTAATTTTTTAATGTTTAATGTTATTTATTTTAGAAAATTTTGTCAACCCCGAGTAAAAAAGATTATATATAATTTTACTTATTTTTATATAAACATATATTATTTGATAAATTTATACGTAAATTGTTTTGCTATCATATATGATTATATATATTTGCACTTCGTATTTTTTTCTTATATAAAATTATATAAAAGAAAATGTTAAGTTATACATAATAACATATGATTAAAGTTAGTTTATATAATTACATATGAAATATAAAATTCTGTCTGTTTTTTTTATATAATTTAATATAACAAAATATTTGAAGACATTTTATATAAAACTTTATGCAACTTTTTTCTGAATCATATGTAATCTTATATGAGTAAAATTAAAAAAAAATCTAAGTCCTTTATATATAATTTGATATAACTTTTGAAAATTTTTCTAAGTCCAGAATTTTTTTTTTTTTTTTTAAGTTCCAAACCTAAACCTTAAACATTTGTTTTAAAAATTTTATATGTTATTATATATAATGCAAAATTTATGAAAAAAAATCTAAGTTCTTTATATATAATTTAATATAATTTTTTTTGGGTTTTTTTGGATTTTTTTTTATTTAATTATATATAATTGCATAAATTGTTCTAAAAAAGGGGCCAATTTTCGCATCAAATCATATAAAATTATATTAAAATCACATCAAATTATATCAAATTTAATGCAACTTTATATGGTTTTATCGACTCATTTTTCGCATCAAATTCTATATGAATATATATGATGTCTTTATATAATTAAATATAAACATATATAATCTTTTTTACTCGGGGCAGTCATATATAGTAATATATAATTTAATCATGATTCGGATTAAAAGGTGTACGGTTGATATAATTATATAAAATTATATGAGGGTCAATACAAAATTTCTTTTTCTGCCCGAGTAAAAAGGAATTTATATAAATGTATATTATTTTATATGTTTTCATAAAACCATATACAACTATATGAGTCAAAGTATAAAATTATATCTCACTTTGAAATTTTCAAATTTTTTTAAATGATGTCATATAAAATCATATCTAATTATATTGTTCATAATATATTAATATAAATGGTAGATGTAATCATACGTTGCACATAAAACTTAATCCGATTTCATACATTATTATACGTGACTTTATATCTAATTATGTATAGGACTTTACTAAACAAAAAATCCAGTATCAATTTATGTATAATTACATATGACTAATATAATACCATTTAAAACTATATATGGTTCCATACTAAAAAAATTTCCAACAAAAATAATAGATATAATTATATGTGTCTTAAACGATAACATATCTGTGTTTGTATGGTACTATATATACGCAAATTTTGTCTAAACTCAATATATATTTATAAATGGTCGCATATGTAATGGAATATATATTTTGATATAATCATGTATAAAAAAAATATTTTTTTGACCAAACAACTAGCCATATATAATTATATATGCCAGTATTTCAAAATTAATTTTTGTGTGTCAACATATATGGTTATACAAAACTTTTTATTGTATCATATAAGATTACATATGATTTTTGGGAACCCGAGTTCGATTCCCGGCCCAGTCGAGAAAAAAAAGTTTTTTTTTTATTTTTTTTAAATAGAAAACACTTTTTTATTGCGTTTAATTTTTTTAGAACTAAAAAATTTTCATTTTTGGAATTTTTGCAATCATTTAAAAAAAAATATTTTTCTTTTATACAGTTATATATAACTATATTTGATTTTTTATAAAATTATCTATAATTTTTGGGAACCCGAGTTCGATTCCAGAAAAAAAATATATTTTTTTTATTTTTTTTAAATAGAAAACACTTTCTTATTGCATTTATTTTTTTTAGAACTAAAAATTTTTCTTTTTTTGAATTTTTGCAATCATTTTTAAAAAATTATATTGCTGTTATATAGTTATATATAACTATATTTAATTTATTATAAAATTATCTATCAATTTTGGGAACCCGAGTTCGATTCCAGAAAAAAATATATTTTTTTATTTTTTTTTTAAATGGAAAACACTTTTTTATTGCATTTGTTTTTTTAGAACTTAAAAAATTTTACTTTTTGAATTTTTGCAATCATTTTTAAAAATTTATATTGCATTTATATAGTTAATAATAGCTATATTTGGTTTAAATTATCAAATTATCAATGATTTTTGGAACCCGATCTCAAATCTAATTCTGATTTCCTGATTCCATGAAAAATTTCAAATTTATAAGCCAAAGTCTTATTTCACTTTGGAAGCCTATGACTTGGAAATAAGGCATACCGCTACATTAAAATTATTCTTTAAGCTTACCATGGAAGCCCCTAATAGCGCTGTACGTCATTCCAATTTTTTTTTTTTGCAAATTTTATCAAAAATTTTCTAAGTCTTTTTGAAAATTGTGTACAAGTGAATAACATATTTAATTGGATATAATCATATATTACTATATGTTAGATCAATTTGATATAATTAGATACGATCAATTTATTTAAAACTAAGTCTTTTAAAGTTGTTATTTGCTAACAACGTCCGCTGGTCTAGAGGGTAGAGATTGCGATTACAAAACGGAAGACTTGTGGTTCTAATCCCCGTCCGTTCGAAGTTTTTTTTTTTTATTTATTTTCAGTTTGACATTATTATATCTAAAAATAAATCTAAAAACAGAAACATTTTTTGGATAAAAATGTATCCAATAATTTTTTTATAAAATCAAGATATCAGATATTATAAGATAACTTTGGCGCGGCCAAATTTCGGATGAAATTACATTATATAATATCCAATTTAATATAAAATCATGATATTGGATATTTTAAGATAACTTTGGCGCGGCCAATTTCCGGATGAAATTACATCATATTATATCATATTTAATACAAAATCATGATAATAGATAATTTGGGATAACTTTGGCGCGGCCAATTTCCGGATGAAATCACATACAATCAAATATTAAACTGTAACTTCATATATTATATGATGTTATGAGATAACTTTGGCGCGGCCAATTTTCGGATGAAATTTAGCAAAATCAGATCCAATAAATTATATATAATTTTATAAGATAACATGTTTTACCATACAAATTTTTTTTACTCGGGTGTATAATTTAACTTAAAAATATATACATATAGCTTATGCTGTTCCATATAAACCTATATATGTTTACAATTAACCAAAAATTTTCTAAGTTTTTTAGGCAAAGTATAAGAAACTTTTTAAAATGTTTCTAAACATTTCTTGTTAGGGTTA
Source organism: Pegoplata infirma (assembly GCA_963921195.1). NCBI lineage: Eukaryota > Metazoa > Arthropoda > Insecta > Diptera > Anthomyiidae > Pegoplata > Pegoplata infirma. Next base: position 171,967,419 of record OY992538.1, on the reverse strand, counting down.
TGTATATCACCTATCTGGTTCGAAGCGTACCCAAACATTTTTTTTTGTTTTTGAAAGTTATATGTTTGGTGAATGTATCGTTGACCTGTGGTGTATCTCAACCCAAACCAAAAAACTCCAGGATTTTATATGTTTTTGTACAATTAGATCTAATTAGATCCACCAATATAAGGCAATGTCTGGTCAAAACTCGGATGAAATCAAATCATATTTTATACAAGTAGATCTTTTTTAATGCAAAAACATCCACCATTATTCGGATCAAATTGCGTATTAATATATATTGTGTCATATATCATTATATATTGCATCATATAAAAATTTTTACTCGGGCCCGAGTAAAAATAAACATATATAACAATATATAACCAGATGCAAACATAATAAATCATATATGATTATACATCGCGTGAGATATTTTCAAAATTTTTTAAATGCAGTCATATGTAGTTATATATAATTGAATCATGATTCCCCGAATAAAAAAAAAGTTATATGACGCAATATTTAATTATATATGAACAGATATGCTTTTATGTAAATCCATATTAATTTTGATCCGAAAATTGGCGGATCGAATATTATACGATTATATCAAATTCTATTATTTTTGATAAAATAGTATCAAGTTTGATTAAGTTTGATCCCAAAAATGGGTCTATCTAATTGTATTAAATCATATCTTATCTGTTAAAATTAGATAAATTTTTATATAATTGGATGAAATCTGGTAAAATTTGTTGGAATTTTAAACGTGAAATTAGAAATTATTTTATCAGATTGGATACATTATCAATTAGAAGAGCTTTTATTGCATTCTTCAGAATTTTTTCGGGACTTAGCAAATTATTAAAAATTTGTAATTTTTTTCTAAAATCATTTATAAGGGATTTAAATTTTCCAAAAAATGTTTGTGTCTTAGAAAATTTAAAAACATTTTTTCGGAACTCAAAAACTTTTCAAAAAAATTAAATTTCTCATAAAAACATTTTCAATGATTTTTTTACTCCAAAAAAATTTTGTGTCCGGGACTTTGGAAAATTTTCATAAAATTTTTTAGGACTTGATTTTTTTTTTATTGTCCGGGACTTAAAAAATTTTGAAAATTTTTTTCGGGATATAATTATAAATAAAATCATGTATCTTTTTATCTGCCATATCTAAAAATTCCCGACCTTACATGTCATATCAAATTTCATATAGATCAGTATATAAATAGATATGAATATGTATGCTATTATATTAAAAAACAAGGAAAAATTCGATGCTATATATAAACTTGTATGTCCATATCAAAGGTCATGCATAACCATATATAAATATAAATAACTATATAATAGCATATATGATTATATCAGATATTTTTTACTCGGGTCGGATTAAAAGGTGTACGGTTGATATAATTATATAAAATTATATGAGGGTCAATACAAAATTTGTTTTTCTGTATAATTTAATATAAAATTATATATATCCTATTCTGTTCCATATATAACACTATATGTTTCCATTTAACCAACAATTTTCTAAGTTTTTAAGGCAAAGTATGAGAAACTTTTTAAAATGTTCCTAAACGTTTCCTTGTTAGGGTTATGTATATCACCTATCTGGTTCGAAGCGTACCCGAACATTTTTTTGTTTAAGAAAATTATATGTTTGGTGAATGTATCGTTGACCTGTGGTGTGTCTCAACCCAAACCAAAAAACACCAGGATTTTACATGTTTTTATTCAATTAGATCTAATTAGATCCACTAATATATGTCAATGTCTGGTCAAAACTCGGATGAAATCAAATCATATTTTATACAAGTTGATCTTTTTTAATGCAAAAACATCCACCATTATTCGGATTAAATTGCGTATAAATATATATTGTGTTATATATCATTATGTATTGCATCATATAAAAATTTTTACTCGGGACAGTAAAAAATAAATGTTGATGTTTTTTAAAACAAATGAATAATTACTGGGATGGTTTTCAATTGTTTATTCACTGGTTTTAAGTGTGTTTTTCATTTGTTTTTGCCCACAAAATATTTTGAGTGTATGAGATTAAAAATTCAAATGCGATTTTCTCGAAAAAAACGAAAAATACATTTCTGATTTTTTTTGTGTGGATGGACAAACATCTAAATAATGATAATTTGACTTTTTTAAAAAATGGAAAATTTCAGAACCGGTTCTGAAAATTTTTCAAGGAAAAAAAATTTATTCGATAGCCCATACGAAACTATATAAGAATGTAAATTTTTAAGATTGTGGTGCATTCCGTTTTAATGTGATAAATATTTAATCAAGGCAACTCGCCACAAATTTGACCATTTTTCCAATATTTGACCACACCTCCTAAGTCCAGTTTTTGAAAAATTGGAAAACCGAAAACGCACTTTTCTAAGTTCCATATAGGGCTATCCATACAAGCTATTCGGAAGTTTATGGTACACGTGTTTTTTTTTCGCTGGACATTTGGTGTGGAATGCCTCATATATAAAATCTCGGGAATTTCAAATTTTAGATCTAAAATTAGGGTCTTGAGACCCCGACAGATATACAGAGTTAGGCTATTTCATATTTTTCTTTGTAGTCTTTCTTTTGAAAATTTCATCCGTTTCGCTCTATCTCGCTTAGTTTTCGAGATATCGCCATTTTGAATTTTTAACTAAATTCTAAGAAGTTATTTACTAAATTCTCAAAAGTTATTAACTAAATTCTAAGAAGTACACTTTCTCAAGAGAGAAGAGAAAAACGATGATGTTTTTTTTAGTAAATTTTAACTAAACTTGAACTAAATTGTTTTTTAAGAAATATGTCTTAAAAATAAAGATACGTTTCTTAGATTTGTGGAAAATTTCTTTGGCAGTAAGAATTTTTTTCCTAATATTAACAAATTCCATTTAAAGAAAACCATGAACTAATTATAAGTAAATGAACTAATCTTTTTTCCTCATAGTTAAGAAAATTTCTAATTTTTTAGTTAAATTTAACTAAATTTTAGGAAAATTCGTGATAAAATTTCAAAGACATTTTTTCCTTAATGTTAGTTATGTCTTTTTTTTTCAGTGTATTCATTTTTATTATTGGCGTCTAATCTTTAATAAGTAAAATACCACCATTTTTGAAAAAATTTAACATATTAGGCGCGTGGTTATGCTTTTTTTCGGGAAAAAACTAAATTCACAATTTTTACTGTATCTGTGAAATTAAATAACACAATATTTTGAAACAAATAGCAAATTAAAGTATACGTTAAGTGCTATTATAAACGTTAAAACAAAAATTATATGCTCTCATATTAATACACCCAAAAAATTACATAGTAGCATAGTTAACAAAATCCATAGTTATTTTAAATAATTTTTAAATCAACTATTTACAATCAATAACAACTACGGACAAAGTTGATAATAACGATTTTTTAAAGTTGAAAAAGCAAAATATTAAAAAAATACAGAACAAATTAAAATCAATAAATATTTTTTATTTTAAACATTTAATGCATCGTGCAAAATATTTTTTTTTTGCAAAATAAACCAGCGCAAAAGGTGAAAAAAGGTGGACAATACGAAAAATATGATCATGGATGGAAGAAACTATCAGAAAAGCAAGGAAAAAGGATTTGGTAAGAAATATTTTCATAAAAAAATTATCTAACTGTACACCGAGCGTTTCTAAAGAAATATATCTCAGAAAATGATTTATATTTTATAGAAAAATTGTCTCAGACTTTTTTTCTATAGAACAAATCTCTCAGAATTTTATATTTTTTTACAGTAAAAATTTCTTGGAATATAAGATTTTTTCTATAGCAAATATGTATCGGATTCTAATATGGTCTCTCAGACTTTTTCTATAGAAAAAATGTCTCAGAATCTGAAACTTTTTCTATAGAAAAAATATCTTAGAATCTGAGACTTTTTCTATAAAAAAAATGTCTTAGAATCTGAGACATTTTCTATAGAAAAATGTCTCAGAAACTGAGACTTTTTCTATAGAAAAAATGTCTCAGAATCTGAGACTTTTTCCAGAAAAAAAAATTTCTTAGAATCTGAGACTTTTTCTATAGAAAAAATGTCTTAGAATCTGAGACTTTTTCTATAGAAAAAATGTCTCAGAATCTGAGACTTTTTCTATAGAAAAAATGTCTCAGAATCTGAGACTTTTTCCATAGAAAAAATGTCTCAGAATCTAAGACTTTTTCTATAAAAAAATGTCTCAGAATCTGAGACTTTTTCTATAGAAAATATGTCTGAGAATCTGAGACTTTTTCTATAGAAATAATGTCTCAGAATCTGAGACTTTTTCTATACAAAAATATCTAAGAATCTGAGACTTTTTCTATAGAAAAAATGTCTGAGAATCTGAGACTTTTTCTATAGAAATAATGTCTCAGAATCTGAGACTTTTTCTATAGAAATAATGTCTCAGAATCTGAGACTTTTTCTATAGAAATAATGTCTCAGAATCTGAGACTTTTTCTATAGAAATAATGTCTCAGAAGCTGAGACTTTTTCTATAGAAATAATGTCTCAGAATCTGAGACTTTTTCTATAAAAAAAGTGTCTCAGAATCTGAGACGTTTTCTATAGAAGAAATGTCTCAGAATCTGAAACTTTTTCTATAGAAAAATGTCTGAGAATCTGAGACTTTTCTACAGAAAAAATGTTTCAGAATCTGAGACTTTTTCTAGTGAAAAAATTCCTCAGTCTGATAATTTTTCTATTGAAAAATGTATATTCTAAATATGAGATTTGTTCTATAGAAGTAATATCTCAGAATCTGAGATTTTTCTATAGAAAAAATGTCTCAGAATTTGTGAATTTTTCTATAAAAAAATGTCTCAGAGTCTTAGAATTGTTCTAGAAAAAAAAGATATCGCAATCTGAGAATTTTTCTTTGGAAAAAATGTCTGAGTCTGATATTTATTTCGGATTTTTTATTCAAAATCTGATTTTTTTATAGACAAAATGTCTCAAAATCTGAAATTATTTCTGTAAAAAAAATATCTCAGAATATTAAACTTTTCTGTCGAAAAAATATCTCAGTATTCAAGATATTTTCCAGAGAAAAAATATCTCAATTTCTGAGATTTTTCTATGGAAAAAATGTTTAAAAATTTAAGATTTTTCGACAGAAAAAATGTCAAAAATTGAGACATTATTTCTACGAAAATGTCAGAATTTTTGACGTGTTTCCTATACAAAAAATAAAAAGGATTCAAAATAATGGGTTTTTTTCATATTTGCAGGCTGGCTTTGGATCCTACAATATTGGTGTACGCAGTTTATATGCAATTTTAATAAAATAATGTTTATAAATAAAAAACTCAAAATTGTTTTTTTTGTATACAAATTATAGGGTATAATTAACTATTTATTAAATTACATAGTAAATATTAACTATGATTAAATTTTATAAAAAAACAACAATTAAATAGTTATTAATTACTATGGGCCTAGTTGTTTACCTATGTTTATCAAACACATCGTTGTCATTAACTTATCTCATAGTTAATTTGTTAATTTAAATGACACATAGTCAGCAACAACTATGTCACATCAACATAGTTGGGGCTATTTCACCTATGACATAGTTGAAAAAATAGTAATCATCAACTATGTAATTTTTTGGGTGTACTAAATTTATTAAAAAACCTAATTTTTTCACAAAATTTCTTAAATGTTTAAATTTACCTTTGTTTAACTAAAGCCTTCGACACCAAAAGACATCTGCCAAAAGAATAAATTTCATAAAAATAAAAACAAAAGCAATTTTTTGACATTTTTTACCTATTTTTTGAACCCCTAAATCCCCGATATGGCCGATAAGCCGAGACACCGCTAGCTTAGAATTGTCTCTTTTATGTTTAGTATTTTAAGTTTCATGCAAATCAGTTCCCTTGTTACACCAAATTAACCCACTATCTCCCATTTTAAGGAGTCATCTTTAATAATACGAAAAATTTATGAATTTTTTTTATAATTGTTATTTTATTGATATTGATGTACATAGAATACACATAATTTTTCATTATTTTTTTTATTATTTCTTCCTAATATAATCTTTGAATTAATTTTTATTTTTTTTTATATATATTAATGATTGAATAATGTAACTTTAATTATATAAGTTTTTTAATATATATTTTTAAATCTTAATAGTAAAACATTCACAAAAATATCATGGTTTTAAAATTATTATTTATTTTTTTTTAAACTAAAACAAAAAAAAAATATTAATAATAAAACAATACATAAACAAATACACAGCTATCAAAAATGAAGAAAAACTTAAATTAAAAACATGTTGTTTTTATTAATAAAAAAAATATTATAATTTTGTTAAAATACATATATAATTTATAATAGAAAAAAGTAATTATCATATGATTTACAGTTTTATTATTAGCGTTTTATTTATTTTTTAATCAGATTTTCAATTTATTTTAAATTTTTTTAATAACATGAGCTTAAAGCTTTTAATTTGTTACTTATATTAGAGAAAACAATATACATTTTAAAAAATTTAAAAATACAAATTTAAGATTAGAATTTAAAAAAAAAAATTTTACAAAATTTTGAAAAATATAAGTTTTTGTTTAAGTCGATTAGATTTTTAATTAATTTAGTCACTGTCCATTATTTGTTTAATAAAAAAATGTAATTTAAATAAGTTTTTAAGAATTTTAAAAAGAAATTTTAAGATAATTTTGGAATAAAGAAAAAAAAAAAAACAGTATCTTTAACTACTTGCCAGAAATTTCGGAATTTCAAAGTCTTATCTTCATAAGACAAGACTTTAAAAAGAATATAAAGATTAAGGGTCTTAAAAATTAAATTTCTCGTGTTTGACGTAAAAACCCAAAATCAAATTGAGATTTTTAGGTCCGCTTGTGGCTCACATACAAATTATATGAACGCAAAATGTTTTGAGCACTACGTCCAACGCGTCGTAATTTATTTCTAGTTCGACCCTAAAAGGAACCCTAAAAAATATCACCTTGAGAGAAAGATTTGTCAAAGTTGCTACAGGTCACTAAAAGAATTTAACGCCCCCTTAAGAATATTTAAACGACTACCGATGATTGCTATTACAAACATTTTAAGTTCCAAATTTTAAACTTTTTGGGCAAATCCAGCTCAAACCACACAGCATTCGGATTTGTCACCTTCGATTTAAATAAAATTTGCCAAATATATTGCAAATGGATAGTGTTCCTAAAATCATTACCTTTCTGGCTCCAAAACCTTTCGGTTTTCGAAATATGGCGTCTTGAAAATTGGCAAAAACGTCAAATTTTCAATAAGGTGCACATACAAAGTCACCCATAACTTTAAAACTATAAAACCCACAATTACCAAATAGGTACCATTTGAAAGCTGAAAGGATTACCTTATAAGTGGCATGCACAATTTTTTCTTGTAACGAAAGGTCAAAGGTCATATATCAAGGTCTAATGTTCAAAGACCTATATCTCAAAATCCGATATTTTTAAAATTCTCAAAAAAATATATGATAACAATCAAGTCTTTCCCTACATTTGTATCAATATTTCAGGGTGGACACTCATATGGTTCCAAAGTTACAGAGGAAAACGTGCTTGAAGTCAAGATTATCTCTACGAGTTCATGTGCACAAGCTTACACACACGAAGCAGCATAGCATGCTAGCATGCTGCTAGCAGTAAACAAACAATGGGACGGACCTAAAAACTGAACCCATTATTTATTAATATTTCGAGCTCCTGAATTTGATTTCACTATCAAAACTGAATTTCATCGTAGGGTTTTCTTGTTTTCTTACAAGGAAAATCTTCAAAGTGAACATACGTCATTTCTTTGAAATTTATGCCCATGAAAGACAACAAATATCTAACATCGACCTGTCTGAGCTTATTGGTCTTAATTTAGTGTTAAAGGGTTAAACGGGAGTCAAAAATTACCGATTTTTAGTAATATTAACTTTTAGGCACATTGATGCCACTTATATCAGATCCGTTTCATTTGAAAAAAAAATTTTGGCGTCTGTTTGAGACATTTTATATGTTACATAATTGTTTTTTGTTAAAAATGTATAGTTTTTGTTAAACTATATAGTTTTTGTAAAACAAATTCATTGTTGGTACTATTTTCTATTTAAATTAAGCAATCACATGAATTTTTTATTGGCAGTTTTTCTAACAGGTTGGGTTTCATCCGAATTTAAAAAAAAAAATATCTTTTTTAGTGTGTCCAAAATAAAATAAGGCAAAAATTCAAAGAGCTTATGAGCTTTATTCCGCTTTGAACATACGGTTCCCCCACCCCATTCCTATTTCCCTACTATGGAAGAATATAGGTTTCTATTGAAACCGATCTGTTATATGTATGTGGCATCAATATAAAGTACCTAAACTTTAAAATAACTGAAAATGGGTAATTTTTAACCCCGTTTAACCTGAATTTAGGCCGACAAGCTCAGACTGGTTGATTTTAGATTTATTTTTTCTAGCTTGTGTATAAATTTTAAAGAAATCAGGTATGTTCACTTTCGAGGACTTTCCTTGTAAAAGAACAAGAAAACCCCTACAATATAACTCAAAATACATAAAAAGTATTAAGCCTTGTTCTAGGCCCGCACCTTTGTTTACGACTATGTATATTGTTTTGTTTGTGCAATATTTTTTATATGAACTAGTAGAAAAAACCTTGCCTTCGAGCACGTTTTCTTCTGTAACTTTGGAACCATATGAGTGTCCACCCTGAAATTTTGATACAAATGTAGGGAAAGACTTCATTGTTATCATATATTTTTTTGAGAATTTAAAAAATATCGGATTTTGAAATATAGGTCTTTGAACATTAGACATTGAAATATGACCTTTGACCTTTCATTACAAGAAAAAATTGTGCATGCCACTTTTAAGGTAATCCTTTCAGCTTTCAAATGGTACCTATTTGGTAATTGTGGGTTTTATAGTTTTAAAGTTATGGGTGACTTTGTATGTGCACCTTATTGAAGATTTGACGTTTTTGCCAATTTTCAAGACGCCACATTTCGAAAACTAAAAATTTTTGGAGCCTGTAAGGTAATCAATTTATGAAAACAACGCATGTGAAATATTTTTTGCGAATTTCATTAAAATTGGAGGTGACAAATCCGAAAATCACAGTTTTCTGTGCGGTTTGACATGGAATCACCCTTTTAGCAGAAAGATAGAGTAGAAAAAGCAAAAGTAACTAACTGTTAAATACAATCACCAGCAGAGATGGAAAATTGGAATTCAGAAATTGAATTGGAGTTCAAACAAAAAAGTACTTAATTAATTCAATATAAAACCCAGCAAAATTTTCCATTCCAAATAATCGGTTCCAGAACGCATCATATTACCCTGCAACCGATTCTACTTCACGTTCCAGAATCAATGATTTTTGTTTGAAATTGTCCCGAAAGCAATCGTTTTTTAGAGCAAGTAGTTTTTTTGAAAAATAATTTTACATAGAAAATTTTGTTTTGATTACCGTAGAATATATTTAAGAATCTATTATTATAGGAATTTGTTCCAAAAAATTTCCTGGGAATGAAAAAAATGTCTCAGAATCTAAAACTATTTCTATACGAAAATATCAGAATCAGCGACTATTTCTTTACGAAAAATGTCTCAGAATCTGAGAACAATTTTATACGAAAAATGTCTCAGTATTTGAGACTTTTTTATACAAAAAACGTCTCAGAATCTGCGACTTCATCAATACGAAAAATGTCTCGGAATCTAGAACTATTTCTATACGAAAGCTTTCTAAGAACCTGAGACTTTTTCTACACGAAAAATGTCTGAGGCTGTTTCTGTTTTTTCAGAGTCTGAGACTTTTTCTATACAAAAACTGTCTCAGAATCTGAGACTTTTACTATAGGAAAAATGTCTCAGAATTCGAGACTTTATCTATACGATAAAGGTCTCGGAATCTCAAGTTATTTCTATACGAAAAATGTCTCAGAATCTGAGACTTTTTCTATATGAAAAATGTCTCAGCATCTGAGACTTTTTTTATACAAAACATGTTTCAGAATCTAAAACTTTCAGTAGGAAACATGTCTGAGAATCTAAGACTTTTTCTAAACGAAAAACGTTTCAGAATCTAAGACTTTTTCTATACGAAAAATGTTTCGGAATCTGAGACTTTTTCTAAACGAAAAAAATTTTAGAGTCTGAGATTTTTCTATACAAAAGCTGTCGCGGAATCTGAGACTGTTTCTATACGAAACTGAGAATCTGAGAAAAATGTCTCAGAATCTGAGAAAAATGTCTCAGAATCTGAGACTTTATGTATACGAAAAAATTTTTTAAATTTTATACTACATATTTCTATACGAAAAATATTTAGAATCTGAGAATTTTTCTATACGAAAAATGTCTCAAAACCTGACTTGTTCTTTACGAAAAATGCATGTCTCAAAATCTGCTAATTTTTCTATACAAAAAATGTCTGAGAATCTAAGTCTTTTTCTTTACGAAAAATGTCTCAGAATCTAAGATTTTTTCTATACGGAATATTTCAGATACTGTTACATTCTGAGAATTTTTCTACAAAAAATTAACTTGTGTTCTGAACAACATTTCCAAATTTCATGAAGATAGGAGGGTGGCACTAGGGAGACTTCCCATACAAATCGACCCCCTAAAAAATTAATTTTTTGTTCTGAACAACATATCCAAATTTCACGAAGATCGGAGGGTGACACCAGGGAGACTTCCGTTGTGAGATACTTTCCCAGCTCAAAAGTGACCATATTTAACTACTTTGACAGCACTCTCCAGCCCGTATTTTTCTGCCTTAGTTATTAAAAAATTTTTAAAACTGCATAATTTTCCAAAAAAGAAAAAAAAAAACTAAAAATTTTTAGCATCTAAAAAAACTTGTAAAAAAATAAAAATGGACATATGGCAACACTGGCTGTAGCGAATTTTATTGAAAGTTTAAGTATATTAATTAACTCTGGCAACACTGCCACCGACAGGTGCTTATTTAAAATAAACAGATATTTCCATCTTTACCTTTATATTTAATACATATCGCTCATTTATAACAATAGTGACATAACTCAAAAAACTTTAATTTTCAAAAATTTTCCGAGTAAAAATGTGAATGATCAGTACTGATCTTTCAAATCTCGGATCAGATTTTTATTCGGGTTAAGTAGTAGTATTTTCTTCTGATTGCGAAAAATAAGAATTTGTTTAAAGATTTTTAGTGTAAAATATATGATTTTGATACATACATATTAGAGTTAATTTTGAAAATTTGATCTGCGGATATCATAATTTTTTTTGAAGGATTTAGGGGAACTAAAAAGAATGGCGGTTTTTTTTAGAAAAAAATTCGCTCCTTGGGGTGTTTCAACGCATCTGAAAACGCGAATTTTGAGCTGATTTTTCTTCAGAGCAAAAAACGGCTGAATATATCGCATATCTGATTTCACCAGTCGATTCTACAGCAAAATATAATACAATGGTCGTTTTTCAAACTCTTAAAAAAAGTTCCAAAAACCCACCACAGAGGGCGGACATATAAGGTTTTTCCATTTTCTTTTTAAATTAATTTTTTAAATATGCACAGTTAAAGGGCATTCTCAGCTTAACAAAATGGTATCAAATTTTCCGTTCTATCACAACCCGTTAAAAAGTTATAAGCTCTTAAAAATGGACAAAAACACGTTTTTTGAGAACTTACAAGGGAAGTATCTCAACCCTTATGAACCGATTTGCCTGAAACTTAAAATATATATTAAAGAGACGATTTTAAGGTTGGGGTGTCTCGGCTTATCGGCCATATCGGTGTTTAAAAATTTCGTTGTCCCCTTATGAAACCATGTGGACCTTCGGGAAAATTTTGATAACTTCCGAACTAACAGGAATATCGTCTAGGGCAAAAATACGTGTCGACTTAAATTTGAAAAAGATTATTTTATATTAACATGGATATCGTAGGTCTATCTCTTCATATATATGCCCCCCAAAATTTACACATTTTCATGAGAAATATATTTAACGAAGCCGAATTTTTACAAGGTTATGCCACCGTTGGATAGGCATTAAAAAAACCTTTCTTTTCATCTGGAAACATCATATAGTTTCTTAGCAAGAAATGGCCGAAAAATCCAAAAAACGGGTTTTTCGCCAATTTTTGACCCATTTTTTGAACCCCTAAATCCCCGATATGGCCGATAAGCCGAGACACCCCAACCTTAAAATGGTCTCATTTTAAGTTTCAGGCAAATCGGTTCATAAGGGTTGAGATACTTCCCTTGTTAGAATGTGAGTCTTTTCCGATGTCTCAACATCTAAGACTTTTTCTATTCGAAAAATGTTTCAGAATCTGAAACTTTTTCTATACGAAAAATGTCTCAGAATCTAAAAATATTCCTATAAGAAAAATATCTCAGAAGCTGCGACTATTTCATTACAAAAAATGTGAATCTAAGACTTCATCAATACGAAAAATGCCTCAAAATCTACACGAAAAATGTCTCGGAATCTAAAACTATTTCCATACGAAAAATTTCTCAGAATCTGGGACTTTTTCTATATCTGACAATGAACTTTTTCTATACGAAACATGTTTCAGAATCTAAAACTTTTTCAACATGAAACATGTCTGGGAATCTAAGACTTTTTATACAAAAAAACGTCTCAGAAAGAGACTTTTTCTATACGAAAAATGTCTCAGATTTTGAGACTTTTTCTATACGAAAAAAATTTAGAGTCTGAGACTTTTTTCTATACGAAACATGTTTCAGAATTTAAAACTTTTTTCAATACGGAACATGTCTGAGAATCTAAGACTTTTTCTAAACGAAAAATGTCTCAGAATCTGAGACATTTTCTATGCGAAAAATGTCTCGGAATCTGAGATTTTTTCAATACGAAAAGTTTCTCGGAATCTGAGACTTTTTTTTTTTATACGAAAAATATATCAGAATTTGACTTTTTCGATATGAAAAATGTCTTAGAATCTGAGACTTTTTCTATACGAAAAATGTTTCAAAATCTGATACTTTTCCATACGAAAAATTTTTCAGGTTCTGTTAGATTCTGAGAATTTTTCTATGAGAAAACGTGAAATTTTCTTTAAAAACAAATTAGAAAAAATGTTGCTCTATTTTCGTATAAGTGAATTTATTGGCATTTCGGGGCCCCTTAAATCAGGGGCCCTGGGCACGTGTCCATTCAAAAAATATGTAAAATTTGTACATATTTCCATTTAAAAATTTTGCCCGATATTAAGTTTAATCGGTTTATTGGCGAAAAATAGCAGAATATTTCACTTAAATTTGATTTATGTATGTATACTTTTTAGCTTATTAAGGATTAATTGTTTTTTTTTAACACATTTTCTCTAAAAAATTTAAAATCTTGAGACTTTTCTTTTTTCCTCAAAATCTTCAACACTTTTAATGTTAAAAATGTCCAACAAATCTGAGAAAAATTGTCTGACGATAAAATGTGCCTGGAACCAAGACTCTTTTTAAACAAAACAAGTCAAATTCGACCCTAACAAATGTTTGAATACCCTCCACAATATAAAAAAGATAGTTTTAAAAAAATTTATAAAAAAATTTTCGCGCAAAAATGTTTTTGGTTAAAAAAAAAGTTTCGCGAAATAAAATTTTGGCGTAAAAAAGTATGTTTGTGCTTGTTTAAATACCTTGTGGTATTAAATTCTGTTCGGAAATGTTAACCAGCAACCGAATTAAAGCATTTTGTATTTTTAGGTTATGTCGAATGTACAAAAATTAGCCAGACTTCCCATATTTTCTTTCTTCAGCGGGTGCAAATAAGGGAATTAAGAAACAGTTTTTTTCGTTTATCTCCCATATTTTGTAAAAAAACCTAGTCATGTTGCATACCAAATGAAAGGTGTTTGGAAAACATATCCAAGTGTGCAAAGAACGTGTCTAAACATACGCAACTTTTCGTCATATTGAGTAAAATAACAAAATTTTAAGACAATTTTTTAATAAGTCGAAAAATACTGTATTTTTCGGAACATTGTTAGCACCTCAAGATAGCCCAATAAGCAATTTTAAAATTCAAGTGCAAATCAAGTATAAAACAAGTGTAAATCAAGCCCTAAATTCCAGCCCCTGCTTGATTTATACTTGAATTACACTTGAATTCAATAGCATACTCCAGTAAAACGGACACTGGAATTCAAGCCCTGTTTTTACAGCCTTTTCCCTGGTTTTCAAGCGTAAAAACAGCGCTTGAATTCAAGTATCCGATTAGCTGGAGAATGCTATTGAATTCAAGTGTAATTCAAGTATAAATCAAGCATAGACTGGAAATAAGGGCTTGATTTACACTTGATTTATACTTGAATTTTAAATGTGCTTATTGGGAGGTCTTTTAAAAACCTAATATGCCTGTAACCATATATGCCTATGTTAATTTTGAAAATTTAAAAGTCAATTTCCCCCCATACGACCCCCCTAAAAATAAGTTTGGACCTCCAAAAAAAATATGTGTCGAATTAATTTTTTTTTTTTCTGAACAAAATTTTAAATTTTATGAAGATCGGAGGGAGACTTTCCTTGTAAGATACTTTTCCAGCTCAAAAGCTACTATTTCAACTACTTTGCCAGCCTTCTCCAGTCCGTATTTTTCTGCCTGAGCAATTAGGAAAATTTTTAAAAATTGCATAATTTTCCAAAAAAGGAAAAAAAAAATAAAAAAAAAACTAAAAACTTTCTAGCATGTAAAAAGTGTAAAAAAAGAAAACTTAAAATATGGCAACACTGGCTGTATCGAATTTTATTGAGAGTTTTAGTATATTTAATAACTCTGGCAACACTGCCACCCACAGGTGCTAAACATAATAAACAGATATTTCCATCTTTAGCTTTATATTTAATACATATCACTCATTTATAACAATAGTGACATAACTCAAAAATCTTTAATTTTTTTAAATTTTCCGAGTAAAAATGTGAAGGATTAGTACTGATCTTTTAAATCTCGGATCAGTACTGATCTTTCAAATTTCGGATCAGTACAGATCATACTTGGAGCAGTACTTATATTTCAATTATCGAATCAGATGCGATATATATAAACATTTTTACTCGGGTTAAGTAGTGTAAGAGCACTATTTTCTTCTGATTGCGAAAAATAAGAATTTGTTTAAAGATTTTTAGTGTAAAATATATGATTTTGATACATACATATTAGAGTTAATTTTGAAAATTTGATCTGCGGATATCATCATTTTTTTTTGAAGGATTTAGGGGAACTAAAAAGAATGGCGGTTTTTTTTGGAAAAAAATTCGCTCCTTGGGGTGGTTCAACGCATCTGAAAACGCGAATTTTGAGCCGATTTTTCTGCAGAGCAAAAACGGCAGAATATATTGCATATTTGATTTCACCAGTCGATTCTACAGCAAAAAATAATACAATGGTCGTTTTTCAAACTCTTAAAAAAGTTCCAAAAACCCACCACAGAGGGCGGAAATATAAGGTTTTTCCATTTTCTTTTTAAATTAATTTTTTAAATATGCACAATTAAAGGGCATTTTCAGCTTAACAAAATGGTACCAAATTTTCCGTTCTATTACAACCCGTTAAAAAGTTATAAGCTCTCAAAAATGGACAAAAACACGTTTTTTTAGAACTTTGACCTCAATTTTCTCGAAAACATGACTTGATAGAAAAATTTGAAAAACTAGATTCAGAATCAGCATCGAAATGTTAATCGAAAACAAGTTTTATGATCCCAGAATATCATCCAAAAACATCACAAAAAAATGCTCTCAATAATGCACAAAAATGCGTTTTTTGTGAACTTTGACCTCATTTATCTCAAAAACCTGACGTTACGGAACATTTCGAAAACCAGATTTGGAATCAGCATTGATATGAAAATCGAAAACGAGTGTCCAGACCGCAGACCCATCCAAAAATTTTTCAAATTTCGGTCAGTGTTTCATAATTTTGCCATTAGAAAAAAAACTTTGAAGCCTTATAACTTTTTAATGGGTTGTGACAGAAAGGTGCTTTTTGTACCAATTTTCTTAGCAAAAACTGCCTCTTCAACGTGCATGATTGAAAAAAGAATTTAATTTTTTTTTTTTTAACCGATTTTCCGTCCCCTGCTGTGGGTTATTGGAACTTTTTTTAAGAGTTCAAAAAACTGCTATTGTTTTAATTTTTGGTGTAGAATAGACTGGTGAAATTAGATTTGCAATATATTCAGCCGTTTTTTTTTCTGCAGAAAAATCAGCTCAAAATCCGCGTTTTCAGATGCTTTGAACCACCCCAAGGAGTGAAAATTTTTCCAAAAAAATACCAAATAAAATATCTTTTTAGCTCCCCTAAATCTTTAAAAAAATTATGATATCCGATAAACAGATGATGTGACATAGTCACCAAACGAACTCTAATACATATGCTTAAAAGTTTTATTTTTTTACAAATAACTTCAAAAATAGTTTAGAAAACCTTATCTTGACAATTGACCTTTAAGAAGAGAATATGCCATTTTATATGTGGCGGCCTTTTTTAATGGAAACTCCTTTGCGTGTAAGAATTTTAAGCAGGTTTTCTTTTAAATCAATTTTTTTTTTTTAAATAAGTCACTATTGTAGTAAATAAGAGATATTCTCTTTCATTCTATATTCTCTTAAAAATTCTTGTTTTCAAACTTAACAGAAAAGCTTTTTGTTTCTTTTTCCATTTCTAAGGCTTTCTACAAAAGCACTAAAATTGCAGCATTTATTTTTTTATAACAGTTTTTATATATTGTTCTCTAAATTAATATTTTTTTTTCTCATTTAACGTCTTAATATACTCTCTCTTAAATTTATTATTATATTATATGAATTATATTAATATTTACATAAGCTTTTGTTGCAATTTCAATAATAAACTTTAGTTATTTTTTTCTATGAATAAACATTTAAGTCTTACAGTATATTTTGAAAAAAAAGAACACCAAAAAAATTATTAAACAAAGTCTAAACAATATTTAAAAATTGCTAAAATCATAAAAGAAATTGTTCAAAGATTTACTCTTATTTAGTATAAAAAAAAATATATATAAATGCTCTTTTTCTATTAGAAGAGAAGCTCTGGTTAGGTTTAATGGGAAGTTAAAAAGAGAAATGCTAAAAAGCTTTTATGATTGAATTCTCTTTAAAGCCTCTTTTTTACAAATTATTGTTTACTGTTTTTGTGTAACTTATTTTAAAGCTTCTTTAGCTCTTTGTTCCCATTCGGCTCTTCTTTGATGTATACCCTTAAATTCACCCATGGTGGCGGATCTTTCAATAGTTTTATTTATATTAACAGGACTATCGGTGCTGGATGAAGAAGTCAAATCTCCCAGTTTTACAGTAGATCTTTCCAAGGTAGAAGAGGCTTTTGTGGGTGATAATAATGCATTGTTATTGTTATTACTACGTTCTATAGACATGGCTCTAAAGCCCGAATTTTGTTTAATGGGTGGTAAAAAGCTTTTGTTGGTTAAACCAGTAGATGATGTGTCTCCATTTGATGAAGAATTATTGTTATTATTGTTATTATTATTATTACTATTGTTTAAAGATAATCCAGAATTAGAATTTTTAATGCCTCCTAATCTAAAATCGGCTAAAGAATTACGATTACTATTATTATTATTGCCATTCGAACCATTTATAATTGTATGAGAAGTATGATTTTGTGATGAATTAGTTTTTATAACAGTTATTGTTTGATTGGACTCCAATTTAGGTAATTTATCCAATTTTTCATCACTAGACGATTGATTTTCTTTATCACTATCCACACCCTGATTAGAGATTGAGGTTGTAAATTTCTTTAAAGTCTGAGCAGGAGAAGCTAGATTATTGTTGGCATTATTACCATTGGTAATTAAGACTTTATCTAAATCTTCATCTTTAATTTTTAAAGATCTTCTAGCAAATACTTTCATTAATTCGGGAGTAGCATCATCTTTACCTGTGCTGGTATTACCGTTTGTATTGTTATTATTAAGAGAATTACCATTAAGAGAGTGTACCGAAGAGGCAAATGATTTTTTACGTAGTATAACACCATTATCATTGATAGAATTAATCGATTCTCTTTGTTCACTTTCAGATTTTATAGAAGATTTTCTTAAAATATCTTCACATATAGACTTTTTACGTTCATAACGTATCTCTTCTACTTTCTTTTCTAATTTAGATTTCTCTTCATTTAAAAAGAGTCTTCTACGCTCTTGTAGACTTAAAGAGTTGGTGGTGTTAAGTGAAGTAGTGGTAGTTTCAAATGTTTCAGGTAATTTAAAATGTGATTCTCTTTCATTAATAGTGGGCGTAGGTGGTGTAGTAGGTGTACTGGGTAATTTTTTTACCGGACTCTTAGGTGGTAATCCTGTACTGGTTTTTGTTTGTTTATTAATAGCTTCATAGTAAAGACCAGAAAATCTTTTCTCTGTTTCTGGTGATTCTCTTTCATTAATATCCACCGATTCACTACTTAATCTACGAAAACTTAAATCATCCATACTAGAATTCTTTTCGGGTGTAGATTCTCTTGATATATTTAAGGGTAAGTGTACTTCTTTCACATTTTTAGCTAATACCACATTAACACTTTTAGAAGTGCGACCCGGATCTACTCTATTTAACTGTATTTTCATAAATTCAGGTACAGAAGATTTGGGTTTATCTTCAATTGATTCTTGCACACTTGAAGATCTTCTGGTTGAATTACATCTAAAACCATTTGATTTTGTGGCATTACTAGCCGGAGCAGATTCTCTTTTAATCTCTTTTGTATTCTCTACATTGCTTATAAATAGAGTATTTTGTTTTACTACACCTTTATCTCTTAATGTTACTGATGCTGTGCTGGGTGAGTTTAATATATTCTCTTCACTTAAGGATTTTTCTTTCTTTAAAGCTAATACAGTGGGCCTTACTCTTTCTGGTTTTAAGGGAGTAGTGGACACTTTAACTACTTCCTCGGCTTGATCCTCTGTTAAATTGATCGATCTTCTTATAACACTCACAAATGGTGACTTAACTATAAGATCAATATTATTTTCAATTTCAGAAATATTTTTATTACATGACGAAGCTGTGTTAGAAGAGAATGATGAAACTACATTGGCTGGTGTTAATAATTTGGTGGGTGTAGTTTTACTGGTTGCCATAGAGTTGGTACTTGTTGTTAAGATTATATTTTTATCATAGTTACCAAACGATTTTCTAGAATCTCTTTCTGGTTTAACCAATTTATTATCATTGATTTCAAAACCCAAAGAAGTATGTTTTTCATCTAACGGTTCGGGTGGTGAAGGTGAAGAGTATTCTTTTTCATTTAATATAAAATCTCTACAATAGGGTACTCGTAAATTTAAGCTTAAATCCGGTAAGCTAGGCATATTATTATGAACCACCGTTGAAGTAATATCTTTTTGTTCTCCATAAGCTCTAAAGCTTCTGGCTTTCTCTACCGATTTACGTTGTTTATTTTGCTCATAGGTTAACAAACGTTCGGGTGTAGTTAAGTCATCTTCGGATTTATCTAATGACACCAACGAAACATTGTTTGAAGAATTCCGGGCAAAAGAATCATTGGATCTAGAGATCTTTTGTTGAAAAGCTGAAAGACCCACTATTTTTGGTTTCTTTTCAAAATGATATTCTAGTTTTGCCGGAGAATTACTTATACCAGATTGTTGTTTAGTAATTTCTCTTATAATAGAAGTAGATTGAAAAGTTTCTGTTGAAGAAGTTTTGGATAAAATGGATTCTTTAGATACAGATTTTTCTGTTTCATTTAATTTCATTAAATCTTCATTACTAATATTTTGTGGTAAATAACGCTGTCTAGCAGCTGGTCCTGATTTAGGTTTACCCGGAGATTTCTCTTCGGTTTTCTTATCATCTTTCACTGGTGTAGTAAAATTATTTACTAAATCTGGTAAACCTACAGTTTTACCTTCATTGAAAATCTCTCTTTTAATTTCTTTACGTTTCTCTTCTATGGTGCTCTCATATGTAACAAATTCGCTCTTAGATTTCTCTAAATTGGCCATAGTACTGGTGCTAGTGTTTGCTGACATTTGTAGTTTCTTTGGTTCATTTTGTTTTCTATCTAGCTCATCTTGTTCCTCATCTCCTGCATTTGCCTTAGCTATAGAACGTTTCGAATTACGATGCATTAAACGTCTTAGGAAACCAGTTTCTGTAGTTTCCATGGGTACTACTGATTTCTCAGTTATTATTTCGGATTTTTTAGCTACATCCGTTTTCTTGATAACGCCCTCTGTTGGTGTGTTAATATCTTTGGATTCAAACATGGCGCTGGCTTTAGCAGTTAAATTACGTAAACCAAATATGTTAGTAGATGTTGTTGTTGAATTTGTCGTAGTCGATGTTGTAGTCGAATTAATAATTTTCGTAGTTTTTGTTATGGACTCCTTGGTGGTGGCAGTATTTTTAGCATTAATGCTCAATTGCTCATCTATAAGCTTGGCAGCATTAATGCCCGGTGGGAGAGAACGAGTTTTAGCTTTGTTGTCTAAATCTGGAAAGAAGGAAAATGAGAAAGTTATAAAATTTGTAATTATCAGAGAAATCAAAAGAGAGTGTCGAATTCCTCTGTTCCAAAAAATAACTCAGAGCCTGATACTGTTCTACATAGGAAAAAATCTCAGAGCCCGAGACATTTCTTAAATTTGAAATTTTTTGTATTAGAGAATTATTTCAGAATCTTGAACTTTTAATATCAGAAAAAATCTGAAAGTTTTTCTTTTGAAGAAATTTTTCAAAATTTCAGAAATTTGCTTATGCTCTTAAACTTTTTTTATAGAATTTTTTTTTTAAATTTGGAAGTGTTTCTATAGAAAAAATCATACTAAACAGGAATTAAGCACTAAAAAAATCGAAATTAATGATGAAAATCCATCCTGCATTATTGGGTCCTATAGACCGATATAAGTATATGAAGGGTATATAAAAAAAATTTAAACAACTTTACCTTTAACTTCCAATATTTGTTTATTAACAAATTTATTCAAGTCCTCATTGGCCTCTGGTATTGAAGTCTGTAAAATACCATATATTAATAAATTTTCTTAAAATTATTTTTCATATGTGTAACAAACTTACCTCCAATGTCCTTCTATGTTGCCTACTAGGGCCACCCTTTTTCTTAGTTGGTCTTATAGCCATTTTATGCTTGGCCGCTGAATGTGATAATCTTTGCCAATCGGAAGAAAATAAATCTACCTCATCTTTAACATCATTAAATGATGAATCACGATGTCTTAAAATATCGGATGACATCGATATGCTAGACATAGTAGATGATCGTGAATATCTTGTGGCGGTAGTACGTTCTTGTACAGTTTCAGTTGTTGTTGCTGAATTGTTTGCCGTGGAAGTGCTGATAATATCATCACCATCCATGCTACTCATGCTCAATAGACTTAAGGAGGATACTTCACTATGTTTATCTCCTGTTGAAGATTTTGTAATAGATGATGCAGCAGTTGTGGCATTATTAGTACGTCTTTGCGGTGAGGCTGGACTGCGGGGTAAGCCCAAATCTTCGTCCGATGCATCGGGACGATTACGACGTTTACGTAAGACATCAGCAAGCTCGGCCTGGAAATAGTTTAAAAAAAGTTTTGTTAAATTTTTGAAAGAGTTAAGAAAATTATAAAGCTTTTTTTGTTGGGAAAGGGGTTGTTTTTTACCCAAGTTTTCCAACGAAATACAAGTCTGGCTCTAAAACAACTTCTACCGGATCTTGTATCACCCGTCATCGGATTTATTCTCATTTTAAATGGATTTTGCTTAAAATCAAGCATTTTTTATATTTTTTTTATTTTGCTGTTTAAGGACTGGTTCTTTTTTGTGAAAATTATGAATTTAATAAAATAGAAGGATATCGTTTATATTTAAGACATATTGCTCTTATAAGTCTTCATTTATTAAGGCGCTAAAATTTTCAAAATAATATTATCAACATACCAAATTTGAGTCTAATAAGAGGTGGTTCTCTTTTGATGGATCAAATGACCTTTCCCCTGAATTTAGCTTAAATTAATCTAAATAGACGGCATTTTAAAAAACCATCTCTAAAAAAACGGAAAGTAATCGGGAGAAGTCATTATTGATACCATAAGCAATAAGACATGACCTGAGTGTTTCACCACTCCTGATCAAATACCTTAGTAATATCTTGAGCAACCACCATAAGAGCATTTCTATTCGACTTCAAGATTAGGAAAGAAATGCTTGCAGGTCTCCCATAGAGAGACTTCTACGAACGCCATTTTGTAGATATTTATGAAGTGAATTAACATTCAAACAATTCACACGACGGAAATTGATAATGTTTCCCATCACCTTTGAAAGCGAAAAACAAAGAACAATTGGGCGATAATTTTCTGGGTTTGTAGCTTACAAACTAGAGTGGCTTATGGTCAATGCCTAATTGTATTCCACGTGAACAATTGTAAAAGATGTGCTGTATAAATGTGTTGCAAATGCACCGGATTGGCCAGGAATTTCAAACAAAAAATGTCTCAGAATTTGAGAATTTTTCTATATGAAAAATGTCTCGGAATCTGAGAATTTTTCTTTACGAAAAATGTTTTAGAATCTGATAATTTTTTAACGATAAATGCCTCAGAATCTGAGATTTTTTCTATACAAAAAATGTCACAGAATCTGAAAATTTTCTATACGAAAAATGTCTTAGAATCTGAGAATTTTTCTATACGAAAAATGTTTCAGAATCTGAGAATTTTCTATACGAAATTTGTGTCAGAACCTGAGACATTTTCTATACAAAAAATGTCTTTGAATCTGAGACCTTTTCAATACAAAACATGTCTTAGAATCTGAAAACTTTTCTATACCAAAAATGTTTCATAATCTTGGAACTTTTCTAAACGAAAAATCTCTCAGATTCTGAGACCTTCTCTATACGAAAAATGTCTCAGAATCTCAGAATTTTTCTATACGACAAATATCTCAAAATCTGAGAATTTTTCTATACAAAAACTGTCTCAGAATATATGACCTTTTCTATGCGAAAAATGACTCGGTTTCAGACATTTTTTTTTTATATAAAAAATGTCTCCGAATCCGATATTTTTATACGAAAAATGTTTCAGAATCTTAGACTTTCTCTACTCGTATATGAAAAATAAATCAAAATCTGAGAATTTTCTATAGTAAAAATCTCTTATAATCTTACAATTTTTTATACGAAAAATGTCTTAGAATCTAAATAATTTTTCTATACGAAAAATATCTTAGAATCTCAGACTTTTTTACAAAAAAAAAAAAAAAATTTTACAAAAAAAATCTAATCTGAGACTTTTCTATATGAAAAATGTCTGAAAATCTGAGAATTTCTGAATACGAAAAATATCTCATAATCTGAGAATTGTTCTATAAGAAAAATGTTCCAAAATCTAAAACATTTTATATATGAAAAATGTTTTAGAATCTTATAATTTTTCTATACAAAACCTTCCCTATAAAAAAAAAAATCTCATAATCTGAAACATTCTCTTTACGAAAATCACACCAAAAAATACTTTTTCCAGAATTTAAGACTTTTGCTATAGAAAAAATATGAAAATATTTCTAAAAGAAAAAATGTCTCAAAATCTGAAAATTTTTCTATACGAGAAATCCCTCAGAATCTAAGAATTTTTCTATATGAAAATTGTTTTAAAATCAGAGAATTTTTCTTTACGAAAAATGTCTGAATCTGAGAATTTGTCTGTACGAAAAATGTCTCAGAATCTGAAAATGTTTCTATAGGAAAAATTTCTGAGAATTTAAGACTTTTTTTATCCAAAAAACAAAACTTTTTCTATATGAAAAAGGTCTCAGAATGCGAGACAGAATCTGAGACTTTTTCTATATGAAAAATATCTCAGAATGTGATAACAAAAAATAATTTTTCTGTAAAAAAAATATTTTAAAATCTGATCATTTTAATTTACAAAAGATATCCTAGAATCTGAGAATTGTTCTATACGAAAAATGTTCGAAAATCTAAGACATTTTCTATGTGTATGAAAAATATATACGAAAAATATACCAGAATTTGAGTTTTTTATTCCAAAAATACTTTTTCTATAAAAAGGAAATGTCTCAGAGTCTGAGCCTTTTGTTTTACGAAAAATGTCGCAGAATTTGAGACTTTTTCTATAAAAAAAATATCTCAGAATTTGAGACCTTTTCTATACCAAAAAATAATTTTTCTATACGAAAAGTGCCTCAGAATTTGATACTTTTTCTATACAAAAAATGCCTCAGAATTTGAGACTTTTCGTAAAGAAATAGTCCAAATTTTTCGTAAAGAAAAAGTTTAAAATTTTTCGTATAGGAAAAGTCTCAAATTCTGAGACATTTTTCGTATAGAGAAATGTCTTAAATTCTGAGGCATTTTTCTTAAAGCAAAATTCTTAAATTTTAAGCCATTTTTTGTATAGAAAAATTAGTTTTTGTTATAGAAAAGTCTTAGATCTGAAATATTTTTTATATAGAAAGTGATTCTGAGATATTTTGGGTATAGAAAAATCTTAGATTTTAAGGCATTTTTCCTAAAACCAAATGCTCAGAGTATGAGACATTTTTTGTATAGAAAACGTATGTTTCAGAATCTATGACTTATTCTTTAAGAAAAATATCTCAGTATCTGAGACTCATTAAGAAAAATGTCTTACAAGGGAAGTATGTCAACCCTTATGAACCGAATTGCCTGAAACTTAAAATAGATATAAAAGATGCAATTTTAAGGTTGGGGTGTCTCTGCATATCGGCCAAATCAATGATTAAAAATTTTGTTGCCCCCTTATGAAACAATATGGACCTTCGTGAAAATTTTGATAACTTCCGAAGAATATTGTCAAGAACAAAAATACGTGTCGACGTAAATTTAATAAAGATTATTTCGTATTCATATAGATGTCGTCTTAACATAAAAACCTCCCAAAATTTACACATTTTCATAAAAAAATATTCAACGAAGCCGAATTTTTACAAGCATTAAAAAACGTTTCTTCTCATATGGAAACATCATACACTCATAGAAATATCTTAGTAGAAAAATTAGTAAACCCATTGTAGATCAAGTTTTACAGAATAATGCCGTATTCAACAAAAATTAATGTTGATATCGTTGAATAATCAGTATAGTTGATTCAACTTTTACCATGGCGTATACAGAATTCAATAGATAAAACAAAAAAGAAAAAACAACCCTGTTCGTTCGTTTTTTGTTTTATTATAACGAGTGAGTTGGTAGCAATGTGATATGTGTTTTAAAAAACATTGATTACTTTATGTATTCATACTATTTATATTAAAACGTTTTTTGTTTTTTTTAGGATTTTGTTTTGGTATCATCAGATAACTGGAGAATGTCTAATGAGTGCATAACATGAATAAACGAAGTGTGTGTGAAAATCTTCAAATATTGCAGCTTAAAAAGCCGAAAATAAAAAAAATATTGTGATTTATATTTAATAAAAGAAAATTAACAAATAACAACAAGCTTTTTTTTTAATAATAAAATTTCTTACATTAACAAAAATATGAGTTGAATTTACCTAAAATACGAGTTGATTAACAAAAAAACGTGTTGATCAACTTTTACAAAAACTGACAACAATTTTTATTGAAATCAACATAAATATTTGTAGGGTCAAAATCAACAATGATTTCTGTTGAATTTACAACGATTTTCTTTGGGAATACAATGATTTTTGGTTGAGTGTATATTTTCATAAAAAGAAATGACGGAAAAATCCAAAAACTATTTTTTCGATATGGTGGATAAGACCGCTCAACAAATCGAAGGTTTTTGGCTCCGGTTTGAAGTTTCATATAAAATTTTTAAAGATTTTGACTCGCTGATTCCAAATTCATGCTCCAAACTTTTCCATCACGTCTAGAATTTTAATTATTCGCGGTTGAAAATGCGAAAAAACGCGATTTTTGCCTTTTTTGAAAGCCTGCACAGCAGCCGCTGCACAGTGGCCGAAACATCCAATCTAGCGGCGTTTAATTCGGAAATGTAAAATAACAAAGCCCAATGCATATTTGTGATTATAAAACTTATAAAGAATTTAATTTTTAACCATATTTATTTATTTCAGTGTTTTTATGTATTTTGGGAAATTTATGTGAATATCGGGAGGGTGGTCTGTATGAGGACTAGAAAATAAAATGTTCCGATTCCGTTAAAATTAAGTGTGATTATTTATGGCTACAAAAAATATTTTCCAGTCGAATTTCAAGAGGATATTTGTTAAAATATCATTGTTAGGGCTTTTTAGTAAAACTGGAAGAGGAAATTAAAATGGGGGCTATGGGATAACGTGGACCGATTTTGTCAAAAATTAAATAGGTTTTGTTCTTTCGATAAAAAATCTTAAATTTCAAATTTTAGCCAAATCCATTGAAAATTGTGGTCTGTATCGCGTTTATACTGTTTATTTGGACAGGCAGATGGACCCTAAAAACCGAAAAACTTGCGCCAACTAGCACGTCATACTGAAACGTCACAACAAAAATAACCCAAAATAATAAACAAAATAGGAATTGGACCGAATACGATCGAATTTCAAAATTTGCAGTCGATGAAACTATAGTTTATATCACAAATATCAACTTCTATAATGCACTAATAATAAACTAGATGCACACAGGCCACAAAAATTTATTTTTTAGTTAAAACATAATTTTACTTTCAATTAAAACTTTTGTGCTCAAAATGTATAAACAATTGACGTAAAAGTGTCAAGAAAAACTCACTGAGTAATCAGCCCCAAATTCCTTTAATACACTTGCTGCAGAAAATGTATATTTGACAGCCTACAGCTGTGCGAATATTGAAAGCAAAACAAAAGTAAAAACGTAATTTTTTTCTGTAAAGTATAGGTAAACGATGCAATGCAAAAATATTTATCGATCTTAATTTTTTAATTTTGACTTAAGCGCCGCTAGATCAGTGATTTCGGCCACAGTGCGCTGGGTGGAATAAAAATCTGGTATAAAGCGTTAGAGTAGAATTGAACTATGATCTCAAAAATATGATCAAAAAAATTTGAAGTTCTTGCACTATTATTGGCCAAACATGTATTTTAAAAAAACACTGTGAAAAAAATTATAAAAAGCACCATTTTTAAAAGGCTCTAAAACAAAAACCAGATGATCAATCTTTACTGTGATGAGCTCAAAATTTAGGCAAAAGTTCATTCTTTCTTATAGACTTTTAAACCCATTAAAGATATCTTCCGGTGCATACGAAAAATAACACAGAAATCTTAAATTTGTAAAATATTTATTTTTTTTTAGTTTTTCTTTGAAAAATATCAAAAAACACTTATTGTTAGGTATCTACCTTATCTTTTTTACAAAAATGGTAATTTTAACAGTATCTATGTTCTATGTTGGAGACCATAGACAAATTATACTTTTGCGCTTTATACCAGATTTGTATTCCACTAAATGGCTGCTCTGCAGGCTTTTAAATAATGCAAAAATCGTCATTTTTCGCATTTTCAACCGTGAATAACTAAAAATCTGGAAGTGATGGGAAAATTTGGAGATCAGATTTGGAATCAGGAGATCAAAGTCTACTAAAATTGATCATCAGAATTCAAACCGGAAAATGAGTGTTGAGCGGTGTAATCCGAGACACCCCAACCTTAGAATTGTCTCTTTTATATACTACCTCCGTCCCAAAATAATCTTAACATTTCTATATTTTGGCTGGGATTATGGAGGATTTTTTGAAAAAGCTTTGTTTTTTTTGTTAATACATATCGGGACATATCAATAATTTAGAAATTCTTTATAGCTTTGCAATTTTTTAATTCACGTGCAAAATGGATTCAATGAACTGCATCCAGATAAATTAGACAACTTGTTTTCGACGTTACAAACAGGCATGGTGTCCACTATGGTCGAAAAGATGAAAATATTTACAAAATGCGGCGTATGAAATAAGAAATTTTACGCTAGAGGCCCTTTTAACGGTTTTTAATAACTGCATTATGGAGGCAATAGGGACATCTTGCAAATATTTTTAATTAATTTTGTTGAAATTTTAGTACACGAGATTAGTACTTATAAGATTGTTTTTTTAATTTTACCTTGTATTATTTCAACTAAAACACTGCTTAATAAAATGTAAAGTTTATTTTGGGACAAAAAACTCTATAGAAATGTTTAGAATATTTCGGGACGGAGGTAGTATATTTTAAGTTTCATGCCAATTGGCTCATAAGGGTTGAAATACTTCCTTTGTTAATGCCTGAAACTTTTCTGTACGAAAAATATTTCAGAATCTGAGATTTTTTTAATACGAAAAATATCTCAGAATCTGAGAATCAGAATATACATATCTCTGAATCTAAAACTTTTTCTATACAAAAAAAGTGTTTTCTATACAAAAAATATCTTAGAATACGATACGTTTTCTTTACAAAAAATTATCTCAGAATCTAAGACTTTTTCTGTATGAAACGTGTCTTACAAGGCAGGTATCCCAAGGCTTTCACTCCGATTGTCCTGCACTTTTAATATGCTATACAGGACCAAAATCTAAGATTTACCGTTTTTTTAATCGGCTATCGTGAAGGTTAAGGGGGGGAAATGGGACGGTGAAAAACTGGATTTTTTAAAGTTTTTTAGATTCTTTTGTATTTCTTCCAAAGGAACTATATAAACATATTATATGGATGGGAAGGTTTTTTTATGACCTATCTAATGGTGCATCGGACTTGGCAAAATTAGGCTTTGAGTTTTTGCTTTTGGCGAAATTCCTGTTAGTTTGGCTTTTATTCAGATTTTCCCGAAATGCCATCATATTTCGATAAAAAATAATCTTAGTTTTGGGTACTTATTAACATACATAAATTTCAGAACAATCGGGGTGTAAGCTATGGGATACCTTCCTTCTTAGAATCTGAGACTTTTTCTATACAAAAAATGTCTCAGAATCTAAGAATTTCTTGAAAAAAATTTAAATAAAAACTTCGCTCTGAAAAACGTTTTTTGCAGAGTTAAACGCAAATATGGCCATAAAAAACTAAGCACTATTTTTCGTGTACACTCAAAATAATTCTACAGTAAAAGTTTTAGTAAGTGATTTTGTACGCAAATCTACTAATAAGTTACTAATTTTAGTATCTTCAAAGTACTAAAATTGTTAATTTTTAATGATTTTGAATAATATTAGTAAACATTTTTAGTATTGGTTACCAATTCCTGCACTAGGTCCTTTTGGACTAAAATAAGTTAAATTTTTAGTATTGAAAACCCACGATTTTTTTTGGTGTAGGAGAATTATTGGACTTTCAGGGCCCCCGTGAGATCGGGGACAATTATGCACGTGGCCCGTTTAACCTAATGGTTAAAACAATACTGCATAAATTAATAATTTTGATTCAAAAACAATTTCTTAAAAAAAAACTTTTTTATATATAGAACTTTTTACTTGTTTTCTCTGTCTAATTGTAAGTATTTTAAGCGGGTTTTTTTTACATAATTTTTTTACACAGTTTTTTGTGCTGATCTTAAGATTTTGGCAACACTATCACTTTGGCAGCACAACACTATCACTGTTTTGCAACATTTTTAAGTCGGTGTTATTATTCCATTCAGGGTTTTTTTTTTGTATCCAATATCATAATTTTCTATGAAAATCTTACCGTAAATGATAATTTTAATGGATTATTTTGTAATTTGCCAGCCACCATGATTTATTACTAAATAAATCATAAAAAAAATAATTATATCCAACCACTTGAAACAAAAAACCGAACAAAATCGAGAACACTAGAGTAAAATATTCCTTTTTTAAATCTCTGGGACATGTGTGTACACGTAGACCGATAACGTGCAACTAAAACTTGTATAAGGCACCCTCATAATATGAAGGGCAGGCAGGCAGATAATCTCAACACACAAAAGATTTCCATGTTTTCCGTTTTTTCTTCGATTTTTGTATATTTTGGCCTGAACCAAATAAATGCAGCAGGCAAACAAATGCATTGTCAGTCAATATTTTGTTACAGAACAAACTAAATAACTAAATGGAAATTGAAAGGAAAAAAAAACAAATACTAAATATCTGTTTCTTGTCAAAAGACAAACAGAAAAATCTTTAAACTAACAATAAGATAGACGAGGAGGAGGAGTAAAACCAGATAGAATAACCAAACAACTAAAAAAACAACAATTTCAAGGGTATGAAAGATAGAAATTGATGATGATAAAGACACCCTGTGTTTAGAGCAAACATTTGAATGAAAATTCATTAAAAAAACAACAACAGATACCTATTGCAACAAAAAAGCTACTGAGAAGTTTATGAACGTCAACACAAACAAACAAGCAACACAAACAAACAAGTAGGTTGTTTGAGAATTATTTAGAGTAGACAGGTAAAAAACATCATAGACTATGTAGCGACTAAAAAACAAATAATTAAAATAACCTTGCAAAAAACGTTTCATTTATTTATCAAGAATGCAAATAGAACAGTACAAAATGACACTTTTCAGATGTTCTTCAAGGGGAACTTTTTTTTCCCATGATCTGATTTTGCCTATTTCCGAACTTAACGGGCCTATGATAACAAAACATATTCGTGCCAAACCTCAGGATTCTAGCTCATTAATTTTGCCTGTATCGTGTCTTCCACAGACGGACGTCCCAGACAGATATATTTATGCACTACATTGGGAATGACAAAGTGGGTATAGTGACTATACCATTACAGGATTCTAATTCAAAAACTTCATTTTGAATTTAGAAAGTCCTACTGAAATTCCATTTAAAACTCGTGAAATATCGATTAAAACTATAAAAACGAGAAATTTTAATGATCAGAATTGCCAAATTTGATTCTTCCACAGAACACGTTTCTTAGGCATCAAGGCTGCGCAAGGTTCTGGCTTCTTCTCCTTGCACCCTTAGATACCAGAAGCATCTACCTCCAGTGGGGAGTCCGGGCAATTCCTTGACCCTGACACCCAAGCATCTGAAATTGCTTCAAAGATAATAAATATGCCAACATTATTCGGGGCGATTAAAAGCTTCATGCCCTACAAATCCCCTGGACCTGATGGTTTAATACCGACTGAGATACAACAAGCGTCGGACTATATAACCCCTTGGTTGTATAATCTCTACATAGCATGCATAAACTGGTTGTATATTCTTTTAAAATGGAGCGATATCAAAAACGTTTTTATCCCGAAGGCTGGGAAAATCTCCCACACAGTTCCAAAAGATTTCAGACCAATGAGTCTATCACCATTTTTGTTGATGACAATGGAACGAACGAAAGACTTTAATTTGCGTAGGCCCGAGGTTGTCTTCGACTAGGCAACATGCATACAACAAAGGTAGATCAACGGAAACAGCTATTCATGAGCTCGTTTCTACCGTTGAGAGATCGCTTTTGGTAATGGAGTACACCATGGCGGCCTTTCTCGACATAGAGGGACTTTTAATAATGTCATCCATACTCGATAATTATGGCATTGCCTGGTCTGGAAGTGAATCATGTGATCTTTTTAATTGTGGAAAATCTACTTGCAAATCGTCACCTAAAATGCAAAAGGCCCTAACTAACATTTTATTAATTTTACAGGAGAAGTAAAAAACAGTATAGAGTAAAATTTTTAATTTGTTAATAACTTTGTTGGTTTTGATTGGATTGGGCTAAAATTTTGTGAGGACGTACGTTTTGTGAATATGTATCAAAATTGATCACAAAATGATTAAAAATTGTATTTCTAGTTGCGTTCATTGGCGATTTCGCAACACACATGTTTTTAATTTTTGGCTATAAAATCGCAAATTTTTATTATGTGACCCTAATTTTTTGTTGGGACGTGTAGGTTAATAAAATACACCAGAATCTATCAAAATACCGATTTTGAATTTTTTGTTAGTTAGGGCGTTTTGCGTTTTAGGTGACGAAATAGACTTATAACGTCTAAATTGGGAAGCGCCTACCATACCTCGATTTATCAATAGGGGCACACCACAGGGAGGTGCCATTTCACAACTTCTTTGGAACCTGTCACTGAATTCAGCGATTCTCTCTCTAGAGGCACTTGGTTGTCATATTACCGCATATGCTGACGATGTCGCGATAGTGGTAAAGGGAAATTGAGTTTCTTCATCGTTTTTTTGAAAGATCTGCCTAAATGGACAAGAGATTGTGTTCTGTGAGTTACTTCAAGTAATACTAATCTTCTCTTGTTTACAAGAAAAAATAAGATTCTTGTTTTTGATCTTATTACTGAAATTGTCCCCACAGATGGAGCCCAGAATCTTGCAGTAGTGGTACTGGGAAGAAAAGCAACGATTGCTTTATATTCCTGTAAAAAACGATAGGTTTGTAACCCTATAGTCGTTAATTGGATTTATTCAGCAGTGGTACGTCCAAATCTGCTGTATGAAATCACTGTCTAGTGGCCTTCTTTAGAGACAATATGGAACATTGTCTTTATCCTGAAGGTACAGAGAATGGCATCGATGTTTCACTGGAGCTCTTTGTATTACACTTCGCACTATATGGATGCATTAGAAATCCTCCTTCACCTAATACCATTGGACATATTGGATAGGCAGTATGCGGCAACGTTGGCAATTCGACTTAATAGAACACTGCAATGGAAGAGCAACGATTGTTACCATAGCGCGATCTTGAAGAAGATAATAACACCACAAAATTTAAGCTGTGCACCCTCTATGAGCCTTTTTGAGCGAAACTTTACCACTATGATATCATCCAGGGAGTCTTGGTTGAGGTGCATTCCGGGTTTCGGAGGCTTCAATAATTTTTGCACAAGTGGGTTTCAAAGCCTATTCGGAAGAGCTTTAATTTGAGCCTAGCTCGATGATGGCCAGATCAATTACAGTGTTTAACAGGCACAGTGGCGGGTACAGCTTTTGGCTTTGGGGGGGGAAATTTTTTTTTTTACTTCAAAGAAAAAAAATCATAATGCTTTGTCGGACGAGCAAAAACAGGGATACGTGTCATTTGCAAAAAAAAAGTGATGGGAAAGCTATAAAATTATAAAATTTCTTAGTTTTTGCCGAAGGAGGTTTGTTTTTCATGATAAAAATTTTCGTATAAAAATTTTATTTTTTTTTTGTTTTATCTAAATCTGAGAATTTTTCAATAGAACAACTTCGTCTTACATAGAAAATATCAGATGATGAAAAAATTATTTTTTATAGGGCAAATGTCGAAGAATCTAAGCGTTCTTCTCAGATTCGGAGACATTTTTCGTATAGAAAAATTTTTGGATTCTAAGAACTTTTTTCCAAAGAAAAAGTATCAGATTCTGAGAAATTTTACTGTAGAAAAAGTCTCATATTTTAAAGCATTTTTGAAATTTTTTCTCAGATTATTAGGTTTGTTCGTACTGAAAAAATTTCAGATTCTGAGACATTTTTCTATAGAGAAAGTCACAGACCTTTTTTCTATAGAAAAAAATCTCAGATTCTCTAGAAAAAGTCCAAGATTCTGAGATCTTATTCCAAAGGAAAAAGTCTCAGACTTTCAGACCTTTTTCCCATAGAAAAGGTCTCAGATTCTGAGAGCTTTTTCTTAAATGAAAAAGTATGAAATTCTGGCACTTTTTCCCCTAAAGAAAAAGTGACAGATTCTGAGAAATTTTTCCTTTATAAAAAGTCTCTGATTGTAAGAACTTTTTCCTTCAGAAAAAGTATAACATTCTGATTCAAAGATTATTTTTTTATAGACAAAGTCTAAGATTATAAGACCCTTTCTAAAAGAAAAAGTCACAGATTCTGAAACGTTTTTCCTATAGAAAAAGTCTTAGATGCTAAAACCTTTTTCATAAATAAAAAAAGACATTTTTTCTAATGAAAACGTCTCAGATTTTGAGACCTATTTCCTATAGAAAAATTCATAGATTCTGAGACCTGTTTCCCAAAGAAAAAGTGTCAGATTCTGATAAAATTAGTCTAATAGAATAAGTCTAAAATTTTGAAATTCTGAGACCTTATTCCTATAGAAAAAGCCTTGGATTCTAAGACCTTTTTCCTATAGAAAAAGTCACAGATTGTGCGACCTTCTTCCAATTAAGTAAAAGTCTCATACTTTGAGACGTTTTTCTTTTTAAAAAAGATTCAGATTTTGAGACCTTTATCCTTAAAATAAGTCTCAAATTCAGAGATTCTGAGACCTTTTTCCTATAGAAAAAGTCTCAGATTCTTAGACCTTTTTCCTATCGAAAAAGTCTCAGATTCTTAGACCTTTTTCCTATCGAAAAAGTCTCAGATTCGGCGACATTTTGATACCTTTCTTCCGTAGAAACATTTTTCACATTTTTCTTTTAAAAATTTTTCAAATTTTTCCTATAAAAATTTTCAGATTATTTTCTATGAAAAGTTTTTGATTTTGAGATTTTTCTCCTTCGGAAAATTTTTTTATAAAATTTCCTTCTTTCTTTTTTCTTCTTTTTCTTTCTTTTCTTTTTCTTTTTTTTCTTTTCTTTTCCTTTCTTTTTTTTCTTTTTTTTTCTTTTTTTTCTTTTTTTTCCTTTTTGAAATATGGTCTGGGGGGGGAAATTTCCCCTTTTCCCCCCCCCCCCCCCCTTGTACCCGCGCATGAACAGGCAGGAAGTGGCTAACTGGTTGAGTTATAATGTCTTGTCTACAACCGCAGTCAACATCTATTCCAACTGTAAAGCCGAGGTCAACTCCCTGAAGTCAATGTTTCTGAAAAAAAAATCTGCCCTTAACTGGCGCACATCTTAAAATGAGATGATCCAGCAGTTTGACCCAGGGCACAGAGACATTCCAAGGATTTGCAAGGCCGATGAGATCGCAAGACTGTGAACTATTTTACAGGTTCCAACAGAGTTGTGTTGGAATGCATCTAGAAACTTGCCAGCAAAATTACGGCTTTGTTCCGCGACGGAGACAAATCAGAGATAGGCACATGGATGGACGTGTGAGACAACACGACGGATCTGGCCTTCTCATATTCAGTAACTTACAACTGAGCTCGTATCGCTTCCAAGAGGAGAGATTTTGACGGTATAATTACCGGACACTGTCTTATAAGAAAACACGCTTAGCGGTTTAATGTGCCGCCAAATGACTTTTGCCGGAGTTGCATGGATGAGGAGGAGTTGGAAACTATAAAACACTTGGCCACTTTCTGGTCAGAGACTTGATTCACTGGGATCTAGGCAGCTGCATGATCTTGATGTCAAAATTCAATATCTAAGGATTTTCATAAGAAGCTTTAATTGGTTTAACGGCAGGGACTAGTAGGGGAAAACCATTACCGTCCCGTGGTATTACAACGAACCTAAGAGTCTATGTGTGCTGACGTTAAGCGTCAGCAGCCATTTACAACCTAAACTAACCTTGTTTGAGAGAATTGGAAAAAAGATCAATTGTAGTTCTTAGAAGAGGAATTAAAATTCGTCAAATACCAATTCGTAAAAGATAAATTGAATAAAGAAGACTTTTTGATGTTACTCCCTATCAAAAAAATAAAATAGATCACCCCTTTATAAAAAAAAAAACAAAATGTAAAATTGTTGGCTGTAGGACTCGGGGCTCCCCTTAGCCTTCGATATAATTGGAAATTTGGTAGTAAAAACTAGAGATCGTAAATGAGTTTTCGTTCACGATCAAGCACTGTTACAAAAGAACATTTTTACTTACGCACGAAGTTCTATTTTTGCTCACGCTCAAGTACTCTTAAGTGAATAGAAACAAAAATCTGTCACGATAACTGACGCTTTCGAATTATTATTTTTTTTTTTTAATATAAGAAAACACAACAAAACCCAAGCTTAAGTTAATTTTACATGAAATGTTGGTAATAACAAGAATTTTAATAATGCTCGATGTACGGTCACGATCGCGACTGATTCCCGCATGATTTTGAAACCCTGATATATCAAATCTCTTGAAACACCGCATCATAATATTTCAAAAAAGGGCATAATTTAGATTTATAAATGCTGGCGAAGGCAGGTGCAAGCTTTCCACTTGACCTCGCCGATGAGGAAGTTTTTCCAATATTATTTTTGAAAAATCAAACAAGACACTACCCAGTCAGAAAAATACAATCGCAAAAGCGCTGTGAAAGCGTTGTGGACGGTTCTACAAGCGTTCCATTTACCATCTTCAAAGCGCTTTCAGATGATCCGAATGATAACATCGATCTACGCTAGGTTTAAAGCGTTTTAAAAGCGTTTTAAAAAAGTGCTTTCAGAACGTTTTGTTTAAAGTCATGAAAGCGCTTATAAAGAGCTTAAATACAAAAATTAAAGATATTTTCCAGCGATTGAAATAAGAAAAAACAGTACTTTAAAGGACTTCATATAAAGCAGATATTTTTTTTTTATTCGTTAATTGTAGATATTTTTTTTATAAAAGTATTTTAGAAAATAAAAATTAAATTCAATGTAATAAAAAAAATAAACTTAGTAAAGGTAAATTAGCTACTCTAAAAGCAAATTATGCAAAGGAAATATTAAGAAGATTTGTGGAATGTATGCCACATTTTTATGGTCCTAATTGCCAAACAATGAATATAGTATATATGGGGGCACCTATATCACAGTTCTCTGCTTTTCATTTTGAAAA
Organism: Pegoplata infirma; assembly: GCA_963921195.1. Taxonomy (NCBI): domain Eukaryota; kingdom Metazoa; phylum Arthropoda; class Insecta; order Diptera; family Anthomyiidae; genus Pegoplata; species Pegoplata infirma. Next base: position 171,930,748 of record OY992538.1, on the reverse strand, counting down.
CAGTCTGGGTTACTTAAAATCGATCGTAACTCTCGGAACAATCCAATTGCTGAAATTCAACGAAAATTGCATGTTTTTCATACCGTTAACTCTCCAAATAAAACTCCATTGGTATATCCTCTCTATAAAAACAAAAAGTATTCTCTTGGCAAAGTAATGGAATCCACTGAAACAAAAGTTGTGTTTTCTTTTATTAATATTCATGGTTTGAAAATTACTGCATCCCATCCTGATAACGCAATTCTACTTAGTAATGGAAATATTATGATAGTAAACCAAATTTTTAGTACAAATCGATCTAAAACACATGTGACAATATATATTTAAAAGGCAACATCTTTAATGAAATAAACGATTATTTTGTCTATCCAATTCCATCAAAAGAAATAAGACTTTATAACGTTAAAAATTTACGTGAAGATGTTATTGAAGTCAGTGTGCATATTGTAGAAGTTAAATGCATTATTTGTAAATTTTATAACGATTGCTATAACTCTTTTGCATAAATGATAATAATAAAACTTAAAATAGATTTACAAATTAACAAATGTTTTATGTTTTCAAAATTTTGCGTTTTCAATGTGGTATAAGTGAAAAATTATTTAATTTGATTTAAAAAAATGTTTTTATAACAATTTGTTTAAAATTGAGTACAATCTAAAAAATACTATACTTTTATGTACTACGAAAAAAAATTTAAAAACGTTTGCAAAAACTGCTTTAAAACCATTTAATTTTGAAACGAACATGTATTTTGTTAATAAAGTGCTTTCAAAACGCTTTTCGAAAACGCTCTCAAGGCGTTCGAATAAAGCGTTTTGAGAATGCTTTTTTTTTGTTACAGTGCTTTCAGAACGCTTTTTGAAAACGCTCGCAAAGCGTTCGAAAATAACGTTTTGAGAACGTTCTTTTTTTGTTACGGTGCTTTCAGAACGCTTTTTTTTTATAACCGTCGTCAATTTCTGCTTGGGTAGAAACAAGTGGAAAAATAGATGGACGACCACAAATGATAGCATGCTGACAAAATGCTGTGGGACGAAGAATCACAATGTAACAACAAAATTCTTCTGGGCATGGATAAAAGACAGTTAAGAGCAATAATAAACCTTATGACGGGTCATAATAAACTCGCGAAACACAAGGTGAGAATTGGGGTAATGTCAGACGACACTTACAGATGGTGCAATGAATCAGTCGAGGACAATTTCCCTTTCTTATATGAATGCCCAGCTTTATCATTTAGGAATTTAAATGCTTTGGTTCTTATGTATTTCAGGACCTACAGGGTATAAACCCTTGGCTACTAATATCATTCATTAAACTGTCGAAGTGGGAAACTTATTTTTTTTTTAGGGTAAGACTAAATTGGACAGAGAGAAGGAAGGAGAACAATAGCAGGAACCATAATGGGCCAACCCGTGGCCTCTATAGATGTCATCAACAAAAACTTTTAGTTTATGGGATTGGCGTAACCCAATAAGCAATTTTAAAATTCAAGTGCAAATCAAGTATAAAAGAAGTGTAAATCAAGCCCTAAATTCCAGCCCCTGCTTGATTTATACTTGAATTACACTTGAATTCAATAGCATACTCCAGCAAAACGGACACTGGAATTCAAGCCCTGTTTTTACAGCCTTTTCCCTGGTTTTCAAGCGTAAAAACAGCGCTTGAATTCAAGTATCCGTTTTGCTGGAGAATGCTATTGAAGTCAAGTGTAATTCAAGTATAAATCAAGCATAGACTGGAAATAAGGGCTTGATTTACACTTGATTTATACTTGATTTGCACTTGAATTTTAAATGTGCTTATTGGGAATACTCACCAACCTAACCTAGATTTATAAAACAGCCCTCGTATTTTACTAGCCACCTATAGATACAAGTTGCAGTCAGCATAACGTGCATACAAGTAACACCACCCAATCTTAGACCATACTACACGCGTTTAAATGTACTTTGTATTTGTAGGTAATCTCTATCATCATATAATGTAAAGACAGAAAAGATTATCTAGAATAGAGAAACAATGTAATGAATTGTATTATTTTTTTACATTCCGCGTTATTTGAAAGAGACCGTTTTTAAAGTTTGAAATAATTTGAGTTTTTTTTTTTTTTTTTAAATTGCTGGACTTTATGACTACTGTTTCAAAAATTCCTCTGAAAGGAACATAGAGTTCACACTTTAAAAAATATTTAATAATCCAGTATTCCAAAGATTTCTGGCTGAAAATAATTTTTCTCAATTTTTAATCATCGATACAAATCATAAAAATAAATTGTTTAAGATATTTCTGAATTCATCATATTGATGAAAATCTTCATCTAACATTTTATAAACAAGATTATGGGATTTTTTTTGTATAAAGATTTATCACACAATTGCTTGAATGAGAACAATAAATTCTTCAAAATTTTACGATCCCTACAATTAAGAATTTACTGAATTCTTTGAAAGTTTAGCAAAATAAAAATTGACAAGAAAATGTATGAAGTTTTAGTTGAACCTGAATTACACAACAAGAAAATGCGTATTGGATTCTGGTTAGTGATTTGGATAGCGTTTGTTGCGCTGATTCGAAATCCGTAGCCCAAATTTGTCTATCACGTCAGGATTTTGAGTAATTCGTGGTTAAAGTGCCGAAAAAGGGCATTTTTGGCCCATTTCAAAAGCTTATAAAAAATATCCTGACATGCGAATGACTTGGTATCAAGCTCATTCGCAAGTCTGTAATTTTCTCTTAAAGATAAGATAAAATGTTCTTAAAATTTAATTTTCTAAAATGGTTAAAAAAATCATTAGCAAAAAACCTTCCATTTTTTAAATATTTAGTTTATTTACACAGTGTTTTTTAACAAATTTCCATACAAATTCATACGTAAATTTTAGATTTAAAGCACTTGTGGCTAATGATTTTTTTACCATCTTAGAAAAATAAATTCCAAGAGGATTTGATCTTGTTTAAAAGAGGAAATAGCACACTTTAGAATGAGCTTGATACCAAGTCATTTCCATGTTAGGATCTTATTTTATAGGTGTTCAAAAATGGTCAAAATGGGCCTTTTTTGACACTTTAACCGCGATTTTCTCAAAATTGTGACGTGATAGAAAAATTTGAATGGACGTTTTGGAATCGTGTAACCAGAACCTATCAACTTTTGTTGGTTTCATCCAAAACGCAGCGACAAACCTCAGATTTGTAGAGCGGTGTTATCTGCAAATTGAGTCCTTCAATCGAAATGCACAAAAAATCATAAAAAAAAAAAATATTTTTCAGTCTCAAATCTCAAACTAATTTATCATTTTACTTTACTCAATTTGTGCGTAATAGATCGTCTGTCTAACCATTCCAATAGAAACTTTTAAGTAAATAAATTGTGACAAATAACACGCTTGCATTTCTATCTAATAAATGTCTCGTACCATATGTTCAGTACATTTTACAACTTATTTCTTCCTAAATTCTATATGGTCGGATATTTTTAGTTTTTACCACCTTAGGAAGTTCTAGTCATAGCACTTTTCCATCATGTTCTTTAGCATATCCGTAAGGAAGCATTACTGTTCATATTATTTCAAGTATCTCATTAGATGTGGAAATTTGTTTTTATTTTCATTTTCTTTTTGTTTTTCGTCATCTAGTACCTAAATGTAATTAATAACATGCTGCTTAAGGGGAATAGATTTTAAAACGATACACTGTGAAAATGTTTAAAAGAACACAAATTGAAGAAAAAAAAAACATTTTAAGATGTTACTTGATAAGAGCCATTGGGGGAAGAAGTTCGGCTGGAGACTTTGATGAATAAATGTTGGCAAATTGATAAATTATGGTATTAGCACTTAATTTATAATTTTTTTTTCATTATTTACATTAATAACACTTCCAAACATCAAAAATGCGACTGGGCCTCGACCTTATGCATTTGATTATATTAGTTCTGCCTATCAAAAATCCGGTCTCCAAACTTCAAATTTCAAAAAAATCGCAGTTTTGGGGATTTTTGGCAACTTATAGCGGATGAACCCGATGTGATGGCGACTTAAAAATAATTCGAGTGTAAAGCTTAAACATTGCTCTTTAAGATGCAGAACTCATTTGTCAGTCACCTAAACCCTTTGGGCACCAATTGTATTTGAATGATGTCTTATTCCTTACAAGGGAAGTATCTCAACCCTTATGAACCGATTTGCATGAAACGTAAAATATATATAAAAGAGACAATTCTAAGGTTGGGGTGTCTCGGATTATCGGCCATATCGGGGATTTAGGGGTTCAAAACATGGGTCAAAAAATGGCGAAAAAATAGTTTTTTGGATTTTTCAGCCATTTCTTTCTAAGAAACTTATGATGTTTACATATGAGAAGAAAGGTTTTTTTAATGCCTATCCAACAGTGGCATAACCTTGTAAAAGATTGGCTTCGTTAAATACTTTTTTCATGAAAATGTGAAAATTTTGGGGGGTATTTATATGAAGACATAGAGCTACAATGTCCATATGAATACGAAATAATCTTTATTAAATTTAAGTCGACACGTATTTTTGCTCTAGAGGATATTCCTGTTAGTTCGTGAGTTATCGAAATTTTCCCGGAGGTCCATATGGTTTCATAAGGTGACAACCAAATTTTGAAACACTGATATGGCCGAAAAGCCGAGACACCCCAACCTTAAAATCGTCTCATTTATATATATTTTAAGTTTCAGGCAAATCGGTTCATAAGGGTAGAGATACTTCCCTTGTTAGTATCGAAAAAAAAAGTTTTTGGGGTAAAATACCTTATTAAAAGACAATTGGTGCTCCAATAGTTAAAGCGACTGATCGAATGAAACAAACATCTTAAAGAGCTTTGTTTAAGCTTTACCTTTGATTTATTTTCAAGTCTTCATCACATCATGTTCATCCGGTATGAGTTGTCAAATATGTCTGACAACGCTATTTTTTTGTATTTCAAATTTCTCAAAAACCTAATGTAATGGAAAAGTTTAGAAACCGAATTTCTGACCAGTGCCCAGTTTCTGTAACTATGCGAAAAGTTTTTGCATCGACAAAAACAAAACAATATTGTAATCATTTAGTTTTTTACAGGGTGAGTACAATGTTGCTAATGTAAAAAACATCGAATACGAAAAAAACGCAAAGCTATTTTTTTAAATCACTCTGTTAAGTATAAGATGACTCTAATATTTATTTATTTTTTTCGATGCGAAAACTTCTCGCATAGTTACAGAAATCGGGTACAGGAGAATAATTGTGATCATGTGTATAAGGTGGCGTTCCATTCGCATAAAGTTTTTTCCATATGATTTGTAGCGGAAAAAATCGTTTTTTGGGAATAAGACATCATTGAGAGACAATTGGTGCCCTAAGGGTTAAAGCGGCTGACCAAATAAGTTCAGCATTCCTAAGAGCAGTGTTTCAGATTTACTCTCGAATTATTTTCAAGTAGCTGTCACATCGGGTTCATCCGCTATGAGTTGACAAAAATGCTCAAAACGGCGATTTTTTGGAACTTTGACCTTAATTTTCTCAACAACCTGATTTGATGGAAAAGTTTGGAGACCAGATTTGTGATCACTAAAAGAATTGCAGTTAACTGTATAAGGTCGCGTCTCAGTCGCATCAAGTTTTTTTCAGAATGTTCAGTAGTGTAATATGCCGATTTTTTAATGCGTTACACACGGAATGACAATGTAAGTATACCCCGTTACTGTTCGAGGATATACAAAAGAGAATTTTAAATTAAAACAAGAAAATTAAAGTCGATCAAGATCGATCAAATGCTATCATATCCTACACTAAAAAAAGGTATTACTAAATTTTGGGAAAAAATTTCTTTCAAATTAGTTTGAATTTGAATTTTCCTATTATTTTGTTAAATTTAACTAAAAAAAAGGAAATTTCCTTCACTATAAGGAAAAACTGGATAAGTTTAAAATTATTACACGGAAAGCTTTTGAGCATTTTAGGGATTTCCAACTTTTGTAGATCCAAAGTTAGGATCCATGGGGGTCCGCACACGTAAAGACGACCGGCATTACTATAAAGATTCTAAGCACCAAAAATGGCCTCCATTTTGGTCTTTCTGGCTTACAAAGAAAGAGTTGAAAACGAATTTCAATTACCAAAAACGCGGTTTCAATCAATTTTTTAATTGAAAGTCCTCCGGTAAATGTAATATCAATTATAAAATTGTAGGTGATTTATTGATTTTTTATTTAATCAAACACATTTTAGATTTTGATCACAAATTTAATCCATTTTTTATTTAAAGTCAATCAAAATAATGATTGATTTAACGAATAAATTGTAAGCATATGAAAAAATTAGGGAGAACTTCATATTTTTTGCTTTCCAATATGTTGCCAACAATAAAAATGTAAACCCCGATTATAATGTATATTTTTGAATTAATGTATTGAAAGAAAATACGTTTTTGTGTGTAGTTTTCAAGATATCGCCATTTTAAGTTTTTGAAAAAAAAATTCCCAAGTTATGAAAAATTTTCTAAAATAATGAAAGAAACTTCCTTAAATTAAAGAAGATAAATATGATGAACTAATTGGTAGTAAATTATGTCCTAAAACTAAGGAAGTGGAATATATTTTAAAAATAAAGATTTTTTTCATATATTTAGGGAAAGTTTCTTTGGCGGTATGAATTTCTTCAATGTTTTATTGAATTCTATTGAAGGATAATTATGAACTATATAGCAGTACATGAAATAAAGGTTTTTCCTAAGAGTTTAGAAAATTTTTAAACTTTTAGTTAACTCATTCACTCCCCTTGTACACTACAGTGTACACATCTTTAAAAATTCATTAAAAATTAACCGTACAACATTTTTGTGTTTTGTTTTGACAAGATTGATCATTGAAGGGTTATCTTTACGATAGATGTGCTCGGAAAAATAAATTTGCATTCAGGTGGACTCTACACGCAATATTTGGTGGCAAACTGGAAATTTTTCAAATAACGTAAAAAAATTGCAAAACAAAATAAACGTTAAAAAGTTCTCAAAAATCGAATAATAATCGTACAAGCTTTCTTAAAAGCGGATTTTGTAGAACTTTTCAATACGAAAAATACAAAATTCGAATTTTGGAAAAATGTTTACTCGTTCGGGAGATATTGCATGTGAAAGCTTCAAATTTGGTTGGATATATCTCCGCTAGAGGGCGTGGTAGACCCACGAAATCAACAAAAAGTTTTTACTTTGCATAGATCTACATTCTCACAAATGTTGGTCAAGAAATTACTAGCCAAAAAAGTCGGTAGTGAAAGGGTTAAATATTACTAAATTATGGGAAAATGTATGAACTATTTTTAAGGAAGTTGTGTCCCAAAACTTAGTTATGTATTTTTTTTTTAATGTGTAAACTATTATCAAACTTTTCTCCCTGTATATTTTTGGCCGTCCAAAAAATGTAAAATCACATACACTCATACTCAAACAATTTCTCAATTATTTCTTCACTCACTTTACAGTGCTGCATTCCCATAAAATTTTTAATTGTTCAAAAAATCCAAATGTCTAAATTAATTATCTCCGTAAGAAAAAGGGAAACAGATCCTCAAAGATGTTTACTAGGGTGGATCGAATTTGGCTTTTTGGCGAATTTCATTCCGGCTCACCGACAGATGTGTTGGAATAGACCTAAAAACAATGTGGTTAAATTTTCATGCAGATCGGTGGTCATCTTCCGCTGCCGAAATGACGTTGAAAATCCGCGATTTCTTAAAAAATAGTATTTATTTCAAAAAATTGCCAAAATTACAAAAATCACTTAATTTTCTTTTTTATTTCAGTCAATCTTTTCAATTCGATCATATTTTCTTAGAAAAAAATTTCAGCTTAATAGGACATTGTTAACCCCTCTAAAACGGTAGCCGAAAATGACCCATTCATTTTGCCCTAAACTCAAAACCACCAAATTTAAAAAAGAATTTTTTTTTGATTTTAAGTTTCACAATTTAAAGTTTTTATTGCATTTATTTCAAGTATATATAATTTCGTTTGACAAAAAATTTTTTTGAAAAAATACGAGATTCTTAAACAGCGCGTGTAACGGTCTGTTTCCAGGACATTTTGGGAAAATTGCACTTTTTTTTAAAACTCAACATTTTTAGTTAAAAACTTTTCATTTTACACCAGATTTATTATAAATTATAAAACTTAATATAGAAATGTTGGATTTTAAGAAACTCTTTAACCCTAAACAGCTTTGGGCCCTAAATGACCCATGATGAACATGCATCTAGCAATAAACCGCTTTTGGCGGTCGACTGACCATTGAAAACATATTTTTCAATTAAAAATGGGAGCGTGAGTAAGGATGAGAGCGTGAGTAGAGATAGGAGCGTGAGTGAATTCGACCACCTCACGTTTACGAAGAAAAAAAATTTCTCACGCAAGAAATTTTTTAATTTTGCATACATTTTACGCAGGATTACATGAGTGTCACATGTTAATCTCACTCAAGCTGAATTTTGACGTGTTTCATTTTTCCGTCACCATAAAAATCATGCAAACTCACGAAATTTTACTCACGCTTAACAGTGCAATTTTAAAAATAATATTTTTAATGCAAATGAAACAAAAAAGTTCAAATGTCATTCAAATAGTATCCCGATTAAATGCACCCACCCTTAAAGCATTTTTCGTACCCACCATTAACCATTTATTTATATCTGACAAAAAAAGTAATTCACATTTAAATAAGAATATTGCTGAATAAATTCAATAGACTATTTACTTGCTATATTCTGGCATTTAAGGGGATAATGCTTTCGGGGTGGAAGCATTTAAATGGGAAATAATATTTAAACTTGTTTAAAAAAAATATATGTATCACTTTTTTATTTTGCATTAGGTTGTAAGTGGCTGCTGACGTTTTACGTCAACACACGTAGACTCTGAGGTCCATTGTGATTTTTATTTTGCATTAAAAATATAATTTGTACAAATGCACACGTGACACAAATTTCACGTGATTCACTCGTAAGCGTGAGTGAAATTTCGAGAAATTGCATGATTTTTTATGGTGACTGAAAAATAAAACACGTCAAAATATAGTTATGTTGAGTTTTCGTAAGCGTGATTATAGCGTGAACGAGTTTAATATGTTGCAATCACGTGATCCTGCGTAAAATGTATGCAAACTTAAAAAATTTCCTGCGCGAAATTTTTTTTTTTCTTCGTGAGCGTGAGTTGCTCAAATTTACTCACGCTCTCATCTCCACTCACGCTCCCATCTTTACTCACGCTCCCATTTTTAATGGAAAAATATGTTCCCAATGGTTAGTCGCCCGCCAAAAGCGGTTTATTGCTAGATGCATTTGTTCATCATGGGTCATTTAGGACCCAAAGCTGTTTAGGGTTAAAGAATTTCTTAAAATCCAACATTTCTATATTAAGTTTTATAATTTATAATAAATCTAGTGTAAAATGAAAAATTTTTAACTAAAAATGTTGAGTTTTAAAAAAAAAGTGAAATTTTCCCAAAATGTCCTGGAAACAGACCGTTACACGCGCTGTTTAAGAATCTCGTATTTTTTCAAAAAAATTTTTGTCAAACGAACTTATATATACTTGAAATAAATGCAATAAAAACTTTAGATTGTGCAACTTAAAATCAAAAAAAAAAAATATTTTTTAAATTTGGTGGTTTTGAGTTTAGGGCAAAATGAATGGGTCATTTTCGGCAACTGTTTTAGAGGGGTTAGCAATCTCCTATTAAGCTGAAATTTTTTTCTAAGAAAATATGATCGAATTAAAAAGATTGACTGAAATAAAAAAGAAGATAAAGTGATTTTTGTAATTTTGGCAATTTTTTGAAATAAATACTATTTTTTAAGAAATCGCGGATTTTCAACGTCATTTCGGCAGCGGAAGATGACCACCGATCTGCATGAAAATTTAACCACATTGTTTTTAGGTCTATTCCAACACATCTGTCGGTGAGCCGGAACGATATTCGCCCAAAAGCCAAATTCGATCCACCCTAATGTTTACATCTAGCGAAGTGAGTTAATGAGTGAAGTAAGTGTGAGTGCATAAGAATCTACTATCAAGTGTTACATAATTGAGTTTAGTTCATAGACCTTTCAATTTTAATGACTCGTGTTTAAAGACACGATTTTATGGCTTCTATACAATTTAAAATTTTTATTGTAAACAATTTCTAAAATTTCCAAAAGCAGATTAAGTTTAAATGACTTAAGTTCATTGCTCCATTAAATAAAAGTAACAAAATTAAAAAGGAAATTGGAAAAATTTTCATATTTTTCCATTTTTCCACTTAAAATTTTAGTTGGCTTATCAAATAAATAATTTAAATATTATGCAATTTTGTTTGCATATTTTTGTTTACATTAAAAATAAAACATTGTCTTGTAATGTTAGTTTTTTTTTTAATTTTTTTTTGCTATTTTGTGATTATTGTGGTTATTGTCTATTTAACTTGGCCAACATAACCCACTACTGCTTCTACTACTTCTCGTTACTGGTATTTTACTTTAATGTTGTTTGTGGCATTACAAACAATTTTTATCTATATTTTACCCAGTTTTTGTTGTTACATTCAATAGAAATGACAAATGCAATGCAACATTAGAAAAACTTGTTTAGTTTTTAACAAGAAAGACTGGCCAAGAAATTGTATTTACTGAACTAGTTCATGAAAATTAACTAAAATGAACTGAACGACCTAACAAAAAACGACAAAACTATTCAATTAAAATTCGTAACATTTCAAAAATGTGCATTGAAATGTTGTTTACTGAAATTAAATTGTGTTCAATGAACTAGTTCTTCAAAACTTACTGAAATTACCAAATTTACGAAAATTACTAAATTCATTAAATATTAAAAAAAGAAATTTGAAATTCATAAATCATTTTTTGGAATTCTTAATTTTCCTTTAAATTTAAAGATTACAAATTAATTTTGAAAAACTATTATTTAAAATTAAAAAAAAAAAAAAATTTGAAATTCAAAAAAAAAATATAAGCTCGCGAGACGTCATAAAATGAAAAATATCATTGAAAACTCAAAGACAACAATGAAAAATCAAAAAGTTAATGAAAATTAAATTTAAATTTCAAAAAAAATATAAATAAAAATTGTCTTAGAATTTAGGAAGTGCACTTCTTACTATTTAGTTAAAAACATCTTAAAATTTAGTTAAAGATTCCAAAAGACGATATCTCGAAAACTAAGCGAGATAAATCGAAACGGGCGAAAATTTTCACAAGAAAGTACTACAAAACATATGAAATAGCTTAACGGTGTCACAAGCCTCCTAATTTTGAATCAAAAATTTTACATTCTCGAGATTTTATATAAGCACATAAATACTGTCGACATGAGAAAAAGTTTTACAGCATTTTTGTAACCCTTGACTCGTAGAAAACTATCGCAAAATAACTCAAAACCTTCCGAGTAATAATTTTTGAGTTATGCAGTATTTAAGCTTCTTAAGAACCTATCAGGCCTATAAATTTCAGTATCATAAAACTAAGCAAGGTAGAGCGAAACGGATTAAAATCTATGGCGACCCTTAAAGGACACAATGGGGTATCGAGCCAACGGGGTATGTACCTTTGGAGTCGAAACCCAATGGGGTTGTTCCCATTTTCTAGTTCAAATTAGAAAAAAAAAAATATTTTGTTTTCCTTATTTTATGGGTTGTTCCCATTTTCTAGTTAAAATTAGAAAAAAAAAAAAATTTTGTTTTCCTTATTTTAATGAACTTATGCGAAGAAAAATTCTTTGGTGCTAAATCATTAGTTTTTTCTCCAATTTAGTTAATTTTCCAATTTTTCGGTTAATGCTGGAAAACTGATCTATTGCGATTTTTGCAATTTTTTAATACAATTCAATAATATTTTTCAAATATCCCCGCCCACAAAAGGACAGTACCACACACATTTTTTAATCTCCTAGCTCAAAGCAAGGACAGTCCACCTTAATAGGATGTGCAGAATTTCAAAGTGGGGCCATCAGATAGTTATGCTGCAAACATGAAAAACAATTATGCAAAAAAAAAAATTATGCTGCAAAAAACACGATTTTTTTAAAAAATAATGTTAATGAAATTTTTTTTTAAAAATGACAAAATCACTGTGCTAAAGTGAAAAAATACTTCTGATGTACCATAGTATATGTTGTTGGTCTCGTCGAGTAGATCACAAAAATGCCCATTAAACTTGCCAGACACCCTCAAATTTTAGAGTTATTGTCAAAAAACGTTTTTTTGGGACTTTTCTCACTAAACCTTGTGTAATTCAGAAAATTTTTAACCGATTTTAAATTTTTTAACTGTTTTTGACAGAAGAAGGGCTTTCTTTGTGTGTGATTTGGTCTATACATATAAGAAAGATATTTATTGATTTTTTCAATAAAATCTAATTTTTTTTTTATTTTTTGAAAATTTTTCGAGTTTATCAATTTTTTCGGCTATAGTTCGTTTAACAACCTTTATATTTATAATCGTATTTTTAAAGAAAATTTAATTTTGAATTCGATAAGCTTTATCCTGAAGAAATCGGATAACAATTGGCAGAGTTGTGATAATTTTTCTAAAAAAGCAAAATTAATGTCCAGTTTCTCTATTACGAATTTTCATTTTCGTTCGTCCAAATGACATAAGAAAATCAATTTGAGGTTCTGTATTGCGGATGTCATTTTAGTCGAACGAAAACGTAAGAGTTGTCATTTTTCTTCATATTTTTCTGTTTCTACAACACGAATTGAAATGTCAAAAACGCCAAAACCACACGAATGAAAAATACCATTCGTTTAGGAGTTTTTTGTGAAATATTTAACAAAATAAGTGAAAAATGTGAATTTATAACAAAAATAAGTAATATTAATTTATAAAATTAAAAAATGTGAATGTTTTATAACTAAATGCTTTGAAAAAAATGTGTATTAAATCAAATTAGTGAAAAAAATACGGATTCGACCAATTTATATTAACAATTTAAAAGCCACGGGTCATCATACAAATTATTGTTTTCATTTGTTTTTTATTAAAATTGTGTTAACTTTTTAGCTATAATAAATAAAAAAACTCTGATTTGATTATAATTGTGTTTTTTTTTTATAAACATGAAATTTGATCAGCTGTTTTCTTTAGCTGATGTGTTGATGTTGCCACTTCGTTTAGTTTAGATAATTTTTGTATGAAAAAAATAAACAAAAACTAAAAAAAAACTTTCTGGCAATACTGTAATTTGACAAATGGTCAAGACAAACGTAACTAACGAAAAAAAATAACGTAATCAAACGAAAATGTTATGGAAACTGATATCATTACGAATTCGTACGGGTAGCGTTCGTTCGTGTATTGTTTCGTCCGTTTAACAGAAACACCATATAAGATTTTGCAGGAAATCGCCATTCAGATATCCCAAGCAAAAAAAATAAATTTATCATAAGAGGTCATGTACAATATTTTTAAAGGTTTTTGGCGCGCTGAATCCGAATCTGGCCTTTAAATTGCTCTATCTCATCAGGTTTTTGAGATATTTAACATAAATTGATATATCAAAAACTTAATAAAATAGCGCAATTTCAAGGTCAAATTCGAATTCAGGAGGCCAAAAACCTTTAAAATAATGATACGCGACCTCTTAGTATGTTCGTTTATTTTTTTATTTTTTTTGCCTGTGTTATCCGAACGGCAATTTCAAGCAAAATCTTAATTTTCTTTTTTAGAAAAATTATCACAACTCTTTCAATTGTTATCCGATTTTTTCGGCATAAAGCTCATCGTATTCACAATTAAATTTTCTTTAAGAATAAGTTTATAAATATAAATGTTGTTGAACGAACTATAGCAGAAAAAAATCGATAAACTCAAAAAATTTTCAAAAAATAACAAAAAAAATTAGATATTGTTGAAAAAATCAATACATATCTTTTTTATATGTATAGACCAATTCACACACATGAAAAGCCCTATCCTTCTTCTATCCAAAACAGTTATAAAATTGAAAATCGGTTGAAATATGTTTAAGTTACACGTGGTTTAGTGAGAAAAGTACCAAAAAATCGTTTTTTGACAATAACTCAAAAATTTGAGGGTGTCTGGCAAGTTTGATGGGCATTTTTGTGATCTTTTCGACGAGACCTACAATCTTAACTACATCATTTCAAAAGTATTTTCGATTTTGTGTTTTTTGTGGCACAGTGAATTTAAAGAATTTTTAAATAAAATAAATAAACTAATGAAAAATAAATAAACTAATGAAAAATGGTTAAAAAAAATTCAAAAATTTTAATTGAAAAAAAAAAAATAACCATTTTTCATGAGTTTATTATTTAAGTAAATATTTTTGTAATTTTTGTCTTAAAATTCTTTAAATTTTAGCATTTAAAAAAAAAAATTTCATTAACTTTATTTTTGAAAAAATTTCTTGTTTTTTGCAGCATAATCTTTTTTTTGCCGCATAATTGTTTTTCATTTTTGCAGCATAACTATCCAACTTTGAAATTCTGCACATCCTATTAAGGTAGACCGCCCTTGGCTCAAAGTGCCGGTTTTTCAAACTTCTACTGACACAAAAACGTTTCGCTTGATTAACAAAAGTACAAAAAAAAACTGTGAAAAGGGGCCTGGCCAAAAAATGCATTTTTAAATCCCCTTAGTCCAAGTGTAAGTTTTTGAACTTCAAATAAAGTTTCATTTGTTAAACACAAGTAAAAAAACTTACGTTTTTTAGAGGTTGTGTTAGTTTGTCAAGAGTAAACTTTTTCCCTTTGTCCGATTTTGCCCACTTACGAACTTAATCATTAAGGCACACGAGGCACGTGCCACCAGGGCCTATAGGAAAAGTCTCAGATTTTGAAAACTTTTTTCCAAAATTTTATAAATTCTGAAGTAGCTACAATTTCAGAAAAGGTCTCAGATTCTGAGATATTTTACCTAAAAGAAAAACTCTTAACTTCTGAGACATTTTTCGTACAGAAAAAGTCTTGGATTCTGATGTATTTTTCGTACAGAAAAAGTGTCAGATTCAAAGACATTTTTCATATAGGAAAAATTTCAGATTCTGACTCGTTTTTCGTACAGAAAGTCTCAGATTTTGAGAATTTTTTCGTACAGAAAATGTCTCAGATTCTAAAAATTTTTTTGTATAGAAAATTCTCAGATTCTGAGACATTTTTCGTATATAAAAAGTCTCAGATTCTGTGATATTTTTTGTATAGAAAATGTCTCAAATTCTTAGACAGTTGTCGTAAAAAAGCTTACAGATTCTGAGATATTTTTCGTATAGGAAAAATGTGACATTTTTTGTATAATAAAAGTCTCAAATTCTGAGACATTTTTCGTATAATAAAAGTCACAGATTCTGAGACATTTCTGTTATTACATTATTCGTATAGAAAGTCTCAGATTCTAATTCATTTTTCGTATAGAAATAGAAAATTCTCAGACATTTTTCGTATAGAAAAAGTCTCAGATTCTGAGAAATTTTTCGTATAGGTCAAGTCTCAGATTTTGATACATTTTTCGTAAAGAAAAAGTTTTAGATTTTGAGACATTTTTCGTTGAGAAAAAGTCTCAGATTCTGAGACAGTTTTTGTAGAGAAAAAGTCTCAAAATCTGAGATATTATTCGTATAAGAAAAGTCTCGGATTCTGATACTTTTTCGTATAGAAAAGTTTCAGATTCTGAGACAATTTTCGTGTAAAAAATATGTAAATTGCAAAATAATCAGAGTGTAAGCTATGGGATACCTTCTTCGTAAGTACCTTTGTGTTCAATAATTACAAAAATTGTTTCCCGTGATCACACTTTAGTTGGCTTGATTTTGGTTGCTTTCAAGTTGTTAGATTTGCCGAACAAGATAAAGGCCACAAACTCACATGATTTTTGTTAAAATACATATATTTACTGTATTTATAATACAATTGCAGACAGTTTTTTGCTGCAGACAACATGTCACTGTAAAATATGTTTAAACTAAATATAAAACTAGTTTTTCTGTAAGTTAAAACGAATTTCAGCAAGCGGATTATGATAAATCATAGAACAAATTTTGAAAATTTTATGAAAATCTATTATTTATATTTTGTAAAGCAACGCCCAAAAAAATCTTTTATATTCAATTATCAACAGCAGATTTAGGAATCTTAACCCCTTAACGTTTTATGAAAATTAACGACCACACATGCACATAATGTAGACTTTATAATCCGCTACACTACTCTACCCTTCACAATTTTCCAAAAAAAAATTTTAACAGGCAGATGACAGATCAGAGTTCGACCGATATTTCGATGTGCTTCAAAAGTAATAACAAAGTGGTTACACACAAAAAAAAAAAAAATCCAGTGAACGACTTTCATAGTATTTATGAACAAATTCATAAAGTTTATTAACTTTTTTAAATACTTATAATCTTTTTCATAGTATTTATGAATAAATCATAATATGTGAAATTTAAGAAACATTTAACATTTTTCTTCAATAATATGAAAAAGTTCAAAAATATTAATTCTGTTTTATATTAGTGGACTTTATATTTTATAACTGAAGTTTTGATTTATTTTGGTTTCAGTCCATATTAATTATTTATGAAAAATAATTATTTTTGTTGCACGAACTTCAAGCCTAACGGACATTATTCAAGACTTGCAACTCTGAGAAAATCTACTACAGTGTAAGAAATTACAACTGTGTTAGAAAAAGTTAAAAATAGATTGATTAAGTTCGTGCTTAACGATAACATATGGATAATAAAATGTTATATAATTCTCGTAACCTTTTTCACCTTAATGTACGTTTAAATCACTGTTGCCAAGTTGGAGGTTTTCCCGCTAAATCTAGCGCTTTTTGTTTGGATTTTTTTTTTTTTTTTTTTTCAAATACTTTATTTTTCAGATTATTGAATCTGCCCTTTCTTGGCCTAACAATAAGTAAATAAATCTTACAATCTAACTTAAATACTAGTTACTCCTTAAGAGCCATTTTGAAGGACGGGCCTCATAATTAAATGGGCGGTAAATCTGCACGTTGCAGTCTGGTGTGCGCTCGGGTCCGAGTAAGGGCTCTCGCCAATGGATTTGGGTGGTTGTCGAGCTTTTCCTCGTATTTCAGTCTGATGGTCATAAACTCTTCTCTAACTAGCGGAATATTTAAGTCCTTATGAATGTTCACATTTCTGATATACCAGGGTGCACCCGTAATGATTCTCAAAATTTTTGATTGTGCCCTCTGTATAAGCTCAATATTAGACATACTGGCTGTACCCCATAGTTGGATACCATAAGTCCATATTGGTTTTAAAATACAATTATACAGGGTGACTTTCGCGTCAAGGCTAAGTTTAGAATGCTTGTTAATTAACCAATGTAATTGGATGGCTTTTAGCTTCAAATGAAGCCTCTTGGCTTCTAAGTGCTTTCGCCATGTTAGACGTCTGTCCAAGTGAATACCAAGGTATGTAACACTCTCAGACTGTGGGATACTTATACCATTTAAAGAAACGTTCTAAGTGTAAACGCAACGTGCTTGCTCTTAAGCTCATTAACTTTAATTCGCCAGTTCCTGAACCACGTCTCCACAGCTGTAAGGTGATTGTTTAGCCTCAAGGAGGCAACATGTGGATCTGAGTGAGTGCTTAACAAGGCAGTGTCATCTGCAAATGTTGACGTTGTAATATGTTCACACGTCGGCAAGTCCGACGTGAATATAAGGTAAAGAACAGGGCCGAGCACACTTCCCTGGGGAACACCTGCATTCATTATATAATCAGAAGTTGTAGCTTCCTTATATTTCACCCTAAAGTAGCGGTTGAGGAGGTAAGACTCTAAGAGCTTGTGTGTAATCATTGGTAAGTGACATTTTACTTTGTATAAAAGACCCTCGTGCCATACTTTATCGAATGCCTGAGCGACATCCAGAAAAACTGCTGAGCAATATTTCTTTTCTTCAAAGGCTTTCCTTATCACGCAAGTTATGCGGTTAACTTGCTCAATGGTTCCATGTTTTTCGCGAAAGCCGAACTGATGAGCAGGAATGCTATTACTATTTTCCATAATTGGTAGAATCTTTTGAAGAAGAACTTTTTCAAATAATTTTGATAGGCACGGAAGCAAACTTATAGGTCTGTATGATGAAGTTAAAGTTAAATCTTTTCCAGGCTTGGGAATCATTTTGATCTGCGAAATTTTCCATATGTCTGGGAAGTATCCTTGTTGCAAGATCGCATTAAATAATTTTGTAAGAACAGTAACCGCTACAAATGGTAGGTTTTTTATCATGTTTGGTGTGACTAAGTCATACCCAGGCGCTTTCTTTGGGCTTATCTGCGTTCGAATAATTGTCTCAACATCTTGGGCGTCAAACAATATATTACTATGATCCATGTGCAGAGGCAGTTCTGGGAGTGTAAAGTTATTCTCCGCCAAGTTTGGCTCAAAGACTGTTCTTAAATGTTCTGCAAATGAGTATGCTTTCTCCTCTTCACTGCGTGCCCAATTGCCACATTGCTTTCTCAGCGGTGGTTCGCCCTCTACCGGTGGTTTAATTTTAGTAGCTTTCCACAATGAGTAGTTTGCTGAACTTGAATGCGAAAGACTTTTCACATAAACGCTATTTATGCGATCCTCTTCCAAATGAAGGGCTTTTCTAAGGTTTCTTGTAGCTTCAGACAGCCTCTGCTTTGCGGCAGGAGATCTACTGTTTTGCCATTCCCTTCTTAGCCTTCTCTTGATGGCCAATAGTTGCTCAATTTCTGAGTTTGAAACATGAAAATTACGATTAGGAGTAACGGTCGAAGACGTCGAAGAGTACTCTGCTGCAGATCTCAGAATGGATGTAAACTCCTGAACACATTCTCCAATATCCCCCTCACATTCCAAAGATGGGTCAATGTGGATGTGGCTACTTATATACTTTTTATACTTCAACCAATTCGTCTTTGACGAAGTGATTCCAAAGGGTGTTTTAACCGAAATTGGTTCATCGTAATACGATAAAATTACTGGAGAATGATCTGAACTAAGATCAAAGGATGATTCAACAGATAACTTACTCCTATCAATATGTTTCGTTACTCCAAAATCGATAATATCGGGAATTTTTCTAGGATCCGAAGGCCAGTATGTTGGTTGTCCAGACGATATAACATCCAAACTATTTTTCCTATCAATTAGAGCACAGTAAAGCTGTCTTCCCCTAGGGTTCGTGAGACGTGAACCCCAATAGGTGTGTTTCGCATTGTAGTCTCCACAAGCTAGGAAGCGATTACCAAGAGTACTGAAAAAATATTCGAACTGTATCTTAGAAACGGAAAATCGTGGAGGGCAGTAAACTGCCGTTAGAGTTAGTCCTCCTCCTGTACACTCAAGATGTATTGAGGTTGCTTGAAGGTAAGTTGTTGAAAAAGTTTCCATAGCATGATGCTTAATTCTACTTCTTATAAAAATACCTGTTCCACCGTGCGCCTTTCCGTCAGGGTGATTTGTTTTGTGGAATGTATATCCGGGAATTTGAAAATTATATCTATTCGTGAGGTGGGTTTCCGATAACAATAACACATCGATGTTATTGTTGTGCAGAAAATTAGATATCTCAGCCTTATGCTGGTTTACGCCGTTTGCATTCCAGAAACATATTTTAAACACACGCATTATTTTTTTGATAGGAGAGCCTGCAAAGTATTGTTTTTTGGATTTAGCGGGAAAAAATTGGTTTTAGCGGGAACGGTGATTTAGAGGGAAAATCTAGCGCTTTTTGTTTGGATTTAGTGAGAAAAATTTAGAGATTTTTTAAAATTTTTCTTTTTTTTTAATCGAAAACGCTAAGTTTGTCGAATTTTAGCGCTTTTTTTTGTAACTTAGCGGGAGAATTTTATATTTTCCCGCTAAATTTTTTTTCGGCAGTTTCTTGCGCGTTTTTAGTGAAAAGACAATTAAAAAAAAAAAATAATTTGGAGGTTTTTTTTTTAAATCTTTCTATTTTTGTCAATTAAAAATGCCAAGTTTTTCGGTTTTAAGCGCTTTTTTTGTAATTTAGCGAGAGAATTTTAAATTTTCCCCGCTAAATTTATTTTTGGCGCTTTCTAGCGCTTTTTTAGTGAAATTTAGAGGTTTTTGGTTAAAAATAGTTGGCAACAGTGGTTTAAATCAGAGGTCGGCAGAAAGAGGGAATATGAATGCATTGGTATATGAAAATAAACATGCATGTGTTGGCGTATTTCTCAAACAAAGCGACATCAACCTGCTTGTTGTTGTATTTTTATGCTCTTATTGTTAGTTGTGAATTTTGTTGACTTTCGTGTTGAATGCATGTAAATAGCCGAATATGTTCGGGATCCATGTGCAATTGATGCCGACCACTGGTTTAAATAGCTGATTTTAATATTAAACACCTACAGTGACAATCGAAGAGTGCTGACGAAGGAAGGGTGGCTTCTTCCGAAGCTGTCGACATCTCCCCTTAAATGTACTTTTCACTATCACACATTTCCATTATACAAGCGTAATTTCACCATGTTAGCGAAATATTTTTTTAAAAAAGTTGGCCAGAAATCGTTCACTTATTAGATACGACTATGTTTCAATCAAAAAAGAATCCAAAAATCTTTCGGAAGTTGGTAAATTTTGATGTGTATAATGGAAAAGTGTGATAGTGGAAAGTACCCTTTAGCCTGTGTTGTCAATTAATTTTTTCAGATTTTCTTATTGTACAACAAAAATAATTATTTTCTCAGAAATAATTAATATGGACTCAAACCGAAATAAATAAAAACTTCAGTTAATGTTCAAAAATTTAATGAAAAAATTCATAATAATTTGGCAAATATTTTTTTTTCTGTGTAGGCACACCCCTCTTGAAGCAAGTTAAGATTGTGTTAAATAGTGATAAAATCGGCTAATGACATTTCACTCCTCTTTGTTTTGAACTTTAAAAATCGTTAACTCGAAAATTCTAGGTGATCCTGTTTTCGAGTTATTGCTAAATAATTACACTGTTAGACAACAAACACCTCTAAGTGAAATATTAAACTGATTCTTATAGATTTTCCCCTTCTGAATCCCAATCAGCCATCCAATTTTTTCTAGCATGTACCAATTTTGAGATACTCGCTGTTTAAAAGTTAAAAAACAATAATTTCGCACTGTTGGAGGACCACTGTTACAGATTCTTCCAAAAATATGACTAGATTTCATATAAAATGGACCCCTGATTCCAAAACTGCAATCCAAACTTTTCTACCATGTTTTTTTTTTCTTGATATTCGCGTTTGAAATTTTTTCAACGCGATAATCTCGAACGCGAATACTTTGAAAACGGAACATGCAAGAAAAATTTGGATTGCAGTTTTTGAATCGGAAAGTCCAATTTATATGGAATCAAGTCCTATTTGTTGGAAGCAACATAACACCCCCAAATGTGCGAAATTTCTCAAAAACGGTTCGTTCTAGAAAAAATCGGATAGCAGATTTGGATTCATGAGAGCAAAAACTATAAGAATCAGTTGGATATTTTACTGGGAGGTTTTGGTTGTCGAACAATGTAAATATTTAGCAATAACTCGAAAACAGGATCAGCTAGGATTTTCGCGTTAACGAATCTTAAAGTTCAAAATAAATAAAATAAACTTGCTTGAAGATGTGTGTGTAGGATTATGGTGCTAAAATCCTTTCGATCTTATACCTGTTTCATAAAAATGCTTAGGAAATTTTAAATTCCATACCATAAAATTTCAAGATCATGAAACTACCTGATTTTTTTCAAGTATAAAAATGTTTCAATTTGTATTTACTTTCTTAAATTTCAAATATTTTACATTTCTTGTTTGCTTTTAAATTCAATTAATCCCTTTTTAATGACAAATAATTATACAATTATATCTTCAACTGGGCGAATTGAATTAAAAAGTTATTTAAAAATTTATTTAATGTTTACCACAGACGTCTGTAGTTTCTCCTATTTATAAATTAAATGTCTTGTTAAATTAAAATTGTTTTATTTTAAATTAACCTCATAACAATAGTTAATACTGCTAGTCGTAGTCTATGGTGGATTACTTAAGATATTTATATGGCATGCCATTATCATGGTTATCATACATACTCGTATGTACCCATGTACAAAACCATATTGTCCACTTTTGGTATTTCCCTAAACAATAATTTTACATGTGTGCTGAGTCAGCACTGCTGACATGACAACACATTTTGACAGCTGGTCATGTATATTGTATATTACACATATGTTTATTGTATTTTGGGTTGTCATTTGAATGTATGAAATGTCATTTTATTACCGCATCATAAAAAGAAATATTCAAAACATAATATGACTTTAATAATTTTTTTTTTTGGAATTCAGTACCTGAAGTACTCGGAAGTGAAATTGAAAGTAAAACTGAATTGAAAATTATGCATTTGAAACTTGTTAGAATTTTTTTACGAGGAATTTAAAAAGTGAAATTTGTTACGTTTAAAATGTTTATTACAATTACAACAACCCAAAGTTTTGCGTTTTTCACTTTGAACAAAGATGCCCCCACCAGGATTGTGAGAACATGCGCTAGCTCGCCTGATATCACCATTGCAATCGCAGATCTGATGAATAATGCAACATGGCGAGCAGTGGTATCACTTGTTCGATTTAACGATTTTGTACTCTCTGAACGTCGAACCTATGTAAATCATAAAAAGGCAGACTGTGTCGGCTTTAAAAAGTATACTAACTGCCACTTGAGTGATCCAGCCACCACTCCGACGCACGTTCCGCGGAGAAGTTGTTCCAAAAAATCGATGCTTTGTTCCTGCTGGTCGAATACCAATAGTCAGACCAAACTTAACAGCAGAGGCAGCAGAACTCGCAAATGAGCGTGAAGATATTCGTAGGACCAACCCTAGATATCCCAGACTCGGGCAAATTTAGAGATCAGCAAATTAGTCAACGAGTATAAAAGGAACAAGTAGATAGATCACCTTAAGAGTTGCAACCTCACCTCCGGAGCTAGTAAACGTTGATCGACAGTCAAAGCTTTCTCGCATCCACGGAAGTAGATGAAAGGGTCGCAATAACCATTGACAAGAACACGTTATTGGACCCTAAGCGGTGCGCGGCATGTTTTAACCGCCAGTTCATAGAGCACCCTGAGAGAGATAAGTCGAAACGAAGTGTTGTCAGGAAGGAACACCACCTTCCAGTTATTGACAGACCACCAGTTTTTCTGACGAGTGAAGTTGCAGATGCCAGCTAAAATGCTCAACCATCCAAAGTGTAAGGTCACGACGGATTTTCGATGCTGATGCTGATGACCAAAGTCCTCCACTTGTAGCTATTCAACCTGATTATAGCTGAAGTCTGGACAATGGGTTGTATGTTGCGAAGAGTGCAGCATTCCGAAACGTCCGTGTTAACTCTGGCCAGGTAAAAATAAAACTCCGTAGAGTAACCTGACCGAAGTACGGACATTACAAGGCAGGTTCCCTTTCGATTAGGAAAGGCGAGGAGGGCTACCACCTAGTTTTTCATTGTCCCTCATCCTCGAAGACAATCTCGGGGTGGAGACGAGCCTGTGCCTCCTTTAGATTGCCACTCTGCACCAGATTAGTGAGTTGAATCAGACCTAACTTGACTTACCCGGTGCGGACATACCTACGACGCTTGCATGGTTGGGGTGCTCGGTCATATTACACCCAAGCATAAATTGATGAGACAGAATAGGGCAATGGCTCCGAACAGGCAGAATTTAGGTTTCCTCATGTAGGTGTCCTTCAGGTGGCATTGAATGACACCCTGGTAACACCCTGAGGGCCATGTTCTGCGCCGTTTGGGGATTTCTCAACAGAGTGTCGCAAATGGCGGCATAATCGATAAGCGGATGACCTATTGCTTTGCACGTCGTCAAGATTATCTCCTTATCCATGTCACAGCTGCTACCCGTTAGCGCTTTCAAAATAAGTTCCTCTTTTTCAATAGCCTCTTTAGCGTGCCCGACGAACATAAAGAGCCTATCCTAGTGGACCCCAAGGATTTTGAGGTTTTTCACCGTGGACACTCTCTGTCCACTTTTATGTATAGTAAGCTCCCTGGTAACCTCTTTAGTCCACGTGGTAAAGAGTGTGGCTGGACAGCAATCTGGGTGTTTAGAGTTCTAGGTTTCTTTCTGCCAAAAAGTTGCCCAGGGTTGGCAGATAGCCGTTTATTAAGTGCTTCGATATCCCTGTCTGTGCACAAAATTGTGCAATCATCAGCGTATAATACCGGGAATTATCGTGATTTAAAGGATGTAGGTGTTAAACAGAATGGGGGAAAGGCCTTATAGCACTCGCTGTTTATTTCTCCCGACGTAGAACCTCTAAACTCTACATATGACTGCCTCCCAGCAATTAAGTTCGCCAACTATCTTTTGTGGGCGTTTGGGAACGAAGGTCATGCTTTTGTCACAACCTTAATGCGGTTGCAATTAGATTGAGAAAATCCAATTGTAATTGTAACAACCGAATGACCGGTTGCGACAACCTCGAAAATAAGATTGAAATATTTTCAGTTGTAGGAACTGGCTTTGATATGTCAAATCTGTCGCCACTTCAAAGGGATCTACAACAAGCTTATACATCTAGTGAAGAGTCTACTAAATCTAAGAGTTTTATAACCCGACACTTTTTGCAATTATCCTTCAAGGGGATCTACTATCGATGATGTGAAATCCAAATTCAATTGTAACAATGAGATTGGAATATTTCCGGTTGTGAAAGCTGGATTTGCCTCTTCAAATCTGTCTTCTTCTTCTAAGAGATCTATAGCAAGCTTTTCCACTCACAATCAGTGAAGAGTCCAGTCCAACTAAAGGTTTTATAACCCGACACAAGATTTGTTGTTCTCTTAAATAATATTTAAATTCAACTTAAACGAGTTGTTTAATGGTGCTCAAATAGATTTTAGGAAGGAACATAGTCCCCATTCAGTGAAAGAGGTAACTTATTTTAGAACGCTCTATCGCCTCAGTCATATATGATCTTAATTCTTAATAATCTAGTCGTTCGCATCCGTTTGTAAACGATTTCCCAACATTAAAAAACACAATCACACTGGCTCAAACATTCAATAAATAATCCATTTTCTATCATGTACTACAACTTCTATTTAAAACATGTTACCACCATGTAATCAACACAATGGGAATTGTGAAAAGACATAAATAAATAATTTATCTGTCTTAGCATCACGATTTAACTGACCCAATTTTTTTTGTAAAAAAAAAAAAAAAAAGTTTGTAATCTATTGGAAGCACATCATATTGTCATGCAATAAATATGTTGAGTTCACATAGCAAAAGTTTAAGAAGTATTAGAAAACCATATTAGATATAAGTTTTGAAAGAAAAAAAGAAACATGACAACCTGATGAAAATTTTAAAGATGTTTAATTGCTTTATAAACTTTTTCTGGTCATTTCTTTGTAAAATAAATCCCTCTTTTTGTATGCCAATTTTTCTATAAATTGGTACAAAACACATTTGATACTGTAATTCAATTCTCCTCTTTTTTTCCTAAAACTCATACATTTTAATGTTGTTATATCGATTTTGGCTACATGTTGCATGTTGTTCCTATTTTTGTTGCTAAAAGTTTTCTGTAGCTTTCAACAACAATGACGTATTACACCTTCTGGTTAAAGAAAAACAGAAAACCTGATTGCAAGCATTTTTTTTGGTACGAGTCTCCCCAAAACAACGGTCTGCAGACCGTTAGAGTGTGCAGTGTTGCATGTCAATACAGCAACAATGCAAAAAAATGAAAATAATATATGTAACAAATCTACCGGGTCTGTTAGCGATTTAAGCGGCTTGACCATGTTTTTTTTTTTTTTTTGTGTAATGTTCGTTGAGGTAAATTGAATTACAATAGGAAATAGTGTTACCGTGTTACTAATGGAAAACAAACACTATGTGTACCAGAAATTAATGCAATATTCTGGTGTGGCGGTTAACTATATATTTAGGTGAATATTGAAAATCAGTTTTTGATTGAAATGAGAAAGCTTATTTGGGTTAAAAAAACCTTTCCAAAAATTAATAATCTCCCAGTTGGGAAATGGATTTTGACGCAGTCACTGCTAAAGTGAAGGAATTTTTATATGCTATTTCAAAGTGACCAGACGGCAATAAGTTTTACTCTGGGAGCTCGCAAGCAGGTTCCAATGAAAAAGATGACAATACAACTATCCACGATCACCTATGCCATATGAATTTTTAAGTCAATAAATTGGTTAGAGCAGACGTGGTCATTAACGTTTTGACATGTCGGTCGCAACTACCCTCCGAACAATCAAAAGTGGCGTTTTTGGGCACTACCTTCAAAAGGCAAAAAATAGATGACACCATCTGAATTTTTGTAGATAGCACCATCTGAATTTTGTAGGTGACTCACTTATGATACTAGGCATACTAAATCTCTTCTCAGTAAAAGTTGGAGAGATGGCTCGAGAGACACGAAAAAATTTGGACTTCCATTCTACGGAGACTGCCAAACCTGCCATGTATTTTAGGAGAAGACGTTTGAGCATCTCCTTTGTGAATGTCCAGTACCTCCCAACACTGGACACGGAATCTTAGGTTCAGAAAGTATTTCTGAAAGTACAACTTATAAATAAGTCATCATTGAGGAACACGTTTCTACATGTCATTAAATATTTACTACGAAGCAAAGATAGAGTATCGATTCCCTCGTCTTTCCAGTTGGCAAAATAAAATCACCGCTGACTCTCCCTTCATGAAATTGTAAACATTCATACATTTTTTCCAAATGACATGTCAGCAATGCCCACCAGTTCCGTTGCCCACCAGTTCAACTGCAGACACATCATTAGGGACATTTTAAAAATTGTTTAAAGATGTCAGCAATATTTTAAAGGGAGAGTCAGCAGTATGTCAGGTGATTAGCAGGTGGGTGATAGTATCAAAAGGCAGGAATATAAGAGCAGAATAAAAATTAAAAAACTTTAATGTAGATAAACATAGAAATTCTGTAAAATTGATTAATATAATTTTCAAGCAAATAGCGCCCAAGTTGGGGCCCGATTCCAAATCGTAAACCGGAAACACTGAAATCATCGCCATATATACGTGAGCAAACAACACGATTTAACAACTGTTGCGCAAACACTGAGAATCGATTGATTCTACTGGGAAGTTTTGGGACCGTGTCGAAAGGTTGGAATGCCCATTACAGGATTTTTTGTAGAATATCTATGAGAATTATAGCAAAAGAAAAATTTTAAAAATTGCTCCAGATAAACACAAAAATTCAGTTAAAATTTGTTATTTAAATTTTCAGGAAAATGGAGTCCAAACTGGGGCCCGATTCCAAATCGCAAAACGAAAACACTAAAACGACCGTCACATTCACGAAACGATTCAACAGTTAATGAACAACCATTGAGTATCAGTTCACTCCGAAGGACAGAAATACCCACTGAAGGGTTGTTTGTAGAATATCTATAAGAATGATAGCTGAATAGAAAAGAAATAAATGCTCCAGTTCATAATATGGGAATTTTTAATTGGCATTGAATTTTCAGAAATTTCAGAGAAATCAAATTTTCAGAGAAATCAAAAAAATGCTCCAGTTCATAATATGGGAATTTTTAATTGGCATTGAATTTTCATTGGCATTAGTTGGAACTAATGCCAATAGCAAAAAAAGCATTAGCACTTATTGCCAATGAAATTTTTTGGCATTGGCATTATTTGTACTAATGCCAATGAAACGGCACAAATGCCTAAAAAACTATTTACAATTGATAAAAAAAAAGCATTTTTTACAATAAATACATTTTTTTTTTAAAAACTTAAAATGGTGATATCTTGAAAACTAAGCCAGATAAAGCAAAATGGATGGCATTTTTGGTTCTTTGAATCTCCATACTTTCGCGGGTCCTCTTCACATATGTGGACCCCAATGGGTCCTAACTTTGAATCTAAAAAGTTTGGGATTCCGGAAAATTTAAAAATGCTTATATCTCGGTAAATATTGGTGACACAACAAAAAGTCCAAAAGCATTTTTGTAGCTCTTGGTTTCTAGAACTCGTCTGCCAAAAAAAAAGAAAAAAGAAAACCCTCAGAGCAATAGTTTTTTAGTTATTCAGTTTTTAAAATTCTCAAGACACTATTGGGTCCCTAAATTGCAGTACCAGGAAAATAAGCAAGATAATGCTAAAGGTATGTGAATTTTTTAACTTTCGGGAGTGCCAGTTTTTTAGATTCAAAATTTTGACCTATTAGGGTCCACACATGTGAAGAGGACCGGCGAAACTATGGAGATTCTAAGAACCAAAAATGCCCTCCATTTTGCTCTATCTGGCTTAGTTTTCGAGATACAGCCATTTTAAGTTTTAACCAAACAAAAATTTTCACAACTGGTTGACGGAAATTCGACTTTTAATATTGCTAATGCTTTGTTTTCATTAAGGCATTTATTAATGCCAATGAAATTTTTCATAATTGGCATTACTAATGCTACTAATTCCTTAACGGGCATTGACATTGATTGAGACAATGCCAATGCTAAAAATTTCATTGGCATTAGTTTCAATATAATGCCAATGAAATCGTCAATTAATTAGTATATTTATTTTAATAGCCCCATGTATGCTCTAGTTAAATAAAACAAGTGAGAGTATTACATTCGGCTATGCCGAATCTTTTATACCCTCCAAAATGTAAAAAACAATATAAAAAAAATTCAGGGGCGTCTTTTTTTTTTGTTTGGGGGGGGGGTTGGTGGTAGACGTTAGGTGCACCTTCCCCTTGCGATTTTGAACTTCTTCTGAGATAAAAATGTTGCATTTGTTTAGCAAAAGTACAAAAAACACTGCAAAAAAATTCGGTTTTTCTTAGGTTGGTTTGGTTCTCCAAGGTGGAACTTTTTTCCCCTTGGTCGGATTTTGACCATTTCCAAACTTAACATGCCTAGGAATATAAGACATATTCGTGCCAAACTTCGGAAGTCTAGCTCTTTTATTTTGAACTGTATCGTGTCCTCTACAGACGGACGGACAGACGGACGGACATCGCTAGCATCGATCACTGATCTTAGCATCGATCACTGATCAATAAAATATATGCTTTATTGGGTCCTAGACTGATATTTTTGGATGCGTTACACACGGAATGACAAAGATAGTATACCCCCATACTGTGGAGGGTATAATAATCCGTAAAATTGATGAATATAATTTTCAAGCAAATGGCTCCCAAGCTGGGGCCCGATTCCAAACCGCAAAGCGAAAACTATAAAACCACCACCAAATTCACGAAAGCAAACCACACGATTCAACACTTCATGAGATAACATTGATTCGATTCACTAGGCTGGGCTTATTTTTTTTTTTAACAATTGGTAGGGAAGTGTCAAAAGGCAGCATTTTTTTTAGAATATCTATGTTAATGAGAGCAGAAAACGAATTAAAAAAATCTTTAAGTTAAATTCCGAAAATGGACTATTGCAATTTTGAAGCAAATGGCGCCCAAGATGGTGCCCATTTCCAAACCGCAAACCAAACGATTAAAAAAATTTAGGAGCAACCAATAAGTATTGGTGCACTTTGCTGGGTTTATTTACTCAGAAATTAAAAATTGTCGGGACATTGTCGTACAGTAGGTAAGGATTTTTTGTATAATATCTATGAGAATTAGAGCACAGGGTAAAGTTTTTTTTCCAGCAGAAACCATATCAATACCACTGACGCCCTTACGAGAGGCAGAATGAACACAAGCATCAATATGTACTCTGCACCAAAAAAACTGTCGATCCGACCGGTTTTAGATTTCGTTGCCTAAACATTTAAATCGTGTCTTTTAGATTTTGAAATTTAAAAATGTTTATTGAGTATTTTATTATTAACAAACCTCCACTGGATTAAAATAAAATCAACTTGAGAAAACAAATTTTTGATCGATTTCGGTCACGAGGCTTTAACAACCGATCATTAAATGTTGGGAGGTATTTCAACAAGAAACTTTAAAGTTAATTGAAAATACATTCTTTTGATGACACTATTCCATCCAAAGATGAATATTTTTTATTACAATAAATAATTTTTCCAACTGATTATTAAATTTATAATTTTCACATTAAGACACAGATTCTTTTGATTTTCTGATAACAGTTACATATTTTGTTAAACTATTTATCATATTAGTTTAAAATTTTGATTGAAAAATATTCTTTTAAATATTTTTTTAAATTTTTTATAAATTTTTTTATTTTTAGTTTTGTTCTTGTTGTCAAAAGATGTTCCACCACTGTAAAAGACTTGTTATAAACTGTTTAAGTTAAAAACTTGGCTAGAGTTCAATAGCATAAAAATGCGATTTATTTGTTAACCAGGTTGTGCAAACTAACCAACTAAACCAAGATAAAGTAACCAACAATACGGCCACTTACAAGGAAGGTCTTCTATTGGGTTCACAACGATTTTTATGAAACTTAATATAGTTAAAGAGGACAAACAAATATTATTTCTGAATTCTGAATTACGGCACTAAGACAAATGGGAGATGGAGAGGAGAGAAAAATTAATTTAAATTTAAGTTTAAATAAAAATTTATTTTGTTACAAATAGTTTTTATTCACTTTGGTCAGTAAACATGAAAATCAGGAGGCCCCTGTAGGTTAGTTGGTAGCGTGCTAGGCTATGAAACTGGGGATCGTGAGTTCGATTCCCACCAAAGCCCTTAGTTTTTTTTTTGCTACAACGAGATGCCAGTCATTGTTCCTAGTTCTCGTTTAGGTTGAAATTATTAAAAATGCATTGTAATTAAATGTAAACATGAAAATCAAATTGTTGCTGAAGTCGGTCGAACGTATTTCAAGATATCATCGTTTGAAATTTGGGAAAAATAGTTGAATAGTAGAAATAACCAAACATTTAGAAATAACCAAACATTTAGTTGATTAATATAGTTTTAAAGCAAATGGCTCCCACGCTGGGGCCTGATTCTTAATCGCAAAGAAGAAACACTGAAATCACCACATTTACGAATTTCTGTATTTAAACAAAATTCAAATGACAATATCTCAAAAACCATTGTACCAATTTAAACAATTTTAGATATTCGTTATAAAATATTTAAAAAGTTCTCATTATTTTTGTTCTAATTTTTTCAAAAATTTATCCGATTTTGCTCAAATTATATTTAAATGAATCGCAATATTTATATTATTTATTAAAAATAAAAAAATATTTGAAAATTTTCCCTAAATCTCAACTTGTTAAATAATATTCTGGGTACCCCATGTTAAGACCTTCCTTGTTAGTATAACAAAAAAATGAAGAAAAAATTTAAAACAAAACTATAATAAATGCATTAGATAGATGTTAACTTGGAAAGAAAAGTATCAACAGGAGAAGAAAAAAAATAAGAAATAGCCGTCGAAGAAGAAATAGAAACAATCTTCAATAAGAAGCTTCATTCATTCAATAAGCAACATACATTTTACTACAAACAACAAGAAAAAAACACTTAAAACGAAGAATAAAAGTTGTTAGATGGATGCACTTTTACAGGCTGGTTGTTGGTTAAAATACACTAGTGGACAAAAAAATCAGGTCAAAAGTAAGTTATTAGAACAGTGTTTAGGACACAGACCAACATCTAAATATAATTTCGTTTGTTAGTATTTGAATCATTTTAGAACGAATGCACTGATTTGCAATTTTTTTTAATTATCGTAATATACAAACTTGGGTTTTTACCGAAAGAAAAATTGACCACGCCCATTTTTACGCCTACTTTTTTTCAGTATACATATATAAAATCAGAGAAAGAATGCATTGATTTGAATTTTTTTTTATATGTTCATCATAGCCCAACATAGGTATTCTCAAAAGAACTGAAGAACTAAACCTACCTCCAAAAAACGCCATTTTTAACAGTTTTTTTATAAATATTTGTTTAACAATTTAACAATTTTTGTGTCAGAAGTAGATAAAAACAAGTGAGAATGTTAAATTCGGCTGTGCCGAATCTTTAATACCCTCCAACATATAAAAAAAAATAAAAAATAAATTTCAGGGACGTTTCTTTTTTCGGGGGGAGGGGGTCAGTAGGGGTCATTGGGGGACACAAAAACCTATTCGGTAAATGTTTAAAAATTCTTTTATTATGCTTTTGGAGCTTAAGTAAGACAATTTTATCATTATTTAAAAACATTTTTAATATCCACGCCCACAAAGGGTCCAAGTGCAGGACCTTGAACTTTTTCTGACATCAAATTGTTTCATTTGCTCAACATAAATACAAAAAAAACTGTGAAAATATGACGTTTTTCAGAGGTTAGTTAAGTTATTCAAGGGGGAACTTTTTTCCCCCTGGTCCGATTTTGCCCATTTACGAACTTAAACTGTCTAGGACCAAAACACATATTTCTGCCAAACTTGACGAGTCTATCTCTTTTATTTTGGACTGCATCGTGTCTTATACAGACGGACGGACGGACGGACGGACGGACATACGGACATTCTAGAAAAGTCTTAGAATGGATCATAGATCAATAATATATATACTTTATGGGGTCCCCGACCGATATTTCGTTGCGTTACAAACGGAATGACAAAGTGAGTATACCCCCATACTGTAGTTGGAGGGTATAAAAACGTCCCTGACAAATTTATTTTTCTTATATTTTTACATTTTGAGGGGTATAAAAGATTTGGCACAGCCGAATTTAACACTCGCTGTTTTTTAAGTTTACAAATTTTTTCCAACAATAAAAATTATTTTCAAATAAGGTTTCGAGACCTTAGAACAACAAGGTTCTATTTGCTTAAAGAAAAAGGCACAGATAGAACCTTGTTGTCCCAAGGTCGCGGTTTTGAAAAAATTATTTTTATAACGTGAAGGGCATAAAAATTGCCAGACAAGGCAGAATTAAACTTTTTTTTTTTGATAGAAAAAGTCTCGTCAAAACATTCTAGAAATGTGAAAAAGTCACAGATTGCAAGACATTGTTGCTAAGAAAAATGTAAAGATTCTGAAATAAGTATGGAAAAAGTCTGAAATTAAAAAAAAACAAGTAAAAAAGTTAAATTCGGCCTTGCCGAATGTAGTGATACCCTCCACAATTTCAAAAAGATTATTGCAAAAAACTTTATTTAAAAGGAAATTACTTTTGAAAAAAAAAAAAAATTTAAAAAAAAAAAAAAATTCCGCGAAAAAAAATTTTAGTAAAAAAATATCCGCGATTTTTTTTTTGTCAAAAAATATGTACCTGTTTAAATACCATTTGGTGTTCAATTATGTTCACATATGTCAACCAGAAGCCGAATTAAAGCATTTTGTATTTTTAGGTTATGTTGAATGTACTGAAATTTTTGAGGTGTGCTTACATTTTCGTTCATAACTTTTGAACCGCTGAACCGATATCACTCAAATGCAATACCAAACTTCTCGGGAGAACTTCCAATAAATATGTTAAGTTTCAGTCATCTCTGTGCAATATTTTGTCCGCGACAGCATTTTCCACAGACAGACAGACAGACGGACAGACGGACAGACGGACAGACGGACATCGCTAGAATGTCTTAAAATCGATCGGGCATCATGAATATATATACTTTATGGGGTCCCAGATCGATATTTCGATGAGTTACAAACGGAATGACAAACTTATCTATACCCTCTATCCAGGCGCGGATCCAGGGGGGGGGGGGGGGGGAATGGGATTTCTCCCCCCCCAAAACGATTTCAAAAGAAAAAAAAAAAGAGAAAGGAAAAGGAAAAGAAAAAAGGAAAAGAAAAAAGAAAAGGAAAAAGGGAAGGGAAAGGAACAAGGATCGAATGAAAATGGCCAGGATGTACAAATATCCTTTGGAGAGGTATATGTATGTGTGCTGATGATTTTCGTCAGCACACACAGCCTAAGGAATTTTTTTACATCCTTGGGATAAAATGTTTCGGAATTAAAGAAAATTCATTTGAAAAACTTTAAAAAAAAGTCGTGGACATTTTCTAACCGAATAACTTTCTTAAGGAAAAAGTATTATATTTTTATATAAAAATGTCTCAGAACTCAAGATTTTATTTTTAGAAAATGTTTTGATACTTATTTGACTCTGAATGTAAGAAATTTTTTATTGAATAATTATCTAAAATTTTTAAAAAATAACTTATAACTTTTCTTTAGGAAAAATTCAAGAATTTTTCCTTAGAAAAAATGTTTCAGAATCGGCCAAGAACTTAAAAAAAAAATAAAAATCTCAGAATCGGAAAGATTTCTACAGACAAAATGCTCAGAATCTGAGTTGTTCTATAAGGCAATATATTTTTTTCTCTTTAAGATATCTTTTAGATCTGCTAATTTTTCTATATGAAAAGTTTATCAAAACCTATTATTTTTTTGAGAGATTTTTTTTTGTATAAAAAATCTTTTGGATTGAAATTTTTCTGTTGGAGATTTTTTTGATGAAAGTTTTTCTGTTGGAAAATCCTGGGAATTTTTCTACAGGAAATGTGTCTCTAAATATGTAAATTTTTCTAATAATAAATGAATAATAACATCCTTAAAATATTTTTCTAATAATAATAATTATTTTATAAACAAATGTTTAAGAATCTTAGAAATTGTCTTAAAAAAACATTAGCTGGCATTAAAACCTTAAAATTTTTCTATTAAAAAATGCTATAAAATTTAAGATTTAATTTTTAGAAAAGCGTATCAAAATTTGTTCATAAAATGTTTTAGAAACTGATAATTTCTTGGTATCAGATAATTTTCTTTTAAAAAATGTGTTTCAGGATCTGAAAATGTTTGTATACGAAATAGTTAATAGTTTAAAATATGAAAATCAGAATTTTTGTAGAAAGAATATCTCAGAATCTCAGATTATTTCTATAGAAAAAAATTTACAAATCTGAGACATTTTCTTTAAGAAAATGTTGAATCTGAGAGTTTTTCAACAGAAAATATGATCTAAGAATTAAAGAAATTTTTTTTATCAAAGTTTAGAATCTGAACATTTTTATAAAGGAAAATATCTCAGAAATGGGAAATTTTTTTATATGAAAGATATTTTAAAATCTAAGAGTTTTCTGTAGTAAAAATGTATCAACATCTGAGAAATTTTGTGAAGGGAACATTTATAAAAACTATTTATTTTTTTCTTCAAAATATTGGAGTTTTAGTATAAATTTTTGTTTAGAAAAATATGAATTTTTGTATAGAAGTTTACGTGTCTATTCACAGTTGTGACTGGCTATGACAGTCACATTTATTATTTTACTATAAACGGTGTTATTTATGAAGTAAATCGGTCTGTCGGTCCCCCCCCCCCCCCCCCCTTCTACCTCAAACCGAACTTTATGCTTTCCGATCTCATAAACTTTTTTTTGCAAAAAAAAAAAAAATCTCCCCCCCCAAATGAAATTCCTGGATCCGCGCCTGCCTCTATCACTAAGTGGAGGGTATAAAAATAGCGAAAAAAAAATTTTGGTGAAAAAAAATTTCGGAAATTTTTTTTTTTTTTTTTTAAATATGTTTGTACTGGTTTAAATACTATTCTGTGTCCAATTCTGTTCACATGTGTTAACCAACAGACGAATTAAAGCATTTTGTATTTTTTGGTTATGTATGGAATGTATCAACATTTTAGAGGCGTCCATACATTTTCGTTCATAACTTTTGAACCGCTAAACCGATTTCTTTCAAATGCAAAATCAAACTGCTTATCATAACAACAAGTAAATATGCCATGTCTCAGTCATATCTGCTTAATACTTTGGCCGTAATCACCATTTCAACAGACCGACATCGCTAGAATGTCTTAGAATCGAGCACTTATCAATAATCGGGTCCTAGACCGATTCTTCGATGAGTTACAAACGGAATGACAAACTCATATATACCCTCTACCACTAAGTGGAGGGTATAAAAATATAGGCAAAACAATTTCGGTACGAGAAGGTTTTAAAAAATTACACTTGTTTTTGTGTATACAAAAACAAGTGGTGTTTTTATGACCACTGGGGTACAAACGCAAGAGTTTTTAAAGAAATAGTCGATAATAGACAGGTTTATGTTTTTACCCTACGCCATTAAATCGTACAACACACTTTGTTCTGATGTTTGTCTAGGGTTGTTTGTTCTGATGTTTGTCTAGGGTTGTTGATAATGGAAAATTTTCAACTGGATTTTGAAACAATAACTGGACCCATACAATTTTTTATATCCTCCATTTAGTGATAGAGGGTATATATAAGTTTGTCATTCCGATTGTAACTCATCGAAATATCGAAATACCCATAAAGTATATATATTCATGATTCCCGATCGATTTTAAGACATTCTAGCGATGTCCGTCTGTCCGTCTGTCTGTCTGTGGAAAATGCTGTCGCGGACAAAATATTGCACAGAGATGACTGAAACTTAACATATTTATTGGAAGTTCTCCCGAGAAGTTTGGTATTACATTTGAGCGATATCGGTTCAGCGGTTCAAAAGTTATGAACGAAAATGCAAGCACACCTCAAAAATTTCAGTACATTCAACATAACCTAAAAATACAAAATGCTTTAATTCGTCTTCTGGTTGGCATATGTAGACATAATTGAACACCAAATGTTATTTAAACAAGTACGAACATATTTTTTGACAAAAAAAGAAAAAAATCGCGGATTTTTTTTACCAAAATTTTTTTCCCGGAAATTTTTTTTTCAAAAAAAAATTTTTTTTCAGAAGTAATTTCCTTTTCAATAAAGTTTTTGCAATAATCTTTTTGAAATTGTGGAGGGTATCACTACATTCGGCAAGGCCGAATTTAACTTTTTTACTTGTTTTTTTATAATTTTTAAGAAATAAACCGATTTTCATATGTTAGATAAAAATTTTTATACTGGACTACTTTTTAAACATAACGTCTCTATTGGCCACGGCAAAATGTGCATTTTTTAAGCATTTCCATTACATACATCTCGATGGTCTAAGGATTGTTCGCGTAGATTTTTAGTTTTAAATAACCCCACAAAAATGGAAATCTAGGTGGTAATCTAGGTTAAAATTCCCTGGACGTGAGATGTTAAAAAAAGCCGACTTATTTTTTTGGGGTTATTTGAAAAGAAAAATGTACGAACAGTCCTCAGATCATCGACGATCTCCCAGAAAACATTCGTGAGGAAATCAACGATAGACTGGCCGAGATGTTTAGAAAAGTATTAAAAAAAGGAACGATAGTGCAGCAAAAACGGCGCATTTTGCCATAACCAAAAGAGGTATTTATGTTTTATTCATGATTAATGTTTTATTCAAAAAGTAGTTCAGAAAAAGTGTAAAATATATTTAAAATAAAACAAGAGAGAGTGTTAAATTCGGCTGTGCCGAATCTATTATACCCTCCAACATGTAAAAAAATTAAAAAAAAAATTTTGACAGGGGCGTTGTTTTAAGGGAGGGGGCAAGGAAGGGGAGGGGTTGGTGAGCTGGCGTGACTCCTTAGCCCTCACGGTATATGTTTACAAGTTCATTTTTGTCTGCTTTGTGCACTAAAATATTATAGTTTTATAATTATTTAAATTATTTTTTTTATCCACGCCCTTAAAAAAGGAGAGGGGCAAAAAAGCGACATTTTTTAATCCCCTGGGTCCAAGCGCAGGACTATAAACTTCTACGAACATAAAAATGTCTCATTTTGTTCACAAAAATACAAAAAAACGTAAAAAAAAATTGAATTTTTAAGAGGTTGGTTCAGTTCTTCAAGGCGGAACTTTTTTCCCTCTGGTCCGATTTGGCCCATTTCCGAACTTAACCTGCCTAGCGGCATAAGACATATTTGTGCCAAACTATAGGGGTCTAGCTCTTTTATTTTGGACTGCATCATGTTAACTACAGACGGACGGACATCGCTAGAATGTCTTAGAATCGATCACTGATCAATAATATATATACTTTATGGGGTCCCCGACCGATATTTCGATGCGTTACACTCGGAATGACAAAGTGAGTATACCCCCATACTGTAGTTGACCGGTCACATAGACCGATCAATAATTCCTCAGCGACGCTGATAGAACGCGTTTGTCCTCATCGAGAATAGTACTATTTTCCTTAAATCGACTTTCGAAACCGTTTCCAAGCTCCCTAAGACATGTCTGCCCAATATGAGCAGGCGGATTCTAGCCAAAGCAGAACAGTGGCAAAGAAATTGTTTGACCATTTACTCAGTGTTAGGTTCATCGCACCTCCTACAGCTGGCATCGGAAATAAGTCCCATTTTCTTTCTATGATAACCTATAAGACAGTGCCCGGTGATCACTCCGGTGGGTATATAGCAGTTCCATCTGGTAAGTGAGAGTAAATAGTAAGTTTTCCTCAGATTGTGCATGACCGCAATCTTCTACTGATCGTACATATTGTTAGCTCTCTCCACTTTCTGTTAGCCATTGCAGTGTTTTGATTGTCGCGTAGCGATCTGAAGTGATGGATTGGTGGATCGATATGTACAGAAATACCAATACCATCAGCAACTTGTTTCGCGAGCTCGTTCCCTTGAATACCTATGTGACCTAGTACCCATATTAGTTCCACCTTGTTCATACTGTTTGGAGCCGTCTGTAATATATCGTTTATTGTGGGGTTTTGCCAGTTTGGCCTGGAATTCCTAAAAACGAAATTGAAATATCAAAATCGAATTTAAAACTGTTCAAACGAACTTAAGAAAGCCAATTTGAATTTATTAATTTTAAATGAGCTTTTTCAAATTTCAACAGTGCTGGACTGAATTTCGATTGTTACTTTCAGATATTCAATTGAGCTTTTGAGAATATTCTAAACTTGAGTTGAATTTTCATGACTGACAATTAAGATTTTCTAAGACTTTATTAGAAAACCCCAATTCAATTTTTTTTTTTCTACATTTTTTTCGTTTGTTTCTATTTCTTTCTGAATTTAATGTAGATTTTTTAAATTTTATTTAGGGTTCTTTTGTAAATTTAATTGAAAAATGGAAGTTTCAGTGAAGTTACTTCCAGAATTCGTTTTCCTTGCAAAATATCGCTTAATCTTTTCAAGGATGTACTATAGGGTATATTTAGATTTATGTTAACTTATTAAAAAAAGTTTTTTTAGAATCTAAAGATTTTCTTCTTCATGTCACTTAGAAATCCTTCTAGTATAAAAACGAAAGAATAAGAAAAAATACAACTTGACTTTTTCCAACTACTTCAGAAAAAGTTGAAAAACTCTACATACATAAAAAAATTGCAAGCAAATGAATGAAAATGTTACATTGTACTAAAACTCAATATATGAGATAACTTTTTTGAAAATGAGGTAAGTCAATTTTTTTTATACAGTGAGACAAATGTGTAAAATGTATCAATATTTAAAAGTAATTAGATTAGGTTGGATGGGCATCAACCATTTGGCGAATTCAATCGGAGGCCATAAGGCCCATTGTGATTCCCTTAATTGTCTACTTCTTAAACCAACCCGATTTCCTAAGATATAGTGCTGGAAGGTTTAATAAGACACCCTTTAGGAATTCCAGGTCATCGAAAAACCTTTGCCCCAAATGCTTAAGACGGCGCTTCATTGGACCCGGAAATTCACACAACAAGTGCATCACTGACTTCTCCTCCACTTCCCCACAACTCCTATAATAGTCCCCTACGCACGGCCATTTCGCCGATTATACACTGTCCTTTCAGTACTTCCACAGGCTAACTGTCCGTTTGTCAAAAGTAAGAAGACTGTCCTCTTAGGATTTGGCAGCGGCTACAAGGTTTGCATTATCCTGCACACAGTCAGTGATATCAACCTACCCTTCATTATATTCTCTGGAATCGAGATGTCAAGTTCACCCTATTCCCCCACCGACTCAGAGACATTCCTCGCACATTCATCAGCCAATTTGCTTCCAGTGACCAAGGCCATTATCAATTGCAAGTACCTATAAAACCTTGACAAAAACTTAATCCTCATACCAAGTAAATTTTTTTTAATGAAGTTACTTCACTTTCAAACTATGTGGTTTATATTCCTTTAATAACAAAGACTAACTTCCTTCACAATTTATATTGATAATCGTTTTCTTATGATTTTTTAAATCTCCAATAAAATTTGTCATCATTTTTTATTGAGACGCCTATATAAATTTTCAATACATATTCTTCCCATATGCTGCAAGGCATGAATGTCTTAAAATGTTTGCAGCAAAGCATGCCATGCATCTTTTAAATGTTAAAAGGTCATTGTTCTATTCATTAAATCAATTTGTTGTGATTTTAAGTGCAATATCAGCAGCGGCAGCAATATCAGCGCCATATACACTAGGCTGGGTCGTA
The DNA here is from genome assembly GCA_963921195.1 of Pegoplata infirma. Taxonomy (NCBI): domain Eukaryota; kingdom Metazoa; phylum Arthropoda; class Insecta; order Diptera; family Anthomyiidae; genus Pegoplata; species Pegoplata infirma. The sequence continues at coordinate 171,890,422 of OY992538.1, read as the reverse complement.
TTCCAACAAAGTGCTCAGATCAACTATTAATAGTGAAAAAAAGTTGGTACAAGTAAATACAAGCAATTTAAAACCAAAATGAACAAAATCGGTCCATGGCTTCCGTTCTCGCATCGCGGGTCAAAATTGCGGTTTTTAAAAAAATGGACATAATTTAAAAAAAAAAATTAAATACAATTTAAAAAAAAAATTATTAAAAAAAAAAAAAAAGTTTTTTGTATCGCATTAATTTAAAGATATTTAGAAAAATTTTGTTTGTTTTTTTCGGATATCGATAACCCACCCAAACGTGAGGCCAAAAAAACTCACATTTTTAACATGGAGCTCAAAACTACTTTTTCACTATATTAAAAATTTAGTGAAACAAAATTTTTAAATATATTAGTTTATCCACTTGATATCATTGAACACATCTCAGGGATTGTAGAAAAAAAAATTCTTAGTTAAATTCCTTCGTCCAGTTGGTGTGTGGAGCGATTTGAATTTAGCGGATTTCCAGAAAATGTGTTTTTATCGACATTTTTGACTAATTTGTAGTTGTTAGCAACATTTTACTTAAATTAACCAACTTTTTTTGTTCAAATGGTTGTTTTGGACAATAGTAACTCTGCTTTGAAATAATAGGCTTTTTGGACAACGTTAACCCTTGCCGGCACGAGGTTAAAAATTCCTCCAATGAAATTTCGAAAATACCTCACTCTAAAATCGTGTATGAGTTTAAATAATGAACAATTACAAATTTATACAAAGTTTTCTTGAAGGACATCTTTAACCCTTGTTGAACGAACGCCCAAAAAACAGCTGTTTTTTTTTTTGCTCATAGTCAAAATGGACTTTTTTGGCATATTAAATAATATGTTTTTACTTTTAGCTTTACACAGTAAAAACGACGAAGACGTAATGAAATTTCGGATGCCATTTTTTTTATTTTATTTAATTTTAAGCATTTTCCGCTTAAGTGCGCTTACTTTAAAACGTTAATTTAAATGCGATCGTTTAAATGCATTCCCCGCTTACACGATTCACTCGTTAAAAGTCCATTTTGACTATGATTATAAAATGAAAGATATGTACATCTGCGAGTGAATCGTTTGAGCGGGGAATGCATTTAAACTATCGCATTTAAATTAACGTTTTAAAGTAAGCGCACTTAAGCGGAAAGTGTTTAAAACGGCGTACGGACATAGCGCCCAAGTGCATATCGCCCAATTTAAAAAAGTCACTACACCCAAAAAAAACGTGTGTTAGTTGTTGTTGCAAAATTTTTTGGACGATATGGCCATTATTTTTGGGTATTTTAACAATTTTCTTTAAATTTATATAAATTATCAAAAATGTCATATTAGCCAAATATCAAAATGTTATATTTATAAAATGTCAAAGCACCCAAAAAAATAATCATAAAACTCACCAAAATTGTTTTTTTTGTAACACAATATTTTTAAGTTTTTATGCGTAGCAGGCCTTCGGCCGGGCTTAGGGATTACAAAATCCATGCATTAAGCCCACCCTCTCCGCAAAGTAAAGTTTTCTAGGGTAGCGGTCCATTACGCTACCAAATTTGATATGCCTCAAAAAGGCCTGATAACCAAAATAGCTTTGGTTTGCAGAGAGGGTGGGTTTAATGCATGGAGTATGTAATCTCTAAGCCCGGCCGAAGGCCGGCTACGCAGAAAACCTTTATTACAAAAAAACAAATAATAGAAGTCGTAATTTTGACATTTCGCCCAAAAAAAATATTTTGGATTTTTTGACAATTTTGTTTTGGGAGAAATAACATTTTTAGACCTATCATTTAGGGCTATATGTCGCAACGTGGGCGATATGTCATTTACTGTTTTGGGCGATAAGATCTTGGGCGCTATGTCCGTACGCCGTTTAAAACTAAATAAAATAAAAAAAATGGCATCCGAAATTTCATTACGTCTTCGTCGTTTTTACTGTGTAAAGCTAAAAGTGAAAAACATATTATTTAATATGTCAAAAAAGTCCATTTTGACTATGAGCAAAAAAACAGCTGTTTTTTGGGCGTTCGTTCAACAAGGGTTAAAGATGTCCTTCAATAAAACTTTGTATAAATTTGTAATTGTTCATTATTTAAACTCATACACGATTTTAGAGTGAGGAATTTTCGAAAATTTCATTGGAGGAATTTTTAACCTCGTGCCGGCAAGGTTTAACGTTGTCCAAAAAGCCTGTTATTTCAAAGCAGAGTTACTATGGTCCAAGACAACCATTTGAACAAAAAAAGTTGGTTAATTTAAGTAAAATGTTGCTAACAACTACAAATTAGTCAAAAATGTCGATAAAAACACATGTTCTGGAAATCCGCTAAATTCAAATCGCTCCACACACCAACTGGACGAAGGAATTTAACTAAGAATTTTTTTCTACAATCCCTGAGATGTATTCAATGATATCAAGTGGATAAACTAATATATTTAAAAATGTTGTTTCACTAAATTTTTAAAATAGTGAAAAAGTAGTTTTGAGCTCCATATTAAAAATGTGAGTTTTTTTTGGCCTCACGTTTGGGTGGGTTATCGATATCCGAAAAAAACAAATTAAATTATGTCCATTTTTTTAAAAACCGCAATTTTGACCCGCGATGCGAGAACGGAAGCCATGGACCGATTTTGTTCATTTTGGTTTTAAATTGCTTGTATTTACTTGTACCAACTTTTCTTCACTCTTAATAGTTGATCTGAGCACTTTGTTGGAATACGACCCAGCCTAACATACACTCATCAGTGATGACAAATATGCTGCATAAATGAACGAAACTAAAAAAAAAAAAACTGCAAATATTCGCTCTTTACAGGCAACGGATGATAATGCCAGATATTCTAATGAATTCATTACCCGTTTGCTGGGAGGTTTTATAGGTAATACATTTATGCAATTTTAAAAATAGAGTACTGATAAAGGGGATTATCCATTTATACTCCAACACTCAAAAAAAAAAACCTTGTCAAAATACTAGAAAAAGTCTCGTAATCCCATTTTACCAATATTTGACAGTTTTCCTTGTTTTTTAACAAATAATTTGCGATCGAAATTTAAATATTTTTTTGTAATTTTACAGTTTTTCTTGTAATTTTAAAAATTTCCAAGATTTAAAAAAAAAAAAAATCTGGTAAATTTACGAGAATTTCTTGTAAGTTTTATTTTGCCAAAAAAGTTGTAAATTTACAATTTTATTGGTAAAAATTTTGTATAATTACAAAAAAGTTCGTAATTTTTACTACACTCAAAAAAATAAAACTGTAAAGTTAACAAAATTTTTTTTGTTAACTCGAGTTTACTGGCTTTTTAGCAAATTTTTAGTTAAAATCAGCGTTTTAACTACTTTTTCTAGTTAAGTTCAATTTACGAAAATACTAGTTTTGTACAAATTTTGAATTAATTTTTTTTGTTGACTTTAAAAGTGAGTTTATGAATTTTTACTAATAAATTTGCTGATATTTTGTAACATTTTTGTCAAGTGAAAAATTTTTAACATTTCTTGTGTAGCCTCCTATGCAAATCTCATAAGTCCTACTTAGGCTGAACTTAATGCTGTGAAAAAAAAGAAAAAAAAAAGTGAAGTGTTAGTGTTTAAAACCAATATTTACCAAACTTAAAATTTTTTACAAAAAGTTTAGCTGAATTCAGCTAATAAAAAATGTTACGAAATTTTCAGCTGAATTTTTAGTTAAAATTACGGTTTTTTTGCTACATTCATTCTACGAAAAGTTAACTAAATATTTTTTGTTAAATTAACTAGAAATTTAGTAGGTTCAAAATCAGGTGTTTTTTTAGTTAAATTTAACTAAATTTTTTGCTAACTTTACAGTTTTATTTTTTTGAGTGTAGGAATTCTCGTAAAATAGGAGGTAGCAAAAAATGTAGTAAAATCAGGAGACCTCCTTGTAAGTTTTATCGCGTCAAAAAATTGTAAATTTACAATTTTATTGGTAAAAAGCTAGTAAAATTACAAAATTATTGTTAAAAAGCTTGTAAAATAACAAGGAAATCTTTTCAAATAGGAGGTAGCAAAAAAAAATTACAAACTTTTCTTGTAATTTTACAAGTTTTTTTTTTTTGATCCAAAATACTTAAATAAGAAATTTAAAGATTTTACGATATCATTAACCCGTTCAAACTTGATACCAAAAAAAATGCATGATTTTGGGGGCGTTCTCAAAACACCTTTTTTCAAAATCTGAAAATTTTATTAAAAAAAATTTAAACTTATAATTTTTTCTTTCTGAATTCATTAAGAACACCTTGTAGAAGAAAAATGTAAAATATGGTGGATATCCGTCGGGCCACTTTTCGGGAATCGCAGGGGGAGTTAGCCGATTTCAAAGAAATGTTGGGTTTATCAATAATTTGGATTAATAAAATCTTATAAATTTAATTTTTGGGAAAATTAACGGTTTTTTGGTGTCATGGCATTCTATTAAACAACTTTAAGTCTGTTATGAAATCTTACCGATCTAGGACGCCTTTAACCACATTGGCTGGGGGTCAAAAATGACTCCCGCAGAATATTTGAAGTTTAGAGCTAAAATTTTGTGCTATAAACAATTATAAAACGGCTTTTGTGTTTTGTACCCCAACTTTTATTTCGTATTAATATATTATTTTTAAAAGAATGGTTAACCCTCTTTGGTAGGAGGTCAAAAATTACCCATTCAATAAAAAATATATATTTTTTATAAAAAATTAATTTGTGGCATTATTTATTAGATAACTTTAAATCAACCCTAAAATCTTACCTATTTAAGATATCTTTAACCCATATTGGCCCGGGAAAAACTTTTTGGCATAGTACTTGAATTTTTTGATATCAACAAAATATATATTTTTTAATAAATGGGTTATTTTTGATCCCCTACCAAGAAGGGTGAACGATTTTTTTAAAGATATTATATCAATACGAAATTATAGTTGGGGGAAAAAACACAGAAGCCATTTGATACTTGTTAATAGCACAAAATTTAAGCTCTTAACTTCAAATTTTCTGCGGGGGTCATTTTTGTCCCCCAGCCAATGTGGGTTAAAGAGTTTCTAGATCGGTAAGATTTCATGATAGACTTACAGTTATTTAATAGAATGCCATGACACCAAAAAACCGTTAATTTGCCAAAAAAAAATGTTATTTATAAGATTTTATTAAGCCAAATTATTGATAAAACCAACATTTCCTTGAAATCCGCTAAATTCCCCCCGCAATTCCCGAAAAGTGGCCTGGCGTATATCCGACATATTTCACATTTTTCTTCTCCGAGGTGTTCTTAATAAATTCAGAAAGAAAAAATCACATATTTTAATTTTTTTTTTATAAAATTTTCAAATTTTGAAAAAAGGTGTTGAGAACACCCCCAAAATCATCACATTTTTTTGGTATCAAGTTTGAACGGGTTAATGATACCGTAAAGCCTTTAAATTTTATATTCGAGTATCTACGATTAAATATTATACAGAAATATTTTTTTAATTTTTTAATAAAATAACTTAAATTTTTTTATTTTTTAAGTCTTTTTTTGCAAAAATGCCAATTTTGAGGCTCAAAGTGGAGACAGAAGATAAAATTCGATTGTAGTGATATTTTGCATGTGAGTCACACTTAGGGGACCGACACTTTTGGCGGGTATTAGAATTTGATAAGAAAGAAAATCCAACAACGCGCCACCCAAGTGTACACCAATTTTAATCAAAAAAGAAAATTCTCTTCGTAAAGAGTTCATTCTTTGAAGTTCTGTCTATGATGATTCGATTCTATTCTCGTCGCATACATAACATTTTTACATTAATAGGCCTATATATAAAAATAGTTGACATGCTGTAAGTTTACATCAACATACATATGTGAGGAATTCCACACCAATGTACTTTGAAAAGTTAGTAATAAAGAAAGTGAATCTTTTTTCAATCTACACTTAAAAACAAGTTTGAGAGTTAAATCGGATTTAAGTACCGAATACTCGATATTGTGATAATAATATTTAGGGAATTCACATGGGTATCGTATTTGGTGTTGTATGTTGTATGTCCTATCTAAAAACAGGGTTGGTTAAACTTTAAATTAATAATACGACACTTACACGATATGACGATACAACATTTATACCTCTGTTTTGTGTGCTATTTTCAAGTATGCTAACAAGAAGAGAATTTATGAGAAAATTATCGAATCAGAGATAAATAATTTTTAACAACTCTGTTTTTAGATAGGACAATACAACTTTACAACAAATACGATACCCATGTGAATTCCCTAATTATGATTTCAATTAATTAAAATATATCTCGGATGGTAAATGCATTTGTGTTCAAGAAAAGTGAGAAAAATTTACATAACTAATGGAATGCCTCATATATGCACTTTATTGTATTTTATATGTAAATTGATTTATTTTCACCATAGGAGTATAATAATAAAAATCGTTTATTTTAATTTATATTTTAATAAAATATTTAACATGATTCAATCACAAATTGTTTACAAGTGTGTGCGAGTTGCAATCAATTTAAATTGATCTTAATCAAATTTAATTCTTTTGTAAAATTTCATTGTAATTTATTCATGTGTAAACTATGGGAGGATTATGGTGGCTGATAATATTTATTAAAATTTATTGAAGAGTAAAAAAAAACATGTGCCATATATTAAAAATCATCTGTGCGATTAAAAGATTTTAAAGGAAATATTGGTTGAAAATAATTGAGTTATGGCACCTTTACATAGGTTACAAGAGAAATAAAATCTACAGGATCATGGTTCATAAGTTGGACGTAAAAATACAAAAATCTAATATGAAACTCAAATTAGTTTAGAGACAGCCACTTTAATCCTAACCTAATTTAGCGGTGACCGGTCATAATCGCCACAGACATTATCCCCATTACGAAAATGGGGACAATGACCAAATGCATTACAGTCATTATTCCCATATTTCCAAAACGGTCATAACGCAAATGGGGACGAAACTTTCTCAGTCATAACCCCCATTCATATTATGGGGACTAAATCTAAAACAATTTCGACCCTTTTCTTGTGGAGAGGGTGGGTTTAACGCATGGAGTTTGTAATCCCTAAGCCCGACCGAAGTATTAAAATTCTCTTCGAGCCCGATTATGTTAATATTTATAAATTAAGTATTTGGTTCAATAATTAAATAATTAAATCACAAAAATTTTAATATTAATTACTCAAGTAATTGATTCAATTACTGAAATAATTGATTTAATTAAATCACTGTGTTTATTACATAGTGGAATTTCTCCACAATTTTTATGTTTTTACAATGGAGGGCGTAATTTTAAAACAGCTTTTTCGCAGTGACCAATTTTTGTTTCTGTATAACAAAAAATATTTTTTATTGGACAAAAGAGCTGTGTTTTTTTCTGAGTAGAATGATCAAGAACTTACCTTTAAAACTATAGACAAACTGCTTGCTGTTGCCGATTCTGAGAAAACACTGTCGTGAGATTGTGAGAGTCCATCGCGCGAAAAATCACTGTAATTAGAAATAGAAGAAAAAAAATTAAACAAATTTTATTACTAATTTGTTGAGAATTTAATGATTTTTAGGGAATAATCGTATATAAGGAGAAACGGTGGAAACTGAAAGCCAAGAATATATTGACGAGTGCCCAGACGGCAAAAAAATCACTCCAACATACTGCTGACCCTCCTCCTCCTGCATCCTTATAAAACTACTGACATCTAAAAAAAAAATGTTTCCAAATGTTTCCAAGAACAAGTCAGCAGTTGGTTAGCGGTTGTCTAAAAACATTGTCGGTGGAAACCGATGCTGGTGGGAACTACTGACCAACTGCTGACTTGTTTTTGGGGAAATTTAGAAAAATGGTATGAAGCAGTATGTCAAGAGTGATTTTTTTATTAGCCAACTGGATATATACAAATAGAGAAAAATATAAAACCGAACCATGCAGTATCCGTGAATTTAACTGAAACTCATTTGATGAGACAACATCTAAAACAACACGAATAGTGCGATCTCTGTGAAAACTTTAAATAAATCGAGAGAAGTCAATACCGACACCAATATCAATAAGAGTGCCTTGTGCCAAATTACCTTGGAAATATCAAAAGCAACCACTTTTCTCTCACCCAAATCGGTTAAGGGACCAACTCCAACATTTGGAAAGAAATGTTAACAGTTGTCCCGTGGAACGACCAAAACGAAAGCCATTCTGTCGATCGTTGAAATGGATATTAATCATCCATTCCATTAACATAACATATTGCAATTTGGCGGTTATTTACAGGGAGGGAGGTAATTTACGAGGGAATAACTCCCGCAAGATAAAAAGACCTACGCCATTTCCAATAGTATTTCAGAAATTATCAATTGAATTTCAGAAATTATCAATTGTATTTCAGAAATTATCATTTGTATTTTAGAAGTTATCAATTGTATTTCAGAAGTTATCAATTGTATTTCAGAAATTATCAATGTTGGCAATCGATACCTTTTCAATACCGTTATCCGTTTCAAAACCCTTTAAATTGAATACCGGTACCAATACCAATACCGAAACTCAGTTTTGGTATTGGATACCGGTATCCAAAAACCTTTTCCTTCGGTATCGGTACGTACCGGTATTGAAACGGTTTTTCCTAAAAAAACATATTGTTTTACAAAAAAACATATTTTTTTACAAAAAAAAATTAATAGAAAATTTGTAATTTTTTTGGTTTTTGTTAATGAAAAATCGTACTCTAAATGCCTTCCCGAAGTCTCATAAAAATCAAAAAAATCTTTGGGCACCCACATCGTGGATTAAGTAAAAATTTCCAAAAAAAAAAAGTAATACTTCAACCGCTATGCGGGAGCAGAAGAAAATTTTTGATTTTCACGAAATTTTTTTGGAGTAATTTAGACTCTCAATAGAAACTTTCTGAACCCCTTTAGTTTAGTTTTTTGGAGATTTTTATTTAATCCGCGATGTGGGTGCCCAAGTATTTTTTTTGATATTTATAGGACTTCGTGGTTAAAGAATTATTAGCAAAACCGTGAATTTCAAATTGGTTTCACCTTTAGTTAACGTGTTGAAAAACCCGTGAAACCTGCTTTAAAAACATTGAAGAGTCAGAAAAATATTTTTAAAGTATTTTTTTCATTCACAAATATTTTTACAATTAAACAAAAAAAAAATTTACACTCGAAAAAAATTTTACACTCAAAAAAAAAATTTTGTAATTTTTTTTTTTCAAAAATGACTTAAAAAAAAGTTTTTTATACAAAATAAAATATTTCTAATCAAAATTGTTAATTTTTTTCTCGTTCGAAAACTAACTATCACTTTAAAAGGGCGCTGTGGAGGGTATTCATGGGTTCGGCTAAGAATTTAACTTGTCTACTTTTTTTACATTTTTTTTTTATTTTTCTTAACCCATTTTGGACCAAGATTTAATTTTTTTTTTTTTGAAAAAGGTACTTTTTAAGGGTAATTAACACCCGCTGATCTCAAAAATCTTGTAAAAAAAAAAAAATTGCAATGTGCCGTTATCCCAGAAAAGCCTGCATTTCAACTTTTTATGCAATTTTAATGTTTGGATTTATTTGCTATTATATTAATTTATTTCATTATTTTCAAAATAAATAGTTTCAAAATGATTCAAATTAGGGAATTTTATAATAAATTAAATCTAAAAAAATTTAAAAATAATCAAAAAAATTAAAAGCCGACAATCAAAAAATGGTAAATTTTATTTTAAGCTTGAAACAATTTCTGTACTGATTTGTATTGCATTTCATGGACATATAAATTGCGGTGGCCAAGTGAGGATATTTTTTTTTAATTGCAGAAAGATGAGACTTAACATTCGTAACCATATTTACCCGAAATTCCACCTTTTTCATGCATAAATATTTTTTCGAAAAAGGTGTTCTCTACTGTTAAACAATGAAACATTTTTATGTCAGAATAACTTCAAAGTCCTGCACTTGGATCAAGGTGATAAAAAATTACAGTTTTCTCTGTCCGGCCCCTTTTGTAGGTGTGGACCGGCAACTTCTCCGCCTTTTTAACACTTTAAAGGGCATAAAAATGCTAAAAATAAATACGTAAATACGTGTTTAGTATTAAAATTGAAAAAAAAAATATTTTTTTTTAAGTTTTTGTGCGTTTTTTATATTTTTAGCATTTTTTTTGATAATACCGGTACGTACCGGTATCGACGTTTCGGTATCGGTAATACCGTAACCGATTCAACTCAAATACCGTAACCGATACCGATACCGAAATAAATAAAAAAGCGATACCAATACCGATATCGATACCGTTATTCGTTTCGATTGCCAACCTTGGAAATTATCAATTGTATTTCACAACTTTTAAATTCTATTTCAGATTTTATCAATTGTATTTCAGAAACTATCAATTCTTTTTCAGAATTTATCAATCGTATTTCAGAAATTATCCATTGTATTTCAGAATTTATGAATTGTATTTCAGATATTATCAATTGTATTTCAGAATTTATCAATTGTATTTTAGAAATTATCAATTGTATTTCAGAAATTTTTAATTTGTATTGTAGGAAATATCAATTGTATTTCAGAAATAATCAATTGTATTTCAGAAATGATCAATTGTCTTTCAGAAATTTTCAATTGTTTTACACAGGTTAGTTTCTTAAATACAATTGATAATTTCTAAAATACAATTGAAGGGCTTACTGCAAAAACTTGATAAGCAACATTTTATTTTTTGGTGTTTTTCGCCTTCTACTGATGTTCCATTGACAAATTTTTGGCAAAAGTCGTGCTTAAGCCCTTCGTACAAGTATCTTGAGAATGAAAGTTCTGCAAAAGTAATTTTTCTACATTATTTCAAAAGTTTTAAAGCAAAAGCCACCATAAAATGAAAAAGTAGAAAGTAGAGATGGGCACATGACCAGATTAGAGCGTGATTCACATGATTCCCGCGTGATCACGCGTGAGTGTGACTGAATTCAATTTTACTCACGTAATTGTGAGTGAGTGGAGAAAAAACTTGCGTAAGTGAGTGTGCGTGAATAAGATTTTTGCGTGAGAGAGTGTGCGTGCAACGATTTTTTTTGCGTAAGTTTGTGTGCTTTATTTTCTCTTCATATTTCCTTTCGTACCAAAAAAAGCTACAAAAAGATTGTAAAACTTAGCTTAACTTAAAATTTCATCCGGAAAAAACAAAAAAATTTAAAATTTCGCTGAATTTTAAATTTCGTGAAAATTTTTAAAGATTTTTGAAATTTTAGTTTTTGATTTTTTTTGTATAAATAAGAGTTTTGTGAGTGTGAGTCAATGTGAAGCTTCCGTGAGTGTGAGTTGTATTAAATTTACTCACATGATTGTGTTTGAGTGTGAGTAGAAAAAATATGCTTGTGAGTGAGTGTGCGTGATTCAAAAATTCCTGTCGTGAGCGTGAGTCAAAATCACTCACGCGCCCATCTCAACAAGAACGGTGTGCCAAAGGATGCACTAACGTCGAAGACCACTTTTTTAGCACCAGTAGTGAAATGCTATTCTGCACCGGTGACTTGTTTAGAATAATAAAAATCGGGCCACTTTGTGTTAACATGTACCGATGAGAGTGAGATGATTTAAATCAGGGGCGGATCCAGCACTTGAGTTTGGGGGGGAAGGGGAAGTTTTTTTTTTTAACTCAAGATCCATGTTTTTAGAACCACTTCTGTAGATCAGGTTACAGATATGTTTTATAACTAAAATTTAAGACATAACTGTTTTTTATCTCGTTTAAGAACTTTGATAGAACTAATTCCAAGAACTGGTTCTTGAAAATTCACTCATATCTTAATTTTTTTTTTTTTTTAATTTTGAGATCGTGCGACTTGTTTTGTATAGAAAAAGTCTCAAATACGAACACATTTTTACAGAACAGTTCTTAGAATTAAAGAAATTTTAATTCAAAAATATTCCCGATTTTTAATATCTGAGACATCTTATCTTGAGGAAAATTCTTTTATTTTTAAAAGCTACAATTTTTTTAAACTTTTCAGATTCCAATGTTGTTTTTTGAAAAATTATATGTAAGGGTCGAACCAGAATCAAATGCGTAGCGCAAGACGTAAAAAAAAAACAAAAACAAACACATCAAATTTGAAATTTTTACGTCCGTTTGATTTAGGTAACTCACATTTAAATATTAGAAACGAAAAATTATTGGGCGTTACGCCTTACGCGACGTAATTTGATTCAGGTTGGACGCTTAATCGAAATTGTTTTCTTACAACAAAAGTATTTCTAAAAATGTTTCTTCTTTTAAAAATTTTTTTATAAAAAAAGTGTCTAGTTCTAATAAAGTTTTAGATTTGATGCATATCTCTTGCAAAACATTTTTTAGGCTCTTAGGTATTCCTAAACCTTACACTCAAAAAAATACGTTAGTAAAAAAGTTTGTAAAATTGTTTGTATCCCAACTTTACAACTTTTTTACTAAATTGTACTAAAAAAATATTTTTTTGTAATTCGTTTTAGTAAACTCGCGTTACAAACTATTAATTTTTTACTGATTTTTTAATAATTTTTTCAGTTGATTTTTTAAAAATTTCGTATTAACTTTTCGGTTTTCTTTTCTAGAAAAGTAATGCACTAATAAATACAAAAAGAAAATGTTATAAAAATATTTGGAAATTAAAAAGAGCATTTAAAAAAAATATTCAGTTAGTTATTTTTTTATTTTAATGGTAAAACTGCGCTTTAATGAGTATGAATATGTTTATTATTTTCAATATTGAATTACACTTATTTGTCTGCTTCATTGTAACAACTTTGTTTTCTTTCAAATAAAAAAAATATATATAAAAGGGAACAAAATGCAGTAAAGAGAAGATATGCAAAATTCAAAAAAACACCGACCTTTTTCAATTCTTTTTTCTTTCTTCTCCACTTGCAGTCCTTTTTTGTTTTACGCTATCTGCGAATTTTTTTTCTTGTGTACAGTGTACACAAAGGGTTGATTTCTTAATACTCAGAATAGTATTGGTAATTTTGTGTACTTTTCTTCATGCCTTTCTTTCTATTATTCAGTTGAAAAATAGCATTTGAATTGACAACGTCGCGGAGCGGAAGAAATAAAAAAATGTACAAACAACAAAATATTACAACACAAAATACAGGTAACCAAATGTTAAAGTATTTTTTGTTTAAAATTAACTCTTTTTTTTAGGACAATAAATAAAACAAAATAGAAAATGATGAAAGCAGGTTACAACTGTATATTTATGTGTTCCATTTAAATAATTTCAATATAATGTATTTTTTATTCTAGAACAGTGGTCGGCACAAAGAGGCATATGAAAGTATTAGTGCTTTAATAAAAATATGCATGTGTTGGTGTATTTCTTCAACAAAGCGACATCAACCTGCTTTGAAGAAAGTCAGCTTGCTACTGAATAAAATATTTGTTTTTTTTATGCTCTTTGTTGATTTTTTGTTGACATTCGTGTTGTATACCACGGATGGGAAATGTGGCACAATAGTGTCATTTTTGGCACTATTCAATGTTCAGTGGCACCATAAAAAACTGTTTTGGCCCTTTTTCATTCTCACCTAATATTGGTAAATTTTTTTAAATAAATTAAAAAATTTGTTTTAGGAAAATTGAATGAGTTCCCAAAAGTCAAAAAGTACCAAATTTCCCCCATAGAATCCTACTTTTTATTTTTCTTTAACCCTTTAACGACCACTTGCGAGTATACTTGATTGAGGGTTTTAGCGATTAATATTTTTCCGGTAAAAGATAAGTTCCAAAATAGGAATTGTGAACGGTGTTAGTAAGAAGTGTTCAGAAAGTCTCTCATTAGATCCCCTTACCCACTCTAAGTCCGCAAAGTCTGTAAACTAAAATCGATACTTAGGGACAAAAGGATCATTACTTGTCAAGCGAAATTTAGCTCAAGAAGCGGGTTAAGAGATCCGATATTTAAAGAATAACAATTTTTGAATAGATCTTAATAACAACAGCGAAATAAAAAGAAAAACAAACTCGCTTTGGCCAAAAATGTATGGTAAAATTTGTTTGGCCCTTTTTAATCCATTTTGGCCCTTTTTAGACTTCAACTTGGCACTAATCAAAAATTCTCAAATACCAACACTGTTGTATACATGTGAATTGCCGATTGTGTTCGGCTCCAGCGTGCAATGGGTGCCGATCACTGTTCTAGAACACCAATTTATTCAACATGTCAAATTATTCAAGACAATTTTCAAAGCATTAATTTTATGTGGTATGTAATTTATATTTTGTATTAAAAAAAATGTATTCAATATTTTCTCTTACATATTTCAGATCAAAAACTCAAACAAAACCTGACTTGCATTGAAATAGTAATGGCGACAACAAGCGCAATACGCTGTTTACATATAGGAAAAAAGACCAAAAATTTAAAATACACAATTTACAATTTTTTTACAAAAAAATTTAGTAATACTAATTTTTTTAGTTTTTTTTTTAAGATTACTAATTTTTGAAAACCAAAGTTTGTAATGGTAACTGAAAAAGTTATCGGGCACAAATTGAAAACTTTATTAGTAATGGTAACAGACTTTTTTGTAAGGAATACTAACAAATTTTTATGAGTGTAACATTTTTCAAATCTTAATTTTTAAATACTGGAAAAATATTTTCCTTTGAAAGATTATTCAGATTTCCAACAAAATGTAAGCTTTTAGGTTTTAAAACAATTAACAGTTTTTCCGAAAATTCAAATTTTTTTTAAATGGAACACCAGTAAAACATTTCTGAGGACATTTCGGAAATTCCCAAACATTAATAGGATTTTTTTTGGAAATGTATTTGGAAAAGAAATTAATGTGGTATATAAAAAATATCTGTGTTATATGTTATATTTTAAAATTTTTTAATAACTGTAATAGTATTAGGAAATATTTTCAGATTTTGAGTAATTTTTCAAATTGAACAATTCTCAAATACTGACACATTTTTTACAGAATAGTTCTTAGAGTTTAAACAATTTTCCTTCAAAAATATTTTCTGATTCTGCATCAATCATCATCAACAAAAAAACTATCTGATTTTTATTCAGTATTCCTAGAGAAATGAACTCAGATGCTAAAAAAAATGTGTTTATTAGCTGAGACAACTTTTTTTGAGGAAAATTGTTTTGTTTTAACTTCAGATTTTTATAACTTTTTAGTCTCTGATGCTGTTGTTAATCAAAAACTGGATGTTATCGAGATTTTTTTTATACAAAAGTAATTCCAAAAAATTTTCATCTTCAAAAATAACAAAAATTCCAGTTTAAAAAAAAAAATACTTTTTTTTTAAACTCCGAGACGTTCTTAAAATCCAAAACATTTTTCGTATAAAAATTTTTAAGTTCAAAGAAATTTATTTACGAAAAATTTTTAAAATTCTCGAAAATCAAAAAGCAGAGATATCTAAAAACATTTTTCATTTACAAAAATTATCAAACTTCCAAAAAAAAAAAACATTGGAAAATTCCCAGATTCTGTTATATTATTGCCGAAAAATTATAACGTTTAAATGAAAAGTTCTAAATAAGAATCATTGTTTTTTTTTGCATATATAAATTCTTAAAGTCGAAGTTTTTAGGTTCTCATACAAATATCGGAAAAGTTTTTGGATTCTGAAAATTTCAGTTTGCTTTCTTCTCTCTTTTCCCTATTCCTATTTTCTTTTCCTTTCTTCTTTTTCTTTTTTTCTTCTCTTCTTCCCTTTTTTCTTCTTCGACATCGGTTTGGGGGTGGAAATTTCCCCCATTCCCACCCTGGATCCACGCCTGTTTAAATTTAATAAATAAATATAACCATTGAAATCTTATTCAGGTCGAAACCTAGGGATTGGAGGTTTCTGATACTTTAACCAGAGGTCCCCAAAATTTAAAAATCGGTTATCGTATAAAAGTGGACCACACTTTTAAAACCTTCGTTCTCTTGGCCGAAATTTCTTTAATGGTTAAACATAAAAATTTTACATATAACTGAATTCCACAAAAAATATCGTAGAAAACCCCAACTTACCTATCCACTAAACGTCCTTCACTTAAACTACGTTGACTATCAGACATTTCACCGCCACTTGCGCTGCCACCACCTCCACTATTTTTGGCACGATCAGCAGCTGATATATTATGACCACCACCGGTACCACTGTCATTACCACTGCCACTATCTAAATCCTGTGATGAATCACCAACACTACGTAACTTTTGGCGTTCTGTGAAAAAACTACGATTCATGGCTCCGGGAAATACAGCAACACCCATTGATTGACGCTGACTAAGGAGAGATGATTTTGTCGTGGCTGCTGTTGTACCGGATGTGGCCGTTGTAGATGATGAAGATGAATGATGTTGAACATGATGATGATGATATGAAGCTGACGTTTGTGTAGTGGTACCAAACATATCTTCTGATTGTTGCTGCGAATGCTGTTGATGTTCTAATTCTTTGGATTGTTGCTGATGCTTTTGATTTTTGTGTTTATGTTTGGATTTTGTTTTTGTCTCACCACCTCCATTCAAGTTATAATCATGACTTTGATTTTGTTGATGTTTCTTACTACCGCCACCCAATAGAGTGCTATAGGCAGATTTTGATTTTGGCAATGATTGTGTCAAATAGGCGTCCTGCAACTGTTGATGTGTCAGCGGGGAGGAGGGTGAGGAAGCCGATACCACCGATGTTATCGAGGAGAGTGTAGCACTGCGTAGATTCTTTTCACTATTACTACTAGCCGTAGTACCTGTTAATGTTGAGGTGGGTGTATCACCGGCAGCTGTTGTTGCTGAGGTTATGGTACGTCTTCGAAAGATCCGTCTTAAATTACGCAATGGATGAAATCTTCGTCTTTTGGTTTGCTCTGGAATTAAAGGAAAAATTCAAAATTAAGTGACGTTTTTGATTTGAATAATGAGAAAATTGAATGTACGATAAAGATCCGTAAAAGGAGATGATAACGTTTTGCAAGGGAGATTGTTACTAAATTTTGATAAGATTTTTAGAATTTTGCAACAAAACATTTAAAAATTTTGAAAAATTTTTTAATAAAATTTGTAAAAAATTTTGAAATAATTTTTAATAAAGGGCGTGTGTGAAACGGTAGCAAAGTATGCTTGCCAGTAAATTTTTGACACTCCTGAGGTGAATAAAATTTCACTAGCCCATAGGGCTAGTAGAATTTTTGACAAAAGAAAAGAAATTTTTGAAATTTAATATTTTGAAGTTTCAAAAATAATTTAGAAAAATAATAGAAATAAAATTTTAAAAACAATATAAAATATAAATCAAAAAGTTCGACATCAAAAATAGAAGAGACTTATTACGTGCATTGCATTTCTTTGCAAAATTATTAAAACAATATCTTACATCGAGACGCTATTATTATCAAGTATTGTGATAAAAATGCTGAAAGCAATGATGGAGAAGGAATCAATACATGAGGAAGTGTGGCAAGAATGTTATCAAAAGGTGCTTGGGTCTAACTACAACTTTCCTTCTAGTTAAGATTCGGATGAAACTTAAATAATTTGATGTTTTCTTATAATTATGATTTTTTAATAAAGTTTAAATTGAAACATTCATTAATTGCAACATCAATCATAAAGAAAATTGCAATAATTAAAAATATATGCTAATATATTTCTCATAAATTTCCTAGAATTGTCATATTAGGCAACAGTCAATATTTCATACAGACACGTCTCCATTGCTGACAAACATCAACGGGCACTTCAAAAGAATAGAACAATTTGGTCGGATGGAGCACAATAATTGGTTTCTGTTTTATAATGTTATAATTTATGTAAATGTGTACAAATCAAATGGAAACATAATGACTTTTTTATAACATTGGATCGCGAATCCGTAAAAAAATTATTTTTGTATATTTATGTAGTTGCTGTTTTTCAATATTTTTTTTTTTCGAATGTCAAAAATTTATTGCTGTCGAAAAAGATTTCATTTCACACAGCACAAATATGAAATTTTCTCACCATAGTAAAAATATTTTCTACCATGGCACTTTGCTACCATTTCACACACACCCAAAATTGTAAAAAATAATTTTCAATTAAAATTTTAAAATTTAAGTGTTCGAGAGTTGCCATGAAATGTATTTTTATAAATATTTCGGGGTAGAACCAGAAACAAATTACGTTGCGTGGGTCGCAGGAGCGGATTCAGATTTGAATTTTGGCGGGCGGAGGAGGGGGGGGGGGGGTTGGTAGTTTTTTGTACTCAAAATTTTTTCTTACAAGGAAATCACAACGGTTTTTGATCAAGAAAAATTTTAAAATTCTATGACAGTTTTCCAATAGAAAAACTCAGAGGTTCTAAGGCATTCTGCTCATGGAAAAGCTTTTAGAATTAGTGAAATTCTAGCTAGAAGAAAAATTCTCAAGCTCTGATATACCTTGAGCCATTTTTTCTACCGAAAAATTATAATATTTAGAAAAATTCGTCATATAGAAAAATTTCCAAATTTAGAAGAAGGTTTCGAGTTTATTTTTCCTATTGAAAAATTCGCACAATTCTAAAAACTCATTTCTTAGAAATATATTCAGATTCTGAGACATTTTTCTATAGAAACAGAATACATTCACAGAAAAAATTTTAAACAAATTTCAATCAACAAAAACGCGGATTCAATCAATTTTTTGATTGAAATTCTTCCAATTAAAAAAATTGTTATACCAATCATCAAATTGTAGGTGATTGATTGAAAATTTTTTTAATCAAACAATTTTTCGATTTTGATCAAAAGATTGATCAATTTTTTATTTATAGTCAATCAAAATATTGATTGATTTAACAAATGCTTATGACAAAATTATCGAAAAATGCATATTTTTTGCATTTCAATATGATGCCAACAGTAAAAAAAAGTAAAACCCGATTATTTTGTATATTTTTGAATTAATCTATTCAAATAAATTAAAACGAAAAAAAGTCCGATATGTTGAACATTTTTAATTCGACAGTTAAAGAAAATAACAAAAATTTGAATCAAAACATTGATTGACTCATTTAAATTTTGTTGATCAATAGATTTAATTGAAAATTGTTAGCCAATAATTTTTTGTGTGTTTCTATGGAGATCTATCTATTCTGAAAGACTTTTCTATAAAGCAGTCGCAGATTCTGAGACATTTTGCCTATAGAAAAAGTCTGAGACATTTTTAAAAGGAAAAAAGTATCAGATTCTGAGGCATTTTTGCAATGGAAAAAGTATTTTATGCTGATATAGAAAAATTCTTAGATTCAGAGTAATTTTTTTTCTACACAAAAAGTCTCAGATATTGGGTAATTTTTTCTATAGAAAAGTTCTCCAATTTTTTCTGAAAAAAAATTCTCAAATTTTTCCTATAAAAAAAATTCACAAACATTTCCTTTAGAAAAAGGATATTTTTCTGAAACATTTTTGGTATATTGATAATTTTTTCTACAGAAAAATATTCAGATTCTGATGCGTATTTATACCCTACACCACTCTGTGGCACAGGGTATAATTTTTTCTACAGAAAAATTTTCAGATTCTGATACATATCTATACCCTACACCACTCTGTGGTACAGGGTATAATGAGTTTGTTCTGATGTTTGTAACTACCCGCAATATTGGTCCTAGACCAACTTTTAAGTGTCGATCGACTCAGAATCAATTTTTAAGTCGATTTAGCGATGTCCGTCCGTCTGTCTATCTATGTAGACGATGTAAACGCGATACAGGTCGCAACTTTTAATCAATTGTCTTGAAATTTGAAACTTAAGCCTGTCTTGGCCAAAGGCGAAGCCTATTGAAATTGAAAAATCTGTCCATGGTTTGACCTAGCCCCCATACAAAGCTCCTCTTTAATTTTGGTTCAAATGAATAAAATAACCAATTTATAATAGATATCCTTTGGAAATTTGGCAAGTAAATGTATTTTGTATTCACAAATAACCATTCCGAATTTTAAAAGGATCGGATCAGGTCTTCTTGTAGCCCCCATGCAAGCCATGTACCCGATATTCACATAAATGTCTCAAATTTCACGAAAATAGAAAATATTTAATTAAAATTTTGTTTGTGTGTGTTTAACCTAAGCAAATCTGATTATTACCATTTTTGGACCAAGGCCCCATTTTAAAATGTCGACCTATATTCAGTTAAAGCGTTTAATGGGCAACAAATAAAAGCCAATTTCACTTAAATTTGGCATTGGAAAACATAGTTCCAATAGGTCCATGATTAAACTTGGAATTTTCCGGGAAACACTGGATTAGGGTATTATACACTCAAAATATTTTGCAGGCAAAAACAAATGAGAGTGTTTAATTCGGCTGTGCAGAATCTTTTATACCCTCCAAAATGTAAAAAAAAAAATAAAAAATAAAAAATTGTCAGGGGCGTTTGTTTTTGGTTGGGGGGTGATGGGGGTCAGTGGGGGACGTTGAGAGCACCTTCCCATCCCGATAAATATAACAAATGTTTCATTTATTTAACAAAAAATACAAAAAAACATGTAAAAAGTGTATTTTTTCAGAGGTTGGTTTAGTTCTTCAAGGGGGAACTTTTTCCCCCTGAGCCGATTTTGCCCATTTACGAACTTAACCTGTCTAGAACCGTAAGACATATTCATGCCAAATAGCAGGAAGCTAGCTCTTTTATTTTGGACTGTATCGTGCCATCTACAGACAGACAGACGGACGGACGGACTTTCTTAGAATGTCTTAGAATCGATGATGGATATGGGGTCCCCGACCGATATTTCGATGCGTTACAAACGGAATGACAAAGTGAGTCCACCCCCATACTGTGGTTGGAGGGTATAACAAATTTAAAAGAAGTGATGAAACATTTGAAAACCATCCCAATAGTTATTCATTTGTTTTTTAATCTTAATAAAATTTTCTAAAATAAATAACATTGAACCTTAAAATATAACGTCACTTTCATTTTTTTACCAACAAATTCGGAAAAAATAACCTACGAAAACATTAAAAATTAATAATTGTTGTGTTATTTTTGCAACCAAATTAATAAAAAAATACCTGCGAAAACATTAAAAATTAATGTCTTCGTTATTTTTACAATTTTTTTATTGAATTTTATTTAAAACAATTGTTAAGTAGAAAAGTTGAATTCGACTTTGCCGAATCTATGAATACCCTCCACAATGCATGTTTTAAAGGATAGTAAATTTTTTAACGTAAAACAATTAACAATTTTGATTTGAAATATTTTATTTTGATTAAAAAACTCTTTTTTTGTCATTAAAAATACTAATTTTTTGAGTGTAAATTTTTTTTCGAGTGTAAATATTTTTTCGAGTGTAAAAATTTTTTCGAGTGTAATTTTTAAGTTACTAATGCTTTTAAAACTGAAAAAGTTTAAAAATCATTGATTTAAAACTAAACAAGTTTAAAAAGCATTGTTAAGTTACCACCAATGCTTTTAAAACTTGCTAAACACGTGGCATTTAAGATGAAACAAATTTGAAATTCAGGGTTTTGCCTATAACTTTTGAACCACCGCACTATAGGAAATTTTACCCTTTTTTTGGCCAAAATTATTTACAGCCAAACGGCTGGACCGATTTGAATGATTTTTTTGATTTGACTTTTGGAAGACTTTTTAGAGGGAGGGAGTGACACTTTAAGTTTTTCATACACTCAAAAAAAAAATTAGTAAAATTACCTAAAAAATTAACTAATAATTAGTTCCAAACAGGGTTCCCGGGTTATTTGTTTCCGCATCTAAGATTTTTTAGATCCTTGATAGATTATCTGGTTTTCTATTCTGTTTTTACTATTACTTTTTGTTTTGAGTGTACACTAATATTCGAAGATAGCAGTAGACATTTATTTTAACAATTTTAAGAAGTGTCAAACAAAGCTACTTTTTAATAAAGATTTTATTCAAAAATTTGATTTTTAAGTTCCAAGTCGTCAACTACATTTCAAAATGCCACTACGGGCAGCCGTAGATGAAGCAAGAGCTAGGGGCTCAACTTCCCCATTTAGATCTTTCTGCTGTAACTCGTATTTTTGTTCTCGCAGATTTTGACAAAGAAGTTAGTTGCGGTCGCCCAGGTTTCGATTAAGTGGAAGCAGGCTGCGTTTCAAGTTTTCTTAGCCAAATATTGCCTTTAAGCCAAACAGCATGCTGTCTCTCAAAAACTTTCAAACTCCAACAACTTTTAACCGTTCTCATATTTATATTTGAACAAAATGTTCTTAATTCCTCCTTTATATATTGTTTAAAGCTTTCGAAACAATCACTCTCAGCAATGTATGAAAAGAAATGGCCAGAAATAGCGGCTCCTTATCCACCTTTGTTTTATTTCTCTCACCATGTCTTAAATAACTCTGAATTTGGCACTCAGTAGTTACCTGGAAAAATGAGTTTTTAAAAAAAGTTTGCACATATCCGACCTTGAAATTTGTTAAATTTGGAAGGTAATTGATTGTCCTAGAGAACTTTTATGGTTTTATAGCTAACATATCGCTCCTTTACTTGTATAGTGTCACAACTCAAAATATTTGATTTTGCAGAAAACACGTTTAAAGTTTACTATTGAAACTGGTTTCTAATTGAAAAAGGCCGGTACATAGAAAATTTAATAATGGCGTGTACTCTTCTCAAACGGTGAGTTTAAAAGATATTAATACGAATTTTTGACACAATATAAAGCATGATATAACGAATAATTCTGCATCATTAACTCAAAAAACGCATTTTTTGAGTTATGACACTATACAAGTAAAGGAGCGATATGCTATCATTTTTTTTAAAGTCAAAATAAAATTCCAATTCATACTTCAATAAAATCATCTTAAGGTCACTTCAATTTTTCCAATTAAATCGATCTAATAGATGAGTTCACCAATATTTCACTATTGATCATTAAAGTACTCAACTTTGATATTATTTTCCATTTTTTAGTTTTTAAAAACTATAAATTCTTAATATGAAAACTTTTGTTAGAAGCTATCACAAAATTCACTGCACTCAATCGTTATTTTATAACAAATTAAGAAATTGCAAGAAAAACTACTAATAAAGTGACAGTACATCAATTCTGTCGAAAAATTGAGAAAGAATTGTTTACTTTGTTAAGTTTTTTTATATTAATGTAAAAAAAATAATGTTTGCAAAAATTTTAATTTTGACTTTTGGCCAAAAAATTGGTAAAATTTCCTATAGTGCACCGGACCGATTGAGCTGAAATTCAAAACCAATCAGAGTTGGGGAACGACAAAGATTTAGCACGTTTAAGCACCCTTAGAATTGTCTTTCGAAAGTTAGAGTGGTTTTAATCTCGTAAATTCGCAAAATACTCTTGAAGAAATTTACTCTTTTGCTCATAACTTTTGAACCACTGGACCGATTTTGCTTAATTGCAATACCAACCTGACCATATATATGTCAAACTTCAGGAGCCTCCATAAAGTCTTTCAAAAGTTAGCGTGTTTTCAACGGACAGTTAGTCGATCAAGGATCATGAATATATGTACTTTATGGGGTCCCAGACCAATATTTCGATGTGTTACAAACGGAATGACAAACTCATATATACCCTCTATCACTAGAGTGGAGGGTATAAAAAAAATAATGAAGTTTTTGGAGAATCGATCCCGCAATTAACTACATTCTGGCCAGACACTCTACCCATCGTTAAAATAATATTGATACGAACATGTTTTTATATTTCCATTAATAAATTTTTGAATTTTTTGTCTACAAAAAAATAACCAACACAAGTAGGTAAAAACTAATGACTTCTCTTTAAAAAAATGCCAACAATTAAAAAAAAAAAAACTAACGTACACAAATCATTAAAAATTAAAGAAGAATCACTTATTTTTTAGGATTGAATTGAATGCTAATGAAAGTCTTTATTTTTTATGTTGTTATTTTTGAAACAAAAAACAGAAATAGTCATTTAAAAAAACTGAACGTTGAAGAAATGTTTTTCTTTTAAAAACGACAAAACGTACAACTTTTTAAGTAAACTACATACAGAGCTTCGAAGGATTTCATTCCTTAATTCAGTTTGTCATTCTGAGTGAAAATTTAGTGATTGCATTCCCCAATCACATTTTAGCGAATTGAATGAATTCACTTTAGACTCATTCGATTTATAAATATCGAATGCATTCGTTTTATTTATCATTCATTGCATAAAAAACTTAAAAAACCTATCCAAGATAGACCAAAACGGAGCCAATTTTTTGTCCATAGTATCGCTAATGCTCTTCACATTTTTTTGTCGTATAGGCAGTTAATATGTGCATTAGGGGTGTCCTTATTTTTTTATTTCGGATTTTTTTGTTTCACTGGGCTAAAATTTTTTCCTTTGTACTAAAAACTTAATAATAAAAAATTTGGTGTTAATCCGATAACTTTAAGCGGACATGAAGTTTTGAAATGACATGAAGTTTGGAAAACGGATTACAAGGGGAAAAAATGACTTTTAACTCATTTGATCAATTTTTTTGATATTTAAAGTTAAGTTTGAATTCAACTGGTTACGGAATTGTGATGTAGAGTACATTACCTTTGTAATAAGGCAATAAAAACTAAAATCGGTTAAAAATCCGCCAAGTTATTACAACTGCCCCAGGCAACTAGCGTGTGGCAGCCCACTTGATCACAGATTTCGAGTTCCATTTTTGAAATTGATTGAAATTATCTACTATAGAAACATTTTCTTATTCTTTAAGTTCCAATATTCTAATGTTATAGGTATTTTTCATATTGAGTGGTGCTAACTTGTTTTAAATTAATTGTAAAAAAGTCTTCATTTTTCAACCCTTTTTTCAAATCTCCAATTTTAAATTTTTATTTTTTTTGGCAAATTAAATTTAAAAAATCGACCATTGGACTATAGGATTTTGTTAAGCACATATAAGGGAATAAATACTAAAAAAATTGTAGATATTCCTTTTTTCATTAGGCTAGTTCAGCGATTTTATTTTGGCGGATTTCGAGATAATAGTGATTTTGGTAACTTTTTTAGCTTTAAGTTAATTTTTTTATTTTTTTTAAACAAACTTCATATGTTTTCTACCGAATTATTGCAGGATAATATAGAATACTTCAATTCCTTTAATAAGGGCAACATTGAGATATGAAAAATTGACCCAGTTAACGGTCAAAGGTCAAATTATAGAAGAATTTGAATTTTTAGAGATTAACAGATTTTTCGAGCGGATATTAATGAAACTCCTTGATGTTATTTTAATATCTCTAAAAATAATGGTTTATTATTAAAATTCAGAACATTAACCCTTAAGTGCTGTTGGGGTCTATACGACCCTATGAAATAATATACTTATATTTTCTCCATTAAATAAAAAAAATATATAGACCCCAATAGCACTTATGGGTTAATTTTCCGAATTTTAATAATAAACCATTTATGTTTAGTCATATTAAAATAACATCAAGGAGTTTCATAAATATCCGCTCAAAAAAATTGTTAATCTTTAAAAATTAAAATTTTTCTCAAATTTGACCTTTGACCTTTAAATGGGTCAATTTTTCATGTCTCAATTTTGCCCTGATTAAAGGAATTGAAGTATTCTATATTATTCTGTAGTAATTCGGTAGAAAACATATGAAATTTCTTAAAAAAAAAATAAAAAAATTAACTAAAAGCAAAGAAAGTTACCAAAATCACTATTATCTCGAAATCCGCCGAAATAAAATCGCTAAACTAGCCGAATGAAAAAAGGAATGTCTACAATTTTTGTAATTTTTATTCCCTTATATGTGCTTAACAAAATCCTGTGGTCCAATGGTCGATTTTTTAAATTTTATTTGCCTAAAAAAATTAAAATTTAAAATTGGAGATTTGAAAACAGGGCTGAAAAATTTAGACCTTTTTAACATTAATTTAAAACAAGTTAGCATAACACAATATGAAAAATACCTATCACCTTAGTACATTGGGAAGTAAAGAATAAAAAAATGTTGCTATAGTAGATAATTTCAATCAATTTCAAAAATTGAACTCGAAATCTTTGATCAAGTGGTCTGCCACACTCTAGTTGCCTGGGGCAGTTGTAATAACTTGGCTGATTTTAACCGATTTTGGTTTTTATTGCCTTATTACAAAGGTAATGTACTCTACATCACAATTCCGTAACCATTTGAATTCAAACTTAACTTTAAATATCAAAAAAATTGAGAAAATTAGTAAAAAGTCAAATTTTCCCCTTGTAATCCGTTTTCCAAACTTCATGTCATTTCCGCGTCCACTTAAAGTTATCGCATTACCTTCAAATTTTTTATTATTCATTTTTTATTACAAAGGAACAAAATTCTGCCCAGTGCCAAGCAATTAAAACATTTTAAAATTTTGTGTGCATTTTTAAAATTTTCGGGAACACCAATTTTTTTGGATTCAAAATTAGAGCCCATTAGGGTTATCGTATGTAAAGAGAGTAAGCGATACTAAGGACCAAAATTTGGTTCCGTTTTGGTCTATATATTTAAAAAATCGATTGCATTCGCAGTGGAATGATAAAAAATTGAATGTATTCGATTTTTCTAAATCGAATGAACAAGAAATCGAATGCATTCATTTTTGTTCATTCAATCGAATGAATTCAAAGGACTGCATTCAATGTTGATTTATGAAATCGAATGCATTCACTGACTATGAAATTGAATGGGTTTTTTTGAGAATTCATTCGAAAAGGATTTCATTCTTCGAAGCTCTGACTACATACAGTTAATGACATAATTTTTTAAGTTTGTGGTCGGTCTTGACTGACTATAATTTTTTTACTTGTTTTTTATCGAAAAATTCTCAATTTTGTGTGAAGAAAGTTATGAGATTTTTCCTATAGAGAAATTCTCAGATTTTTCCTATAAAAAAAATTTCAGACATTTCCTTTAGAAGATTCTCAGAGTTTTTCTACATTCAAACAATTTTGTAAGTAAATTTAACTAAAAAAAACGTTTAAAAAAATCGCTTTTCCTTTACAAAAAAACGGACTACTTATATTTCATTTGAAACAACATAACTTTTCAGTTATTTTTTAACGTTAATAAATGACTAGACATTCCGTTAAAACAAATGATATTTCAGTTATTTTAACTGTTAACCATTTTTTATTTTGTAGAGTAAAAATAAAATTTTTTGAATAACAAACTACAAAAACGGTTTGTCTGTAAAATTATGCGGTATAATCAGTTAACCCTGCTGTTAGGTTAGAAAAAACTTACGGATGTTAGGTTAGTGGACCATTTGGTCCATACTTAATATTCAAACAAAATAACAATTTAATATTATATTTGTATATATTTTATATTTTAAGCTTAAATACGATTATTATAAATACGATTATTTTAAGCTTAACTCAACGTTAGAGATGGGTGCGTGAGTGAATTTTGGGTCACGCTCACGCAAGAAATATTATAATGGCTCATGAATCACTCACTCGTTTTTTTTTTTACTCACGCTCATTTACTACTCACGTCTGTAAACCTTAAATAAGTTACGATCATGCATGACTCACGTGATTCATAATTACGCTCATCCCAATTCACCCAATATTCACTTACAAATACACAATTTTAAGGAAATTAAAAAAAAAAAAATGTCATATATTAGCAGACCGTTAATTTGAATTTTAACTGATTGCTAAACGAAAAATAAAAATAAAACTATAAATAAAACTGAAAACAATGCAAAAAAAATATATTGAATCACGCAAGAAAAATGGCACTCACGCAAAAATTAGGCTCGATTTCTAATCACTCACACTTAAAAGTTTTGGAATCACACTCACTCAAGCATGATTCTCGTAATTAACTAGACTTTCGCTCTAGCGTGAGTCACGCGTGATTCACGAGAACCACGCAAATCACGTGACCAGCACCCATCTCTACTCAACACAGCTAATGTAAACATTTGTTGAAGGATTCCCTTTTTTCATATTCTTTACTTTAGAGATTGTTTTGTATTACAATTCAACAAAAGGTTCATATGTTAGTTTTGTTTTTTCCTATAATTTCTAATGATTCATCTCATTTAGGTGGCGTGGATATTGCTGATCAAATGGTTGGTTCCTACAGCACGAAACGCGCAAGAAATCGATGGCCTAACATTGTATTTGCAAACATACTTGATATCCCAGCAAAACCTTAAACATGGTAACGGTTATGTAATGCATTACCATGTAATGCATAGCCCAATAAAAATTAAAAAATGTGCATTAATTTTCGCCTGCCTATGGTAAGCGATAGGGAAAAAATGCATATTTTTGTTTTTTTTGCTATGCATTACATGGTAATGCATTACATGGCCGTCACCATTTTAAAAGATTTGCCGGAATACCCGCTTTGAATGCGTGCATCCTATTTTCTAAAATCGATGTTTCATGGGCTCCGGCTATCGAAATCGCAGGAGAAAATATACTATGGACCAAATGGTCCCTTAACCTAAGATACGTAACTTTTTATTTTTCTCAGTCCTGGTTAAAGTCAGAACCTAGATTTTTTGAAAATAACATTGTTTTATAAAAAGACCCCATGAGCAAAAAATTTAAGCCAGTATTTATCACCGTTCAAAAGTTACAAAGGAAACAATCCAAAAATTGGACCAAATGGGCTTAACCTAACAGCAGGGTTAAATAATTTAACTGATAAAAATATTTTTCGTAAATTTTGTAGTTTTTCTTTTAACAACTGTTTAAAATTTAACTGTTTAACTTTAAATCAGTCAATATATTTTTTTTAAATTTAACTGTTTAACTTTAAATCAGTCAATATTTTAGTTTCATTGAAAACCAAACGAAGGAGAAATAGCAAAAAAAATATTTTCTGGAAACCTATATACCCCACGAATACAAGGACATCCCAAAAGAACATGGAAAAATACCGTAAACGAAGATGCAAAATTGCTTAAAATTACTAATTGGTCAATCAAAGCGAGAGACCGTGACAACTGGAAGCAGATACTGAGAGAGGCCAAGGTCCAACTAGGACTGTCGAGCCAATAAAGAAGAAGAAGAAAACCAAACGATAACATGTTTAAAACAACTGTAACTAAAAACTTTTTGAATAACCGTAAAAAGTTACTGTAAAAATTTTCTGGTTGTACAGAAAAAATCTCATTGTTTTCCTGAAAAAAAATTTTGAGACCTTTAGAAAAATTTTAAGATTCCGAGAAATTTTTTTGAAAAATTTTTTGATTCTTAGGCATTTTGCTTAGAAAAAATGTTCAGATCATTTCCTACAACCCTCCTTAGATTTCCATTACAAAAAAATTTCAGATTTGTCATTTTTTTCTGGTCCCATTCATGATACAAAATCGTGTTGCACAGTGGTACATACCTTTAATAGTCGGATTAGCTTAATCGCTATAATTTAATTAGTCCCATAAATATTTGATTAAATTTCTTTTTAATCTCTAATAACATTAAATAACAACATAAATCTCTTTTTTAATTTCTCATAATTAATTTAGCAAAACCTTTTTTACAAGTTCTTCATTGATATCCATATGGATGTAGGCATTTCAAAGTACTCATCATATTAACACCTACTCATTTAGTTTTTGTTTTTTGGCAAACACATGTGTGGGGTAACACATGAAATCAGCCATGAAACAGAATGTCACCACAAAGTTAGATACAAACATTTGCAAAATATTTACACACTTGCCAGATAATTCTTGTAAATATGTATGCATTAGTATGGCGTCAAATATCTAAATATTTCAAAACACTCCCTACGAATAAATAAAAGGATCCCATATTAATTTCATTAAAATACAAACTGAAAGTTGTATGGACGGACATGTAGACAGATAAATAGACGAAATAAAAACTGTAGATACACTAAAAGAAATCAAGTAGAAATTTTGAGTATAAAGCAAAAAAAGCTTTTAAACCAATGTGCATCTGTTTTAGTCAGTTAATGCAAGATGGACATATAAAATATCATCTGTTTGTAAGGCAACTCAAAAAAAATAAAAATATATATTTACAGAAAAAAAAAACATTTGCCAATAAACAAATTTCATAGTATTTATGAACAAATACATAAAAAAAAATTATGAAATTTTTCATTAAATTTCTGAACTCTATTTATAGAATTTATGAAAAAATGTTAAATATTTCTTAAATGCCACATATTATGATTTATTCATAAATACTATGAAAAAATGTATTAATATTATGAGAAAGTTAACAAATTTTTATGAATTTGTTCATAAATACAATGAATTTTGTTCATTTGCATTAATTTTGTGTGTTCGTACCGAGCATTGATTTGAGCCCTCGACATTTTGAGCTTTCAAAAAATATAATATTTGTTTACAATTTTTGTTGTAAAGCTCTTTTTTTAATTCATCGACCTCCAAAACCACTGTACAAACTATTCCCGCCAGCTTTTCAAGTAAGTGCAGAGCTTTTGTGTATTTACTTGATGTTTTTAAGGAAATCGACATTATAAGTTATACATGGCAAATATTTTCCAAGTGTAGGGAAATTATAAGTTACCACGGTGCCCTGGAGAGGATTTAAATAAAATTTTGGTGTTACTCCAATTTTTAAGTGGATTATGTTTTTGGACTATAAAAGAAAGAAAATGAGCCAAAAAAGAAAAAAAAGTACTAGGCGCTTTTTTTTTGGCGGGCAAAAAGATGAATTTCCAAAAAGCAAAAAAGAATTTATTCTTTCAAATGCATTAAAAAATTTTTATACAGATGTAAATTCATCACATATTAACTTGTCAGTGAGATTTAAATATGTATGTGACATATTTTTTCAGAAATGAGACTTAAAAGAATAATTTCACTATTTAGTGAGACTAAATCAAATTTCTTCTTTAATTAAATGAAAATTTTAACTCTAGCAGTTACTTCACATTTAATATTGATCCTGTTTCTAGATTTTGAAGGGGGGAAGTTACCCCAACAATACAAACAAAATTTCCAAAGGATTTTTGGCGAAATAAGCAAAATTAAAAAGGGATATTAAGTCCATCCATAAGTTTCGCAATAAACAAATAGTCCAAACCACTTTCTGTATCTCTTTTTAAACTATTTACTTTATTTTACTCTTCCTTAGGCATTGCAAACACATTTTTAATGATTTTTACTATCGTTTTCTGATTATTCTTAGTTTTGAAAATACATTTTTAACAAAAAAGTATTAATTCTTTTAATATTATATGACTTACTAAGGTCTAAACTGAGGCAACTTTGTGTTCTGCTGTCCGTCTGAGTAGTACACTGAAAACTTTTAAGAACTTACATTTATAAATAATTTACAAGGACATATTTCATTTAGTTTCAAATAATAGTGAAATTATTCTTTTAAGTCTCATATCTGGAAAAATATGTTACATATATATCTAAATCTCACTGATAAGTAAATATGTGATGAATTTACATCCGTATATACAAATTTTAATGCATTTGAAAGAATAAATTCTTTTCTGTTTTTTTGAAATTCATCTTTTTGCCCGCCAAAAAAAAAGCGCCTAGTACTTTTTTTTCTTTTTTGGCTCATTTTCTTTCTTTTATCTTCTAAAAACAAAATCCACTTAAAAATTGGAGTAACACCAACATTTTATTTAAATCCTATCCAGGGCACCGTGTTACACATGGTAAATAATAGGATGTATTAAGTTAATCTTATGTCATTTGAAAGTATAAATATGTATATTTCAGCATGAATAATATAAAAGACATGCATACGACTAATAAATATATACTCGTATTTATTAAATAAAGATACACTCCTGGAGAACATTAAATAGTTAAAAAGACAATTGCAAAAATTTTTTTATAAAAAAAATTTTAATATTGAAAACCAAACGATTTTCGAATGACATTTGGACCACGTCAAAACTTCCAATTAATATAAGTTTAGATTCATCATTGTGGTGTGAAAGCTTTTTAAAAGCTTTAAAATGTTAATTTTATAAAATGCGTTAAGCGTTTTTACGAGTCCTGTTTAAGACTTTAGCTTGATCCCGCTCATATTAGCTGTAGAGCTTAAAAAGGTCATAGTTACACTTTATGTCAAAATTCGTTTACAAAAGTTTCCCATGAACAGTGTAACAAC
Source organism: Pegoplata infirma (assembly GCA_963921195.1). Lineage (NCBI taxonomy): Eukaryota > Metazoa > Arthropoda > Insecta > Diptera > Anthomyiidae > Pegoplata > Pegoplata infirma. The sequence continues at coordinate 171,858,345 of OY992538.1, read as the reverse complement.
GTTTTGTAGGTTTGAGTTATAAAAGAACTACACTCAAAAAATTATGTCATTAACTGTTTGTAGTTTATTTAAAAAGTTTTCCGTTTAGTCGTTTTTAAAAGAAAAAACATTTGTTTGATGTTTAGTTTTTATTAATGACTACTTCATTCCTTTGTTTCAAAAATAACACACTAAAAAATAAAGACTTTCATTAACATTTAATTTTTAAAGTCATTTATTTTTGTTCTGTAAGTAAAAACTACTGATTATTCTTTTGATTTTTAATGATTTGTGTAAGTAATTTTTTTTTAATTGTTGGTATTTTTTAATGAAATATCATTAGTTTTTACCTACCCAAGTCAGTTATTTTTTTGTAGAAAAAAAAAATCAAAAAATTATTTATAGAAATATAAAAACATGTTTGTATCAAGTGACATTGGCACGATGGGTAGAGTGTCTGGCCAGAATGTAGTTGATTGCGGGATCGATTCCCCAAAAATTTTATTAACAATTTTTAAAAAAAATATTTCAATAAAAAATTTTAAAAAATTACCTACGAAATCATTAATTTTTATTGTTTTCGTAGGTTATTTTTTTGAAATTTGTTGGTAAAAATAACAGAACTATCATTAATTTTTAATGTTTTCGTTGATTATTTTTTTCGAATTTGTTGGTAAAAAAGAGAGAAAAAAACGTAATTTTTTAATGTTTAATGTTATTTATTTTAGAAAATTTTATCAACAGTAAAAAATGAATGTTAATGTTTGTTAAAACAAAAATATTTTGAGTGCAGGTATCCGAAATATTGGTCAAAGGCCTACCTTTAAGTATACCGATGGACGCAGAATCACTTTTTGAGTCGATTTTGCTATGATTGCCCGTCCCTCTGTCGGTCCATGCAATTAGTCTCCATACAAACGTCCTCCCGATAAATACTTAAATCTGTCTATTGGCATCCTTATATGCCTATTTAACTCAAATTTGGTTTGTATGTATTTCTACACCAATTTTAGATCTGGCCAAACATGGATCCAATCACTAAGAAATGATACAAAAGTTGAGTTGACACCGTGAATCGTTTAAACTAGGAAAATTTCACCAAAAAGGGGAATTAACTGAGAAAGAAATTTAAATGTACCAAATAATTCATTGGTGTACCATTGTACTTTTAAGCTTCGAATTGTACCAAAACAAGTACAATTGTACCAACTTTTGCAACCCTGTTTGAGTTATAAAAGAACTACACTCAGAGAAAAGATATGATTGTGGCAACCATAATTTAAGAGCGTCATATTGTGATTGAAAATTTTATCATAATATGTTTGCTGCAATCATAGTATGGTCATAAATTAAAATTTTTCGAATATTTAGGATCAATATATGATGCAAAAATGTTATGGTTGTTATAAACAAGTTATGATAAAATGTTCAGTCATAATATGATGCTCTTTAATTATGGTTGCCACAATCATGTCTCTTCTCTGCGTGTGGTACATCCCAATCCAGGCTTAAGAAAGATCAAATAACAGCCTTTTGCAAATTGAGTATTAATTACTCTACTCAACATCGAAAATGCGACTCGGACGCGACCTTATACACTTGATTACAGTAGTTTTGTTGGTCAAATTCTCAACATATATGCCAAACTTTAGGAGCCTCCCTAAAGTCTTTCAAAAGTTAACGTGTTTTCAACAGACAGACGGATGGATATCGCTAGATCGTCTTAAAATCGAACGAGGATCATGAATATATGGGGCATTCCATGTGAAATCGGACACTTTAAAAAACTTTTTTTTTAGATTTTCCAAATTTGTTTACAGTTTTTAGTACCCTTCGAAAACTCCTTCGTGGTAAATTTTCAGATTTTTTTGATGACCCGTTCAAAAGATATCGAATTTTTAAAAATTGGTAGTTTGTTCCTTTACTCAAACTTCTTTTAATCATAACTTCTTCAATAATGGTCCAAATTTCAAATTTTTTTTTTTTCAAAATTTTTGTTTTTCTAAGTACTTTCTAAAAAAAAATCCCAAAAAATTCTTAAAAGCGCTCTAGTATGCGATTTTTAAGTTTTAAAATTTAAATCCCATTTTTGAAACTGTTTGTACTCTTCAATTTTTTTGTATTTTTTTTGTGTAAAACTTCTATTAATTCTACAAATTTTTTGCCCAGGACGATCGTGGGATAACGATTATTACTATTTTTTAAAATTTTTTGAAAAAATTTTATTGTAATTTTCCAAACTTAAAATCATTTCTACTGCTCCAATGGTGCGTCATAGAGGGGTCCTTTATAAGACCGACCCCCATTAGTTTTTACGTCTTAACATTTCTTTGGAACAAACTTATACCCTATCTCCAATTTCTAAGGGGGCTCCCACACAAAACGACATTTTTTAAAATTTGTTCCAACCGCTCTAACTGCCCTAATAGTGCTCTTAGAGCAACAAAATGTAGGACCAACCAACAATATTTTTTTCGTTCAAACATTTTCTCTGAACACACCTACCCTCTATCTTTAACTGTTAAGGCGGTCCCCATACATTTTTTTTTATTTTTTGTAAATTTGTTTTATTTAATCAGCTTCTACCGGTCCAATGGTGCGTCCGAGAGGGGTCATTAGTGAGACCGACCCCCATTTATTTTTACCCTACAACATTTGTTCAAAACATACCTACGCCTTATCTCCACTCCCTAAGTAGGCTCCCATACAAATAACAGTTGGAGCAAATTTTATAAAAATGTAATTTTGTATGGGAGCCTACTTAGGGAGTGGAGATAGGGCGTAGGTATGTTTTGAAAAAATGTTGTAGGGTAAAAATAAATAGGGGTCGGTCTCACTAATGACCCCTCTCGGACGCACCATTGGACCGGTAGAAGCTGATTAAATAAAATAAATTTACAAAAAATAAAAAAAAATGTATGGGGACCGCCTTAACAGTTAAAGATAGAGGGTAGGTGTGTTCAGAGAAAATGTTTGGACAAAAAAAAATATTGTGGGTCGGTCATACATTTTGTTGCTCTAAGGGCACTATTAGGGCAGTTAGAGCGGTTGGAACAAATTTTAAAAAATGTCGTTTTGTGTGGGAGCCCCCTTAGAAATTGGAGATAGGGTATTAGTTTGTTCCAAAGAAATGTTAAGACGTAAAAATTAATGGGGGTCGGTCTTATAAAGGACCCCTCTATGACGCACCATTGGAGCAGTAGAAATGATTTTAAGATTGGAAAATTACAATAAAATTTTTTCAAAAAATTTTAAAAAATAGTAATAATCGTTATCCCACGATCGTCCTGGGAAGAAAATTTGTAGAATTAATAGAAGTTTTACACAAAAAAATTACAAAAAAATCGAAGAGTATAAACAGTTTCAAAAATGAGATTTAAATTTTAAAACTTAAAAATCGCATACTAGAGCGCTGTTAAGAATTTTTTGGGATTTTTTTTTAGAAAGTACTTAGAAAAACAAAAATTTTGAAAAAAAAAAATTGAAATTTGGACCATTATTGAAGAAGTTATGATTAAAAGAAGTTTGAGTAAAGGAACAAACTACCAATTTTTAAAAATTCGATATCTTTTGAACGGGTCATCAAAAAAATCTGAAAATTTACCACGAAGGAGTTTTCGAAGGGTACTAAAAACTGTAAACAAATTGGGAAAATCTAAAAAAAAAGTGTTTCAAAGTGTCCGATTTCACATGGAATGCCCCATATATACTTTATGGGGTCCTAGACCAATATTTCGAGGTGTTACAAACGGAATGACAAACTTATATATACCCTCTATCACTAGAGTGGAGGGTATAAAAAATGTGGACGGATTTTTGATAAATTAACTTTTTTTAAAAATTAAAAATTTTAGAATGTGTTCTGAAAATTTTCCAAATTAAAAAATTTTAATTGATAGCCCATTACAAAATATACAATAATGTAAATTTTTGAGATTGTGGACCATTACTTTTTAATTGGATAAATATTTAATAAAGGGAACTCGATACAAATTTTACCATTTTTCCAATATATAATTAATTTTCTTAATTCTTTTCAGACATTTATCGGACACTAGACTAGCATTTTTTTTTTGTCAACTTTTGATTTTTCCAAGTGTACAGGCAAATTTTTATTGTCCTAGGTCTGAAACTAATGTGGTACAAATTTGAGTTTAATCGGATTAAATTAACCTGTGGCTCCCGGCGGTCAAAGTGTTGGATTTTGGAAAGATTTTAAAAATAAATGTCTTTCGGCACATCATATTTGTGAATTTCGATGCGCTGAATATCAAAAAAATTTTAAAATCGCTCAATCGGTTTTCGAGATATCGCCAATTTAGTTTTGTAAAAAAAGGCTTTTTTTTCATACGTTCAAGATATTAAAAAAAAAGCCTCAAAATTTCTTTGCGTTGACCCTTTCATAAAGCTTAAGACATTCTTTCATTTAAACGTAATTTGAGCAACATAATATTCTTTTAATCCGTGGCGCATATCGATCAAAGTTTTGGCTTTTTAGAAACATTTTCAAAAAACTATAAACTTTGATCGAAGGGCGCCACGGGTTAAAATAATCGGATTTGGCTCAAATTAGGTTTAAATGAAAGATTGTCTTAAACTTTATGAAAGGGTTAAAGTTAAGAAATTTTTAGATTTAAAAAAAAAAAATTCTTAAATCCACCCATTTTGCAATTTATTTGACAAATGTTAAATGGCGATATCTCGAAAACTGCTCTATCGATTTTATAAATTTTTTGATATTTGTATTCAGCATGCTAAAATTAATAAAAACCAAGGTTGGCAATCGAAACGAATAACGGTATCGATATCGGTATTGGTATCGTTTTTTTATTTATTTCGGTATCGGTATCGGTTACGGTATTTGAGTTGAATCGGTTACGGTATTACCGATACCGAAACGTCGATACCGGTACGTACCGGTATTATCGAAAAAAATGTTAAAAATATAAAAAACGCATAAAAACTTGATTTTTTTTTCAATTTTAATACTGAAACACGTATTTACGTATTTATTTTTAGCATTGTTGCTAAAATGCGCTTTAAAATGTGAAAAAAAAAATTAATTAAAAAATTAAAAATTGCGTTTTCTTAGGGGGTCGGCGGGGACGTTGCCGGACCACACCTACAAAAGGGGGCGGACCGAGAAAACTGTAATTTTCTTATCTCCTTGATCAAAGTGCAGGACTTTGAAGTTATTCTGACATAAAAAGGTTTCATTTGTTGCAGAAAGTAAAACAAATATGTAAAAAAGTAGAAGAGTTAAATTCGACTTACAAGGAAGGTCTCCCTGGTGTCACCCGCCGATCTTTATGGAATTGGTTTTATTTTGTAGAGTATAAAAAATAAAGGGACACGTATTTTTTTTAGTGGCCCGGATTCATATTTAGGGGGTGAAAATGAGGGGGAAGAAACGGTAATTTTTCAGTTTTTTTGCGTTTATCTCATATATTATACAAATAAACCTAGTCATGTTGCATACCAAATGAAAGGTCTTTGGAAAACCTATTTTCATGTGCAAAGAACGGTCCAAACATGCACAACTATTCGTCATATTGAGTAAAATGACAAAATTTTTGGACATTTTTGTTAATAAGTCGAAAAATATTTACTTTTTTTACAGGTTATTATCATCACAAGATAGGTATTTTAATAACCTTTAATCTAATAGCAAATACGCCTATATTAGTTTCGAGCAAATAGACGTAAATCATAAAAAACTGAAAAGAGTCAATTTCCCTCCATGCAAATCGAACCTCCTAAAAATGAGTTTGGGCCGCTTAAAGAAAATATGTATCGAATTAATTTTCGTTCTAAACAACATATCCAAATGTCATGAAGATCGGAGGGTAACACCAGGGAGACAGTCGAATCCATGAATGTCCACGGTGCCCTTTTAAAGTCATAGTTAGTTTTCTAACTTAAAAAAAAAAATTAACAATTTTGATTAGAAATATTTTATTTTGAGTAAAAAACTTTTTTTAGTCATTTTTGAAAAAAAAAAATACAAACATTTTTTTTGAGTGTAAAATTTTTTTTGAGTGTAAGTTTTTTTTTTGCTTAATTGTAAAAATATTTTTGAGTGACAAAAATACTTTGTTAAATATTTTTCTATGACTCTTCCATGTTTTTAAAGCTGGTTTAACGTGTTTTTCAACATGTGAATTAATTTTTGAACCACGAAGTCCCATAAATATCCAAAAAATCCTTGGGCACCCACATCGCGGATTAAATAAAAATCCCCAAAAAACTTAACTATACTTAGGGTTGCGGAAAGTTTCTATTGAGAGGCTTAATGATTTCCAAAAAAAATCGTGAAAATCAATAATTTTCTTTTGCTCCCGCATAGCGGTTGAAGTATGATTTTTTTTTGGAAATTTTTACTTAATCCACGATGTGGGTGCCCAAAGATTTTTTTGATTTTTATGAGACTTCGGGGAGGCATTTGGAGTACGATTTTTCATTTACAAAAACCAAAAAAATTACAAATTTTCTATTATTTTTTTTGTAAAAAAAACATGTTTTTAAGGAAAAACCGTTTTAATACCGTTTCAATACCGGTACGTACCGGTATCGAAGGAAAAGGTTTTTGGATACCGGTATCCGATACCAAAACTAAGTTTCGGTATTGGTATTGGTACCGGTATTCAATTCAAAGGGTTTTGAAACGGATAACGGTATTGAAAAGGTATCGATTGCCAACATTGATAAAAACAAGTAAGAAACTTATCGTCAGACAAGACCGACCATTTGATACCTACATCAGTGTTTTCCGGAAAATGGGTTCCAAGTTTAAACATGGACCGATTGTCTTTTTTAGATCTTTATTTAGTGTAGAAAACACATACACATTAAATTTTAAAGGAATGGGTTTATTTTTTTGTCAATAGATAAATTTAACTGAGTGTCAGTCGAAATTTTTATATGGGGGACTAAGTCCAAAAATGGTCCAATTATATTCCGATTTGCTTAGGTTACTGAAGTACACGTTTAACACCTAAAAATAAATTTTTTATCAAATATTTCCATTTTTATAAATTTTGATAGAATTTTGTGAATATCGGGAAGGTAGTTTGTATGGGGACTACCAGAAGGATTGACATGATTCCTTTGAAATTCGAAATGGTGATTTGCGCATATAAAATTTGATTACCTGCTGAATTTTAAAGCGATATCTATTATAATACTGTTATTAGAATCATTTAAGCCGAATCCAATGGGGGCTAGGTCTTAACATGGACCGATTTTCAAAACATTCCTAAGCTTCAAATTTCAAGTCAATTGATTGAAAATTGCCTGTATCGTGCTTAAACCGGTAGATGGACAGACAGACGGACGGACGGATATAGTTTAATCGCTAAATCGACTCAAAAAGTAATTCTGAGTCAATCGGTATGCTTGAAGGTAGGTCTAGGACCAATATTTCGGGTAGTTACCCTGTTCCACAGAGTGGTGTAGGGTATATAATGTATAAAAAAATTTTGATGGAAATTCCAAAAGTTCAACACTTTTATCGAAGGGCGCTACGGGTTAAAATGATCGAATTTGGCTCTAATTTGTTTTTTATGTATGATTGTCTCAAGGTCTACAAAAGGGTTGGCGGAATAAAATTTTGAGACTTTTTTAAAAAATTTCTTGAACGTAGGAAAAAACCACCATTTTTTGCAAATTTCAAATAGCGATATCTCGAAAACTGTTTACCCTATCTTAAATTTTTTTGATATTCGCACTTTGGTATGTTCTGCCTTCAAAATCTGGATTATTTTTTGCTGGGAAACTTGTTAAGTTTTTCGTAAAACAAAAATCTTGTTGGGATATTCGCAAGTAACGTGTAATTGTGTCAGTGGGTGGTTTCAAGCACACTGATTTAAATATTATAAACGTAAATTACTATATAATAAACTTTGCTGTCATTCGCTTTTGAATACATATTTGGTGTTAATGACAAGGAAGATGATGATGACGATGATATTGTTGCTTAGACTGGAAAATGATGTCAACTTATTTAATTGATATCTCATGTTCACACATGAATTGTATGTGTTTAACATTAAAATAACTGACATGTTGTTACTTGTTAGTTTGTATTGAATATGACATTTTAAAAGGATTATTTCAAGTATTAAATTAAATATAAAACACAGTAAAATGTGCTAAAATTCTCATTATGGAAGTTTGTACGTGTTTTTTTAAAAGTAACACAATTTTTTCGTCAAACGTAATGAGATTTTATTTGCAGGGAATTTTAACATAATTATAAGAATTTTAATTTAATTAAAGGATCTTAAAAAATGAAGCAGAGATGTATAGATTTTCTTTATAATTTTGTAAATTCAATTAAAAATAAATTTTTATACAGATTTTTAAAAAAAATATTCTTAAAAGCTCAGTTGAAATTCTGGTAAGCACAATTGAAATTCAGACAAAATCAATTGGAACTGAGAACAGGTCAATTGAAATTAAGAAAAGCCAAATATAAAAGGGCAGGGGAAAATTGTCCAAAGTCTAACACGATTCTATTTTTCTGGCATCAAGATGATTATATATGAGGCATTCCACACCAAATGTCCCGCTACAGAAAAACATGTGTCCCGTAAATTTCTGAATAGGTTGTTTGGATAGCCCTACATAGAACTAAAAAAATTGCGTTTTTGGTTTTTCTAATTTTCAAAAACTGGGCTTAGAAGGCGTGGTCAAATATTGGAAAAATGGTAAAATTTGTGGCGAGTTGCCTTGATTAAATATTTATCACATTAAAACGGAATGCACCACAATCTCAAAAATTTACATTGTTTTATAGTTTTGTACGGGCTATCGATTAAAATTTTCAGAACCCGTTCTGAAATTTTCTATTTTTTAAAAATGGCAATTTATTAAAAAACATGCCACTTTTTTTTTCTTTTTTAATTTTTTTTTTTAAAGTTTAGATGTTTGTCCTTCCACACAAAAAAAATTCAAAAACACGTTCTTCTTTTTTTTTCGAGAAAATCGCATTTGAACTTTAAATTTCATAACAATTTTGTAATTTGCTTGTATTTTCTTGATTTAACGTTGCGAATGAGTATTATTAATTGCATAAATATTACTCATTCGCAACGTTAAAACAAATTTGTTATGAAATTTAAAGTTCAAATGCGATTTTCTCGAAAAAAAACGAAGAACGTGTTTCTGAATTTTTTTGTGTGGATGGACAAACATCTAAACTTTTAAAAAAAATGTAAAAAAGAAAAAGTGGCATGGTTTTAAATAAATTGACATTTTTAAAAAACGGAAAATTTCAGAACGAGTTCTGAAAATTTTACAAAAAAAAAAATTTTATCGATAGCCCATACAAAACTATATAGGAATGTAAATTTTTGAGATTGTGGTGCATTCCGTTTTAATGTGATAAATATTTAATCTAGGCAACTCGCCACAAATTTTACCATTTTTCCAATATTTGGCCACGCCTCCTAAGCCCAGTTTTTGAAAAATTTAAAAACCAAAAACGCAATTTTCTAAGTTCCATATAGGGCTATCCATACAACCTATTCAGAAGTTTACGGTACATTTTTTTCGCTGCGGCAAATTTTTATTCAACCAGACCTAAAAGTACTGTGGACAAATCCGAGGCAAATCGGATTAAATTAAGCCGACGCGCCCGGCAATCAAAGCTTTGTATTTTGGAAAATTAAAAAAAAAAACAAGTAAGAAAGTTATAGTCGGTCAAGACCGACCATATTCAAACATGGTCCGATTGGATCTATCTTTTGTAAGATCTTTATTTAGTGTAAAAAAAACACAAACAGATCAAATTTTAGTGGAATTGTTTTTTTTACAAGCCGATTTACCTTTTTTTTAGACCGATATACCTGAACATCGGTCGAAATTTTTATATGGGGGACTGAGTTCAAAAATGGTCCAATTATATTCCGATTTGATTAGGTAAGGCTTAACACCTAAAAATAAAATGTTAATCAAATATTGCAATTTTTATGAATTTTGAGGAAATTATGTAAATATCGGGAGGGTGGTTTGTATGGGGACTACGAGAAGGGCTGACCCAATTCCTTTGAAATTTGGTATGATGGTTTGTGCATACAACATTTTATTACCTGCTAAATTTCAAAATGATATCTATTATAATACGGTTATTAGAGGCATTTAAGCGAAATTCAAATGGGGCAGTTGTATGGGGGCTAGGTCTAAACATGGGCCGATTTTTTTCCAATTTCAATAGGGTTCGTCCTTGGGCCAAAAGAAGCTTAAGTTTCAAATGTCAAGTCAATTGATTGAAAATTGCGACCTGTATCGTGCTTAAACCGATAGATAGACAGACGGACGGGCATCGCTAAATCGACTCAAAAGGTAATTCTAAGTCGATCGGTATACTTGAAGGTAGACCTAGGACCAATATTTCAGGTAGTTGCAAACATCAGCACAAACTCATTATACACTGAAAAAAAAGACATAACTAAACTTAAGGAAAAAATGTCTTTGAAAATTTATCATGAATTTTCCTAAAATTTAGTTAAATTTAACTTAAAAATGAGAAATTTTCTTAACTATGAGAAAAAAATTTTAGTTCATTTACTTATAATTAGTTCATAGTTTTCTTTAAATGGATTTTTTAATATTAGGAAAAAATTCTTACTGCCAAAGAAATTTTCCACAAATCTAAGAATCGTATCCTTATTTTTAAGACATATTTCTTAAAAAACAATTTAGTTCAAGTTTAGTTAAAATTTACTAAAAAAAACATCATCAAATTTCTCTTCTTTGAATTGAGGAAGTGTACTTCTTAGAATTTAGTTAATGACTTCTGAGAATTTAGTAAATAACTTCTTAGAATTTAGTTAAAAATTCAAAATGACGATATCTCGAAAACTAAGCGAGATAGAGCGAAACGGACGAAATTTTCAAAAGAAAGACTACAAAAATATGAAATAGCCTAGGTCTGCATATCTGTCGGGGTCTCAAGACCCTAAATTTAGATCTAAGATTTGAAATTCCCGAGATTTTATATATGCACATATCTCGGTAAATACTGCCAACACGAGAAAAGCTCCAACGGCATTTTTGACTCGTAGAACACTTCCGCAAAAAACCCGAAAGCCCTCCGATTAATAGTTTTTGAGATATCTAGTTTTTAAGATTCTCAAGACCCTATCAGACCCCTTATTAACGTATCTCAAAAACTAAGCAATTTAGAGCGAAACGGACACAAATTTTGGGTCAAAATCTATGGGGACCCTAAAAGGACCGGGGTCTTAAGTTTACAAGGGGCTGGACCCATGGGTCCAGGGTGAAGAACTAAAGTGTAATATAATTTTTCCCATTTTCTAGTTAAAATTGGCTTAAAATTAATTAACTTTGTTTTCCTTATTTTTGGGAAAATTATGAACTAAAACCAAGAAAAAAAATCTTTGCAGCCAAATCATTCCCTCTTTTTCTTAAAATTAAGTTAATTTTCCCAGATTTTAGTTCACTTTTTTTGAGTGCATCGTATTTATGAATTTTGATGCGATCAACACGAATACCAATAATCAAAATCGGTCTAACGGTTTTCGAGATATTGTTATTTGAAAATTACAAAAATGGCGGTTTTTTCCTACGTTCAATTATTTTTTAAAAAAAATCTCAAAATTTCTTATCTTAAGTTCTATGAAACAGTCAGTTTAAAAAATTTCTTTAACAAGGAAAAAAAACTGAAATTTTTAAAAATCGCTCGACCGATTTCAGAATTTTTTTGAAATTCATTATTTATTGCCTAAATTAATAAAAATAATGTATCGCAAGATACCGACAAATGTTTTGGTAGAAATTTGATCGAAGGGCGCCACGTGTTAGAAATGATTGGAAAATATTGCGATATTTCGTAAATCGATACACCGCATTTAATTTTTTTTTTTTTTTTCGATATTTGTAGTCAGTGCATCAAAATTAATTAATACCCAGCAAAAAATAAACGAAGTGGTTCAAAAAGAATTAGTGGTTTCACTACATACAAAGTAGCGATAGGTGCCGAATTTCATATTCCGTAGGAAGTACTTTTAAAATCACTTCCAAAAATGCTACAAAATAACAATAAAAACATCTTTCCCCACCCTAGTAAAAATATTATGCTAATTTTACTAAATAGATCTAATTTGATCCGTAAAATGGTTGTATCAAATAATATCTAATTGTATTACTTTAGATCAAAAAATATAAAAATTGATACAATTTGATCCTGAATTTGGTCAAATCTAATTAGATCAAATTGATCTTATAATATCTATTTTTATATAATTTGATGAGCAAAACCAAAATACGAATCTAATCATATATGGAGCAATATCTAACCATATAAAGTGGATCAACCGTATTAAAGTGAAAGATACAATTTTATATAAATTTATACGGAAGCATATTAACTCATATAAGATTGTATCAAATTATATATGATTAGACCAGAAAATTTTTACTCGGGCAGTTCTTTGCCTAATGATTTTGAAGTACCTTTTTCATATGTTCTTAGGAATTAAATTAAATCACCACAACATATTAACTTCTTTTTCAACTGAAACAATTAGAATGAGGGTGATACACGAAGTATGCAATTTTTTCTACGTCCAGCTTCAAAAAGGTTTACGTTTTGCAAAAATGGTGAAAAAATTTAGTAACGGCATTTCATTTCTCTTTATTTAGATCTTAAAAAATCGAAAAGACGAAAATCGATTATTGATAATTTTTTTTAAATTTCATATCTTATATCAAAAAAAGTTGGTTCTAAATAAAATAAATACATTTACGAACTAAAGCGGATGTTGCTGCATCACATTATTAAAGATTGTTTAAGCTTTTTAGAAAATTGAGGTATAGGCTTGTGGTCAAAACAAACTTGTGAATCAATTCGCCGTGAATTTTGATAGTTTTGTAATCTCTATAATTGCTCCTTTTTTAATTCGAAGTATATACGTTTGATTATCAATGAAATTAATTTTTCTATCACGTAAGGTTTTTAAGATACTCGCGTTTGAATATTGAAATATTTGGGTCTCCTCTGTAACGTATTCTTAAGTTGCTCAAACACAATAGTACTCCATTTAGTAAAAATAAGACATCTTTATTCCAAATCTGGTATCCAAATTTTGCAGTCGCGTAAAACTCAAACTCTACTGTTACGCACTTATATTCTTTATAAATCACACTAAAATTTTCAAACGCGAATATCTCAAAAACAGAACATGCTTGAAAATTGTGGATTGCAGTTTTGGAATCAGGAGGTCTATTTTATATGAAATCAAGTCCTATTTTGTGGAAGCAACGTAAGAATACGTAACAGTGGACCCCTAAAAGTGCTTTTTTTACTTTTTGACAGCGAATATCTCAAAAACGGTACGTGCTAGAAAAATTTGGACGGTAGATTTGGAAGCAGCAGACCAAAATCTATAAGGACCAGTTAGAAATTTCACTGGAAGGTTTTTGCTGTCGTACAGTGTTTTTAGTGTAAATATTACAAAAAAGTACTCTTTCAATAAATCTTACAAAAATAAGTGAAAAAAGAACTTCTAATTTAGAAGTTCTAAATCACCAAATAAAAATGACATAATCACACCCAAAATGCCAAGAAATATGTACTTCTAAAGAAGTGATGAAAAAAGTGCTTCCAAAAGGTCAAGTTATATTAACATCCGGATCACTACTTCAGAAGTTGTGAAAAAACACTAGTGATATATGTTATACTTAAGTGTCAATCTTTCGCCACTGAAAAGTGGCGATAAAAAGAACATACTTTGTGTGTCACGCCCATATTAAATTCATCAATGTTTCAGTTTAAGAAGAAGTACATCTGGTTCATAAGTTGTGGTGAATTTTGTAGTGAATGGTAAGCTCTTTTTTTGCTGGGTAATGCCGCAAGACACATTTTTTTATTTTTTTTTTGTTTAATTTTTGTTTTAATTGTCAAAATCCTTAAACTTTCATCGCTTGGCCCCACGGGTTATTTAAATCCAATTGGCCTGAAATTTGTCCACAAAAGTTTTAGGCCTATGAGAACAAAAATTTGCCCGGATCAAAATCAGAAGATAAACTTTTGCCAGTATAACCTAAGGTCCCAAGTTAAAAGTTAATTATCTTTAAAATCAGTTACAAATTTTGTTGAAGTTGAATTCTCATTCAGTTCATGCACACCTTCTGTTATCGCAAATTTTCTGTTACAAAACCAAATTTAAACGGAAATTATATAAATCATGTCTTTTAAAAAAAATATGTACGTGTAAATAATTTTTATGATTAGTTGTTAAATTACAATTTCAACGACCTTATTATTATTATTAATCTTTGATTTTTTACAGTCTTTTTTTGTACAATTTTTTTCTTTAATCAAAAGCAAAATTCCATGAAAGAAAGGTTTTTTTCGTTTTTGTTTTTTTGTTTTAAAACAATACGTCATTTGTTTAAATTAACAATAAAAAACCACATTTATTTTCTTTTATTTTGCAGATAAGAAAGTAATCAAAGTGTTAAACAACAACTATTGTATGGCAAAGACAAACAGCAAAAAATTACCCAGCCCCGAAACCCAAAACGTATGTGAAGGAGGAATAGAGGTGCGAAAACGAAAATCCCACGCGAAATTTTAATAACAATAACATGCAATTGAAATGAAACGAAATGAAAACATTACCTTATTTGGTGATAACTCATAAAAAAAAAAAAAAAAACAAATAAAACGGGGGAAAAAAAGAAAAGTATTGTAAATAAATATACAAACAATAATCAAAAAGAGTCTACAAGTACTACAGGTACTAATTACACTATGTTGAAAAATTATTTAAAATTTACATTTACATAATTAACCCATCAGATCATGGGGAATGCGATGGCAGTCACCTTCCCTCTTTTGATACACTGAAAATAATAACTCTGTTAAATTACAAAAAAAAACTCTGCTAATTTAACAGAGTACACCATACCTTTCCAGCTAACAACATTTCTTGGTAATTTAACTAAAATACTCTGTAAAATGATTTTGACAAAAAAAAATGTTAATTTGCAGAGTTTATAGTAAAATATTGGTTAAATATCGAAGCTTTTTGACAGAGAAAACTCTGTAATTTTACTTTAAAACTCTGTAAAATGATTTGGACAAAAAAACTGTTAATTTACAGAGTTTCGAGTAAAATATTGGTTAAAGAAACCGCCATTTAGCAAAGAAAACTATGTAAATTTACATATATTTGTAAAATGCATTTGATGCAAAAAAAAAATTTACAGAAAAAACTCTGTAAATTTACAGAGTTTAGTTAAATGCATGTTATTTTGAACATTTTTTATAAGATTTTCAAAAATATTTTTTTGATAACTTTTTTTGCTACTCTTTCAATTTTTTCTCAAAAAAAAAAATATACAGATAAAATGTTGATATTTGGTAACAAAAACTACTCGAAACAGAAAACTTTGTTGGTTATAAGAAAATTCGAAATATTTTGCTTAAATCTGTATTTTAGCAGAAAACTCTGTTAATTATCTGTAAAATTAAGATTACAAAGTGAAAAGTAATATAACAGAGGAAACTTTGTTTTTTTGTCACAACAAAATACAAAATATTTTCTTTAAATCTGTATTTTGACAGAAAACTCTGTCAAATATCTGTTGAATTGAGATTACAGTCATTTTACAGAGTATTTAACAGAGTTATTATTTTGAGTGTAGAAGTTGTCAAATGAATTTATAATGATTCTTGCATTAATTCAATTTTATCATTAGTTAAATAAACCTTATATATCCACGCCCACAAAAGAAGGCGTGCCACACTTTTTTCTAGTCCTCTAGGTCTAAATGGAGGACATTGAACTACTTCTGATATAAAAATTGATTATTTCCTTTTCATAAATTAAGAGGTTGCATTTGTTTGACAAAAATACAAAAAAAAAAAAAACGAAAAATATCAATTGTAATTCGAAAAAGATTAATTGTAATTCGAAGATTTCAATTGGTTTTTTTAAAGACTTTAGGGAAAATCGCCCAAAAAGAAAATGAAATTTCGCCCAAAAATTTTTCATACAAATTTGGGCCATATTTCATACACACAAAGAATTATTGGCTTAAAATTTTCAATTAAATCTATTAATCAACAAAATTTAAATGAGTCAATCAATGTTTTGATTGAAATTTTTGTTATTTTTTTAAACTGTCGCATTACAAATTTTCAACATACCAGATTTTTTTCGCTTAAATTTATTTGAATAGATTAATTCAAAAATACACAAAATAATCGGGTTTTATAGTTTTTTATTGTTTGCAACATATTGAAAAGCAAAAAAGCTGAATTTTTTGATAATTTTATCATAACCTTATAATTCATTTTTTTAATCAATCATTATTTTGAATGACTATAGGTAAAAAATTGATAAAATTTTTGATCAAAATCGAAAAAAAGTTTGATTGAAAGAAATTTCAATCAATCATCTACAATTTGATGATTGTTATAAAAATTTTCTTAATTGGAGGAATTTCAATCAAAAAATTGATTGAGTCCGCGTTTTTGTTGCGTGAAATTCGTTTCAATTTTTTTCTGTGTATGAAAAGTTACTCAAAATTTTTGGGCACATTTTCATAGTTTTTGGGCAAAATTTCGAAATAAAAAATTGGGTGATTTTTAATTACGAAAAATTGCCCAAAAATAAAATATGAAAAATTGCCCATTTTTAGTTTGGTTTGAATTTTTTCAAAATTTTAAAATGTCACAACCGAAATAAGTTGCAATAAAACAGCCAACAGAAAAATGTAATACCCTTCATAGTGAACCAACATATAACAAAAGTTTTATTTTATTGCTTTTTTAATTATAAATTATATACCTAACTAACCAAGAAAAAGCTGATGAATAACCTTCCTTGGAGAAACAGACAAAGGTTCTGGGGGAATCGAACTGACAACCCCTGCACTTACTTCCAGATCTTCACATTTCATACTAATGTACTGCTGTCAGTAGAAAATCCGAAAAAATGAATTAAAAAACAACGTAGAGGTGCGATGAAGCGCCGCAGTCAAAAAAATTTAACAAAAAATCGCGCAATTTTTGGGTAATATACATATGAGGCATTCCACACCAAATGTCCAGCGAAAAAAAACATGTGTACCGTAAACTTCTGAATAGGTTGTATGGATAGACCTATATGGATTTTTTAAAAAAGTCAAGTTATCAAAAATCCGGCCACTTTTTTTTTAAAGTTTAGATGTTTGTCCATCCACACAAAAAATTTAGAAACACGTTCTTCGTTTTTTTCGAGAAAATCGCATTTGAACTTTAAATTTCATAACAATTTTGTAATTTGCTTGTATTTCTTTGATTTATTGCTGCGAATGAGTATTATTAATTGGATAAATATTCCTCATACGCTCTGATGAAACAAGAAAATACAAGCAAATTACTAAATTGTTATGAAATGGATGGAAAAAAAACATCACAACTTAAAAAAAAAATTTAAAAAAGAAAAAAAAAAGTGGCCGGATTTTTGATAAATTGACTTTTTTAAAAAATGGAAAATTTCAGAACGGGTTCCAAAATTTTCCAAAAAAAAAAAATTTAATCGATAGCCAAAAAAAAAATCGATAGCCATACAAAACTATATAAGAATGAAAATTTTTTACATTGTGGTGCATTCCGTTTTAATGTGATAAATATTTAATCAAGGCAACTTGCCACAAATTTTACCATTTTTCCAATATTTGACCACGCCTCCTAAGCCTAGTTTTTAAAAATTTGAAAAACCAAAAACGAAATTTTCTTAGCTTTATATAGGGCTATCCAAACAACCTATTCAGAAATTTACGGAACACATGTTTTTCTGTAGCGGGACATTTGGTGTGGAATGCCTTATATGTATTGAGGAAAAAGTGTATTCGGTTTTGGTTCTTCTTTTCTTTTTCTTTTTTTTGTTTTTTTTTTTTTTTTGTCATTTTTCATTTCTTTCTTGGGCTTTTTTCGTGAATTTTGGGCGAAATTTTGTATTTTTCTTTTGGGTAATTTTTCATATCTTTTGGGCGATTTTTCATAAAATTTTTTGGGCGATTTTGCCTACAGCCTTTTTGAAAAATGTCAACTGAATTTTAATTATAATTTTCAAATTACAATTATTCGTTTTGGGATTACAATTGATATTTTTCAAAAAACAATTGATCTTTTTTCGAATTACAAGTCGAATTTCGAATAACATGTGTAAATATTATAAATGTACTCAGAAAATATTAACTAAAATTCAGAAAATGTTTTAATAAATTCATATACTTCTTGAGCATAGTGTACAAATGATAATAAGAATAATGTACTACTTGAGGTATAAAAATATTAACTTTTTTTTCATGATAACAAACGTAAAAATAAGAAAAAATAAAAATAAAAGAGAGTTAAGTTAAACAATCGTCAAATTGAAAATTACCCTATCATTAACAAGGTCGAGTAAATTAAAAACTGAAATTATTATTGTTATTTGAAAAATTGTTTAAAATATAAAATTTACGAGAAAGCGAATTCGCTTACTTAAACAAATCTAAAAACACAATTAAAGCAGCAAGACAAATCATAATGCTACTTTTACAACAAGCAGCTTTTGTATATGAACCACCTCGTTTTCCATAAAAGCTCTAAGGGATAGTAACTGCTTCTTTGAACTTTGTGATGCTGCTCGAAAAAAAGCAAAAATATTATACCAGGTTAAATAAATGAAGCCGCTAGTTGACTGTTTTGTACCTTAAAGGGTTAATCATATTTCTGTCATATCGCCTTATCTTTATTGCACCATATTTACAAATTGCATTTATTTATACTTAAAATATTATTGAATTTTTTGATTATTTTAAATTATTATCTGGCCCGATTATTTAATCTTATCGAGCTTTAATTTTTGATATTATATTTTTTAATTCAATCAAAAGCTGAAACGTAAAAACGTTGTGTGAATTTCATTACCCAGTTGGAAATTTTGCTTTGAAAATAAATAATATCAACGTTAGCTATAACCGGTATGAATTTCGCTGCAATCGGTCCAGTACTTTCTGAATGGCCGAATTATTAAAAAAAAAAAAAAAACTCTACACCGTTGCGTAAACCTGGAGGGTTTTGTTATGGAAAATGTCAACTTTCATTTGGTTTTATTTCATCCCATTCCGATTTTGATTGTTTCACTGTGTTATCAATGATAGAGTGCTCTGTATACAGAGTGGATTTTTCTCCATTCTCAATCGCACTTTCATATTTTTTTTTATAATGTCTTCTCTATTTTTAGAGATTGGTTTCTGTAGTACTCCGATATTGTGAGTCCAGCTTTAAGCTAAATTCACAATGACGGAGTACTCTGTGCCAGAGAGTGGATTTCGTTCTCTTTAGCACTTTCACAATTTTTATATGATGTCGTCATTTGGTTTTATTTCATCCCATTCCGATTTTGATTGTTTCACTGTGTTATCGATGATAGAGTGCTCTGTATACAGAGTGGATTTTTCTCCGTTCTCAATCGCACTTTCATATTTTTTTTTTATGATGTCTTCTCTATTTTTAGAGATGGGTTTCTGTAGTACTCCGACATTGTGAGTCCAGCCTTAAGCTAAATTCACAATGACGGAGTACTCTGTGCCAGATAGTGGATTTCGTTCTCTTTAGCACTTTCACAATTTTTATATGATGTCGTCTCTATTTTTAGAGATGGTACTCTGCACTCTAAAAACGCATGAAAACTTAATATTATAAATTGGGTAAATTTTTGTTGAATAGCAAGCATTTTGTGTTAATATAAGCACAAAATGCTTAAAATACTTTTAAACCAATTAAACACAGTTAATTATAAATATTATCTGTTAATTCAAATATTTTACACACAAATGTGTAAATAAAACTGTGATACAGAATTTTTGACAGAGTTTTTCTTTGGAATATAATGACATCGATATTTTAATTTATTATTTGGTATTGAAAGTGTTTATTGGGCTCATATTCATACATATGTTAAACGTTTAATATAATTAAACAATTTTATTACTTTATTTTTTTTAATATAAATAACCGTTAGCATTGTAAATTTTTTGAGTTTTCAGAATTAGAATGCTTCTATTTAAGTACATATCGAGGGCCTATATTCAAAACCCTCTATCTTCCATTTTCACGAAAATGACTTTTTGATGGCAAAATATTCATTAAAACGGCCCTCATTTATGGTGTAAAATTCAGAACAAAAATATTTTTTTTTGCTATTTTATTTGCATTTTTGGTTTTCTCTATCTCTTACACAATTAATTTTTCTGAATGCAAAAGCCTCTATCTTTTCCAACAATTAATTTATAAATATTTTTTTTAAATAATTTCATCATGCATTACATGTTTTAATACTAATTTTTGCATGCTGAACATGAATTTGTCAACAAAATTCCAGAATCAAGATTTTGGTCCAGTGATGCTAATTTTTTTTTCAAAATTCTTGTTTGACTTTTTTAAAAAAATTTCACTCGAAATTTGGATGTCTTGTGTACATTATGAAACAAATATTTTAATCTTAAAAATAGCGATGCTGATCAGCATCTGTGGACCAAAATCGCGTTTTTAATTTTTTACTATTTTTTACATAACATACTCAACAGTTTGTCATCTTTTAAGATGAATTCGGTAAAAAAATATTTTTTGTCTCAAAAATAAGCAGCTGTGGACCAAAACCGCGATTTCGGAATTCTTTATAAGCCGTTATCATTAATAAATCACGTTAAAAATTTACCGATGTCGTAAATGAAATCATAATAACTCATTTTTATTAAAATGCAAAACCCTCTATCTGATCATTTTCATTCATGTACTTAATATTTTTAAGAAACAAAACCCTCTATCTATCCCCTAAAACCCCCAATAGTGCAAAATTTTGAAAACGAATCATATGTGAGATTCAGTAGTTGATTTAAAAAAATATTGTAGAATATCGAATTTAAATTACTCTAATAATACGCGAAATAAACAGTTTTTTGGCTCTCCTGAAAAGTTGTGTTTTTTAAGATAGAGGGTTTTGAATATAGGCCCTCGATATATAGAAAATAAGTAGAACACACTTCCTTTTATTATTATCCAAAAGACGAAAAAGCGAAAAGATTAGCAATCAAATAAATATTTTTATAATTTTTAAATGTCAGTCACGTTGTTTTGAACATCAGACAGTAGAAGTCAATATATGAATGAATATAACAAACAAACAAAACAGTAAAAATAATAATAACAAACATTTGTTTTAACATCGTCTGGCCTGCAAAAAGTTCTATGTGCAAGATTTTTTTAAATTTTTTGTCAATTTGCTATTAAAAAATCTCTTTAAGGGGGGATTAAACAAAAAAACAGTGAGCTATTTTTAAACAGCTATAAAAAAATATGCAATATTTTTGAATTCTGTTTCGTTTTATTTAAAAGGTAAATTATTGAAGTACATATTTTTAAAAAGGTCAAAATCGGCTGCAGTTGTGCATCAAAAACTACTGAGCCGATTTTGATGAAATTTCATTATTTAATTTTATGAAATTTTTACCTACTTATGTTTTTAATGAAAGAAGAAATGTAAATTTTTACATTTTTAAACTTACATTTGCATAACCCACACAAAAATCAATATTTTTCAAAAAATGCCCACTGTAAGTACTAGAGAATTTATTAATCTAAAAATAAAATTCATCAAAATCGGTTCAGTAGTTTTTGCTATACAACTGCAGCCGAATTTGTCCTTTAAATAAAGCATTCCACAATTGAGTGGCAACCCTGGCAATTCTATTTGACCAAATTTTGTGTTATAAAATTTTACAAAAATTTTAATAGTTTATCCTTTTAATAAAAAAACAGAACTAAAAAATTTGCTGTTTATTTCTTTAGTTCCCCCTTAAGTTAAAAACACACCCACCAGGCTGTTTAAAATTTTTTATAAAGATCCACATTGGACTTCCTGCCGGCCAGTCAACGATATGTTCCATAAAATTACAACACAAAAATTTGTTTTTTGAACAAAAAAATTCTTAAAGCTTTAATAAGTATAAACAACACAAATATTATATGAGAGAAACAGAATAATTTAATTAAAATAGGTAAATAAGTAAAAGATTTGTAATATATCATTTTGTACACTATGCTCCAAAAGTTCTGGTTCTACCAAGATTTTTTTTTCGATAAATGACGATTTGTTAAACCTTGGATATTATTTAGAATACTCCATTTTGTTCGTATTTTTAATTTTTCAATAAACAAATAACTTAATACATTGGTACGTTTTTTGTTTGGTACTTTGTAAAAAGTACCAAAACGGTATGAGTGATAATACCTAAAAATTCGCTTTTTAATAATACCACATACATAGCTTCTTTTAGAAAAACACAAAAAGATGTTCCGATTTCGCTGAAAATGATAAAATTTTCCAAAAATGTATTGCCATTTTCAATAAGGTACCAGAAAGGGGAAAAATACCAAGAATATTGAGAATATTAAACCTCTTAAGACCAAACCTAAACTTAACTTTATTTATGCGACTAAATGTTTTAAAAGCAAGCAAAATTAAAATTTGCAACTTGTTTTTACTTTGAACGAATTAATATTTATAAATTAATTTGTTTTAGAATAATTTTATAAATAAACTTTTTGAGTATAGTGTATTAATACTAGAGTTGTCAGTTATTCGACTTTGAACTCTGTTCGAATAATTCAAATAATGGTTTTGGTTCGTTCGATCGAACAATTAAATCTAAAAAATTATTCGATTAATCGACAAGAATAACGAATAAAAAAGTGGTTACAAAAAATATTTTTTTTTAAGTTTTAAAATTTTTAAATTGGGGGATTCGGCGGGGGACGTTGGGGGACACCTTTTCCCTCTTCATATAAATTTTATAAAAATTCATTTATTATGATGTTTAAAGCTAAAAAAACACACATTTGTCATTAAAAGTAGGCGGGTTGAAAAAATATCATTTCCTAATCTTGGTCCAAATGTAGGTCAAAAACTTCATACGACATATAAAAATATTTCATTTGTTGAACAGATATAGAAAAAAACATGTAAAAAAATTTAGCTTTTCTGGTAGTGTTTTAGTTCTTTAAGGGGGAACATTTCCTCCCTCGTCCAATTTTGAGTCCGAACTTAACCAGCCTATGCCCATAAGATATAAACGTGCCTAAATTCAGGAGTATATCTCTTTAATTTTGGACTTTATCATGCCCCCCACAGACGGACGGACAGACGGACATCGCTAAAATGTCTTATAATCGATCACTGATCAAAAATATATTTACTTTATGGGGTCCTAGACTGATATTATAATACTGCAGTTGGAGGGTATAAAACAATTTTGTTCGATTAATTGACATAAATTAACCGATTTATTCGTTATTCGAAAATCGTAATTTTTAAATTAATCGAACAAGAGTTTGGTTTTGTTTGATCGATTAATCGAATTATTCTTAATCGGTTGACAACTCTAATTAACACCGACATTTATTTTGGTAACATTTTGGTATCACAGTTACAGTAGAAAAATTTATGGTCAGCATATGTTGACATTTAATTATTTTCTATCAGAGGCATTCATTTAAGGCATTCTTCATAAATAATATTGATATTAGGGTGGACGTTTTTCCTGATATTTATAAAAAGTTATGATAATATCAATTTAAACTAAAAAAAAAAATCAATGGAATTCAGAAATTTTATTTTATTTTCCGAATTAATAAAATTTACTCAATGTTAAGAAAAATAGTTTCGTCAGAAGATCTCTGAAAGAACGTTAGGAATATAGAAAAATTGGAAAGGAGCGAACGAATTCTCTGACGATGTTGTTTTACAGTTTCTTGTAAGAGATTTAATTTATTGGTGTCATTGCGATCTCATAATACTTTGGGGTTTTCTGTGAAACTTACCCATTAGAATATTGCGAACGGTAGAACAATCAGCATACAAATTAATGCCACCCTAATGTTTGAACATAATAATATAATTTACAAATTTAGAACAAAACAATTGATATTAGTACAACTACTAGATGTGTGTTAAAAAAATCAGGTAAACTAAATACCGCTCATCAACCCAATTACTTACCTTTACAAAGTATGCACAAGTTATGAGTTGAATATTTTAGGCATTATTAAATACTTGCGGGTACCATTAGAATATTCATTAGTAATGGTGTAATAAACTTTCTAATTTTAAGTTCAAAGTATATTTCAAAAGTTCATTGAGTAAAATTTTTTATAAACTGTTGTATGGAATATTAGAGTGGCATTTTTATAGCCTCCAACTACAGTATGGGGGTATACTCACTTTGTCATTCCGTGTGTAAAGCATCAAAATATCGGTCTAGGACCCCATAAAGTATATATCTTTATGCTCAGTGATCGATTCTAAGACATTCTAGCGATGTCCGTCTGTCCGTCTGTAGTTAAAACGATGCAGTCCAAAAGAAAATAGCTAGGCTTCCGAAATTTGGCACGAATATGTCTTATGTTCCTAGGCAGGTGAAGTTCGTAAGCAAAATCGGACCACACTCAAAAAAAACCATTAACTTAAACGTTGGAAAAATTTTCTTCAAAATAGTTTATAAATTTTCCCACAATTTAGTTAAATTTAATTAAAATTTTGGAAATTTTCCCAACTTTTAGGAAAAAATTTTAGTTCATGGACTGTTAAATAGGCCATAATTTTCCTTAAATGGAATTCCCTAATACATGGAAAAAATTCTTTCCGCCAAAGAAATTTTCCCTAAATAAATGAAAAAAAATCTTTATTTTTAAGACATATTTCTTAAAACAAAATTTAGTTCAAAAAATTCAGTTTTAGGACGTAATTTCCTACCAATTAGTTTATCATATTTATCTTCTTTAATTTGAGGAAGTTTTTTCCACAAGTTTAGTAAATTTTTCATAACATGAAATTGTTTAGTTGATTTATTTTTTTTTTCATGCTTGCTTGTAGTTCACATTTTGTTTATTATTTGTAGTATATGAAAAAGAGAGTTTGGTCTTGTATAACAAGTAATAAATTTAATGTTTACATTTTTTTCTACACATGTATGTGTGAGGGAAAAAAATAATATTTTAATCACAACAAAGGCCTTGGCTTTGGCGTGTTTTCCCATAGTCTAGGAACAAACGTTAAAGACAAAGTCTTTGTTGTAATTTAACTTTAAAAACTAATGAAATTTATTACTTGACCATAAGAAACAAACGTTTTTTTATATTTTAAATAAAAAATGTACATAATGAGAATTCTCTGTGTATTCGCATGCGATTCTATAAATAAACCAATAAAAATATGAAATTAACTAATTTTTAGGAAAAATGTCCTCATCAAAAATGTTTTTTTAACTAAAAAATGGGAAATTTTTTCCCATTTTCTAGTTCAAATTTGTCCTTCTTTTAAAGAAAAATATGGTCTAAAAAGTAGGAGTACATGGCAATGGAGCTAAATCATTATCAATTTTCCTTGGATTTAGTTAATTTTCCCATTTTTTAGTTAGTTTTTTTTCTGAGTGCAGGGGGAAAAAAGTTCCCCCTTGAAAAACCAAACCAACATCTGAAAAATACAATTTTTTACATAATTTTTTGTGTTTTTGTTAAACAAATGCAACTTTTTTATGCTACAAGAAGTTCAAATTAGATTAGAAAATGTCGTTTTTTTTTTGGTCCGCCTATTGTGGGCGTGGATTAGAAAAAATTGTTTAAATAATGATAATCTTTTATTTCTTTAGTGCTTAAAGCATAAGAATATATTTTTACACATATATTTTGAAGGAAAATCCCCCACCCCCTACCCCAATTACCACTACCGATCCCCGCACAAAAAAAACAAACGCCCATGCAATTTTTTATTTTTTTGCATGTTGGAGGGTATAAAAGATTCGGCACAGCCGAATTTAGCACTCTTATTTTTTTTTTGTAAAAAAAAAGTTTTTCTTCTTAAACTTATGTGGTACAAATTTGAGGCCAATCGAATAAAACTAAACCATGGCCATCGGATAAAATTGCGATACATCATATTTGTTAAGTTTGATAGAGAAAAAACGACAACAGATAGAGTGCTGCGAATAATATGCTCTAAAGCCCTACTCCAAATCAGTCCAGCGCGGAAAAAGCTTTCCATGTCAAACTGACACCACCTCTGAAAAATAAAATACTGTTATAGTATTTTTTTAACCACAAAACACTTCGATGCCACAAAAATGTATCGCAATTTGTCTGCTTTCTCCCGACAAAAATGTTATTGTATTTGTTAATTTAATTTATTGTATTAATTAATTAATTTAATTAATTTAATGAGGAAAAGAAATATTGTTCTGCACTTTTTATTGATGTCTCGCAGGCGTTCGATAAGGTTTGGCACGAGGGTTTACTCTATAAGATAAAGAATATGTTACCACCAGATACACATAAGTTACTCGAAAATTACATTACAGATCGTAAGTTTACAGTAAAGGAAAACGATTTTGTTAGTACCCCACAAATCATACAAGCTGGAGTTCCACAAGGTAGTATTTTGGGACCGCTTTTGTATATTTTGTACACCTCTGATATGCCAACTAATCGAAATACGCATACTTCCACATTTGCAGATGATACAGCTATTTTGAGCTCTCATAATAACCCACTTGAAGCAACTCGTATTTTGCAAAGTCACATTCTTGAATTAGAAGACTGGTTGAAAAAGTGGAAGATTAAAGTTAATGAGCAGAAATGCATCCACATAACTTTCACGTTGAGACGAGAAACATGTCCCCAAATTCAGATTAATAATCACATCGTACCTCAACACACAACAGTTAAGTACCTCGGAATTCATCTGGATCGTCGTCTTACGTGGAAAAACCATATAGATGCAAAATTAACCCAGATAAAATTAAAAACTATTGCAGTAAATTGGCTAACTGGGAGAAACTCGAAACTTATGTTTGACTGTAAACTATTGATCTACAGCTCTATTATAAAACCTATATGGTGCTATGGTATTCAGTTATGGGGCACTGCCTCTGCGTCTAATGTGGAAAGAATACAGAGAAAACAGAACAACATTTTAAGAATGATTACTGATGCCCCTTGGTACGTTAGAAACTCAAACATACACAGAGATCTAAATGTATCATTTGTTAAAGATGAAATTGTGAGACATACCCAGAACTACCTACGGAGACTAGAATCACATCCAAACAATTTAGCGCGTAATCTTCTAAATAATAGTGGTCACCAACGCCTAAGAAGGAGGGCCACTACTGACCTGGTACTATAAAATGAAAGATGATGCTTTTGAAAACATTGGATAATTTATGAGCAAGTGAAATTTTGTCTGGCACTGGCCGGACTTAATATTAAGCTATTTATATTAGTTTTAAGATTTGAAAACTTATTGTTAGTTCACATAGTTTTAGTGAAGATTCAATAAAAAATTAATGAGAAAAAAAAAAAAAAAAACAAAAAAAAAAAAAAAAAAAAAAAAAAAAAAAAAAAAAAAATTAATTTAATTTTTCCTACGTTCGAGAATTTTTTTAAAAATTATCTGAAATTTACTTTCCACTGCCGATTTAAAAAAATTGAGACAAAATTTCATTTAAATTTAATTTTAGCCAAACTTTAATAGATTTTGGGAAAAATTTTCTAAAAAATCAAACCTTTAATCGAAGAGCGCCACGAGTTCAAAAAACCCAAACCTTTAATCGAAGAGCGCCGATAGGTTCAGACCCCGATGGGACCATTTTTTTTTTCTTAAAAATAAGAAAAGAAAAAAATGTTCAATATTATGCCAATTTAAATTAAAAACTGGGAAAAATTTTATTTCAATCTATCTATATATATAAAAGAGTAATGTGACTGACTGACTGACTGACTGACTGACTGACTGACTCATCATCGCCCAGCCCAAACCGCTGAAGCTAGAGACTTGAAATTTGGACTGTAGGTTCACCTCCCGGAATATAGATCCACTAAGGCTGGATTTTTGCCAGTGTTGATTCTAAGGGGGTAAAAAGGGTAAAAAACTGTCCTTTTGGTACTTTTTATATCTCCTGAAATAATGGTCATAGAGACTAGAAATTTGGACTGTATGTTCACCTCCCGGAATGTAGATCCTGTAAGGCTGGACTTTTGCCAATGTTGATTCTAAGGGGGTAAAAAGGGTAAAAAACTGTACTTTTGGTACCTTTTATATTTTCTTAAATAATTGTCACAGAGACATGAAATTTGGACTCTATGTTCACTTCCCGGAATATAGATTCACTAAGGCTGGATTTTCACCAATGATGATTCTAAGGGGGTAAAAAGGGTAAAAAACTGTACTTATGGTACCTTTTTTATTTCCTTAAATAATGGTATTAGAAACTTGAAATTTGCAATGTTGGTTTGCCTCCCGGAAAAAAAATCACTAAGGCTGGGTTTTTGCCAATGTTGATTCTACGGGGGTAAAATGGGTAAAAAAGTGTACTTTTGGTACTTTTTATATCTCCTGAAATAATAGTCATAGAGACTTGAAAATTGGACTGTATGTTCACCTCTCGGAATAAAGATCTATTTAGGCTGGATTTTTGCCAATGATGATTCTAATGGGGGGAAAAAGGTTAAAAAACTGTACTTTTGGTACCTCTTACATTTACTTAAATAATGGTATTAGAAACTTGAAATTTGTAATGTAGGTTCACCTTCCGGAAAAAAGATTCAATAAGGCTGTGTTTTTGCCAATGTTGATTCTACGGGGGTAAAAAGGGGAAAAAAGTACCTTTTATAAAAAGTACCTTTTATAAAAAGTACCTTTTATAAAAAGTACCTTTTATAAAAAGTACCATTTATAAAAAGTACCTTTTATAAAAAGTACCTTTTATAAAAAGTACCTTTTGTAAAAATTACCTTTATAAAAAGTACCTTTTATAAAAACTACCTTTTATAAAAAGTACCTTTTATAAAAAGTACCCTTTATAAAAAGTACCTTTTATAAAAAGTACCTTTTATAAAAAGTACCTTTTATAAAAAGTACCTTTTATAAAAAGTGCCTTTTATAAAAAGTACCTTTTATAAAAAGGAATGTTGGATTTTTCGGTGAAGACAAAAACCTTCTGGAAGAGATACTTTTTTGAAATTTCGTTTCTAACGGGGGTAAGAAAGTGTACTTTTGGTACTTTTTTTTTTTGTTCCTATAATAATGACCGTTGAAGCTTGAATTTTGGAATGTAGGGGACTTCGGTGAAAAAAACATTCTGCTAAAGTATTTTCAAAAAATTATGTTTCTAGAGTTGTAAAATAGTGTTTTTTGATCCTTTTTATATTTCATGAAGTAATTATCCTAGGCACTGAAATTTTGAATGCCTTAAAAAGTTATTTTTGGAAATTCTGTTTCTAAGGGTCGCGACCGATCGTAAAGGGGATAAAAAGTTCAAATTTGGTTATTCTTATATTTTTTGAAATAATGGTTCAGAAACTTGATGTTTTAAATAAAGGATCACCTAGCACAAAAAAACAGTTTTTGGAAAATATAATTTTACGGGGAAAAGGGGGCAAATGGTTATTTTGTGATATCTAACTATTGAACTAAAAGCCGCAGAAATAACACCCAAGACAAGCAATAAAAAGACAATAGAACTTTTTATTTTTTTAACGCATATTATATGGAGAGGAATGAAACTTACATGGAACGAACGAAAGGAGATGGACTTGGAAGTGAAATGGAATAGAACGGGGAACGAAGTGGAATAGAGCTGGGAACAATATGGAATGATACTTTTTACTTAAATTTTACGTATTTAACTTTGTTGACTCCATATTTGTTCTCTCTATATGTTTTTCCACTCAAACTTATTTTTATTCCAATTTTTTTTTTTCACTGAAATATTTATTCACCCAAAATCTTAAAACCCGATATAAGGGCTAGAAAATTGTCAATATATTTTTTCACCGAGACGAGCATGATGACGTACCAGCGAAGTTATTCAAATTTTATTGTTTAAATTATTCATTAAAATATTATTTTATGAAAGACTTAAACGTCCACAAGTAAATAAAACAAAACCAATGTAGAGGATTTTTTTTAAATCGATAGAGTAATCCTGATCCTTATATTATCCGGTATTCAATACAACCGGTAACGAAGTACCGGGATGGTAAGCTAGTTTAGTATAAACATTTGGACCCGATTGGGAGAAGACCCCTCTGACCCCAAACCGTTATTCGAAGAGCATCGATAGGTTTAGACCCCGATGAGCCCAGACCCAGTTAGAATCGTCATATTTTTCTTAAAAATAAGGAAAGAAAAAAATTTTCAATATTATGCCAATTTAAACTAAAAACTGGGAAAATTTGTATTTCAATTTAGTATAAACATTTGGACCCGATTGGGAGAAGACCCCGCTGAGTTCGAACTCGTCAGACCCCGATGGGCCCATACCCAGATAGCTTCCTTAAGAATCGTCATAGTTTTTGGTATTTGGCGGTCTTGTTCTACGTGTTAAGAGCTATAAAAATGCAGTTTGAGTTTTTGTTGTGTTGCCAATATTTACCGAGATATGAGCATTTTAAAATTTTCGGGAATGCCAACTTTTTTTAATCCAAAATTAGGTCACATTGGGGTCCACACATGAGAAGAGAGCCGATACTATGGAAATCCAAATAACCAAAAATGACCTCC
Source organism: Pegoplata infirma (assembly GCA_963921195.1). Taxonomy (NCBI): domain Eukaryota; kingdom Metazoa; phylum Arthropoda; class Insecta; order Diptera; family Anthomyiidae; genus Pegoplata; species Pegoplata infirma. The sequence continues at coordinate 171,827,743 of OY992538.1, read as the reverse complement.
ATTTCGCTCTATCTGAATTAGTTTTTGAGATTTCGCCATTTTAAGTTTTTTGAAAAAAAAATTACCCAAGTTATAAAAATTTTACCAAAATAGTGAAAAAAAACTTCCTCAAATCTAAGAAGATAAACTAACTGGTAGAAAATTACGTCCTAAAACTAAAGAAGAGAAATATGTTTTAAAAAATAAAGATTTTTTCATATATTTAGGAAAAATTTCTTTGGCGGTAAGAATTTCTTCCATGTATTAGGGAATTCCATTAAGGAAAATAATGAACTATTTAACAGTACATGAACTAAAATTTTTTTTCGAACAAAATTTCCCAAAGTTTAGTTAAATTTAACTAAATTCTGGGAAAATTTATAAATTATTTTGAAGAAAATTTTTCTAAAGTTTAAGTTAAGTCTTTTTTTTAAGTGTAGCTTATTTTCATTTGCCAGCATCACTGTTGCCAAGTTGGAGGTTTTCCCGCTAAATCTAGCGCCTTTTGTTTGGTTTTAGCGGGGGAAAATTGGTTTTAGCGGGAACAGTGCTTTAGCGGGAAAATCTAGCGCTTTTTGTTTGGATTTAGTTGGAAAAATTTAGTGTTTTTTCCAATTTTTCTTTTTTTTTCAATCGAAAACGCCAAGTTTGTCGAATTTTAGTGCTTTTTTTTTTGTAACTTAGCGGGAGAATTTTATATTTTCCCGCTAAATTTTTTTTGCGGTTTCTTGCGCGTTTTTAGTGAAAAGTAAATTTTCGTAGAAAAAATAATTTGGAGGTTTTTTTTTTAATTTTTTCTTTTTTGTCAACCAAAAACGCCAAGTTTTTCGGTTTTTAGCGCTTTTTTTTCGTAATTTAGCGGGAGAATTTTAAATTTTCCCCGCTAAATTTATTTTTGGCGGTTTCTAGCGCTTTTTTAGTGAAATTTAGAGGTTTTTGGTTAAAAATAGTTGGCAACAGTGGCCAGCATTGAAAACATATGGGAGATTATTTGTGTTATTGCACTGGTAATTTTATTCAAAAATTTAAACTAAATTAAATTTTTAAATTTAAAACTAAACTAAATTAATACAAATTTATAAAAACATATAAATTGTAAAGCTATTGTATTTCTTAATGTTGTAATATTTTGTATTGTTTCATTATTTCCAATTAAAATTTATTTTATTGTATTTCATTTGTCTATTGAAATTTTATGAACATCTTTAAAAATAAAAATATTTAAATTTTACACAATTGAGTCAAATACAATACAAAATCATCAAAAGAAAGAAATTAATGATGTGTTAATGTCTTAATTTATGACTTTAACAGTTGTTGGAGTTTTTTGTTTAAAACATTTAAATTTTATACTTTTTTTTTTTTGTTTAAAATATACTCTCACTCTCGTAAAATTTTGTATATAAAAATATAAATATAAAAAAAAGTAAAATAACAACTTTTGGTTGGAAATAAACATATGAAAATATTAACCTTTTTTGTTTATTACTCCATATATTAACACATTTTTAGATAATTTACTATTTAGTATTATAAGTTTAAAGCAATAAATATAATCCAATTTAATAATACAGAAAAAAAAAATAATTTAATTTGTTTAAAAATCAAATTCGAATTTCGGGTGGCTAAAAACACACAGAAAAAAAATATTAACTTTTAATTAAAAACTTCATTGATTCAACAAACTCTCTGAAGAGTTTAATTTTTAATATCAGATTGTTTTTTGTTGATTTGAAAATTTTTTTTATTATTGTGATGAAAAATAGTTCATCATGAAATGAAAAGAAGTTCTTAATCCAAAAAAAATATAATTTTAAAATCAAGATCTTAATATATTTAATTTTATACAACTCAAAGTCAATAATAAACAAGTAAGAAAGCTATATTCGGCTGTGCCGAATCTTTAAATACCCTCCACAATGTTAACCAATGCACTATGGTTTCGCGGACGCCCTTTGTTGCTCAAAAATCAATTTTCTCAAAATTGATTTTATAGAAAGTCGTAAACACTTACAAACAACAGAAAACATATTTAGGGAATTCACATGGGTATCGTATTTGGTGTTGTATGTCCTATCTAAAAACAGGGTTGGTTAAACTTTAGCTTAATAATACGACACTTACACTATATGACGATACAACATTTATACCTCTGTTTTGTGTGCTATTTTCAAGTATGCTAACAAGAAGAGAATCTAATACGGTATTTACACCAACGAAAACAACTTGTTTTTGAATATTTTTTTGGTTTTTGGCAAAAACTATGTAGTTTTTCCATACAATTTAAAAACTGCGTTGCCAACCAAAACTAAACAAAAACTAGAGTTTTGGCTGTGTTCACTACTGGCTAATCATTCTGTGTGAATATTTTTTTCAGTTTTGTTTTGCTTAACTCGAATGTCAAAAATAAAATATTTGTTTTTTGTGAAATTATTATTCCAATCTGTTAAAAAAGTTAATAAATATGTAATTTATTTTTTTTATTAACGTGTGGCTATTGTTATTTTGTGTTTTTTAGTGAATTTAGAAAATAATTAATTTGATTTGACAAACAAAAACTCTATTTATTCGGTGTAAACGGTTTGGTTTTCCAAAATCAGTTTTGGCCAAAAACAAGTTAGTTTTTGTTTGGTCTAAACATAGTATAAGAGAAAATTATCAAATGAGAGATAAATAATATTTACCAATCCTGTTTTTCGATAGGACATACAACATATACAACAAATACGATACCCATGTGAATTACCTAATTTTATTTTTGTACAAACTCATTTACCGTTCAAAAACAAATTTAGCTAAAAATAAAAATAAAAGCATTTTTTTAAATTTTTTCAATTAATTTTTTGAGTTTAAATACAAAAAATTTTTTATAATATTATACATGGAAAACAAAAAAATTATAACAATTTTTACCACAAAACCTATTTAAAACCAAAAATTTTTAAATTTTTTGTAATTTTAGCCAAGAAAAGTGATAATCGGAACTATAGTGCAATGCAAATATTTAAAAAACAAAAAAAAATATTTTATAAATATGTATGTATGAAAATTATATAAAAATTATATAAAAGCAACCACGTGGCACGTGTATGACACATACTACGTATTTTTAACTTATTTTGATACAAATAACAACAAGCCAAACAACCATCAACAACTACAAAAACGCGCTGCCACGCCATATCATAGAGGTTTATATTGTTATATTGAAACTCATCTCAATTGCTCATAGCTTCTTAAGCCCTAGACTGATTTTGCCATAATTGGTACCAAAATAACCAGAAAAACGTTGAGAACAATTAAATATGAACCTATTTAAAATTTTATTTGAATATGTCAACCATGAGCCAAGATAAATCATTTTAAAATTTTGGGTTAAATTGCTGGTGCCTCGTCCCATTGTGCGAATCGGCCCAAATTTTTTGTGAGTGTTAGGAATGATAAAATTAGATTAAATTCAAAGTTTCGTTTACATTCATTCAACAGGTGTCAAGTTATAGCATTTATTTTGTGTAAAATTCACATTTTCACTCATCAAAATTTACATTTTCACTCATAACTTTTAAAATACTTAACCGATTTAAAAAAAAAAACCATCAGATTCTGCCTAGGAGAATTACGCAACTTTTGGTACCCCAGGCGTTTAAATCGGTTCTGGATTATAGCCAAAAACGTGATTTCAACAGACAGACAGACAGACGGACGGACAGACAGACAGACAGACAGACAGACAGACGGACATCGCTAGATCGACTTAGAATCGATCAAGGATCATGAATATATATACTTTATGGGGTCCTAAACCAATATTTCAATGTGTTACATACGGAATGACAAACTTATATATACCCTCTATCACTAGAGTGGAGGGTATAAAAATAATAAGAATTTTCAAAATGAGTACGAAAATTTTTGATTTGACTACGAATTGTTTTCCCAGTGCAGACTGCATATTTTTTTTAATATGAGATTGTTTTTGCTTAATTTGATTTTTTTTTTTATTAGCGTAATGAAAAATAGTTCATCATGAAATGAAAAGTAGTTCTTAATCCTAAAAATGCCTGCAAATTTTGTACTCTTGCCCAAAACATTAAATCATGATAATGTTTTGCGGAAGATTTGGATGTACTTGCCAGAGCAAAGTTTTTTTTTAAGAAAAAATAATGTTACATTACTTTGCTATTCCATGCAAAACCAATTGAAATATCAGTCGGGGACCCCATTAAAAAACCAAAAAAGCTGTACATTTCGTAAGTGAGTGCAAAAAAATGTTTTTACATTTTGGAGAGTATAAAAGATTTGGCACCAAAGAATATAACACTCTCACTTGTTTTATGTACATTTGATAACAAATGGAAAATTATTTTTTTCACGAAAAACAATTTTATGTTAAAAAAAATTTAATGAACCCAAAATTTTTGGTGAAAAAAAATTTTGATGAAAAGTTTTTGATGAATTTTTTTGATGAAAAGAAAAATATTTTGATGTAAAAAAAATTTATGAAAAAAAATTGTTGAAAAAAAATATGAAAAAAAAAATTTGGTTTGAAAAAAGTTGATAATAAAAAATTTTATACAAAAAATATAATACAAAAAAAATTAATGAAAAAAAAAATTTTGATGAAAAAAAAAAATTAATGAAAAAAAATGAATGAAAAAATATTGATGAAAAAACAAAAAAATTGATGAAAAAAAAATTTTGAAGCAAAGTTCTTTTAGAAAAAATACTGTTATATTTCTTTGCTATTCCATGCAAAACCAATTGATATCAGTCGAGGACCCCATTAAAAAAACCAAAAGAGCTGTACATTTCGTAAGTGAGTGCAAAAAAATTTTTTTACATTTTGGAGAGTATAAAAGATTCGGCACCAAAGAATATTCACTTGTTTTATGTACATTTGATAAACAAATGGAAAATTATTTTTTTCTCACGACAAACAAAATTATGTAAAAAAAATTTAATGAACCCAAAATTTTTGGTGAAAAAAAATTTTGACGAAAAAAGTTTTTGATGAATTTTTTTGATGAAAAGAAAAATTTTTTGATGTAAAAAAAAATTGACGAAAACAAAAATATGAAAAAAAATTTTTTTGGTGAGAAAAAAATTGATAATAAAAAATTTGAAGAACAAAAATTGATGAAAAAAATATGATAAAAAAAAATTATGAAAAAAAAATTTTGATGAAAAAAAAAAATTTGATGAAAAAAAATTAATGAAAAACAAGTAAGAGTGTTAAATTCGGCTGTGCCGAATCTTTTATACCCTCCAACATGAAAAAAAAAAATGCAGGGGCGCTTTATTTTTTTGGCGGGGGGAGGGGCAGGAGGTCGCTAGTAGTAATTGAGGGGGGCAAATTTTCCTTCGAATATGTGTTCAAAAAATCATTCTTACACTCAAAATAATTCTACAGTAAAAGGTTAAGTAAGTGATATTGTACCAAAATCTACTAATTCGTTACTAATTTTAGTATCTTCAAAGTACTAACATTAGTAATTTTTACTGGATTTGACTACTATTAGTTAAAAATTTTAGTATTGGTTACCAATTTCTGCACTAGGTCCTTTTGGACTAAAATTAGTTAAATTTTTAGTATTGAATACCCACGTTTTTTTTTTGGGTGTATGCTTTTTGCACTAAAGAAATACAAGATTATCATTATTTAAAAAAAATGTTTTATTTCACGCCCATAAAAGGGGGCGGGCGGAAAAAATTACATTTTCTAATTCTCTGGGTCCAAATCTAGGACTTTGAAATTTGTGTGGCATTAAAATGTTGCATTTGTTAAACAAAAACACAAAAAATCATGTAAAAATATGGTATTTTTCAAAGGTGGGTTTAGTTCTTCAAGGGGAACTTTTTCCCCCTGGTCTGATTTTGATCATTTACGAACTTAAGCTGCCTATGAACATAAGACATATTCGTGCGAAATGTCGGGAGTCTAGCTCTTTTATTTTGGACTGCATCGTGTTAACTACAGACGGACAGACGGACGGACGGACGGACATCGCTAGAATGTCTTAGAATCGATCACTGATCATAAATATATATACTTTATGGGGTCCTAGACCGATATTTTGATGCGTTACACACGGAATGACAAAGTGAGTATACCCCCATACTGTAGTTGGAGGGTATAAAAAATTGATGAAAAAACCAAAAAATTGATGAAAAAAAAATTTTTGATGAAAAAAAAAAATTGATGAAAAAAAAATTTGATGAAAAAAAAATTTGATAAAAAAAAAAATTTATGAAAAAAAAAGTTTGATGAATAAAAATTTTTTTTTTGTTGAAAAATAATTATGTTACTTTTTATTCACCAGCTGGTGAAAAACGGGTTAATTCACCACGAGGTGAATTATTATCCAAGTAACAGACCCAAGTTATTAAAATTTTTTGTTTTAAGAAAATAAACATAGTAATTCTTGTTTTCTTTTTCGTTAATTGTTAGCTTATATAGTCAAACTGAGGTGGCGTCCTGCAACTTTTTTAAAATTAGACACCAGCCTAAAAACATTATCATGTTAAAAACAAGTAAAAAAATTAAATTCGGCCTTACCGAATGAAGTGATACCCTCCACAATTTCAAAAAGCTTATTTGCAAAAAACTTTACTTTAAAAAACAAAAAAATTTTTTGAAAAAAAATTTCCGCGAAAAAAAGTTTGGGTAAAAAAAATCCGCGATTTTTTTCTTTTTTTGTCAAAAAATATGTTCGTACTTGTTTAAATACCATTTAGTGTTCAATTATGTTCACATATGCCAACCAGAAACCGAATTAAAGCATTTTGTATTTTTAGGTTATATTGAATGTACTGAAATTTTTGAGGTGTGCTTACATTTTCGTTCATAACTTTTGAACCGCTGAACCGATATCGCTCAAATGCAATACCAAACTTCTCGGGAGAACTTCCATTAAATATGTTAAGTTTCAGTCATCGCTGTGCAATATTTTGTCCGCGACAGCATTTTCCACAGACAGACAGACAGACGGACAGACGGACAGACGGACAGACGGACAGACGGACAGACAGACAGACGGACAGACGGACATCGCTAGAATGTCTTAAAATCGATCGGGCATCATGAATATATATACTTTATGTGGTCCCAGATCGATATTTCGATGAGTTACAAACGGAATGACAAACTTATATATACCCACTATCACTAAGTGGAGGGTATAATAAAATTTTAAAATCAAGATCTTAGGAATTTTAATTTCATAAAACTCAAACTCATTAATAAATTTATAAATTCATTAATAAAGTGAGAATTTTAAAAATAAGTACGAAAGTTTTTGATTTGACTACGATTTGTTTCTTCAGTGCAGACTGCATATTAATTAAAATATTATTTAACTATCTAGTTACCATTAATAAAAAGTTCTTAATTATTTAATTAAGTTTTTAATGCACATTATTTAACATATTTAAATTAAAATAAAAAAAAAAACTTTTCTACTAACATTGATTCCCAATAATACTTACTAAATACCATAAATTCGTAACTATCAGCAATTATAAATTTATTTAATTATATAAAATATAAATGTATTTCACTCATATAATCCCCATACTTTTTAACAGATATCATAAAAGTAAGTAATCAATTTTAAACTTTATTTATTTACTTTTTACGTACTATTTTGTAGATAAAGTTTTTTTTTTTAACAAAAGTTAGCAAATATAAAAAAAATAAAAAAAAAGTTAAAAAAAAATTTAACAAAACCCGAAAACTTTTGTTCTGCAATGAAATTAATACTAAAATTTGATAAGTTAAAAGCTGATTGATAAAGTTTATTAAATAAAATATATAAATAAATCCGGGTCATCCACACAAAAAAAAGTATTGCTGATACTTTAACAAAAACAGTTTTTAATATTTTTTTTTTATATTAAAAAGAAGGGTATTCATTAGACTGGGTCAATCATAAGGGATAACAAAAAACTTCCAATTTTCCGAGCTTAATTTTAAAGGTTACCGAGTTAAAAAACCTCAATTCAACCAAAAAAGTAGCATTTTTGACCATATCGAATTTGATGAAACTTGAAATACTTAGGCCCTTTACCAGAAAATGATAGTGCCAAAATTTTGGACTTCTGGTAGTTTTTCTTTCCAAGATATGCGATTTTGAAAATCGCATATATTTGACAAAAGTGTTCTGAAATAAATCAAAATATCTCAAAAAGTAATTATGATACAGGTCTCATTTAGGTTTCAAATAATAGGTAATTTAATTTAAAATTAAATTCACAAAGATTTTCTTTTGAAAAATGTCAAAGGTCATGGTTTTAACCTTAATTTTTGGAGAGCTAAACCTCAAAAAATTTAATTTTTAAAATTTTATAAAAAATATATGTTATTAAGGATCACGTATACTACTTAAGTGTAAATTTTCAGGATGAAGACTTCCCTGGAACTTTAAATATTAAAAGAAACAAAGTGACAGGTAAGAAAAAGTAGTATATTTTCCCTTAGAAGGGAAAAAAAAATATTTTTTTTCTTTGGGTACCTGGTAACAAAAATCACTTTACAAAAAGTTTTTGACGTGCTGAGTCCAAATATGATGTTTGAACTGACCTATCGCTATTACTTTTCAAGATATCTGAACTTCAATGTTCAAAAAACACTGCAATAGCATTTTGAAATGTTCACATTTATGTGCAGATATCTTAAAAACTAATAGCAATAGGCCAGTTCAAAGGTCATATAATAATAACAAATACTTTTTTTGATAGAAAACTCTCCAAAAATTAAGGTTAAAACAATGACCTTTGACCTTCTTCAAAAAAAAAATCTTGGTGAATCTTATTTTAAAGGCTGTCTCATTACCTATTATTTGAAACTTGAATGAGATCTGCATCATTATTTCTTTTTGAGATATCTTTATTTATGTCAGAACACTTTTGTCAAATATATACGATTCCTTATCTCGAATACTGGAATGACCAGAAGCCTGAAAAATTGTCACAATCTCTTTTTTGTCAAAGTAAAATCCAGTACTGAAATTTTTTAAATTTGGATGGGGTGAGGTCAACTCGTAGGTTGAATTTAGGTGTTTTAATAGCTCTACCTCGAAAAAGTTCCACAGCCAAAATATTACATTTTTAGGTTTTATTGTTTCTATTTAATTATAAGATAAAAATATCAGGAAATTCTTCCTTTGGAAGTATACAGTTAAGTTAAATAAAAAAAGCGGCATTCGACTTAATATTAATATTTATTTTAATATTCAAAAAAAAATACGTTTCACTAAGTTATGAAAAACTTTCTAAAATAATGGAAAAAACTTCCTCAAAATTAAAAAGATAAATATGATGAACTTATTTGTACACTCAAAAAAAACCTTTTATTTGACGCTAGATTCAAAATCCCATTTTACCAATATTAGACAGTTTTGCCTGTTTTTAACAAAAAAAAAATTCGATCGAATTTTTTTTTTTATACCCTCCACTCTAGTGATAGAGGGCATTTATAAGTTTGTCATTCCGTTTGTAACACCTCAAAATATTGGTTTAGGACCCCATAAAGTATATATATTCATGATCCTCGATCGATTTTAAGACGATCTAGCGATGTCCGTCTGTCCGTCTGTCTGTCTGTTGAAAACACGCTAACTTTTGAAAGACTTTACGGGGCTCCTAATTTGGCACATATGTTGGGCATTTATCTGGTCAGGTTGGTATTGCAATCCAGCGAAATCGGTCCAGTGGTTTAAAAGTTATAAGCAAATGAGTGAATTTCGGCAAGGGTTTTTCGTGAATTTATGAGATAAAAAGCACTATAACTTTCGAAAATCAATTCTGAAGATGCTGAAGCTTGGCATATATATTTTCCGTTCCTATAGTCTAGTTCATATTGAATTTCACCTAAATTGGTCCAGTGGTTCAAAAGTTATTAGTAAAACCGTGAATATCTGATTAGCTTCACCTTAAATTCACGTGGTGAAAACCCGTTTAACCTGTTTTATAACCATTGGTAAATCACAAAAATATTTTAAAACGTATTTTTGTCACTCAAAAGTATTTTTATACCAAAACAAAAAAAAAAACACACTCGAAAAAAATGTTGCACTCAAAAAAATTTTACACTCAAAAAAAAAATTAGTAAATTTTTTTTAATGTAAAATTCAAAAAAAAAATTTACACTCAAAAAAAAATTAGTTTTTTTTTTTCAAAAATTACTAAAAAAAAATTTTACACTCAAAAAAAATTTGTAACACTTTTTTTTTGGATTTTAAATTACAAAAATAAAATTTTTTACACAATATAAAATATTTCTAATTAAAACTGTTAATTTTTCAGGTTAGAAAGTTTACTATCATTTAAAATAGGCATTGTGATGGGTATTCATAGATTCGTTAAATATTCATAGATAGTTAAATTCGAATTTAACTTTTCTACTTGTTTTAATTTAGCAAATTTCCAAGGTAATTTTACAAAAAAAGATCTAATAAATTCACGAGAATTCTTTGTAAGTTTTATTCCACCAAAAAAGTTGTAAATTTACAATTTTATTGGTAAAAATCTTGTAAAATTACAAAAAAGCTCGTCATTTTTATTAGAAATTTTTGTAAAATAGGAGGTAGCAAAAAATGTAGTAAAATCATAAGAATTGCTTGTAAGTTTTATCGCGTCAAAAGAGTTGTAAATTTACATTTTTTTTTTTTTTTTTTGGTATAAATCTTGTAAAATTACAAAATTATTGGCAAAAAGCTTGTAAATTACTATGAATTCACGTTAAATAGGGATAGCAAAAAATAACAAGCTTTTCTTGTCAAGTTTTTTTTTTTTGAGTGCAGGTTTCATTTTATCAATGAAATGGTGTCATTGAAGTTCCTTTCAATGAAAACTTACATGAAAATATTGAAAATATTTTCAGAATTTGTTTGAAACGTTTAATGCAGTTTTTCATGAAATGAATAAAAGTATTCATTGATTTAGTGAAAAACAACAGTAAGTGAAGGAAAATTGCATCCTTAAATTTAATTTAATGAAAATGTTCATTAATAACAATTTTTGGGGAGTCACGTGTTACCGTCACTGAAATTTTATTTAATTTACGTGATTGTAGTATACATGGCAGAAAAAATACACATTCATATTTTTGTATTTTGTACACATTCATATTTTAACAGTTGTAAAACTACAAAATAATTTAAAACAGCGCGGATTTTAGTAAAAATTCGTATAAATAGTCTGAAAAAATCACAAGAGCAAGTTAGAAAAATAAACTTTCAGATTTTGTTTATTTATAGATTTTAGTTAGTTTTCTGACACTAAATTTTTCTTTATCCTTAAATTTTAATACATAAGCAAAACCCCAAAATCACAAAATAAATTCATGTCGCTCAGATCCGCTGTTTTTTTATTTGTATACATTTTTCGGTTTAACTACAAACTAAACAGACGCGATCGATAAGTACCAAGAAACAACAAGTTTTATGAAAAAATTAATTAAATTTTTTAATGAAACTATAAAATATAAGGAAGCAAATTTTATGAAATTTATTCCCAATATGATGTTTTAATAAGCAAACTTTTGTTATGAAAACACAACAATGAATCCGTTTCATTTATATCACGAAAGGTTTCTTTTCAGTGTATTCGAGTTAAAACACCTCAAAACACCAAAATAAATTTTTCTTAATGTTTATGACAGGGATGAAATATGTCAATTTTGTTTTGGTATCAAAAATGATTTTAAATTGTACTTTTTTGACCCTCAAGGTACTTTTTTTTATATAATTTTATTTAATTTTATTAAAACAACAAAAAAATAGTTATTATAACCCAGTTGGCAAAATATAATCACTGCTGCAATACTGCTGTTTGTCAGTACCTGTTTTGTTTCCCAGTAAGCAAAAAAAATCACGCCTGACATACTGCTGACTCTCCCCATAAAAAATTGCTGACATCTTCATTCAATTTTCCCAAATGTCCCCACGGACAAGTCAGCAGTTAGTTAAACGAATTGTTGGTGGCCACCAATACTGGTGGGAACTGCTGACATGTCATTAGGGACATTTGTATGAAGATGTCACCAAAATTTAAAAAAGGGAGTAAATATATTAGTTTTAATCGTGGTTGTTTAAACGCGAAGTTTTTAGCTCGGAATTTAACCATTAAGTTTTTGGCTACAAAAACATTGCAATTGCAAAATGTTAATTTAAGTTTTTTTGGAGTTTTCCCGAGTAATAGTTTTTGTCTCAAATAAATTTTTCATACCGCGACTTTTTCAAAAACGGTTCTGACTATTATTTTTGATTTTGATTTTTGATTGGGCAACCCAGATTCACAATCATAAAAGGGGCCCCTGTAGGTTAGTTGGTAGCGTGCTAGCCTACCAACAAACAGGAGGTCGTGGGTTCGATTTCCACCAAAACCCTTTGTCGAAAGTCAGCTGATATTGATTAGACCATACATCAACATAAAAAAAATCTTTTAAATTCAAAAGAGTTTCCTTCCCCACGAATAACCATATTTCAATTTGTAGTAGAGATGCGCGCGTGACACGAATTTTTCGTGATTCACGTGATTCACGCGTGAATCACGCGTGAATTTTATTTTTACTCACGTGATCGTGAGTGCGCGTGATTATGAGCGTGCGTGAGTAATTTTTGTTTCGTGAGTTTGCGTGATTTTTTTGTGCTGTTTGAAACAGAAAACGGGTAAAAAATCGTCATTGTATTGAATTTAGAGGGAAATTAATCCAAAATTGTGATTTTTATTATTGTTTTAAGAAAATTCAATACTTTTTGTGCAAGAAATCGAAAGAAGTAAAATAAAAATTCGCTAATTTTAATTTCGTGAGTCTTCGTGAGCGTGATTTTTTCGTGAGCGTGAGAAAAATTAAAGTTACTCACGTGAGCGTGCGTGAACGTGATCAGAAAAAATAATTTCGTGCGTGATCGTGCGTGATTAAAATTTTTACTTCGTGAGCGTGAGCGTGCCTGAGTCAAAATTCACTCACGCGCCCATCTCTAATTTGTAGTAAATATGGAAAAAATGAATGCAAAAAAAATTTCAATTAAAAAATTAATTAAAATTCGTTCAATTTTGAAAATGTATCAAATGAGTCGCGGGCGTATCAACGTATTTTTCAACATTAAATTGTATCAAAAAAAGTACATTTGTATCAACTATTCCATCCCTGGTTTATGATCAAGGAGAGGACTTTCATGCAAATGCATGTTTTTTGTCGATAGTAAAAAACCGATATCGACCAATTATCTTTCCGAATCAAGAAATTTGCCTTATAATGGCATCAATTTCTTTTTGCATATTTTGGTGAAAATGCATATTTTTGCATATTTTGGTTTAAATGCATATTTTGTGCATATTTTCAACTTTTAAGTGCATATTTTGGCATAAATTAGCAAAAACACAAATTAAAATTTATATGTTTCAAAAACTATTTTAAATTTTAAAAATTTATTTTGGAAATAAGAAAAAATTATTTTTTCTTTAATTTTTTTTTATAGATCGTCTAAATTGCTAAAAAATTGTCCTTATATAAAGTTTTAAATGTAACTATTTACACCCGGCGTTACTTTTTGCTTTTTAAGAAGTTTTTCTCATGAAAACAAGATTTTTATTGCACATATTTTATTTTTTAGTGCATATTTATAGGTATTTTAGTGCATATTTTGAATTTTTGAGCGCATATATCCCATTTTTTAGTGGATAAAGTTCTCATCCCTATTTATGATTAATTAAAAAGGAGACGTAGCATCTTCATGTCAAATGGTTCAATATAGTATTTGATTTAAGACCAATGGTTTCTTAGAAAAATTTTCTTAGATTATCTTGTCGATTTCGCTTTACTACACGATATATATATTTTTTTAGCTATAAAAATCTATCGGCCTAATGTACACAGAAAAAAGTTGTGATTAAAATTGTTATTGAAAAAAAAAATAAAAATTAATTTAAACATTAAGTGATATTGGAAATACTAAAAAAATATGTAGTACTTAGCAATTTTTTACCAAAACATACTTATGAATTAACTTTTAAATTGAATATTTTTTTTTTTCAAAAGACTTTTTTCTGTGTAACTATTGAACTAGTTTGCCTATTATATTTTAGTTAATTCAAAAATTATCTTTTTTTATTATTACTTATTGTACATATTTATTATACAATATTTTTTTCTTAAATATATTCATAATAACAAATATAATATAATAATTCAACCTATTTTAAATTCAAAAAAGAGTTTTTTTTTCTTTACAGATAGATAAATAAGCACTAAAAAACAAGTTTAACAACAAAGTTTATTCAATTGGTCTTTTTTGTAAAATAAAATTGAAAAAAAAAAATATTTTTTATTTAACGATTGTAGATAAATTACACCAACCAATTTGTAAATGTATACAAAATGTCTACTAAACTTATTACTTTTAATTAAATAAATCGTTAATATTTATTGCTAAAGCGCTGATTTCAATTTTTGGTTTAACCCTGGCTTAAAACTTACAAAAGATTTATCAAAAACCCACATTTTCACACTTCAATAATATCTATAAAATTTAAATAATTTTTTTTATGCATCAGCGTAATTGTGAAAAATTAAATTTAAAGTAATTAGAATAACTTAACACTTGTTAAATAAATTTTTGTTATTAGTTCTTTAAAATTACGCCCAAGTGCTTTTTTTTTAAATACAGCGATGTACAATAATTTTCCAAAGATATTAGATTTTAACTTTAAATTTAAAGAGACTCACGCAGAGATGATTGTGTCAATCATAATATAAGACAGTCATACTACGATTGAAACATTTATCATAACCTGTTTGTAGCAACCATGACATGATGCAGCAATCATGTAATGATCCTTAATATTTGAAAAATTATAATTTTGAACCATAATATAATTGCAAACAAAATTTTATGATTGATTTAAACATATCGCTCCTTTACTTGTATTGTGTCATAACTCAAAAAATGCGTTTTTTGAGTTAATGATGCAGAATTATTCGTTATATCATGAATTATATTGTGTCAAAAATTCGTATTAATATATTTTAAACTCACCGTTTGAGAAGAGTACATGCCATTATTACATTTTCTATGTAACGGCCTTTTTCAATTAAAAACCAGCTTCAATAGTAAACTTTAAACGTGTTTTCTGCAAAATCAAATATTTTGAGTTATGACACTATACAAGTAAAGGAGCGGTATTATGATGCTATTTTCAATAATATTATGACGCATATCTCTTCTCTGAGTGCACGCAAAGACTTTTTCATCATACTCTTCTGCACTCAGAAAAAAAATTAACTAAAAAACGGGAAAACTACCCAGGCAGAAAAATACGAACGGGATAGCGCTGGCAAAGTACCTTTTATGGTCGCTTGTGTGCTGGGAAAGCATCACATTTTAGTACTTTCCCAGCGTCCAAAATGATAACCACGGTAAACGGTATGCCGTTGCTATTTTCAAGCGCTTTGAAAGCGCTTTAAAAACGGAAAATATGGTACTATTATAGCACTTTTAGAACAAAAAATGGGACGTATCTAAATTGTATATATAAGTCCATAAGACACAAATTTTTTCGGTGTTTATTTGAATAAAGAAATTTGTTAAATTAGGATAAAAAAATTAATTGACTCATTTATTAGGATAAACAAATTTTGAACAAACTTTGAACAATTTTCCAAGTCCTGGAAAAAATTTGTTTGCAGTTTCTTTCCGTTTTGGAATAAAAAATTTACTAAAAATGCTTTTAGGAAAAAATTTTAAAAAATCCCGAAAAAAGTGGTGTATTGAAACGAAACGGGTATGTATCCGGAGTTTAAAGGTGATGTATCCGGAGTTTAAGACACTTCCTCACGAAAGAAACAGGTGTTTTTATATAAAAGGTGTCAAGTTTGTAATATGTAGGTCATTGTGTATAAGTGACATATCATAAGAAATATCGAGACCCGGCCACTTATCTTGCAGGGAAATAAAAAATATTCCAATTGTTATGAAAATTAATAAATTTTAATAAAAAATGTATACTTTGAACGGATTTAAATATAAAAACATTGGCAAAGCGCTTGAAAGCACTTTTCGAATTCATGCTACCTTATACACAAAAAATTAAGTGCTTTGCCGAGACTTTTCTTTGGAACGGTTGGCAGTTTCTGCCTGGGTAACTAAATTCAAGAAATATTTATAATGATTTAGTTCCATAGCCATGTTTTCCTTCTTTTAAGTTCATATTTTTCTTAAAAATAAGGAAAGAAAAATTTTTTTAATATTATGCCAATTTGAACTAAAATATGGGAAACATTTTATTATACCCTCCAACCACAGTATGGGGGTATACTCACTTTGTCATTCCATGTGTAACACATCGAAATATCGGTCTGGGACCCCACAAAGTATATATAATATAGATCCATGCTAGAATCTAAGACATTCTAGCGATGTCCGTCCGTCCGTCCTTCTGCCCGTCCGTCTGTAGAAATAACTATGCAGTCCAAACCAAAAGAGCGAGACCCCTGAAATTGGGCAAGAATATCTCTAATGTTACTGGTAAGGTTAAGTTCGAAGATGGGCAAAATCGGACTAGGGGGAAAAAAGTTCCTCCTTGAAGAACTAAAATGACCCCTGAAAAATACAATATTTTTTCGATTTTTACTTAAATTTTTGCTCAACAAATGTAAAATTTTTATGCCATATTATGTTCATAGACCTGCGCTTGGACCAAGGGGGTTAGGAAATTCGATTTTTTTCAGGCCGCCCCTCTTAATTATAGAAATTAATGAAAAATAACGATAAAAATGTATTATTTAAGCGTAAATATCACAAACAAATAATTTGTAAACACATATGGCGGTGTCCCCCACCGATTCCGCGGACCACCCCCCTCCCCCCCCCGCAAAAAGAAAAGACGCCCCTGCGATTTTTTTTTAATTTTAAATGCGTTGGAGGGTATAAAAGATTCGGCACAGCCGAATTTAACACTCTTACTTGTTTTAATTTATTTCATACACATTTGAGGATCCGATTGGGTGAAGACCCCCATGGGCCCAGACCCAGTGGGGTTCCCTAAGAATCGTCATATTTTTTAATTCAAAATTTTCGTCTGTTTCGCTCTACCTTGCTTAGTCTTTGAGATACGTGAATTTAGGGGACCACTGGGGTCTAGAGAATTTTAAAAACTCGATAACTTTAAAACTATTCTTCGGAGAGGTTTTCGATATTTGGTGGTCTTGTTCTCCGTGCTAAGAGCTACAAAAATGCTTTCGAAGTTTTTGTTGTGTTGGCAATATTTACCGGGATATGAGCATTTAAAAATTTTCGGGAATGCCAAGTTTTTTAAATCCAAAGTTAGGACTCATTGGGGTCTACACATGGGAAGATCCATAGGGATTCCATAGAATGAAAAATGACCGCCATTTTGCTCTATTTGGCTTAGTTTTCGAGATATAGCCATTTTAAGTTTTTTGAAAAAAAAATTTGCCCAAGCTATTACAATTTTACTAAAATAGTAGAAAAACTTCTTCAAATCTAAGAAAATGAACTAATTGGTAAAAAAATTACGTCCTATAACTAAAGAGGAGGATTATGTCTTAAAAATAAAGATATTTGTCATATATTTAGGGAAAATTTCTTTGGCGGTAAGAATTTCGTCCATGTATTTGGAAATTCCATTTAAGGAAAATAATGGACTATTTACCAGTACATGAACTTAATTTTGTTCCCAACACTTAAGAAAATTTCCTAACTTTTAGTTAAATTTAACTAAATTGTGGGAAAATTTATAAACTATTTTGAAGAAAATTTTTCCAAAGTTTAAGTTAAGTCTTTTTTTTTTTTTGAGTGTAGAGAAATTGAATCTGAGACTGGAAAGATTTTGCAACAATTTTCACAGTATATTTTATGGTAAATTTAGTTAACAAAACTATATGTAAATTTAGAACTTTTTTAGTAAACTTACAAAATATTTTTGTAATTTTTGACATAAATGAATTTACAAGTTCAACATTGCATTATTACAACACTCAAAAAAAAACTTGTAAAATGACAAGTAAAACTTGTTACTTTTATTTTTTGCATCCTCCTATTTGACAAGAATTTCTTGTAATTTTACAAGCTTTTTATCAATAATTTTGTAATTTTACAAGCTTTTTACCAATAATTTTGTAATTTTACAAGCTTTTTACCAATAAAATTGTAAATTTACAACTTTTTTGATGCGATAAAATTTACAAGGAATTCTCATGACTTTACTAGATTTTTTGCTACCTCTTATTTTACGAGAACTCCTAGTAAAAATTACGAGCTTTTTTGTAATTTCATGAGCTTTACCTATAAAATTGTAAATTTACAACTTTTTTGGCGCAATAAAATTTACAAGGAATTCTTGTGAATTTACTATATTTTTTGTAAAAAGGTTGGAAATATGTAAAATTACAAAAAAAAATTGTAAAATTACAAAAAAAAAATAAATTTCAATCGAAAATTTTTTGCTAAGAAACAGGATTACGAGAATTTTTTAAGTAATTTGACAAGGTTAACAAAAAAAAAATTAAATTTTAATCGAAATTTTTTGTTAAAAACCAGGATTAAGAGACTTTTTCTAGTAATTTGACAAGGTTTTTTTGTGTGAAGTTGATGAAAAAGTCTGTTTTCTTTCACATCAAAATAATTCTAGCAAAAAATCTAGTAAAATTACGACACCTCCTTGTAAATTTTATCATGTCGAAAAAATTTGTAAATTTACAATTTTATTGGTAAAAACCTTTTAAAATTACAAAATTATTGTTAAAAAGCTTGTAAAATTACTAGGGATTTTTGTCAAATAGGGGGTAGCAAACAAAAAAAGTTACAAGTTTTTCTTGTAATTTACAAGGTTTTTTTTTTTTGAGTGTACAAAAAATTTTTGTAATTTAAATAAACCAAGGATGGGTACCAATTCGATAAAAGTATTGGTATTGGTATTGGTTTTTAAAATTATATTAGTATTGGTATAGGTATTGGTTTTCATTTTTTGTTGAATTGGTATAGGTTTCGGTATTGGTTTTGAATTATTTAGGTATTGGGTATTGGTATTGGTTTTAGCCTCGAATCGGTATCGGTTTTTAATAAGTATTGGTATTTATCTTATATCGGTTTTGGGATTTGTATGCAAAAGGTTTTGTCGTTAATATTAATTAATTTAACGTAAGTCGTCCTTCTGTCCGCCCCACAGTGCACACTGGGGCGAGATGGTAGGTTTTTTGGCCAAAAGTCTCTACAGGTCGTAAATGTTAACCGATTTTTTTGAAATTCAGAATATAAGCCTATATTAAGGTAATAAATAAGTGCCTTGGAAGTTTTTGAAATCGGACCTACAAGGAAACTTTTTCAGGGTGGACACTTCATTTTTAATAAAATTTACAGATGTTATAGATGAAACAAATGAAGAGAAACTTGTCTTTCGTTTATGTATTTGAATTAGAGATGGTCTGTGGTCCCGTAATTTTCGTGACTCAAAAAACCACGTGATTCAGGCGTGAGCGATTTTTATTTAAATCACGTGATTATAGAGTGATTTTCATTAAATTAAGTAATATATTAGGGTAATTAATAAGTGACTTGAAACTTTTTGAAATCGGACCTACAAGGAAACTATTTCAGGGTGGACACTTCATTTTTAACAAAATTTACAGATGTTATAGATGAATCAAATGAAGAGACACTTGCCTTTTGTTTAAGTATTTAAATTGGAGATGGTCTCTGGTCCCGTGATTCACGCGTGAGTGATTTTCATTTAAGTCAAGTGACTATATTAAGGTAATAAATAAGTGCCTTGCAACTTTTTGGATTCAGACCTACAAGGAAACTTTTTCAAGGGAGGACACTTCATTTTAAATAAAATTAACAGATGTTATAGATTAAACAAACGAAAAGACACTTGTCTCTTGTTTATGTATTTGAATCACGTGATTTAAATGAAAATCACTTTTTTGAGTCACGCAAATCACGGAGATGGTCGCTGGTCCCGTGATTTGCGTGACTCAAAAAAGTGATTTTCATTTAAATCACGTGATTGTGAGTTGAAAAATTCGGAGTGAGTTTCTAGAGCAGAGCTTCTCACTAACTTTTGCATCGCGACCCCTTTTCAATATTTTAAATATCTCGCGACCCCCAACAAGTAAGAAAATTAAAGTCGGTAAAGACCGACCATATTATGCTCTACACCAAGTTTTCCCAAAAATTGGTCTCAAATCCAAATATGGACTGATTGGATCCCTGGGGAATACATGTAGAACTGGTCCGTTTTCTGTAAAATTTGCAATGATTATTTTAAAATGCCTTTACCTGCTTAATTTCGAAAGCATACTTATTATAATACGGTTTTAAGAGTAGTTTTTGCCAAATTTAAAGGGGACGTTTGTATGGGGGCTAGATCCTAACATGGGTCGATTTTTTTCAACACAGGTTTTTAACATTTTAGCTGTTTAAAAGTCCCCAATTGAGCAAGGATGCTGATAGCATGTAGTCCTGGCAATCATATTCTGAAGTAGTCAGATTTAAAAACTGTGCTTTTTAAACATTACCCTAACGAGCTATGAAGCTGAAAATGGCCAAGTTAATAGTTTTGAAGATGGACCATATTCTAAAGTTGTCGGATTTAAAATTCTTAAACTTTGGACGAAAAAATTATATGAATTATGGTAAAATTGTGATTTTGGCATGCATATAAGTAGTACGTAACATCAGATCCACACGGACATGGATTATTCGGTGTAAGGAACGAAAAAGGGGGTAAATTAAATTATATATTTTCCAGACTTTTTTGAAGCCCACTGATAAGTTAAAAATATGCATACATTGGCAGATCCTAACGTAGCCATGTATTTTTGTATTTGGATAACTCAGCAATTTCCAAAAAAATATGCTTTGCTTGTATATTTTATTTTAATAATTTTAGCATGATATTTACTAAACTTTTCGCGACCCCTTAGAAATGCTTCCGTGGCCCCCTAGGGGGTCGCGACCCACCGTTTGAGAACCATTGGTCTAGAGAGTGAGTCAAATTTTTGCGTATGGGATGTTTTTTTTAGATATTGTTGAAAAAATCAATGCATACCTTTATTTATATGTATAGACCAATTCACACACATGAAAAGCCCTATCCTTCTTCTATCCAAAACAGTTGAAAAATTGAAAATCGGTTGAAAAATGTTTAAGATACACGTGGTTTAGTGAGAAAAGTCCCAAAAAATCGTTTTTTGAAAATAACTTTAAAATTTGAGGGTGTCTGGCAAGTTTGATGGGCATTTTTGTGATCTTTTCGACGAGACCTACAACCTTAACTACCTCATTTTAAAAGTATATTTGATTTTGTGTTTTTTGTAGCACAGTGTCTCAATACTCTTGTAAAAAAAATGTAATGTTCCGTTATTCCAGAAAAGCCTGTATTTCAACTTTTTATGCAATTTTAATATTTGGATTTATTTGCTATTTTATTAATTTATTTCGTTATTTTTAAAATAAATAGTTTCAAAATGTTTCAATTAGTGTAATTTGATAATAAATTAAATCTAAAAAAAATTAATATTAATTAATAAAAAAATTAAAAGCCTAAACTAAAAAAATGAAAATTTTTCGTATTTGCTTGAAACAATTTCTGTG
Organism: Pegoplata infirma; assembly: GCA_963921195.1. NCBI lineage: Eukaryota > Metazoa > Arthropoda > Insecta > Diptera > Anthomyiidae > Pegoplata > Pegoplata infirma. The sequence continues at coordinate 171,806,147 of OY992538.1, read as the reverse complement.
CTGATGCACATTGCATTTAATGCACATATAAATTCCGGTGGTCAAGGGGAGATATTTTTTAATTGCAGAAAGATGAGACTTAACATTTATAACAAAATATACCTGAACTTCATCCTTTTCATACAAAAATATTTTTTTGAAAAAAGTGATCGAAATGGGTTATCATGCAGGGGGCCCCTTTTTCGATTTTAGATCTTTTGCCAATTGCGATTACACGGGTCAATTTTTTTCTCATATGTGGTTCACACTTACGACCTTAAACAAGTTGTTTAAAAACGTAATGGATACAGAAAAAATAATTTTTTAAACACGTAGCCCTTAAACTCTCAAAAATAGCAAGTGTGAACTGCACATTATGCCTTCTTAAATTCTTATATAATATGACTGTGCCTCTAATAAAACAATAAAAAATTTTTTCTGGATTCTGGTGTTGTGACATAAAATTTTGTAACGTCTGCTTGATTGAAATTTTGGAATTTCCAAAAAAGAACATTAGTATTTTTTTACAACGCAAAAAGAGTGCAGTGACATTCAATGTACATATATCAAATATTAACAATGTTTGCAAAAGAAAAAATTTCATCACAGAAAAGGTCTAAATTTTTTAAGATCTACTTTTATTAGGGGTCATAAAAACCGTGACAAAAAATATTTCTTTTATGTTTTTATGGCTTTTAAAATTCAAGTAGCTAACTCCTTTTTGTTATGTGACCATGCAAACGATTACTGATCGATGTAACATCTTTTGCAATTCGTTAGTCAGGTAAAACCTGATAATGTGATGAAAAGAAAATGTTTGACGTCACAACTAAAACAAACGAAAATAAAAATACAAAAAACCGAAACAAAACCGATACGAAAGTAGAAAAAAATGAATTGGTATTGGTTTTTTATTGGTATTGGTTTTAAAGAATAAAAGTATTGGTTTTTAATTGGTATTGGTAGTGGGGAATCGGTATTGGTTTTTTATCGGTATTGGTATCGCACAAATAAAGGTATTGGTTTTTAATTGGTATTGGTTTTCAATTTGAATTGGTATTAACGGGTATTGGTATCGAAAAGGTATTGGTACCCATCATTGAAATAAACTTTATGTAAATTTAGAACTATTTTAGTAAACTTACAAAATATTTTTGTAATTTCTGACATAAATGAATTTACAAGTTCAACATTGCATTATTACCACACTCAAAAAAAAACTTGTAAAATGACAAGTAAAACTTGTTACTTTTATTTTTTGCATCCTCCTATTTGACAAGATTTTTTTTTTTTTTTTTTGACTTAACCAACACTCAGGGGATGTCCCCTATAAATTCAGTGCATTGTGTTGGTAATTAGGAAAATAGGTTATGGGAAGGAGGAAAGTGGGAGTAGTGTTTGTGGATATTAGATTTGAATTTTTCTAGATTGTAGTTAACAGGAAAGACGTCTGCAGGAAGTATATTCCACATACGGATTGTTCGACTTATAAATGAATTTTCTCTGTAATTGTGCCGTTGTGCGGTACACTGGGCAATCGACAACAAATGGATGAGCCCTACTAGACAAGGGAGTACTCCGAACAAAAACTCGTGCTCGCGGAATCAATTCGCTTATCTCAGCAGAACACTTACCGTGGTAATATCGATAGAACAGTGTTACACAACCCACATTCCGACGATGCTCCAAAGAGTCAATAGAGTTGGATACCCTACTGTCATTGATTAACTTCGACGCCCTCCTTTGAACACGGTCCAGAAACTTCAAAATAGACTCTGAAGCCCCTGCCCATATATGGGAGTTGTACTCCATCTTCGGCCGGATATAAGTGGTATAAATATTAAGGAGATCGGGAGGAGTGAAGTAATTCTTGCACCGTTTTAAGAAACCGAGACACTTGAATGCTTCTTTCGACACTTGAAAAACATGTTTATTCCAACGTACATCACCCTGAATTTTCATGCCCAGAACATCAAGAGTTTCCGATTCCTCAATACCAATACCACCCATAGATACAGACGACAATGTTGGTTCCACAACTCGTCTGTGGGTCAACATACAACATTGGGTATTGCGTGCATTAAAATCGACCTTATTCGCCAGACCCCACTCAGGTCTTGATTGAGTGTGTTATTCATATTCTGTCTTTTTTTGCTACCTCTTATTTTACAAGAATTCCTAGTAAAAATTACGAGCTTTTTTGTAATTTCACAAGCTTTTTATCTATAAAATTGTAAATTTACAACTTTTTTGGCGCAATAATACAAAGAATTCTCGGAATTTACTAGATTTTTTGTAAAAAAAGTTGGAAATTTGTAAAATTACAAAAAAAAAATTGTAAAATTACAAAAAAAAATTGTAAATTTCAATCGAAAATTTCTTGTTTAAAAACAAGGATTACGAGAATTTTTCTAGCAATTTGATAAAGTTTTTTTTGTGTGAAGTTGTTGAAAAAGTCTGTTTTCTTTCACATCAAAATAGTTTTTATTGTAAATTTTTTAAGCAGCCCTAGCGTGCCAAATATTGTTCAATATTGTTTAAAATAAATTTTATATGTTGGTGTTTTAGAACCTCTTTTAGAGTAGAGTATTATACAATGTGTTTTATTCTGAATTCTTTTTTGTTTATGATTGTTTATTACAAAAGTTCTTGAAAATAAATTGTTTTTTATTTGTTATTTTTTTTTTATTTATTTTACTTACAAAGTTATTTAACTTTTTTAGTCTTAAGATTTTTAACGATGTTTGGGTGTTTTGTATATTTTATACATATGAGGCATTTCACATATATACACACAAAAAAACGAATTGTTATATTGACCCCCATATTTGTAAATACAATTAATTTTGGTCCTTTACGGAAATTTGTAACATCAACAACCGTTTGTGAATTTTGGTTGTTGAAAAAAGTTTTGTTGAAAAACAACAAAAACAATTTGTTGATCTGACAAATGATTTTTTTTTTCAACAAAGAAATTTAACAAACACAAACACTACAGTGATAGAAAAATGCTTCATATCACTAATGAATGGAATTCATTGACGTTGTTTCATTACAACAATGAAATATTTCATAGGCTGAATGAAATTTCATACATATTGTGCAAGATTTTCATTAATTTTAATTCATTAGATTTCGTGGTTTCATTAAAAAATTTCATTAAGTTTTGTTTTTAAAATTTGCTGTTTTTTGACACATGTCTTGTCGCGTCTGTTTAGTCTGTTAGTTTACGTGCTTAAAAAACAGCTGATCAGAGCGGCACGAAATAATTAGTGATTTTTTTTTAACATTTATACGAAATTTAAAATTAAGTGTTATTGATTAATTATAAGTATTTATTAAACTCGCGTTGATTTATATTATTTTGTGGCTTTACTTATGTATTAAAAGAAAATGTTATAGTAAAATTTTGTGTGAGAAAACTTAGTAAAATCTATAGATAAAATAAAAAATGTGTTAAAGTGTTTTTTTAACTTGGTTATTTTGTGATTTTTTCAGATCTTTTTATGAAATTTGAAATAAAAAGTAAATTCTTAATTTTATATTTACAAAATTCGCGCTGTTTTGTATTACTTCGTGGTTTTAATAATTTATTACAATTTTTGGAGTAAAATTTTGTGCGAAAAAACTAAGTGAAAACCGCTTTTTTAATATTTTTAATTCTATAAAAATGTCTTTTCAATTTCATACATATATTTCATTTTAAAAATAAAATTAGCATTTATTCAATGAAAGTATGTCATTTCAAAAATAAAAAGTAGGATTTATTCAATGAAAGTATTTCATAAGAATTAAATACTTTTTTCATTAAAGTAATGACAAATTTTCATAAAATACAATTATATGTTGTATGAATAATTTTCATTAATTTAATGAAACTTATTCTTTTAATTACATTTTATGATACCTATTTCATTAGTTCAATGAAACCCTACATAGGTGGATTTTCATTATTGTCATGTACAAATTTCTATCAGTGTATTTATTGACATGATAAAAGAATTTTGATATAAAATTACTTGACTGAGTTTGTTGAAAAGAAAATCGAAGTTTTGTATTAATTTACAATTGACGTTTGGCTGATTTACAATTGAAGTTTGTGTATTTAAATTGGACAATTTTATTTTCTGTGTGTAGATAAAAACTTGCCGATTCTTCGGTATTGGATTTGAGCGACATCGCTCGAGCAGTTCGTAAGAGGCTTCGGTGCTGTTTAATCTGATTTCCTTTTCTCAAAACTAAACATTTTCTATGGAAAACTTCATATAAATATATATTTCTTTTTGCTGCTATTTTGTTATTATTTGTAGCATTGCTTTTATTTTTGCAAGTGGTTTTAACTTTAGAAGGTCATAAGTGATTGTTTGTTTAATTCTATGCCATCAACTAACCAACACAAACCTAACAAACCAAGACAGACAACAATTCAGCCAACAAATCAACCATATTTATGAACTACTTCACTTACATACACACACATGAACTATGCTGAGTCTGCAATTCTAAGTGGGCTTTTTTAACAAAAAAAAATATTATTAAATTCTAGAAGTTATCCGGTTGATAAAATGTTGTTTATAATTGAACTTAAGATTATGTAAAAAAAGAAATATTTTAATTATCATCATTAAATGAACATAAATTAATATTGGAACAATATAATTAACAATAATTAGTTCTTGTTATAGATTTAAAGTAAACTTCACTCAAAGAAAAAGCTTCGTTACATTTATGAAAACTGTTGTAAATGCAATGTACATCTTTATTAAAATTTGTCCAATGTAACAGTTTCATAATTGTTCATAAGGTCAATATTTGTGAAATATCTCATTATATTTATGAAACACTTCATTAGTACTATAAAATAGTTCCTTAAATACTTATTATGAAATACTTAAAAATATAATTATTCTATAAAATAAAGATCTTTTTTTTAATTTTTAGGAATTTCCTTACAGTTTTTGAGTTTTTATTCATTATATTTATGAAACTTTTCAAAAACGTAAGGAAATATTGCATAAATATTTACCCCATGAAAAATAGTGAAACTGCTTTATTGTAGTTATGAAACTGTTACATTGCACACAGGGCCAGCATTATCCAATTCCGGCCAAAAGTCTTTATCGTTGTTGGATCCGTCTGAAAATGTGCTTCTAGAGGAATTCGAGGTCGCTGATTTCAAAATTTAGCTAAAAACCAAAAAAATCAAAATGGCGGATCCAATATGGCGGACAATTTTTTTTTAAAAATTGTCCGATTGAACTCAAATTTTGTTTTATTCGGGTCTTGGAGTTACTGAATAAGAATTCTTACTCCGAATTTTGAAAAACAAAATGGCGGACTAAATATGCTTCTTAAAGTTTAAAGAATGATCCAACTCCGGCCAAAAGTCTTTGTCGTTGTTGGATCCGGCTGAAAATGTGCTTCTAGTGTATTTCGGGGTCGCTGATTTCAAAATTTTACTAAAAACGAAAAAAATCAAAATGGCGCATCCAATATGGCGGACCAATTTTTTAATACTTGTCCGATTTAACTCAAATTTTGTTTTAAGGGGGTCTTGGGGTTACTGAATCTGAATTACTGGCGTGAATTTTGAAAAACAAAATGGCGGACTAAATATGCTAAGTAAAGTTTGTTACAAGTAATTAAAAAACAATTATATTCCTTTTCTTTGTTGAAGCTAGCAGAAAGTGTGGGGTCTTAAAATCGAACTGATTAAATTCAATATGACGGAAACAATATGGCGGCTAGAGTGTCTGAAGTTAAATCTACGCACATAATTTTTATATATATATTTTTTTTTTATTTTTGATATAAATATGGAGATGGTGTAAATGACTTACTTAGTTTCAGAAAAGCTTTTGGAAATGGTGACGACAAATTATTCACTTTATTTTCTTTATTTTGGAAATTCAATAAAAAATCTTTGAATTTAATTGGAAATGGTGTAACTGATATTTTCCATAATTCTACAAAAAACTAGAAATGTAGATAGTTCTTTTTTCTTACACTTAAGGCACCCTCTGACGATAAAAAAAAACTATTCAAGCCGTAAAACATTATTTTGGGTTAAATTATTTTTTTTAAAAACAAATCTCCGACCACTGCATATATAGCTGTACTTTCGCCATTTATTATTTCGAGCAAGTTTGGGCAACTTTTTTCGAAAGATATAGATCCATTCTTTATCAAAAAAAATATAGACTGATTGTATCGAACTGAGGATCGCTGAGGATTTTTTCGGCGCGAGGTAAATATCTAAAAAATTATAACTTTTTTCACAAAAAACGCGAAATGCTGCCCGGCAAATGAGTTATATTTGTCCGTGTTATTTTCGTTACAAAGGCTTATATATAAGGTTGAACCACGCAAACAAAAAGTTAAACATTAGCAATAGAAGTTTGGAAAAAAAATTAAAGAAGTATCTCAACTTTTAAAATTTTTTTACTAACTTTTTTAACTTTGAAGACCTGTCAAAGGAAAGGGTGTAATTGGATCATAAAGATAAGTTCAGAAAACCTGCTTCTATATATGCCCAACAAACTGGTAAACATTTTTTTGAGAATTTACAAATAAGGACTTTTGGCCGGAAATCGATCTGTCTGGCCCTCTGTGCAATGTATGTAATTTTTTTTTTGTTTCAAAAATGGACTTATCCCATTTGCATAATAAACGGTTTATATCTTGCTGAATACAATGAATACGACCTTTAAAGTTTAAAATTTTCATATCCTTGACTTTATAAAGTTTGATTTTTTTTTTCATTTGTTTATTTTATTTATAATTTTTTTAATTGTAAATATAAAAAATAGCAGTATTTGTTTATTGTTAATGTTTAACTAAAATAATAAAAAATAAAACATATTTTATGTACTCATTTAAAAAATATTTATTTACTTACAAAAAAATACAATAATAGTAACCTTGAAATTAGTTTTAAGTAGACTAAAACATAACAAAATAATAAAAAAAAAATAAAACCTTTAAGTTCGACTGCCTTAAAAACTTATTGTAACGAGAAAAAGGGTGTTTCCTCTTGAATAATTTTTCTAAAAAAATCTGTTTTATTTTTTGTTTCACTTAAAAACAACATGAAAAAATAAAAAAAATCAATAAACACATCGCTCCTTTACTTGTATAGTGTCATAACTCAAAATATTTGATTTTGCAGAAAACACGTTTAAAGTTTACTATTGAAACTGGTTTTAATTGAAAAAGGCCGGTACATAGAAAATGTAATAATGGCGTGTACTCTTCTCAAACGGTGAGTTTAAGAGATATTAATACGAATTTTTGACACAATATAAAGCACGATATAACGAATAATTCTGCATCATTAATTCAAAAAACGCATTTTTTGAGTTATGACACTATACAAGTAAAGGAGCGACATGTATTTAAGTCTTTAATCGTAGTAACATGTGTCCATGAGCAATGTTTGTTTAACAAAATAAATTAAATGTTATTGACGATGACTAATTTTAGATCTTCCTGAAAGAAAGTAGAAAAACACATTCGTCATGTTTGACTAAAATTTCTAAAAAGTGAAATTAAAATTTACCGTCTGTCTAAGAACAGCTTTGACTGTGAAAAAGCTGTTCTTAGAATTAGGGTGTCACAACCGACCTTTTCTAACGAGCATTTGGATGAAGTACCCTTATCTGAAGAGCATAATTTGGTAAAGATTGGCTGTTTGGTTGACCATACAACAAATATTTGGAACAGGACGCTGGATGCGTCTTGCCATTCTGCAAAGCCACCTTGGTAGTGAAATGAACTCCTGACGAGCAGAGATTCCTACAGAAAGCTCTTTGATAAGGCAAAATCTGTAAGAGTGGACAAGGCTGCAACTTTGAAGTTAGAAGACGATTATAAGAGCTGCCAAGTGTAATTCTTGGAATGACTTCTGTGGAAGCATAGAGGACCTTTCGCTGAATACGTTTTGCCCTTCTGCAAAGCCACCTTGGTGGTGAAATCAGTTGCAGACAAGCAGAAATTCCTGCAGAAAGCTTTTTAATAAGGCAAAATCTTCAAGAGGGGACGATGACTGTTTTTTATATAGGCTGCAACTTAAAAGTTACAAGAAGATGATCAGAGTTGCCAATTGTGATTCTTGGAAGGACTTCTGTGGAAACATATACGACCTTTCGCTGGACGCGTCTGGCCCTTCTGCTAATACACCTTGATGGTGAAATGAGTTGCAGACGAGCATAGATTCCTGCAGAAAGCTCTTTAATAAGGCAAAATCTTCAAAAACGGACGAGGACTGTTTTTCATATAGACTGCAACTTAAAAGTTATAAGAAAATGATTTTTGGAAGGACTTTTGTGGAAACATAGAGGACCTTTCTGAGGCAACCAGGCAGCGCAATGAACCCTGGGATGCCTGAAGGATACTGATGGTGTGTGGGGTACCTCCAGTGGAGATTCGCTGGATCTGTTTCTAAACATGAATTTTCCGGCCAATTCCATGACGCCGTTTAAGGCTTTGGAACATTCTGACGCCCAAGCATCTGAAATTGCTTCGGAAATAATAAATAGGACAACATTAATCTGAGCGATTAAAAGCCTAAGGCGCTATAAATCCCCAGAACCTGATGGTAAGAGATATGCAGCAAGTGTCAGCCCCTTGGCTGTATCATTTCTTCATGTCATGCATAAACGTGTCCTATATTCATTTAAATTTAAGGAAAACCAGAGTCGTCTTTATCCTGCACAGAAAAAAATATGGAGGAAACAAATTTGAGCAATCACTTGTTTAAATTTAAAAACAAAAATTGAGTAATTTTTTAATTGACGCAATTAAAAATTTACTGAAAAATTTTAAAAACAATTTAAGTAAATAATTTAACAAAAATTTAATAATTTTTTTAATTTTTTTCAAACTCTCATAGTTTTTTAAATTCTCGTTTAGTTTATAGTTTTTTGTGAATGTATATGAAAGTTTTTAATAGTCTTTATAAAATTTTCCTATGTTTTGGAGACATAAATATGTTTGGTAAAGTTTGAAAAAACAAGTTTTTTGTTTTTTTTTTTTGTAAAAAAAATTTAAAACTTTTTTAAACTTTAAAAAAAAAAATAAATAGATAAATTTTGAGTAAACTTTTTTTTTTCAAACATTTAATAATTTTTTATTAAAAATTAACTCAATACTATTAAATCGTTTACTGGTGCAAAATTGAGTAATTTTTTACTCAATAGTATTAAAAATTTACTCAAATATTTTTTTTATTTTTTTCTGTGTGAAGGCTGGAAAAAATTCACACTCAGTTCCGAAGGATTTCAGACCAATTAGTCAGTCTTTTATTATTGTTAAAGACATCGAAAGAAATGATGGACTCATATTTCCGTAGAGTGATTGAGCCGAGGTTGCATTCAACAAGGCAGCATGCATGCAGCACGGGTAGATCAACGATAACACTCTTCATGAGCTCGTTGTTACTATCGAGAGATCAGTTTCGGTAAAGAAGTACACTATGATGGCCTTTCTTGATATAGACTCGATAATTGTGGCATTTTAATGATGGAAAATCTACTTGCCAATAGACGTATAACATATGAACTGGGAGCGTCTATCATAATTCGATTTGTCAATAGGGGCACACCACAGGGAGGTATTCTTCCGACATTTCTTTGGAACCTGGCACTGAATAAAATTGTGCTCTCTCTATAAGCACGGTGTAGTCATGTTTTTGTTGTAGTAACAAGTTAAGTATATCTTAATTTATTTAAAATGTTCTAGGATGGGAATAGGAAGAGAATTTGGAATGGGAGACATAGAACAGGATACCCTTTCAGTTTGAGGAAGCTGCTTCGACTGGATTGGTCTATAATGACCTGGCAGTTAGTGTTGTGAGCCAAAGCGGGCACTCGAAGAGGTGTATGGAGGTTGTCATGTTATTGCATTGCTAAATTTGTCGCGATAGCTGTTGAGGGAAAGCACCTGCCGACATTATCGGACATTTTTCAGGGTTAACTGAAAGATCTGTCTAAAAAAGCAAGAGACTGTGGCCTGGGAGTTAATCAAAGTAAAACAGAGCTTGTCTTGTTTGCATTGAAAAAAAATATTCCTGCTTTTGATCCAATTTCTCTGGACGGCATTGAAAGTGCTTTCTCAGATGCAGTCAAGTATCTTGGAGTATTTCTAGATAGGAAGTTGAATATCAGGCGTAATACTCAGGAATGGGTGAGAAAATCAACGATTGCTTTATACTTCTGCAAAAGGGCCCTAAGGTCGTTAACTGGATTTCTACAGAAGTGGTGCGTCCAATTCTGCTGTATGGAATCGTTGTTTGGTAAAAAAAAGAAATTGTATCTTTATCACGAAGCTTCGCAAAGGTACAAAGTCGATGTTTATCACTGGTGCACTTTGCTGTATTAACAATTCTCCTTTACCTAATACCATTAAATATATTGGATCGGCAAGGCAGTATGCGGTTATCTTGGCAGTTCGGCTGTATAGCACATTTCAATGAAAGAGAAGCGATTTTGGTCAAAGCGCGATCTTGAAGAAGATTGGAATACCACAAAATGTGGACTGTGTTCCGTCTATCACAATGATATTATCCAGGGAGTCCTGGATAAGGGCCATTCTGAGTAGTGGAGCCTCCATAAATTTTTAAACAGATTGATCGAAACTAGAATAGACTTCGAAGTGGGCTGTCTTATAGGAAAACAGGCATAGCGGTTTAATGTGCCGTAAAATGGGTTTTTCCGGAGTTTTATGGATTAGGAGGGCTTGGAAACTATTGAACACTTTATTTGTCACTGCCCGGTACATTCAGATCAGGGACTTGCTTGACTGGGATCTAGGGAGCTGCACGATCTTTATGATTTTTCGGATGTCAAAATTCAATATTTTAGGAGTTTTATAAGAAGCTCAATTTGGTTTAACGACAGCGACTACTAGGGGAAGCCAATTACCATACCGTGGTAGCACAACAGACCACAGAGTCTATATGTGCTGACGTAAAACTTCAGCAGCCACTTACAATCTAACCTAACCTAAACTGAGGGCCAAACGGATCACAAACAAAGCTCTTGGGAACTCAGGTAAAGAGTAACGTGGGTGGGCTTTTGACTCATGTTAACAAAACAAAATTTCCAATCCCATCCGGAACGTCGTTATCGGTTATATTCAATATTCTATTCAATATTAAGTCCCCATTGCTAAAATTTATTTGTAGCAAATGTTACTCCTTGTCATATTTATGGTGTCAGAAGTGTTTTAAAATTATCTTTTTATTTAATTAAATATTGGCAATTTGTAAAATAAATCGTAAAAAATACATTTTATTGTTTCTTGTATCTTTTTAATTTTTTTTGTTATCAAATTTTCATGTTTTTAATATTAAATTTTCTTTCTTTATTTCCTGTTCAATAAATAATTTCATATTATTGATTTTTCCATTATTTTTTTGCTATATTTTCTTATATTGCATATCTTTTTCTTTAATTGAAAAAAGAAATTGAATTTGTTAAAACAGACAAGTGCATGAACGGCACATCATCATATGAAGTGGATGTGTTTTAACCCTTAACTGCATGGATTACTATATTTGAGACCAAAACTTTGGTATAATCCAGTGATTAAAGATATAAATTGAAGCATATGTTTTCTGTTTGGTTTCATACAATTAAAGGGACAGTTTTTAATTGTGTTAAAGAGGATTATATCTGGTCAGTTTATTTTATATGTGGTGTGATCGGATCATACCTCGAATCAAGTATAGTTGCATCTTATCAGATGTGACGAATCTCAAAATCGATCCCCAATAATAGTATCTGACAGTTCCCTTTTTTGTCCACTATTCGTATTTTTAGGGATGCCTTTATGATTCACTGAAAGCAAGTTTTTTATCAAAGATCTCGAAAACTTTGAAAAACTAAGAAATTCGCGAATTTAAGCGCTTAAGATAAAAAGCTTTACATAAGAAATATTGATAAAAGTCATATCTCTGTTTTCAATGCCATAAAATTTAAAAATCGTTAACTTTACATTTTTTTTTGTTAAAAAGCCAGCTGAAAATATGTCAATCATTAATGACATTTTGCAAGAAAACTGTACCATACATCGAAAAACAGAGTACGCCATTGGAATCAGCATGTCTCAAATATATGGAAACGTTGATCAAACCTCTTGTTTTCTAAATAAGGGAGCAGTTTTGTCACGCAATGTCATAAAAAACAGTAGAAAAATATTCTTCCAAACTATTTAAAATGTTTCGACATGAAAAAAAAAACTGCCAAAAAAGTTTTTTGCAGTTAGGGGTTAATAATAATTTTAAAGATTTACGTATGATGTAATAACAATCATGAGATAATTACTACATACAGCCTGCATCTTATTGATGATGAGCAATTTATTGACTGGACACTTGTGTTATCATGTATATTATTATTATTATTATTAAAAAAGTAAATGACTTAATAAATGACATGTATTGATTTTTATTAAGAATGACTTAATGGTTTTAAAGAGAATATTAAATTTAAATTATAAATTTAATGTCAGCATGAAATAAATGAGAACAGCCGAGCAAAATTTTGTTTTTAAATAACCGGTTTTGAAACAACTTCTAATTTTTGTTAAACACTGCTCAACAAATCAAAGGTTTTTGGATCCGCTTTAAAGGTACATTGAAAATTTTCGCCGATTCCAAATTTGTACTCCAAACTTTTACAGTTTCAAAATTTTTAAGTTCTAAAACAGAAACCGGATGATTAATGTGTACTGACAAGGGAAGTATCTAAACCCTTATGAACCGATTTGCCTGAAACTTAAAATATATATAAAAGAGACAATTCTAAGGTAGGGAGGTATCGGCTTATCGGCCATAACAGTGTTTAAAAATTTCGTTGTCCCCTTATGAAACAATATGGACCTTGGGGAAAATTTTGATAACTCCCGAACTAACAGGAATATCGTCTAAGGCAAAAATACGTATCGACATAAATTTAATAAAGAATATTTCGTATTCATATGGATATCGTAGGTCTATGTCTTCACATAAATACCGACCAAAATTTACACATTTTCATGAAAAAAATATTTAACGAAGCTGTTGGATAGGCATTAAAAAAATCTATCTTCTCATGTGGAAACATCTTATAGTTTCTAAGAAAGAAATGGCTGAAAAATCCAAAAAAAAAAAACTATTTTTTCGTCATTCTCTTGACCCATTTTTTGAACCTCTAAATCCCCAAAATGGCCAATAAGCCGAGGCAAGTTTGTGCAAATCGCTTCATAAGGGTTGAAATACATTCCTTGTGAGATGGGCTCAAAATTAAGGCAAAACTTCATTCATTCTTAAAGACTATTAAAGCATTCATCATATTTATTTTTTATAATTTGAGGAAGTTTTTTCCATTATTTTAGTAAAATTTGTATAACATGGGGAAATTAAAAAAAAAATGTGCTGATATCTCGAAAACTAAGCCATGTAAAGGTAAATGAAGACAATTTTTGCTTCTTAAAATCGCCAGTTGTTTTTAAACGTTTAGACCTCCATGCGTCCTAACTTTGGATCTAAAAAAGTTGGCATTCCCGAAAATTTTTAAATGCTCATATCTCATTTAATAAGTCTAAAGGCATTTTTGTAGCTCTCAACCAATTTCCCAAAAACTCTTCAAGTAATAGTTTTTTTTTAAGTTATCCAGTTTTATAAAATCTCAAGATCCTATTGGCCCCTAAATCCACATGTTTCATAAACAAACAACGTAGAGCGAAACGGGCAATCATTTTGGACCAACAACTATGATCACCCTTAGGGATCAGAGTCTGGAACATCGGGTCCGAACCAAATAGGGATTGAAGTTAAATGTTTCCCATTTTTTTGTTCAAATTGGCATAATATTAAATAATTGTTCTTTGTCGGACACTACTTATTTTTAAGAAAAATATGATTTCAAAAGAAAGAAAACATGGCAATGGAGCTACTCATTATCAATTCTCCTGAATTTATTTCTAAAAAAAAATATAAATCTTAAAGGAGGAAGACATGGCAATGGAGCTAAATCAACTAAACCCTGAATTTAGTTAATTTCCCCGTTTTTTAGTTCATTTTTTCTGAGTGTGGCTGATGTGCAGGCTTTCAAAAAATGCAAAAATCAAAATTTTTGGCATTTTCAACTGTGAATAATCAGGAGATCAAAGACTATTGCTGATCGCAACTCAAACGGAAAAAAGGTTTTTAAACGATGTTATTTTTATAGGGATTGTCCCAAAAACAGCTAAAACTAGAACATCACATCAAAAATAAATCGAGATTTTAGCAGCATAGCTTCTTTTTATAGCATCCAAAGAGATCTTTTAAGGATGTAGTAAAAGTTAGGAAAAAAAAAATAAGTTTTTCCTTAAGATTTTTTTTTAACCTATAATACGAAATTATTTGTTGATAAAAATAATGATCCGAAGAAATGCCTCAATTAGCGCCGAAAAGACACTTAATTTCACTGCATCTTAATTGCGCTTTTTCAGTGCTACAACTAATTACATGAATCATGCATATGCGCTCCTTGACGCGGGATACTTTCCCAAAGCTGTAGCCAGATCAGCAAAATTTCTGCTACTGTTCATGACTGCCGTCATTAATTAAGAAAATAGAAAACCCCCAAAAAAAAGTTTTTAAAAGTGCATTTTTCTACCTTGTTCACTACAATCACGAAAAAAATATAACATCGGTGACGGCTACACGTGAGTCACCACAAAATTGTGGTACATTCGCTATTGTAGACAACAGTTTGTTATGGTAGTACAAAATTAGAAAGTCCCACATGGGACAGCTATAGCTCTTCATCCTTAAATCAATAAATACTTTATTTTATTTTATTTTCATTATTTCCATGTATGTTTTCATTGACAGGATCTTTAATGACACCAGTTTCATTGATAAAATAAAACCAAGGGAAGTGTCCCTAGTGTCACCCACGGATCTTTATGGAATTGGTTTTAAAGGGACACGTATTTTTTAGCGCCCCAAATTCATATTTAGGGGGTAAAGAGGAGGGGGGGAAGACAAGGCCATTTTTCACTTTTTTTCGTTTATCTCCTATATTATGCAAAGAAATGTAACATACCAAATGAAAGGTCTTTGGAAAACCTATCTACGTGTGCTAAGAACGTGTCCAAACATGCACAACTTTTCGTCATATTGAGTAAAATACCAACATTTTAGGACATTTTTGTTAATAAGTCGAAAAATATTAACCTCTTTGGCCTGTTGTTAGCACAACGAGATAGGTATTTTTAATACCTTTAATCCGATACCACACATGCCTATATTAATTTTGTTAAAAAAGGCGTAAACCGTAAAAAACTGAAAAAGGTCAATTTCCCCCATAAAAATCGAACCCCCCTAAAAATGAGTTTG
Source organism: Pegoplata infirma (assembly GCA_963921195.1). Lineage (NCBI taxonomy): Eukaryota > Metazoa > Arthropoda > Insecta > Diptera > Anthomyiidae > Pegoplata > Pegoplata infirma. The sequence goes on along the minus strand of OY992538.1, from coordinate 171,790,801 downwards.
GGCCGCTAAAAAAAATACGTCTCGAATTAATTTGCGTTCTTAACAACATATCCAAATTTCATGAAGATCGGAGGGTGACACCAGGGAGACTTCCCTTGTCAGTTGAAACCAGACAGCTTATGTGAATTTTATTTTATTACTTTTACGAAGTTTTTTTCTCAGTGTACATTTGTTTTTACTGCTTCTACAAATTGACAAATTTTGAAAAATAAAAACTAGAATTTCTGAGAAATAATTATTTTGTTGTACATTAAGAAAAGCTGAAAAAAATTATTGACATCATTTTCTTAGTGCAGATGTCGAGAGCTTTCGGTAGAAGTCAATATTCACAGAGACTCTATAATATAGAGATAAGACAAATTTATTTCTTCTACTACCAACTAGGGGGCGCATGTCTTAATAATATCTCCAGAATATTCTTGAGCTAATACTAAAACTTAGTAAGGGCTCAAATAACTCAGGAATACTGCTCAGATAACTATGTAATTTTCCATACACTCGTAGCAACTATCCAATATTTTACATACATATAAAATAAAATTTGAAAATTTTGCACGCAAAAGATAGTTACAGAGTTTTCAAAATTAAGTATGCTACTAAAGTCTCACTAGTAGGTGCTGCCACCGAGACACAAGTAGACAACTTTTTTTCCGGTATTGCCATAAAAGCAATGCCCTGAATATTCATTCGTCAGTACTCTTCGAATGTCACTGTTATTGTGTGTGTCAGATTAAAGTCAACACTTTTCAAATGTTGAAAAATGTCCGATAGGTTTAAATTTTTATTTCATATTTTTAATTCTTAATTTCTGAGTCGATCGGAATGCTTGATACAATATTTCGGATAGTTACAAACATCTGAACAAACTCATTAAACCCTGCACTCTAAAAAAAAAAATGATTTTAGCTTCCTACTATAAATTGGGTAAATTTACACAATATTAGTAGTTCTACCTAAAATTACTGGGCATTTACACAATGTATATTATTTGAATTTGTTGAAATTTACACAATTTATAGTAGGAACCTAACCACAAAGTGGCGTAGGGTTTTAAACATGATGATTCACAAAATTCTATAACTTCTTTGTGGTTAAGATCAATTAAGTTCATCTATTTGTATGATAACTCCTAATCCAACGGTTTAAAAACACATCAATAGCAATAGAAACAATAATAAAAATAATCAAAAATTGAATTAATTAACTCAAATTGCAAAAAATATTTCTGATAAATGTGGGGGCAATGTTCGACCATCGGTATGTGTATTATATTTAAAATACATTATCGAGGGCGAATATTTAAAACTTACTATCTGCAATATTTTCGAAAGAAAGTTTTCGATAGAAATGTGTTCAATGAATTAATTGTTAACTAGAAAGTTAATTTTTAACTGAAATATTATATCAAAAACAGTTGTATTTAATTATATGGTAGAAAGAAGATTAATAATAATTCATATAATTACCTAAAATAACTCTTTTTTTTTTAACTCCTCAAAAATGTTCATTATGCAGATAGCAAGTTTTGAATATTTGCCCTCGTTATATTAAAGATAACAAATAATAGGATGTCTTAAATATAAATTGAATATATGTATGCTAGCCAGTTGAATTTATAATCTGTCATAATTATTTTTTGTGGCGACATGACTTTTAAAAATTATTTTATCACAAGTCATTACATAAATGTAAATGACAAATTAGTTCAGGAAATATTTTTTTATTAATACTCCTACTTTACAATCATTTCAGCAATATTTAAAATCAGCCAGTTTTCATTTAAACCAAATTTGTAGTCAAATGAGTTTATTATTTAATCTATTGATCGTGTTAAAAAAACCAGGAATTACTGCATCTCAAATGTGTTACAAATTGGTTTATTTATCAATAATTGTAACATGGACAAATATACAAAAAAAAAACTCATCTAACTACAAATATGTAAAGCACAGTGGAAATATTGACATTTTAATCACTAGGGCAAGTACTTTCATGAAAATGCATATTTTTACTCAGCATTGTAAACATAACATAAATTAAATATCTATCCGAATCAATGAATTTGCAATAAAATGGCATTGATTTGTAGTTGCATATTTTTGCATATTTTGGTATAAATGCATATTTTTGCATATTTTCATATAAATTGGACTTTTTCAAAACTTCCTTAAGAAAATTCAAAACCTATCCCTTATTTTTTTATAGAAAAATGTATTTATTTATGGAAATCATATTCTGATGCATTTTTTAAAGAAAATGGATTCTGGAGGTATAATTTTTAGATTCCGAGAAAATTTTCCTATTTTAAATGTTCCTATTCTGAGACAATTCACTGATCGTAAAGAAAAAAATGTTTTCGAATTTAAGATTTTTTTACAGAAAAATTACGTTTTTATTTTGATTAGAGTTAGGGTGGGTTCTTTTGCCTTTAAGTTAATTTTTGGACTTAAAAATCGGAAAATTCTCCGAAACAGGTGAAAAAAAATAGTTTAAAAATAATTATTTTTTTTTTAGAATAATAAGTATTGAAAAATAACTTGTTCTAAAAAAATATTAGAGGTATTCAGAGTCCTGCTTGCCAGCCCTGTCACTGGTAGTAAAAGAGCACTTTTTGAAATTACTTTTCAAAATACATGTATTTTTTGAAAGAAGTACTCTTTTGCTACATTGCCAGGGCTGGCAGCAAGACTCTGAATACCTCTATTGTATTTTAATATGTTTTTTCTTTTAAAAATTTTTTTACTTCAGAAATATTTAGTGAGTCAAAAAAAAATGTTCATTTAAAAAAATGAACATTTTAAGAATGGTTGAGGGCCTTAAATTTTTTCACAAAGCCTAATTTATGTTGACAAATTATTTTTTTTAGTAAAAACAATTATTTTTAGATGCATATTTTTGAAGTTTTTAGTGCATATTTTGGATTTTTAGACGCATATTATAGGCACATATTTCCGTTTTTTAGATGCATGAAAGTACTTGCCCTATTAATCACTAAAAACAGACAGTAATTTTTTAGCACATATCAGGAAATAAAAAAAAAAACTGCGAAAATCTAAATTTTTGTAAAGGTGTTATGATACTTGCTAGTTTTTGTATTTTTTATATTTTGGAGAACAGTGCAAATATATTTTCATAGGAAAACTGACCAAGTGTATGACAATATCATGAAAAAAAATTAAAATGTCAAAAAATATACGTGTGTTATCGATAATTTTGCAGTAACTGTCAAAAAAATATAAAAATTTTCGACTTAAAATTGACATTTCCAGAATAAAATGTTACCAGTGTTGCCAATTTTATTAGTTTTTGGTCGAATGAAGCGGATTTACATTTGTTTTGGGCGTTTTTGCTATTTTGAGCGAGTTATTTTGAAAATAAAAGTTGGCAATATAGTTTTTTTTTGTTTTGTGTTTATTTTATTGTATTTCTTGTTCTTCTCGCATTTGTTGTTTCATTCGATCAATCCTAAAAAAATCCAATACAGAAACTAGCAAGTATCATACCACCTTAACAGTGTTGCTAATTTTATTAGTTTTTGCTCCAATGAAGCGCTTTTACATTTGTTTTGGGCGTTTTTTCAGCTATTTTGGGCGAGTTATTTTGAAAATAAAAGTTGGCTATATTGTTTTTTTTTCGTTTTGTTTTTATTTTTTTGTATTTCTTGTTCTTTCTCGCATTTGTTGTTTCATTCGATCAATCCTAAAAAAATCCAATACAGAAACTAGCAAGTATCATACCACCTTAAGTGATTTATAAACAAAGTTAATTTGAGATAGGAATAGTCAGTAATACACTCTAATTAAAATGATTTCAGTTTCAAACTATAAATTGGGTAAATTTACACAAATAGTGTAATTCTACTGAAAAACATTGGAAATTTACTCAATTTATAGTAGTATATTTTTTGAATTTGTTGAAATTTACTCAATTTATAGTAGGAAACTGGGCTCATTTTTTTAGTTAAACAAGTTAAATTCGGCCTTGCCGAATGTATGAATACCCTCCTCAACAATGCAAAAAGGATTATTGCAAAAAAAAATCATTTGAAAAATTTGATGAAGAAAAATTTGGAAAAAGAAATTAATTTGAAATAAATTCCAAACTTCTGAAAACAACAATTACACTCAAAAACAAAAAAACCTAGTAAAGTTACCAAAAAATATCGTTTTTACCTTTAAAGGTCATTAAATAAGAAAAATCATTCACATTTTATATTTCCAAATTTATTTTTTTATCAAAATTTTAAAAATCGGTCATGGTATGTTTAGTTTAATTTTGCCAATAACGTGCTGCCCCTAATCAAGCAAATCTAATTAGTTTAATTGGTTGCATAAATTCAAATGAAGATAAAACATCAATACGGTGCGAAAAACTGTATTAGATTGTGCTTACAAAACTGCGTTGTTTTAAATACCTTGATTATAAAAGTCAATATCAAATTTGTATTTTTTTATTCAACACAAAGTAGCATTATAAAGCAATCACCAACAAATGCCCTGAAACAAAGTAAAAATGCCCTAGCAGTTAAAACTGACCATTTAATTTCATATAACAATGCTTGCCGGAAAATGGATTAAAAACAGATTTAATAAGGTTACCAATGTTACCAAGGTTACCAAGGTAGACATAAACAGAACACCTACGAACTAAATTTAAATCAAATATCTTACGTTTTTGAAAATTCTGAGAAAATTTTGTAAATATCGGTTATTAGGGTAATTTGGTCCTTGTATCAAGAAAACTATAAATTTAAACCGTTTGCACTCACATTACAAATCTGGTTGTCACAACCGTAAATATTCCAACCTAATTTTTGAGGTTGTCTTAATCTGGCGTGTGGTTGTCACGACCTCAATACGGCTATGGGAACCGCAATATGGTAGTGACAACCGACATGTAGTTGTAAAAACCGAATGACCGATTTGAACAACTTTAAAAATGAGTCATTGAAAAATGTCATTTAAATGCACTATACTACTTGTAGTATTTGGAATTTATATTTTACTAAATTTCTTTGACAAGATCTTGACGAGATCGAAATCTATGTCGCATAAATCGTAAAAAAAAATTAACAACACAAATTATTCCATGAGAATCTCATGGTTTTAATAAGTAAACAAAAATGACCTCGAGCTGGAATAACCCTATTAAAAATTTATTATATTTAAGAGATTTATATGAATATCGGTAGCGCAGTTTGTATGGGGACTAGAACTATATTGGTAAAACACAATTTTACAAAATATGATACTTTACAATTTTACTTGTTTAAGCATTTTGCTTATAACGCACAAACTCTTTGGTTTTTGACCACCCCTAGTGAATTTTTATGCAGGAAATGTTTGTTGAACATTTTTAACCTTTTAAACGCATTTTTTTTTTAAATAAGCAAAACAAAGTTATTTAATTTTTTGCCAAATTTATCTAGAAAATTTGGAAAAACTTTATTATACTGTCTTTTCATACACCTTTGAGGACTACATTCGGTCCAGACCCTGTTGGCTCTAGACCCCGTTGGGTCCTTCAAGGTTCTGCATAGATTTAAGTCCAAAACTTTTGTTCGTTTCGGTCTACCTTGCTTAGTTTTTGAGATATGGAATTTAGCTGACTGTTAGGGTTTTGAGAATCTTAAAAACTGTTCATTCGATTTAGAAAAATCGAATGCATTCGATTTTTTATCATTCCACTGCGAATGCAATCGATTTTTTAAATAGATAGAGCAAAACGGAGCCAAATTTTGCTCCACAGTATCGCCGACTCTCTTTACATACGATGACCCTTTTTTGTGTGTGGCGACTATTTAGCCATACCGGGCTACCGTATTCCGCAGGGGAATATACAAGTGAAAGTGCTGACATGCGCAAGCAGTTTGAGTTGGCAACCCCATTAGGGTTGCCAGATACTAGAAGTTAAATAACTGGAAAATGGAAAAAATTCAGCTGGATTTTGAAAAAGTAACTGAATTTTTTTTGAATAACTAAAAACAAATCGACCGATTTTCAAAACTAAGATATTTTGGACTACTTTTCGAATAGAACGTCAATCAAATGGCTGCATTTATTGGCCAGGGCAAAATGTGCCCCATTTTAAGCATTTCCACTACATATTTGATCATCTCGAAATGTTGAGGTCGTCAATAGTCTAATGATTGCTAGCGTAAATTTTTCTTTTCAAATAACCCCACAAAAATAAGTCCGAAGTGATCAAATATGGAAATCTAGGTGGGCAGTTAAAATTCCCTGGAAGTGCGATGTCAAAAAAGGACGACAATAACTGGCCCTCATCTGCAGCTTTGAACGCTTCGGACTTATTTTTGGGTTTATTTGAAAAGAAAAATTTTCACGAATCAATCCTCAGATCATCGAAGATCTCAAGGGAAACATTCATGCAAAAATTTATTTATTTATTAAAAGTAGTGAAAAGATTTTAGGTTTCATTCAAAAAGTAGTCCAAAAATAATGTAAAATATATTAAATAAAAAAAAATTGTTAAAAGAAATTATTTTTTAACTGGATTAATTATAGTTTAACTGGAAACTGGACCAGACCCAAAACAACTGGAAAATCCAGGCCATTTTCGGCCGTCTGGCAACCCTACTCCCCATGAAGGGCCAGTCAATTTTTGTTTTATGTTGTTTCTTGTTTTTAGTTTTTGAGAGGTTTTTGAGAGATGCGCGTTAAACGAGAGGGTTCTATCCAGTGTAATTCCAAGGTATTTTGGGGTGGAGTTGTGTATCAGCCGTGTATTGTTAATAAAAATATTGAGTTCTCGATTTGATTCCTGATGATTTAAATAAGCTAACAACATTTCTTGGTAATTTTACTAAAAAACTCTATAAAATGATTTTGACAAAAAAAAACTGTTAATTTACAGAGTTTATAGTAAAATATTGGAAGGGGGCCCCCTTAGGCTAGTTGGTAGCGTGCTAGCCTTTCAACGTGGGGGTCGTGGGTTCGATTCCCGCCAGAACCCTTTGTTTTTTTTCGCTACCACGAGACGACGGTCATTGTTACCAGTTCTCGGTTAGGGTGAATTTATTAAAAATGAGTTGTAAATAAATGGAAAGAATAAATAAAAATAATTGATCAAGTGATCAAAACTATTATTATATTATATTAGTAAAATATTGGTTATATATGAAAGCTTTTTGACAGAGAAAACTCTGTAATTTTACTTTAAAATTCTGTAAAATTATTTGGACAAAAAAAAAAACTGTTAATTTACAGAGTTTCTAGTAAAATATTGGTTAAATAAACTACCATTTAGTAACGAAAACTATGTTAATTTACATATATTTGTAAAAATTTACCGAAAAAAAATTTATAAATTTACAGAGTTTAGTTAAATGCATGTGATTTTGTAAAATTTTTATAAGATTTCTGAAAAGATTTTTTTTGATAACTTTTTTTGCTACTTTTTCAACTTTTTCTTAAAAAAAATATACTGATAAAATTTTGATGTTTGGTAACAAAAACAAAAACTACTCAAAACAGAAAACTTTTTTGGTTATAAAAAAATACGAAGTATTTTGCTTAAATCTGTATTTTAGCGGAAAACTCTGTTAATTATCTGTAAAATTAAAATTACAAAGTAAAAAGTAATAGAACAGAGGAAACTTTATTTTTTTGATACAACCAAATACAAAGTATTTTCTTTAAATCTGTATTTTGACAGAAATCTCTGTCAAATATCTGTTTAATTGAGATTATAGTCATTTTACAGAGTATTTTACAGAGTTATTATTTTGACTGTGGTATATAAAAAAAAAAAAAACTCTGTAAAACGATTAAAAAAACTGTTAATTTACAGAGTTTCTAGTAAAATATTGGCTAAATAAAGCACCATTTAACAAAGAAAACTCTGTAAATTTTCATTTGTATTTGGTTATAAAAAATATAAAGTATTTTGCTTATTTCTGTATTTTAGCAGAAAACTCTGTTAATTATCTGTTAAATAAAGATTACAAAGTTAAAAGTAATATAACAGATAAAACTTTGTTTTTTTTTGTCACAACAAAATACAAAGTATTTTCTTTAAATCTGTATTTTGAGAGAAAGCTCTGTCAAATGTCTGTTTAATTGAGATAACAGTAATTTTACAGGGTTAAATATTTTGAGTGTACACATTTGAGGACTATGTTGGGCCCAGCCCCCAGTGGGGGCCCTACACTCAAACCTACACTCAAAAACATTGTAAAATGACAAGAAAAACTTGTAGCTTATTTTTTGCTACCTCCCATTTGACAAGAATTTCTTGTAATTTTACAAACTTTTTACCAATAATTTTATAATTTTTCAAGCTTTTCACCAATAAAATTGTAAATTTTTATTTTTTTTGACGCGATAAAACTTACAAGGAGGTCTCGTGATTTTACTAGATTTTTTTGCTACCTCCTATTTTACGAGAATTCCCAGTAAAAAAAACGATTTTTTTGTGATTTTACAAGGATTTACTAATTTTTTTTTGTAAAAAAAATTGGAAATTTGTAAAATTACAAAAACAAAATTGAAATTTCGATCAAAAATGTTTTTCTTAAAAACAAGGAAAACTGTCAAATATTGGTAAAATGGGATTACGAGGCTTTTTCAAGTAATTTTCTGTTCAGCTTGTTTTTGTTCAGATAGAAATTTAGACCGTGTTCCAGTGAACAAAACTTTGTAAATTTGTAATGTGTTATTAGCAAAGTTTTTCTGTAATTTGACAGAGTTATTATTTTTTTATGAAGTTCTTTTACTTTTTTATATTTTAATCCTTGTAATAAATGTAATAAATGTAAAAACAAATTCAAATATTTACCTCACTGAAAATCAAATATTTTCAAATCCAGAATGCAGTGTAAATCCTCAAAAAACTTCGTAAATATAAATATTTTTCCAATATTTAATTTTTTAATTTATTATTTTAACAAGTTTTATTATTTATTTCAATATTCTAAGTGGAAATAAATAACAAAACACTTTCTCACACTTTTTAGCATTAACTTTTTTTTACACACCATTAAATTTTAAAAGGCACTTAAAAAAAAACGACCAAGAAACAGAAATAATACTAATTATCTTTTGAGTAATTAACAGGCCTTTAGTTTTCGAATAATCGATATTTAATTTATAAACACTTTTTTTCTCTTGTTAATTAGTTATTGATCATTTATGTTTAATAAATTTTGTAATTTTTTTCAAATAATTTTTGTTTTAAATGTTTTTTTTCCCTGTAAAATCAAAACATGCGAGCGCGGCGTTTTATTACGGTTCAATTGCGTTTCGTACTGATGTAGTCGATATTAGCTCATTCATACATTTAGTACAACTAGACGATTAATATGAGACCGAATACTTTTTTTTAGATACGCTCAAAATCCAACAAAGCAAAATTAATAAAAAAAAATAACCAAAATGCTTCACCTTTACAGGTGAAGTAATTTTCACAGAATGAATTTACTATGAAAATCAAAAAAATTCAAAAGCTAAAAAAAAACAGAAACAATCAAAACAAATTTACACTCACAGGCCAAAGCTAAAGCCATACCAGACAAGACATGAATGGTTGTGTTACGTTTTGTACATTCATACACTCTACACTTTACTCGCACCACATTCATACACTCTACTCCACAATCATGTTTTTTACAGCCGGTAGGTTAAAAAAAAGCTTAAGAAGAAAAACCAAAAAGTAATCGGTATTGGTTTCAGACATATGTATGTACTAAAACAGAGAGATACCAAAGAAATAAAAGAGCACATAAATGAAAATAGAATTGTGAGCAAAAACCCATAAATAAAACTGTCAAAGTATTGACTTATAAGTTGTAAAATTTTATTTGAATGAATTTGTAACGTATCTGTAAGTTGATTGTTACCCAAAAATTATTCAATAACCATAATTCACTAACAACAAAAGTCTCTTTAGCTAATACCAGACGTTGTTATAATAAAAAGCACATGAAATGAAACCCTATAGGAAAATTTACCGAACACTTAAAACATTACCACGACAACAGCTGTGTGCTACCGGATGCTCCACAGGTTGCGGATAGTTGAACGTGCTGCCGTTATGTGGAGTAGCTGCCAACGGCAGTCACGGACAGTCAGCGGTTACAAAGGGAAGAGTTTCGGAGAATCTTTCTAGCTCCCACTAAATCCCGAGTTTGCCAGTGATCCTTGTAACGTCGTGACAAGCAATTGGCGCCAAACAAAAAATCCAACCGGTGGTATACACCTACGAATACCTGTATACATTGTTGGCAGCCCCAACACCAGGATCGAAAGATTGGACCCAATCTGTCACTCGTTCTAAACACAACTTTATTACCGAAACCTTAACAAAAAGGAAAATAAACCGGCAATATGCTACTTGCAGGAGTAAAAGGAACAATTATATTTATTATCCCAGTAAATGAGAAGGTACATTGCATTGCGAAAAACTTTGATAGAACCTTTGAAATCCAAGTACGGATTAGTTGCGACTAGGGAAAACAGAACAGCAAACTTTCTTATGATTGAGAATGTGATCAAAATTTTTACGGAGGGATCAAATGGAAGGATCGATGGAATTAGGTACGGTTTTGTACCCTGATGGCCTTGAAATCTGGGCCCAATGAGACTTCCGAAAAAGTGTAGTGTTTTTTTTTTTTTTTTGGCAAAGGTAATTGATAAAGTAATGCAGATGATAATGGCAAGGGACTTACATCCATGACTTACATCCATCCTTTACAAAGGCGAACCGAAGCCTATTTTGGGCGTACCGAAGCCAGTACAATAGTCGGCTGGGGAGGAGAATCCGGAAGGAGTTGATGTTCAGGTGAGCACTAGGATGGCTCGTTTTTTTACTCTGATCAAATTTACTCGCCAAAAGTTTCGGACCCCTAAAGGTAATTTCCATGCAAAATATCTATTCGATTGGAGTTTATCTTCTGTACCCACTTTGATTCTCGAAGTGGGGGGAGGGGTTCTCAAAACACCTTTTCTAAAATTTTTTAAAATTTTTTATCCACTGCTCTCCTCCACACAAGGGCACCATAGGTTACTTACCTATGTTGCCTTTTGTGGAGAGCAGTGAATAAAAAATCGTATCTCTGCAATCTACAGAAGATACAACGATTGGCGTGTGCTATTCTATCAGCACCCCAGGCCGGCCAGGAAGTTATATATTTATGTCAAGAGCACAGCAGAAAAATCGGCCCTAAGGTTAAGAGAGCCGCAAATGCTTAAGCAACGCTATTGGGAACACTCGACCATATTAAGTACGGTGGGCGGATGGAATTAGAACAGAGAACCGACTATAAATCACCACAGACGAACTTTGAAGTCCAAATACCAACTAGGGAAGACTGGACGGAAAACTCTTTTATAACAGGTATAAGGTACTAAACTGTGTTTTCCTTCAGATTCTTGAGTTCTGCTTTGCCAAGTATTCGCTTGCGATGCCTGGATAAAGCAGAGAAAAGATGAAGTAAGTAGGTAGCGAGTTTTTCAGAGGTCATAACTTGGCCAGATTATTCTGGTAACTATGCCTGTACTTAACTCTCTTTGTTTCCTGTGTACCATGGAAATACACTGACAATCACTTCTCAAACTGTAGTACTGAATCGAGGGTTCAATAACCGAGTAAAAATAAAAAACATATATTACAATATATAACTTTATACAAACATAATAAATCTTACATAATTGTACATCCGTGAAATATTTTTAATATACAATTTAATCATGATTCGGATTAAAAGATGTACGTACGGTTGATATAACTGTATGAAATAATATGAGGGTCAATACAAGATTTGTTTTTCTATATAATTTAATATAGAATTATATACATATATCTTATTCTATCCATCTGCACCCAGCTTTGTAAGTTCATCAGCATTCTCGTTTCCGTCTACTCCCTTATGGCCTGGTACCCATATTTGAGAGACGATGTTATTGCCTACTATCTTTTGAAAATTCTCGTAACACTAAAAAATTAATTTTGAGTTTTTACAAAAGCCTTTTGGAGCCTTTAGCGCAACTTGACTCTCGACTAAAAAGTTTATTATTTTCTCCGATTCTCCAATAAAATGTAAGGATGCCTTATTTATAACAATTATTTCAGCCAGGAAAATGCTGCAGTTTTGAGATATATTAAAAGATTTTTATGTTTATCACTGACGTCAGCAGTAAATCCTGCTCTTAAACCCGTCGATTGTGTGGAGCAGTGTGTTAAGATATTTAGAGCGTCACTTGGAACGCAGCATCATTTCGACCAATATTCTCTAGTCGAAAATTTAACTTCAAATGTTTGTTCTAAAAGTAGTTTAAGCACTTTGTAGTTAGTGACAATGTTTTCCAAATTGTCTATGCTACGGTGTCCAAAATATCGGCGTCTGAGCTAATTTGACTCTTTTAGTCTGAGGCATGCCTTATATGCCTCACTCTTAGCATAGACTTCAATTGGCAGTTAATGAATGCAGCTGATTTTGTTCTTGCGGCTCTAGTTATACTCAGACATATTAAGCCGTTGGGATTTTTTGGAGTTTACTAACATGGCGTTCACACTTATGAGCTTAATGAATGAAAACGTAATGGGCACAGTAAGCAAAGACTTTTTTAAACACGTAGCCCTTAAACACTCAAAAACAGCAAGTGTAAACCGCACATAAAACTCATCACTCTCTCTAGCGCTCCATGCTATACAATAATTCCGTATACTAAGAATAATCTTACAATGAAAGTATAGATCCAGTCCGTGATCCTTGACTCAAGTTTCCATGTTTTGCCAAACACTTTCTTGAACGTATAATATGCATTATTTGTCTTTCTTAATCGTTCAGCGGTAGTCTGGTGCCATGATAATTTACTGTCCAGAATAATTGTCAAAAATTATGCCACACGATATTAAAATGGAATTTCAACCACGTTAACCCTGACTCTCCTAAAATTTTTGACTATATACTTTCGTGTTAACAATACCATCTCAGTTTTACAAGAATTAACGTTTTGACCACTAAGCACTAAAAACTTTACAGAACAATAAAATTAGAGAAAGTAAATCAAAATTTGAAGATTACAAGACAGATAAATTGTAATTCGTAAAAGCTCGTTTAAAATTAAAAAAAAAAATACTAATTAAGGTTTGTTTTTAGACAACTAACCAGAAATGGTCAAATGGTTGGGCCTACAAAATGTTGTGGCAGAGGCGTGCAAATGCTTTGCGTTGGCTCCCAAGAAGGGGCAATGTTTTAAAGAGGAACATGTTTAATGTCTTAAGTCGCCGACAATTGACGTTTGCCGGAGCTGTATGAATGAGTAAGGATATAAAAACTATTGAAATTTTTTTTGGCAATTGCCCGACCCTTCCTGGACAAAGGAATGCTACATTTATGAACCCTTTGATCTTTGTGAATCACAAATAGTAACTTTCTTGTAAAATACCCATCAGAACCTTGTACGAATCAAATGAAAAAGGAATGAGTTCTCTCGAAATGACTTTTCTTTCAGAATTTCCATATGCCTACCAATTTCAAAGATTTTTTAAGATTGATACAGTAAAAAAAATAACGAACAAATATGATTTGAATCAAACACCATTCATTTGTGTTAAGACTTCTGAAGCAAAATTCAAATAGAATTTAAAATATGAACTTACTTAATAAAATATTTCCACATTGAGTTTCCTTACCTGAAACAAAAGAAGAAAATTTATATTAAAAATATGTTTAGTATGTATAAATAATAAAAACGAAATTATGTGGCAATAATCAGTATCTTTGGAAATATGGCAACACCTAACATTTGTGTCTAAAATAGAGCCCCCCATTACCCGGGTTTCGGTCTACCCGGGCTACCCGGGTAGACCGGGTTTAAGACCGGGTTTTAGACCGGTCTACCCGGGTACCCGGTCTACCCGGTTAACCGGACTGTCGGTCGACCGGTCTACCCGGGTAGACCGGTTTTCAATTTTTTTTATATTGAATTTTTATTAAGAACAACTTTTACAATCAATCAAGGGACGAAAATGAAATATTAAATTTGTTTAGTGTTATCTTAACCAAAAATTAGAAAATTTCTCCATTTTTTTTTCATTAAAAATGAAAAATGCTGATATCTCAAAAACTAAGCAAGATAGAGCAAAACGGATGAAATTTTCAAAAGAAAGACAACAAAGAAAAATATGGAACAGCCTTCCTCTATCCATGTATGGACTCAATAGGCCCGAAATTTTGAATTAAATTTGCATTCCGGAAAATTTTAAAAAGCCAATATCTTGGTAAGTATTGCCCACACGATAAAAAGTCCAATGGCATTTTTGTTGCTCTTTACTTGAAAAACTTGACCACTGAATATCCGAAAGCCCTGAGATCAAAAGTTTTTGAGTTATTTGATTTTAAATTTTTTTAGGACCACAAAACCAATTTTTTATGAGTTTAAATGCCGATTTCTTAAAATTTTTGTTCTACGAACGGGACAAAAAGCTGTAAATAGAACGACAATTATGTCTAGAGTATCCCTATTCCATATGGAGTCATTTGCAGCTACCACAAAAAAGTGCCGTCCTAAAGACCGGAAAAGACCGTCCCAATTTCATGTAAATACATGGAAAAAAGAAGACTTTACGAGTTTAACAGCCGATTTCTCAAAATATTTCTTCTACGACCGGCACAAAAAGCTGTGGGTAGACCGGTAATTATGTCTAGAGTATCCCTATTCCATATGGAGTCATTTGAAGCAACCACAAAAAAGTGCCGTCCTAAAGACCGAAAAAGACCGTCCCAATTTCATGTAAATACATGGAAAACACAAGACTTTACGAGTTTAACAGCCGATTTCTCAAAATTTTTGTTCTACGACCGGCACAAAAAGCTGTGGGTAGACCGGCAATTATGTCTAGATTATCCCTATTTCATATGGAGTCATTTGAAGCAACCATAAAAAAGTGCCGTCCTAAAGACCGAAAAAGACCGTCCCAATTTCATGTAAATACTAGAGTTGTCAATTATTCGACTTTCAACTTTGTTCGAATAATTCAAATAATTGTTTTTCCTCGTTCGATCAAACGATTAAAGATCAAAATTTATTCGATTAATCGAAGAGAATAACGAATAAAAAAATTATTTTAAAAAATATTTTTATTAACAAAAAAAATAAACAATTCATATAAAATAACTTAAAATAAGAAAGTTAAAATTTTTATTAACGAAAAAATGCATAAAAACTTAAAAATAAAATATTTAAAAGTTAAAAAAACTTAAAAATTGAATAACTGAGATCACTTTTAATTAACGGATGTCGATTTTAATACTTGTTGAGCAATAATTCAAATACGAATTATTATTTGAAGAATTCAGACAAAATATATCATAAATGATTTTAATTTTTGTCAAATAAGACAATTTAAGTTGTTCTTAAGAAATAATCTTTTAAAAATAAAAGTTGACTCAATTTTTTTGCTTTCAAACGATTCTTTCGCTAATTGTTGAAGTAGATGATATAGTAAGAAGAGCATACAAAAGTTTATCTAATTTTTCTGTTCTTTTTTCAGATTTTCCCAAATATACCATATCGTCTGATATATCGCTGAAGTCCTTTTTATTTTCTGAATTTTTAATATGTACTTTGAGTTGAATTATTTAACTCGCATAAAAGATTAATATTTTCATTACTAATAACTTCCTCTATTTCAATACTTTTATCTGAATTATTGTGATTACTTTCAACATAAAATAATCTGGAGTATAATTCATTTGCATATTATTTTGTTTCGCTTTTTGGAGAATATTTTAAGAAACTTTCATTGCTCGGAAAATTTCCAGAATTTAGAAAAATTATTACCGTATTTAACATTTTCATACGTCTCTCATTAATTCTTATTTTAATACGTTTTAGTAAGTCTGATGCAAAAGAATTATTAATTTTTCCTAATTCTATAATGGATGTGCTATCCAGGGCTATGGCTACAATATATTTTAACTTTCCTACATTTTGTATAAAATCTTTCAAAATTTATGAGAATAAATTAAATTCTTAGCATTTATTTAATTTTTGAATTAAAAAAAATTGTTCGATTAATCGACATTAATTAATCGATTTATTCGTTATTCGAAAATCGTCATTTTTGAATTATTCGAACAAGAGTTGGGTTTTATTTGATCGATTAATCGAATTATTCTTAATCGACTGACAACTCTAGTAAATACATGGAAAACACAAGACTTTACGAGTTTAACAGCCGATTTCTCAAAATTTTTCTTCTACGACCGGCACAAAAAGCTGTAAATAGATCGACAATTATGTCTAGAGTATCCCTATTCCATATGGAGTCATTTGAAGCAACTAGAAAAAAGTGCCGTTCTAAAGACCGAAAAAGACCGTCCCAATTTCATGTAAATACATGGAAAACACAAGATTTTACGAGTTTAACAGCCGATTTCTCAAAATTTTTGTTCTACGACCGGCACAAAAAGCTGTGGGTAGATCGGCAGTTATGTCTAGAGTATCCCTATTCCATATGGAGTCATTTGAGGCAATCACAAAAAAGTGCCGTCTTAAAGACCGAAAAAGACCGTCCCAATTTCATGTAAATAGGTACCATGGAAAACACAAGACTTTACGAGTTTAACAGCCGATTTATCAAAATTTTTGTTCTACGACCGGCACAAAAATCTGTGGGTAGATCGGAAATTATGTCTAGAGTATCCCTATTCCATATGGAGTCATTTGAGGCAACCACAAAAAAGTGCCGTCCTAAAGACCGAAAAAGACCGTCCCAATTTCATGTAAATACATGGAAAACACAAGACTTTACGAGTTTAACAGCCGATTTCTCAAAATTTTTGTTCTACGACCGGCACAAAAAGCTGTGGGTAGATCGGCAATTATGTCTAGATTATCCCTATTTCATATGGAGTCATTTGAAGCAACCATAAAAAAGTGCCGTCCTAAAGACCGAAAAAGACCGTCCCAATTTCATGTAAATACATGGAAAACACAAGACTTTACGAGTTTAACAGCCGATTTCTCAAAATTTTTCTTCTACGACCGGCACAAAAAGCTGTGGGTAGACCGGCAATTATGTCTAGAGTATCTCTTTTCCGTATGGAGTCATTTAAAGCATCCACAAAAATGTGCCGTCCTAAAGACCGAAAAAGGCCGTCGAAATTTTCATGTAATTGCGACGGTCTTTTTCGGTCTTTAGGACGGCACTTTTTTGTGGTTGCTTCAAATGACTCCATATGAAATTAGGATACTCTAGACATAATTGCCGATCTAGCCACAGCTTTTTGTGCCGGTCGTAGAACAAAACTTTTGAGAAATCGGCTGTTAAACTTGTAAAGTCTTGTGTTTTTCATGTATTTACATGAAATTGGGATGGTCTTTTTCGGTCTTTAGGACGGCACTTTTTGGTGGTTGCATCAAATGACTCCATATGAAATTGGGATACTCTAGACATAATTGCCGATCTACCCACAGCTTTTTGTGCCGGTCGTAGAACAAAAATTTTGAGAAATCGGCTGTTAAACTCGTAAAGTCTTGTGTTTTCCATGTATTTATATGAAATTGGGACGGTCTTTTTCGGTCTTTAGGACGGCACTTTTTTATGGTTTCCTCAAATGACTCCATATGGAAGAGGGATAATCTAGACATAATTGCCGATCTACCCACAGCTTTTTGTGCCGGTCGTAGAACAAAAATTTTGAGAAATCGGCTGTTAAACTCGTAAAGTCTTGTGTTTTCCATGTATTTACATGAAATTGGGACGGTCTTTTTCGGTCTTTAGAACGGCACTTTTTTGTGGTTGCCTCAAATGACTCCATATGGAATTGGGATACTCTAGACATAATTGTCGATCTATTTACAGCTTTTTGTCCCGGTCGTAGAACAAAAATTTTGAGAAATGGGCTGTTAAACGCGTAAAGTCTTCTTTTTTCCATGTATTTACATGAAATTGGGACGGTCTTTTCCGGTCTTTAGGACGGCACTTTTTTGTGGTTGCTGCAAATGACTCCATATGGAATAGGGATACTCTAGACATAATTGTCGATCTATTTACAGCTTTTTGTCCCGGTCGTAGAACAAAAATTTTGAGAAATCGGCATTTAAACTCATAAAAAATGGGTTTTGTGGTCCTAAACAAATTTAAAATCAAATAACTCAAAAACTTTTGATCTCAGGGCTTTCGGATATTCAGTGGTCAAGTTCTTCAAGTAAAGAGCAACAAAAATGCCATTGGATTTTTATCGTGTGGGCAATACTTACCAAGATATTGGCTTTTTAAAATTTCCCGGAATGCGAATTTTTAATTCAAAATTTCGGACCTATTGAGTCCACACATGAAAATTTCTTTTGAAAATTTTATCCGTTTTGCTCTATCTTGCTTAGTTTTTGAGATATCAGCATTTTTCATTTTTAATGAAAAAAAACACCAAATTGTTCTTAAGTTTTGTAAAAAATTCACTTTCTCTACATAATATTTCAGTTTGACTCTTTATTTGTTCTTAAAAATGGTGGAAATGAGAAATTTTTTAAAAAAAAAAATATTAATAAAAAGACCGGTCTACCCGGGTAGACCGGTCGACCGGTCTTGAAAACCGGTCTACCCGGGTAGACCGGTTTTCGGTCTACCCGGGTAACCGGTCCTGACCGTAGGCTCTAGTCTAAAATATAGACCATGTCTGGCAATGTTTGCAAAATAAGTACTTAGATCAGAATTGATGAAGGAGAGGAAGAAGAATAATGATTACTAAAAATAGTGTTTGTTTACACAAATTACAATAACAACTCTTCTGTTAGAAAAAACAACAGCAACAATCAAACTTGAATTGAAAAAATCATGATTTAGTTGATACTTGCTTAACAGCCTACTTGGCGTATCGGTCTAGAGTGATTGTACGTTACAAGCAGTGTATAGCAAAGTATTACAGATGATGGGTTCAATCCTTGTCGGCTGCGATCTGTTAATAACTTTCAATTATAGAGTTCTATTGACAATTAACTGAATAAATTTTACATTAAAAGTTTTTCTGAGGATTATTATAACTGGATAATATGAAAATAGTAAGAAACAAACCAGGATGTCTTAAATTTTTAGAAAAATTCAAATTTTTCTTTCACACTTTTCTCAATTCAAAACCATATATAAGAAATTATTATAGTTCGAAAAAATAAATGCAATATTATTGTGATAACAAATAACGGAATTTTGGGCACTATTTCTAAAAATAGAGATTTTTATAAATTTTTCCAAAAATAAATGTCCAAACAATCTGCAGCCAAATTCAGTTTGAAAACTTCGAAAGAAAAAATTAAACGAAATGCCAGTACGAGCTTTTGTTCCCTCCTTCCATTTCTTGTACCTCTCCCTTTCCTATAAACTAAGAATTTCAGCAATAAAGATTACCTCGTCTAAATTGTGACTTAACTTTCTGGTCACTTTTTACAGGACAGGAGTTTTTAACCGATATCATCATTCAAATCCATTTCCTATTGGGTACTCAAACATTTTTAGAGAGCGCATTTAACACCAGTCGCTCAGTTAGAAAAAGAAATACAACTATTGTTTATTTATTTCATTATTTCATACGCCAACATTCACACAATTGTGTTAAACTACACCATTTACAGATGTAATTCGAAAAAGATCAATTGTAATTCGAAGATTCTATTTGTAATTCGAAGATTCCATTTGTAATTCGAAGATTCCATTTGTAATTCGAAGATTCCATTTGAAATTCGAATACTCCAATTGTAATTCGAAGATTCCATTTGCAATTCGAAGATTCCAATTGTAATTCGAAAAAGATCAATTGTAATTCGAAAAAGATCAATTGTAATTCGAAAAAGATCAATTGTAATTCGAAAAAGATCAATTGTAATTCGTAAAAGATCAATTGTAATTCGTAAAAGATCAATTGTAATTCGAAGATTCCAATTGTAATTCGAAATATATCAACTGTATTTCCATTGATATTTTTCGAATTACAATTGGAATCTTCGAATTACAATTGATCTTTTACGAATTACAATTGATCTTTTACGAATTACAATTGATCTTTTTCGAATTACAATTGATCTTTTTCGAATTACAATTGATCTTTTTCGAATAACAAATGGAATCTTCGAATTACAAATGGAATCTTTGAATTTCAATTGGAGTATTCGAATTACAAATGGAATCTTCGAATTACAAATGGAATTTTCGAATTACAAATAGAATCTTCGAATTACAATTGATCTTTTTCAAATTACATCTGTAAATGGTGTAGACCAGTGTTCAGACATTTAAGGTATAAAGAGGGGGAGTTATAATTTTTTTTTTACAAAAACACTCTCTTGTCGATTATTAGCAAAATTCAATAAATTTAATTTTTCGCATGCGTTATTTATTGGTATTTGTTTATTTAACATAATACAAACAGTATTTGAAATAATAGAAGAGTTTTTTAAACTCAAATACTTATATTGGACTATAGTTGGGTAACACTGTGCAACACTAAAATTATTCTGAAAAAGAAGTCAATAATACAGTGCAACAAACAAAATATGAAAGTTGACAGTTTATATAAAATCCCTTAAGGCTTTTTTTAGTTCAGCGCTAGATTTTCTACACGTATTTAAAGTTAGCGGACTTTTATTATAACTATAATAATATGAAGCACTGTGAAACAGACAAAATCGGAATGGGATGAAACCAAAAGCAAATGAAAGTTGACTTATTCCATAACACAACACCTAAGGTTTTATTAGTTCGGCGCTGGATTTTCTACATGCATTTAAAGTTAGTGAACTTTTAATATAATTATAACAATAATTGCTTGAAAACTGTATAAGTGGCGTATGATTAATTTTTTAATTGCCTTTAAATAACAACAATAAGC
Source organism: Pegoplata infirma (assembly GCA_963921195.1). Taxonomy (NCBI): domain Eukaryota; kingdom Metazoa; phylum Arthropoda; class Insecta; order Diptera; family Anthomyiidae; genus Pegoplata; species Pegoplata infirma. The sequence continues at coordinate 171,769,956 of OY992538.1, read as the reverse complement.
AGCGGTGCACAGTGGTTTATTTTTAATAATTTGGCTATTCAGGTATATAGGTACTGGGCCGATTGCAAAGAAATTCAAAACGGTTATAACTAACTTCATTTCTAGCTTAAGATTGGACGATGGATCAATCATGTCCAAAAAGGCCGACACCAGGGGCCCCTAAGGACTCATTTTCCGACTATAAGAAAATTTACTCCGAATTCGGAGTAAGTTTTCTATAAGAAAATTTACTCCGAATTCGGAGTAAGTTTTCTATAAGAAAATTTACTCCGAATTCGGAGTAAGTTTTCTATAAGAAAATTTACTCCGAATTCGGAGTAAGTTTTCTATAAGAAAATTTACTCCGAATTCGGAGTAAGTTTTCTATAAGAAAATTTACTCCGAATTCGGAGTAAGTTTTCTATAAGAAAATTTACTCCGAATTCGGAGTAAGTTTTCTATAAGAAAATTTACTCCGAATTCGGAGTAAGTTTTCTATAAGAAAATTTACTCCGAATTCGGAGTAAGTTTTCTATAAGAAAATTTACTCCGAATTCGGAGTAAGTTTTCTATAAGAAAATTTACTCCGAATTCGGAGTAAGTTTTCTATAAGAAAATTTACTCCGAATTCGGAGTAAGTTTTCTATAAGAAAATTTACTCCGAATTCGGAGTAAGTTTTCTATAAGAAAATTTACTCCGAATTCGGAGTAAGTTTTCTATAAGAAAATTTACTCCGAATTCGGAGTAAGTTTTCTATAAGAAAATTTACTCCGAATTCGGAGTAAGTTTTCTATAAGAAAATTTACTCCGAATTCGGAGTAAGTTTTCTATAAGAAAATTTACTCCGAATTCGGAGTAAGTTTTCTATAAGAAAATTTACTCCGAATTCGGAGTAAGTTTTCTATAAGAAAATTTACTCCGAATTCGGAGTAAGTTTTCTATAAGAAAATTTACTCCGAATTCGGAGTAAGTTTTCTATAAGAAAATTTACTCCGAATTCGGAGTAAGTTTTCTATAAGAAAATTTACTCCGAATTCGGAGTAAGTTTTCTATAAGAAAATTTACTCCGAATTCGGAGTAAGTTTTCTATAAGAAAATTTACTCCGAATTCGGAGTAAGTTTTCTATAAGAAAATTTACTCCGAATTCGGAGTAAGTTTTCTATAAGAAAATTTACTCCGAATTCGGAGTAAGTTTTCTATAAGAAAATTTACTCCGAATTCGGAGTAAATTTTCTATAAGAAAATTTACTCCGAATTCGGAGTAAGTTTTCTATAAGAAAATTTACTCCGAATTCGGAGTAAGTTTTCTATAAGAAAATTTACTCCGAATTCGGAGTAAGTTTTCTATAAGAAAATTTACTCCGAATTCGGAGTAAGTTTTCTATAAGAAAATTTACTCCGAATTCGGAGTAAGTTTTCTATAAGAAAATTTACTCCGAATTTGGATTTTTTTTTATAAGAAAATTCACTTCGAATTTGAAGTAAGTTTTCTATAAGAAAATTTACACCGTAATTTTCTATTAGAAAATTTACACCGTAGTTTTCTTTAAGAAAATTTAATTTGAAGTAAGTTTTCTATAAGAAAATTTACACCGAATTTGAAGTAAGCTTTTTATAAGAAAATTTGCTCCAAATTTAAAGTAATAGAAATTGTATTTCATATACTATATATGTGTTTTTTTATAAACATGTAACCAAGTCGAGAATCGAACTAGGGATAATTTGTTATATTCATTCCATTAACAACACATGCTGACCATCACCTTAGACGATACAACCTCCACAGTAAGGGTTTTTTTTTTTTAATTTTTAAACTGTATTGTTTTGTTTTTAATGGGTTAAAAAAATGCATGTTTCTTCATTAAAACAAATTGCTGATGAAGTGTCTTTCAATGATTGTCTGTACAAAGTAGCAGTATTACATCAAATAGTCATGTTTAACCCAATTTTAAATTATAAATTAAATGAAGAAATTATCAAAAGTCTTTTTAAGGAGGTGTTTGTGCTAAATACAGACATTCATCATCAACATCATCATCAGATGAGACTTTTTTTTATACATATAGGAGTACAAATAATAATACAGTTGATCCTAAGGTGCGTCTTTTATATCAAAAACCCCAACAAAGTCGTCAGCAGCCAAATCCATAATTGGTAATGCACAGAATAAACTATTGAACATTGCACTCGTTATGAAATTAAAGAAACTTGTTTTTCTTTCAGTCAGAGTAATGATACAGACGGTGGATGTTATATGACTATGTAGGTGTTTTCCAAGTTTTCCATTTAAGATAAATAAAGTATGATTTATTTTGAATGTATTTCAAACATGCAATAGACACAGCGGGTGGAAGATATTTTAACCAATGTGGTTAATATCAGGAAACTTTTAAAACCAAAGATACAAATAATATAAAACCGATTTGAAAGCATGTTTGGCTTGCACTAAAACAGTTGTGACCTCTTAAATTATTCTTTTACACTTTGTATTCTTAAAATTACTCTAATTCGGAGTAAATTTTCTTTTGGAATTGGAGTAAGTTTTCTTTAAGAAAATTTACTCCGAATTCGAAGTAAGTTTTCTTTAAGAAAATTTACTCCGAATTCGAAGTAAGTTTTCTATAAGAAAATTTACTCCGAATTCGAAGTAAGTTTTCTATAAGAAAATTTACTCCGAATTCGAAGTAAGTTTTCTATAAGAAAATTTACTCCGAATTCGAAGTAAGTTTTCTATAAGAAAATTTACTCCGAATTCGAAGTAAGTTTTCTATAAGAAAATTTACTCCGAATTCGAAGTAAGTTTTCTATAAGAAAATTTACTCCGAATTCGAAGTAAGTTTTCTATAAGAAAATTTACTCCGAATTCGAAGTAAGTTTTCTATAAGAAAATTTACTCCGAATTCGAAGTAAGTTTTCTATAAGAAAATTTACTCCGAATTCGAAGTAAGTTTTCTATAAGAAAATTTACTCCGAATTCGAAGTAAGTTTTCTATAAGAAAATTTACTCCGAATTCGAAGTAAGTTTTCTATAAGAAAATTTACTCCGAATTCGAAGTAAGTTTTCTATAAGAAAATTTACTCCGAATTCGAAGTAAGTTTTCTATAAGAAAATTTACTCCGAATTCGAAGTAAGTTTTCTATAAGAAAATTTACTCCGAATTCGAAGTAAGTTTTCTATAAGAAAATTTACTCCGAATTCGAAGTAAGTTTTCTATAAGAAAATTTACTCCGAATTCGAAGTAAGTTTTCTATAAGAAAATTTACTCCGAATTCGAAGTAAGTTTTCTATAAGAAAATTTACTCCGAATTCGAAGTAAGTTTTCTATAAGAAAATTTACTCCGAATTCGAAGTAAGTTTTCTATAAGAAAATTTACTCCGAATTCGAAGTAAGTTTTCTATAAGAAAATTTACTCCGAATTCGAAGTAAGTTTTCTATAAGAAAATTTACTCCGAATTCGAAGTAAGTTTTCTATAAGAAAATTTACTCCGAATTCAAAGTAAGTTTTCTATAAGAAAATTTACTCCGAATTCGAAGTAAGTTTTCTATAAGAAAATTTACTCCGAATTCGAAGTAAGTTTTCTATAAGAAAATTTACTCCGAATTCGAAGTAAGTTTTCTATAAGAAAATTTACTCCGAATTCGAAGTAAGTTTTCTATAAGAAAATTTACTCCGAATTCGAAGTAAGTTTTCTATAAGAAAATTTACTCCGAATTCGAAGTAAGTTTTCTATAAGAAAATTTACTCCGAATTCGAAGTAAGTTTTCTATAAGAAAATTTACTCTGAATTCGAAGTATGTTTTCTATAAGAAAATTTACTCCGAATTCGAAGTAAGTTTTCTATAAGAAAATTTACTCCGAATTCGAAGTAAGTTTTCTATAAGAAAATTTACTCCGAATTCGAAGTAAGTTTTCTATAAGAAAATTTACTCCGAATTCGAAGTAAGTTTTCTATAAGAAAATTTACTCCGAATTCGAAGTAAGTTTTCTATAAGAAAATTTACTCCGAATTCGAAGTAAGTTTTCTATAAGAAAATTTACTCCGAATTCGAAGTAAGTTTTCTATAAGAAAATTTACTCCGAATTCGAAGTAAGTTTTCTATAAGAAAATTTACTCCGAATTCGAAGTAAGTTTTCTATAAGAAAATTTACTCCGAATTCGAAGTAAGTTTTCTATAAGAAAATTTACTCCGAATTCGAAGTAAGTTTTCTATAAGAAAATTTACTCCGAATTCGAAGTAAGTTTTCTATAAGAAAATTTACTCCGAATTCGAAGTAAGTTTTCTATAAGAAAATTTACTCCGAATTCGAAGTAAGTTTTCTATAAGAAAATTTACTCCGAATTCGAAGTAAGTTTTCTATAAGAAAATTTACTCCGAATTCGAAGTAAGTTTTCTATAAGAAAATTTACTCCGAATTCGAAGTAAGTTTTCTATAAGAAAATTTACTCCGAATTCGAAGTAAGTTTTCTATAAGAAAATTTACTCCGAATTCGAAGTAAGTTTTCTATAAGAAAATTTACTCCGAATTCGAAGTAAGTTTTCTATAAGAAAATTTACTCCGAATTCGAAGTAAGTTTTCTATAAGAAAATTTACTCCGAATTCGAAGTAAGTTTTCTATAAGAAAATTTACTCCGAATTCGAAGTAAGTTTTCTATAAGAAAATTTACTCCGAATTCGAAGTAAGTTTTCTATAAGAAAATTTACTCCGAATTCGAAGTAAGTTTTCTATAAGAAAATTTACTCCGAATTCGAAGTAAGTTTTCTATAAGAAAATTTACTCCGAATTCGAAGTAAGTTTTCTATAAGAAAATTTACTCCGAATTCGAAGTAAGTTTTCTATAAGAAAATTTACTCCGAATTCGAAGTAAGTTTTCTATAAGAAAATTTACTCCGAATTCGAAGTAAGTTTTCTATAAGAAAATTTACTCCGAATTCGAAGTAAGTTTTCTATAAGAAAATTTACTCCGAATTCGAAGTAAGTTTTCTATAAGAAAATTTACTCCGAATTCGAAGTAAGTTTTCTATAAGAAAATTTACTCCGAATTCGAAGTAAGTTTTCTATAAGAAAATTTACTCCGAATTCGAAGTAAGTTTTCTATAAGAAAATTTACTCCGAATTCGAAGTAAGTTTTCTATAAGAAAATTTACTCCGAATTCGAAGTAAGTTTTCTATAAGAAAATTTACTCCGAATTCGAAGTAAGTTTTCTATAAGAAAATTTACTCCGAATTCGAAGTAAGTTTTCTATAAGAAAATTTACTCCGAATTCGAAGTAAGTTTTCTATAAGAAAATTTACTCTGAATTTGGAGTAAGTTTTCTATAAGGAAATTTACTCCGAATTTGGAGTAAGTTTTCTATTTGAAAATTTACTTTGAATTTGGAGTAAGTTTTCTATGAGAAAATTTACTCCGAATTTGGAGTAAGTTTTCTATAAGACGAATTTGGAGTAAGTTTTCTATAAGAGAATTTACTCCGAATTTGGAGTAAGTTTTCTATAAGAAAATTTACTCCGAATTTGGAGTAAGTTTTCTATAAGAAAATTTACTCCGAATTTGGAGTAAGTTTTCTATAAGAAAATTTACTCCGAATTTGGAGTAAGTTTTCTATAAGAAAATTTACTCCGAATTCGGAATAAGTTTTCTATAAGAAAATTTACTCCGAATTTGGAGTAAGTTTTCTATAAGAAAATTTACTCCGAATTTGGAGTAAGTTTTCTATAAGAAAATTTACTCCGAATTTGGAATAAGTTTTCTATAAGAAAATTTATTCCGAATTTTGAGTAAGTTTTCTATAAGAAAATTTACTTCGAATTTGGAGTAAGTTTTCTATGAGAAAATTTACTCCGAATTTTGAGTAAGTTTTCTATAAGAAAATTTACTCCGAATTTGGAGTAAGTTTTCTGTAAGAAAATTTACTCCGAATCGGAGTAAGGTTTCTATAAGAAAATTTACTCCGAATTTGAGTAAAAAAATTTACTCCGAATTGCAGTAAAAAAATTTACTCCGATTTTGCAGTATGTTTTAGATTTAAATCTATTACAAATATTTGCAATTGTCATTTATTCTACACAAGGTGGCGTTATAGTTTATTGTTAATTTATACAAATTTATTGCAACATTGATTTTCATGATTTAAAAAATGCATAAAACTTAAAAAAGAAAAAAAACAATAGACATTCAGCTAATCCGTGAAACACAAAACAAAAAAACTACCATCAGCAATACCGTCATCATCTAAATAACAATTTTACAATATTTCAACAGACAAGTTTGTCAGAAAACTATAAAACAATAGGTATGGCAAACAATTGCTGCTGCGGCTTGTTAATGTAACATACTTCACGAGAGGCTTATTCATAGTTCGAAAGCTGGCTTTGTCGAAAGAAAAAAAAAATAAAACATTGCAATAATGGAAAAAAAAATATTGTCAGAGAGGTGCAAACCTAAATATGTAGTTTGAAAGAGTTGAAATTTAAATTTTCTAATATTTGGATTTATTAAATCAAGCAACATACAACTGCAAGCAACATACAACTTGCACTGTGGCATTTTGTCATTGTGCGCCCAAAAGTATGCTTTGAATCAAGTTGATCACAGAAAATACTTAATTTTACTGTTTGCGCTTATATGTGTGCTATAAACAGTTTGCATACAAACCGGGTGATTCGTAGATGTCTTAATCGAATTTGTGCTTTGAATTAAGTAAGTCCACTCTTTTGTGTGTAGCAAGTTGTTATTCAACTGATTGAAAACTTCACTTCTCCGTTCACGAAGTCCATGCATGTAATTAGTCTAGCACATTTTTGATAGTCCAGCAATATCCAACTTAATTCCTTCCCCTCTCAGAAAAAGTGTGAATAATTTAGAGTGATATAAAACCAGGAAAAACAACTACAAAACATGTGTTTATTTTTTATATCAACCAAAACATAATGCGATGATGATGAAGTAGCGGAAAAAATCTTTCAAATACACAAAAAAAAATTGAGTGAATTGTAGAAAAAAGCGTTGTAACCTTATAATGAACTTTATATAATTGGATTTTGTTTATTGTTTATGGATGGTTACTACCATTTTACTACTACTACTTCTACTGTTGTACCTGACTTATTCATACAACTAAAAATTGTACCACAGTAGAGTCCAAATATGATAAACATATTTATTAAAGACTTACAAGGGAAGTCTCCCTAGTGTCACCCGCGGATCTTTATGGAATTGGTTTTAGTTGGTAGATCAAAATAAATGGACACGTATTTAAAAAAAAATAAAAAAAAAACAAGTAAGAAAGTTAAAGTCGGTCAAGACCGACCATATGATACCCTACACCAGTGTTTTCCGGAAAATGGGTCCCAAGTCCAAACATGGACCGATTTGATCTGTCTTTTGTTAGATCTTTATTTAGTGTAGAAAACACACACAGATCAAATTTTAGTGGAATTGGTTTATTTTTTTGCCAATAGACCGATTTAACTGAATATCGGTCGAAATTTTTTTATAGGGGACTAAATATTTCCATTATTATGGATTTTGAGGGAATTATGTGAATATCGGGAGGGTGGTTTGTATGGGGACTACTAGAAGGACTTTGTAATTTGGAATGGTTATTCGGTGCATACAAAATTTGATTACCTGCTAAATTTTAAAGCGTTATCTATAATAATACGGTTATTAGACTCATTTAAGCCGAATCCAAAGGAGGCGTTTGTATGCTTTAGTTTCAAATTTCAAGTCAATTGATTAAAAAATGTGACCTGTATCGTACCGATAGATGGACAGATGGATGGACGGACAGACGGACGGACGGACGGACATCGCTATATCGACTCAAAAAGTAATTCTGAGTCGATCTTGAAGGTAGGTCTAGTACCAATATTTCGGGTAGTTACAAACATCAGCACAAACTCATTATACACTGTACCACAGAGTGTCGTAGGGTATAATTAGGGGTTAAAAAGGAGGGGGGAAGACAAGGCCATTTAACTTTTTTTTTGTTTATCTCCTATATTATACAAAGAAACCTAGTCATGTTACATACCAAATGAAAGGTCTTTGGAAAACCTATCTACGTGTTCTAAGAACATGTCCAAACATGCACAACTTTTCGTCATATTAAGTAAAATACCAAAATTTTAGGACATTTTTGTTAATAAATCGAAAAATATTAACTTCTTTGGCCCGTTATTAGCACACATGCCTATATTAATTTTGTTTAAATAGGCATAAATTGTAAAAAACTGAAGAAGGTCAATTTCCCCCCGTACAAATCAACCCCTCCCCCTAAAAATGAGTTTGGGCCGCTAAAAAAAATACGTGTCGAATTAATTTTCGTTCTTAACAACATATCCAAATTTCATGAAGATCGGAGGGTGACACCAGGTAGACTTCCCTTGTCAGTTGGAAAAAGTGTCTGTAATAAATTTAAATTCCTTGTTTTAATTTCGTCAGGTTATCTTATCATAGGAAATCTTTGATTATGTCTATTTAAAATGATTCTCAAAACAACTCACTAAAAGGCGTTCAGCAGACTCTTCAGGATAAGCGCGCTTATGATAACGGGCGCACTTCGCTACACTCCGACGACGGATCTGATCGGAATGCTTCAACAAGACGAAAATTGACTATTGAACCCCAACAACCTCGTTCGGCTACCTGCGCAGGTCGAGATAATGGGCATTAAATTGTGGATTGGATATAGTGCACTTATCTGGTTGCTTGAATACTTTAAATTGTTAGCAACTGTGTTGCCGAAAAATTAGCAAGGCAGGGTACAACTCTTCATATAGTGTGTCCGGTAAAATCATTAAACTGTCCCGTGACCATCTACGCAAGCTGGTTTTGCCCCTTATGGAGCACAGAATAAAATATGAACCCCAACAACGAGTATTGCGGAGAATATTAGGACGTAGAGGAGGAAGAAACGGTATCGCACTTTCTCTGTACCGACATACGCCGGAGAGTTAAACATTTTGGTAGCACAGTACTGACGGATTTAGATTCTGAGGTACTTTGGGATACCAGGGGACGGTAATAGGGGTTCTGCTACTAGTCACTGCCGTTAAAACAATTTGATTTCCTCTTAAAAATCCTTAGATATTGAATTTCAACATCCGAAAAATCAGAAAGATCGTGCAGCATCATCAACTCCAGCAAAAGTCATTTGTCGACACATTTAACCGCTCAGCATGCTATCCTATAAGGCAGTGTCCGGTAACTACAGCAGCCGCCATCGAAATCTCTCCTATTGGAAGCGATTTTAGCTCACTTGTGCTCTTCTGATTATGAGAAGGCCAAATCTGTTGTGTAGCGACCATTGTACACGACCATCCATGTGCTCAACTCTGATTAGTCTCCGTCGCGGAACAAAGCCATATATTTTTCATGCATGTTTCTAGGGACATACCTACACATTCCAATTCCGTTGGAGCATATAAGATAGTTCCCAGTCTTGTAAGCACATCGGCTTTGCCTTGGGACCCATTTGAGTCGTATGTCATTTAAGTGCAGATCTTGTTTTCAGAGACATTGACTTCAGAGAATTGACTGTCAGAATAGACGTTGACTGCGGTTGTAGACAAGACATTGCAACTCAGCCAGACAGCCATTTCCTTTATTGCCAGCATTTCTGCCTGGTAAACACTGCAATGATTTGGCAATCTTTGAGCCAAGCTAAACTCAAGCTTTTCCGAATAGACTCCGAAACCCAATTGTTCGTGTAGCTTCGACCCAAAAAATTTAAAGAGTCTCTACTACCTGGAGCTCCAAGTAGACCACTGTTTCTTGCCAATTTAGACAGATCCCTAAGAGAACTCTGGAGAATGTCTCTTAATGTTGGCAGGTGTTTCCCCTTTACCACTATCGCGAAATCTTAAGCATATGCAACAACATGACAACCACGTGCTTCTAGAAAGAGCAGCATTAAATTGTGTGTCAGGTTCCAAAGAAGAACACCTTCCTGTGGTGTGCCCCTACTGAAAATCGAGATATGACAGATGCTTCCAATTTAGACGTTATACGTGTATTGGTAAGTATATTTTCCACCATTTGAATGACAATTAGTAAGGCTATCGTCAAATGACTTTGCAGAAGTTGCCTAAATTCGGATCACAGTACAATTTCTGCATCTTTTCATATTTAACTCGTCGTAGCATTTCTACCTTAGCGCCGAAACGCTCTATTTTCCTCTACGAAAAAGCTCGTTGGGCTGAGCTCAACGATTTCTTTCGGCATTTTAACTGAAAAATTGGGTTTCTAGACGACAACGTCGATGCCACTGCAGAAATTGTAGTCAAAATTATTATTCTAGGAATGAAACTTTATTCTAACGAAGCATTTATCGCGTCCCGAGAGGAAGCGTTCAGTAATTGGTGTTCGAATAAAAACGTCGTTACTGATCTGCATCACAAAAAGGCGTGAACCGATTGTGGCAAAGCTTCCATACGAACGGCGTCTACGTGCGAAAGTTCTTTCTGCTCCTCGGAGCAGACCTTTTGGTCGTTCTTTATAAGATTAAAGGAAATGCTAGTTCTTCTATTCTAACTCTTTTAAAGGAGATCTCTTGGCTGAACTTTTTTCAAGAAATTCTTTCTTGCCGGAAAGCAATCAACCACTGCCCGTTCTCGAAAGGGTATCCTATACTGCCCGGGCAGTCAAAATGCTTATTGCGGATCTCAAATCCGTAAACAAATACAAATACAACACTATACGTGTTGTTTTAGATGGGATCTCACCAAACGAGTTTCAGCTAAATTCAGGGGTACCGCAAGGTTCTGTTCTTTCTCCTACTCTATTCCTTTTTTTTATTAATGACCTTCTTGGTCCGACCTTCAATCCTGTCTACTCTTTTGCAGATGACAGCAACATTTGTCATTAAGTTCCATTCGGCCAAGCTCTTAGGAGATAGGGGACATGCGGCAGAACATGAATGACACACTCAATCCAGACCTTTCTCAATTTTAATGCACGCAAGACCCAATGTTGTATGTTAACCCACAGACGGGCTGTGGAATTATCATTGTCATCTGTAGCTATTGATGGTGTAGATATTGAGGAATCGAATACTCTTGATATTCTGATCCGATCACCTTACTATTTATACCAGCTATATAACCGACAAAAATGAAAAAGTCTTTAAACACGAACGTTTAAAACTAGAAACTAAATGTAGTAAAACTGCATTTACAGTTCTTCATTTCGTGATCCTGTTTCCTTTTTTAAAATTTTATAAAATATTTTTAATTATTTGTACTTTTCCTAGGGTACCACTAGTGATAGCAAATGAAAGAGGAGGATCTCCCCTTAATTTCCTATTTTTTTTTTTTACATATCAGGAAAAAGGAGGTAAGTTACGTCCTTTCAAAAATGTATCCTTCAATATCATTTAAAATGTTCAACAAAATATTTTGATAAATTTTTTAAAGTGCTTTATTCAAATCCTTTTATCCTGATATGGCAAAATAAAAAATGGAAAAATTAGGGAGATCCTCCTCTTTCATCCTAGGACAAGTACAAATATTTCAGAAATATTTTACAAAATGTATCCTTTAAAACTTTAAAGTCCTTTTAAAATGAAACAGGATCACGAAATGAAAAACTGTAAATGCAGTTTTTCTCCATTTGAACTCTTCTTTCAGAAGTATATCATCCGGTTCATGTTTAATATTGGCTGTCGGACGGTGTATCCGGCCGAAAATGAAATACAACTTTCATGTATGGGCAGGGGCTACAGTATCCTTTCTGAACCTTCTGGACCGTGTTAGGGGAGGGCGGTGAAGCTTATCAATGACAGTAGTGTATACAACTCTATTGATTCATTGGAGCATCCTCGTAATGTTGGTTGTGTGACACTTTTCAATCGATATTACCATATCTGAGATAAGTCAATTTATTTCTCGACTCCGAGTATTTATTCGTAATACACGCTTATCTAGTAGAGCACATCCATTTGTAGTTGATTGTCCTGTATTTCGAACAACACATTACAGAGAAAATTCGTTTTTCAGTCAGACGATTCTTTTGTTGAACTAACTTCCCGCAGAAGTCTTTCCTGTTACTTTAAATTTAGAAAAATTTTAATCAAATATCCACAAACACTACTCCCTCTTTCTTTCTTCACATACCCTATTTTCCTGATCAATACAATGCACTGCATGAGAAGGGGAATTCCCCTAAGTATTGGTTAAAGTAAAAAAAAACACTGTATTGGCTCTTCGTCATAACCAAATACCACTGTAATTTAGTAAACAAAACAATTGTAAAGTAGTATAAGTAGATAATAATGGAGCTAAAACACCTCAATAAAACCGAGGAGTTGACCGCACCCCCTCCAAATTTAATGAAATTTAGTACTGAGGTTTACTTTTACAAAAAAGAGATTTTTCCAATTTTTCAAGCTTCTGGTCATTCCAGTATTCGAGATATGCGGTGTTGAAAATTAACAAAATCGTATATATTTGGCAAAAGTGTTCTGAGATAAATAAAGATAACTCAAAAAGTAATAACAATACAGGTCTCAGTCAGGTTGCAAATAATAGGTAATGAGACAGCCTTTAAAATGGCATTCCTCAGGATTTTTTTTGAAAAAGGTCAAAGGTCATTGGTTTTAACCTTAATTTTTGGAGAGCTATATCTCAAAAAACGATATTTTTAAAATTTTGGAAAAAATATATGTTGTTAAGAATCACCCATACTACTTAAGTTTAAATTTTCAGGCTGGAGACTTCATTGTAACTTTTTATATTAATAGAAACATTGTGACAGGAAAGAAAAATCGGTGTAATTTCCCTTACAAAAAAAAACATTTTTTTTTGTCTGTGAAATTCTGGTACCAGAATTCATTTTTCTGAATGTTTTTGACGTGCTGAGTCCAAATATGACCTTTGAACTGGCCTATCGCTATTACTTTTCAAGATATAAGCACCTAAATGTTCAAAAAAACACAGCAATTGTATTTTAGCAATTTTCACACATTAATGTGCAGATATCTCGAAAACTAATTGCGATAGGCCAGTTCAAAGGTCATATTTGGACTCAGCACGTCAAAAACATTCAGAAAAGCGAAATTTGGTACCAGAATCTCAAAGACCAAATAAATTGTTTTTTTCTGTAAGGGGAAAAACACCGCTTTTTCTTCCCTGTCATTTTGTTTCTATTAATATTAAAAGTTCCAATGAAGTCTCCATCCTGAAAATTTAAACTTAAGTAGTATGGGTGATCCTTAATAACATATATTTTTCCAAAATTTTAAAAATATCGTTTTTTGAGATATAGCTCTCCAAAAATTAAGGTTAAAACCAATGACCTTTGACCTTTTTCAAAAAAAAATCTTTGGGAACGCCATTTCAATGGCTGTCTCATTACCTATTATGTGCAACCTGACTGAGGCCTGTATTGTTATTACTTTTCGAGTTATCTTTATTTATCTCAGAACACTTTTGTCAAATATATACGATTTTGCCAATTTTCAAGACCCCATGTCTCGGGAAGAAAAACTACCAGAAGTCCAAAATTTTGGCACTATGATTTATTTGTAAGGGACCAACTATATTCCAATTTTCATCAAATTCGAAAGAGGTAAGGTCAAAAATGCTACTTTTTTCGGTTGAATTGAGGTGTTTTAACTCAATGTGTTTATAAAGTATGAAATAACATTAGATAATTTATGGTAATAATATGCCTATATAAATAGTCTATATGTAACTGAATCTGCATGATTCGGTTACTTTTCAAATTTGTTTTTTCTTTTTTACTCAATTACAGGTAAGTCTAAAATTTTAGCAGTTTATTTTTATGAGGTAATTCTTTTTTCAGTTCTCTTATATAACTTTTATAAATTTGTGCCATTTGCATAAAATTTTCTCTAGATTTTCTTTTTATCAACACCTGATGACCCTTTATTTAATGTTGCTAAATTTATCTTTATTAAAAATTTTTATGCGTTTAATGAGAAGTAGACAATATTTTCTTTGCGTTTGTTTTCATTCTTCTACCTCATTTATTATTTAGATTTTATATGCACACACTTTTTTTTAGTTCATCGTCACTGTTTTTTATTTTTAAAAGTTTATTTTTTTATTTTTTCACTTTCAACATCACTTTTCTGACAATTTATTTAATGCGATTTTTTTTAACTTTGTTCAGTATTGTATAATGCGAGTAAGTACTAACAAGCTAAAAGCACTACATTATGCAGTGGTATAGAAATTATCGAGTTTGTACCAAACACTCATTAACAAACAAAAATTGTTGACACAAATCGTCTAAAAATCGATTGAAGAAAATTAATGAAGCTTCAAAACTGGAGTAACCATTAGGTCAAACACAATGGTGTTTGATCAATATTTTCATCAAACTTATGAGATGTCATTTCAATAATTTTCTTTTAAATACTTTGGAAATCATAGGTCTTCTCATCTAATTCCTAGGATCATTAAGCAACTTCCTGCATAATATTTTACATAAACCTTATTCCTTTCTACACCTCCATAGTTTTACGCCGTTATACATATTTCGAATATGTCTTGAAGTTTAAACTGTCAGGTGTAGGGTACTCCAAATTCGTGTAAAGTTGTTGTGTAGCTTCGCCCTTCTTATTTTATTGTGTAAAAACAAAACAATTTACACAAAGTCAAACTGACAACATAACAAAAGTCTTTTTACCGAACAGCAAGCTAAAAATAGTTAAACGCACCTTTATTGGTTGCATACTATTTCTACGAAAAACAATCAAATTATAAAGATTTTTTAAAAAAACTCAAGGAGTTCGTAATGATTTTTTGTATAATTATTTAAAAAATTAATAGTAACACTGGCCGACGTATAAAATGCAAAACTTTATGATGCTGATTCCAAATCTGGTTTCCAATTTTGTCCATCACTTCAGCTTTTTAAGAAAATTGAGAGCTTATAACGTGTGACTGCAATAGTTAAATGACTTTAAATTAAAGCTTGAACCTCGTACCTCAACACTAGAAAAGCACGCTGGTTCCAGCGAACATCACATTGAATTTTCATTCCTAGAACATCAAGAGTGTCAGATTCCTCAATAACGATACTCCCATGTATACAGATGACGTTGGAAGTTTGAGTTAGCAGGGCATAATGAAATATAAGAAAACAAAACCTAGCGGTACCGCTGCTGGAATTCATACGATGAAATCCTATCTGTAACAACACAAATAGTGCGATTACATGGAAAGCTCGATATAAACCGAGAGAAATCACTATCGACACCAAACGCAATAATAATAAAACTGCCGGTCGTACAAAAGTTTAACAAAAAAATTGTTTTGAACTCTATTGATTAACCATCCTATCCATCACCTTGAAGAGTGTAGAGCAAATTTCTATAGCGCGGTAATTTTCCGGGCTCGTAGCCTCACCACTTTTCGGGAATTATCTGCATGAGGAGAAAACTCCTACATGGTACGAGTAGCTAAAAAGGTTTACAAAGGGTGGGGACAGCGTCGAGGCACAATGTTTCAACACAATGCGTAAACACCATCTGGTCCCGGGAACTTATTAACGTCGAAATCTTCAACGATCTTTTTAACTGCACGTGCTCGAAAAAAATATCTTGGACATAGTAAAGGATACTCTATTGAGTTCGGGCAGTGGTTCATTGCTTTCTGGCAGAAATGAGGTTCTTGCAAGGTTGTAAGTGGCTGCTGACGTTTTACGTCAACATACGTAGACTCTGAGGTACAGTGCCGGTCAAAATAATAGCACCAATGACAAAATCTCTATTCATTCAATTAAAACAAAATATTATGTGCGTATTCGTTTAAAGTAAATATGCAATACTCTTATACTAAGTATATAACCCTTAAATGTTTTTACTTTTTCCAAAAATTGTGAACGGTTCTTTTTTAATGATCGATATTTTAAAAAAACTCTAAATCAGTGCAGTCAATAAAATAGCATCGAATGACAAAATTTCTTTAAAAAAATTAATATTGTTTTAATTATTAAAATAAAAGTGTTAAATATTAAAGAAAGATAGTTTTTATTTATACAAAATTTAATTCATTACAAAATTTTACATTTATTTTCATAAAAATATGACGTGGAAGGAATTACACTCCTCAAAAACGTGCTTTTGTAAAAAAATTGATTTCTGAACATAAACCATACTCTGAAATAGGAAAATTGATTGGATGCGATTATAAAATGATCGGAAATTCAACAAAATTATCTTTAGAGCTTGAAAAACTTAGTCACAAGCGATGTTTGTCACCATTAGTGGTTAGGTGTTTGTAAAGACAATGGAAGAAAGCCTCATTTACGGCAGCTCCAGAGCTAAAAAAGGACAGCAAATGGCGAAAAATGTTCGTCAAAGATTACAAAACAACAACATTGGCGCTTTTAGATAAGGAAAAGTGGGCCTACAGTAACTCAGAATGACCAGCTTAAAAGTGGATCAATGTTCTATGGACAAATGAATCCATTGTTGTTTTATTTGGAGACATAGGATCACATACCTATGTCAGGAGACCCTATACCGCGGAATTCAATCCAAAATTCGAAATAAAAATAACCCTAAATGGTGCTTATGGAGTGGGGTATATTTTCCTACTGCGGAGTGGGGTTCATATATTGGACCATGGCTCTCATATTGGACTAGATCAACCGTGGATATACACTTAACGTTTATATCTTCCAGAAAGTAATGTTACTATAAGTTTCTGAGCAAATTCCACAAATTAAGGTCATTTAGCACGTCAATTACCCAAAGCATGACGGGAAATTGGCGAAAAATTGGGTCTGGACAATAAAGTAAACGTGATGGAATGGCCTGGTAAGTCCCCAGATCTAGACCAATTCGATAGTTAATGGACAGATATAGAGAAGGGAGTGTCTCGAATACAACCAACTTGAAATGAAGCTCTTTGGGTGGATGTTCAGCAAATCTGGAACTCAATTTCTTATTAAAGATCCCAAAGTCTTGCGAATTCGGTACAAAAACGTTGTACAGAGGTAATTGTCAATAATGATCACTCGACAAAAATTTTTTTTTAATATTTAAAGATATCAATACAATACTGAATTCATAATCCATTCGTTTTTCAAATTTAAGAATTTAATTTTAATACATAAAGTACTGTGGTGCTATTTTTTTGACTGAGTCTTTTTGAAGTTTTTTTAAAAACTCTGAAAATTTTTAATAAAATAAAAAACCAAATTAGGTTTTTCTTATGTAATATTGTTTCACACTCTTATAAGTATCTTATGACACGTTTTCAGTGGCATAAGTTGAAATCGTTAAAAAAAAAACGAAGAAAATTTTGTTTTATACTGGTGCTATTTTTTTGACCGCAGCTGTACATTGCGATACCACGGGACTGAAATAGGTTTCCCTACTAGACCCTGTCGTTAAACTAGTTTGAGCTACTTATGAAACTACTTAGATATTTAATTTTAACACCCGACAAATCAGAAAAATCGTCCAGCTCCCCTGGATCTCTGACCAGAAAGAGCCGGGCAATGACAGAAGCAGTTTTCGATAGTTTTTTACTCCTCTTCATCCATGAAACTCCGGCAAAAGTCGTTCGACGGCACATTTAACCGCTTTGCGCGCTTCCATATAAGACAGTGTCCGGTAATTACAGCAACCACCGTCGAAATATCTCCTCTTGGAAGCGATATAAGCTCACTTGTGCGACTCTGATTAGGAGAAGGCCAAATCTGTCGTGTTGTCTCACACGTCAATCCATTTGCTTACCTCTGATTAGTCTCCGTCGCGAAACAAAGCCGTAGATATTGCTTGCAAGTTTCTAGAGGCATAGCAACACATTCCAATTCTGTTGGAACCTTTAAGGTAGTTCCCAGTTTTGCAAGCTCATCGGCCTTGCCTGGAATGTATCTGTGCCCTGAGACACATATAAGTCGTATGTAAAACTGCTTGGCCGTCTCATTTTAAGACGTGCGGCAGTTAAGGGCAGATCTTGTTTTCAGAAACATTGACACCAGGGACTTGACCGCGGCTGCCGCTGGCTGCAGTTGTAAGTTCCAGCATACATTTAAGCAAAAAGTTTGCTTTTATCAACGGAGTAGGTACATATTTGGTGATTCCTGATAAGGGTGAGAATGGATGAACTGGTATTATTCTTTATCCTCTTAACAAATGACCAAAATGGGTTGCTTTCCCGCGGATCAGAAAGGACCTTATTTATTTTTTTTATTTAATGGGAGCCCTTACGGTCGGCACTGGGATCCTTATGGGTCTTTTGTGCCAAGATCTATAAATTTAATTCAAACTCTGTTTAACATTCCTAATGAACATTAGAACAGATGAGAGAAAAGCCCGCCTTATACCCTTAGAATTAAGTAATACCCTGGCTAAGAACCGTCTTCTGATCCTACAAATTGCGACGCACTCCCACAATATGTGTTGCAAGCAGGGACCTTTGCACGCAAACGCTGTTCGTACAGAAGCTTTTAGCGGCTGAGTACTATGGCGCATTCGTTTCATGCCTGTTTGCATAACGCTTCAGTAAATGGATTTTTGTCATTAAGCCAATTACTAAATGAATCCTCTCTGGATCTGACTTCATCTATACACGTCTGATTAAACCAGAACTTATGCTTTGGTTTAGTCGGAATTTGCGCATATGGAATAAACAATTTTATTCCGAGCATTATTATATTTACCATCATTTCTGCAGCAGCGTCAACATTGTCATCAAGAAAACAGAGTTGAGTTGTTTTCAGTCTTGCAAGATAATTGGTCTAAAAGTTTAATTGAATGTCCCTGTGCCCTGGTACCTATATGAATCGAATGTCAAAATATGTACTTGAACATCTCATTTGGAGACGAGCTACATTTTTAGGCAAATCGAATTTCAGACAAAGTGGCATCTCCTTTGCTCGGCGCACCTTACAGTGGTCTGGTTTTCTCTATGACTTAGCCTACTTGATATATTTGTTAAATGATCCTGCTGGATATACATATTATCGCGTAGATCGAACCCTTACCGGTATCGTTACCCCATCAGCATTTTTAATGAGGCAGGTTCTAAATATGAGGCAGAAGAACATCTCTTTGCAGTGTGTTTATATTTATGAATAAGTATAGGTAGAGGACCCCTTATTTGAATATAAAAGACTTATTGACAAGGAGTTCTGTAATACGTATTATAATATACGCATCCAAGTATACTTCTCTATTAGGTGTGACCTCCCGAATCGAGCTTTTTTCCCTTGCTGTTGGTGTGTTTTATGGTATACTCTTCTGACAAGGGAGACTGCTTGAACCTAGCTATGTCTCATTGCTTAATGTATGTTGTCGATATCAGCACAACAAAGAAGATGTATAGTCCAACACTAGCTACAACTTAACCAGTGTAATGCCTTTTAAAACTTTTGATTGTTCGTATTAATGTTGGCATATTAAAAATTTCCGAAGCTACCTCCAACGATAACGCTTCAAACGACGACGAGATATTACTAGAAAAGTGGTTTTATACTGGAAGAATGTTTTTTACAGGAGGAAGTCTATTCTTTATGTTACCCAGGGTCCAAGGAACAGCCAGGATTTTTCGAAGCCGGGATCTATGTTATCACAGAAATTCTTTTAAAAATTCTTCTGATCTGACTCTTCAAAAATGTTAGTTGCAGGATGTATTCAGAACAATTTCCGGTAGCTCTTGTATACTTTATATTGTTAGCGTTCACTGCAGATACTCCAAATTTTAATCACAATGGACCTCAGAGTTTATGTGTGCTAACGTAAAGCGTCAGCAGCCACTTACAACCTAGCATTCACTTTAAACATCATCATTTAAGGATTTCTTTATACCACTCTTTCCCTCATTTAAATAACCTTAACTGCCTTTATATTACAAGTGCGAACCATATATTTACTTCAAATAATGATATCGTTCGCATAGTTATGCATTGTGGTCTTAAAACTCAATATGTTTTGTTAGATGAATAAAATAAAACAAAAAATCATTTGAGTTAAAAACATCTACTCTACTCATGTTGGTTTAAAGTGCAAAAGGCGAATAGCATTTGTAGGGTTTACTTGCTTTAACAAATATCTCTAAATATCAGTGATGCTAGATGTAGGAAATTTTCCAATTTTTAGGGATTTTGTTTAATTCACGTGTAGAAGAAAAAGAATTTTACCCACACAACACAAAAATTCCAGAAGAAAAATTACACTAATAAAAGTTTAAGTTCAACATTTTCAAGAGTAAAAATAGTTGAGAAATAAAAATTGATTATAAATTTATTTATTTTGAGAAAGATTTATTTAATAATCTGATACCAATAAAAGACGCTGAAGTCCTAACTGGTGTACTGATGGTTCTTAAACGAATTTTGTAGTCGGCCCCACGTTGGGCGCCATTTATGTTGGTCAAATGAATAATTATTTCATAATTAATGAAGGAATGGAATAGTTTTAAATTATTTAATTTAATATGTGGGTTCGGAAACGGTAGAAAAACATACAAAAAGAGAGCATTTTTTTAAAGGAGCTAAGGAAACTTTTAAACATTTTGTCTAACATCAATGTTTTGTTTATTAATTCCGGGGCATGTATTGTATAAAACATCTCTTCATCTTAGTGATGCCAAATAAAGGAAATTATCCAATTTGTGGGGATTTTGTTTAATTGAGTCATAGAAGAAAAGGATTTCCCCTAAATAACATAAAATTCCAAAAGAAAAATTCGTCTAACATAAGTTAAAGTTCAACATTTTCAAGAGTAAAGATAATAAAAAAAAAAAATTACTCAATAAATTTATTATTTATTTATTAATCTGACACCAATAAAAGATACCAAAGACTTAACTGATGTTCCGATGGTTCTTAAATGAATTCTGGAGTCGGGCCCCAAGGTGGGCGCCATTTATGTGGGTGAAAAGAATAATAATTTAATGATTAATTAATTCATGCATGTGGGGGTAGTCGAAAATGGTAGGGAAACATAAAATGATACCATTTTTTAAAGGACCTAAGGAAATTTTAAAAAAATTTGTTCTGGCATCACTGTTTTGTTTAGTATTTCCAGTGCATGTATTTCCTTAAGTTTTGACTTGACGTTCGAAAGCATACAAAATTTATGCTTTGCAAGTAGTAAAGATTGAATGACGTTGATTCACTGCATTTTTTTTTTTTTTGCATTTTAATTTAAAGCGAAATGAAGGCAGACATTTAGCGCGTGTTGCAGATGCATGAAAGTGATATTTTTTTTTTTTTTTTTTAAAATAAAGAAAATAACAAATAAATTTAGGGGAAAACAACAGAGAAAATTATTAAAAGTCATTATGAACTTTAGCTTACACTATATTAGTTTATGATGAACTTTAGTTACTCAAAACTTAAGATTTCAAACTGGTTTTATGATATAATTAGAAAGATTTAGGTGAAATAATTATCTTAGGAAGAATCAAAAGACGGTCGATTAAAAACCAATATACCACCAGCCCATACATTTTTTCTTTGCTAAAACCACCGCCGAAATTAAGTGATTTGACTCAGCTTGCGGATTATCTGATCGCTGGTAATATTTGTTTTAAAAATGTTACGGTCATCTGATGACGAAAAGTTCATGGGATGATTTTTTTCTTTCCTATTACAAAAAGCATCTAGAACATAGGATTTGTTTTTTTAAATACCTAATATCTGCGTATAATCTGGTGGGTTTTCTTAAAGAAAGCGATTTCAGAACTTAAAGGTAGAAGTCATCAAAAACAAGGACAGTCGGTCGATACTAAGCCTCTTTGAGCGCCACTTTACCACTATGATACCATCCAGGGAGTCTTGGATAGGGGACATTCCGGGTAGTGGAGCCACCATAAATTTTTACACAGATGGATCGAGGCTGCACGAACAAGTGGGCTTTGGAGTCTATTCGGAAGAGCTTGAATTGAGCCTGGCTCGTAGATTTCTAGATCATTGCAGTGTTTACCAGGCAGAGGTGCTGGCAATAAAGGAAGTGGCTGACTGGTTGAGCTGCAATGTCTTGTCTACAACCGCAGTCAATATCTATACTGACAGTCAAGCCACGGTAAAGTCCCTGGATTCAATGTTTCTGAAAACAAGATCTGCCCTTAACTGCCGCACGTCTTTAAATGAGATGGCCAAGCAGTTTAACATACGACTCATATGGGTTCCAGGGCACAGAAACATTCCAGAAAATTGCAAAGCCTATGAGCTAGCAAGACTAGGAACTACCTTACAGGTTCCAACAGAATTGGAATGTGTTGGTATGCCTCTAGCAACTTGCAAGCAAAACCTACGGCTTTGTTCTGCGACGGAGACTAATCAAAGATGGGCAAATGGATGGACGTGTGAGACAACATGACTGATTTGGCCTACTCTTAATCAGGGGCGCACAAGTGAGCTGATATCGCTTCCAAGAGGAGAGATTTCGACGGTGGTTTCTATAATTACCGGACACTGTCTTATAAGGAAGCACGCAGGGCGGTTAAATGTGCCGTCGAATGACTTTTGCCGAAGTTGCATGGATGAAGAGGAGTTGGAAACTATCGAACACTTTATTTGCCATTGCCAGGCACTTTCTGGTCAGAGACTTGCTTCACTGGGATCTAGGGAGCTGTACGATCTTTCTGATTTGTCGGATGTCAAAATTCAACATCTAAGGAGTTTCATAAGAAGCTCAAACTGGTTTAACGACAGGGACTAGTAGGGAAACCTATTACGGTCCCGTGGTATCACAATGGACCTCAGAGTCTACGTGTGTTGACATAAAACGTCAGCAGCCACTTACAACCTAACCTAAGCCTCAGACAAATCAATGTATCACGGTTGAAGTACTTCTAGAGATTTTCAAAAAAAGTAAGTCTTCAAAATCTCATTCCAAAAAATTTGTACTTTTTTGGTTTTCCGCACTAAAAAGATTTGTTCGGGAAATCCTACTCAATGAAGCTGTTTGAGGTTAAACTGCTCGAATTTTATCATACCATAATGTAGGGTATTAAAAATATATTATAAATACAAAGTACAATTTATAGCAAATATGAAATTTACACATATTCAGTAGCATCTTAATCTTCATCTTCATTTCGTTCTTCTTTTTCCATTTTCATTTAACAAAAAGCCTTTGATATCCACCTCCCTTAAGGTTTTTCTACTTTATGAAATGATTTTCTCTCTGTTTTTTATCCTTTAAAAAGCAATTTTCATATTTATACTTTTGCCATAGGAAGTGCTATAAGAAATCAGCAAATCCCAATTGATTTTAAAAAAAATAATAATGGTAATGGGAGCCTCCTTTTATAACAATTTCTTTATTTTCATCTTCTTCTTCTGCACATTTCAGCCACAACATAGATGTGGCTTGTGACAGCGCATCATATCAATAACTATGATACGATATGATGTTATTATCCTTTGAGGGTCGGTTTTTTACATCAGTTTTTACAAAATATGTATATAAAACTAAAGGCTTAAACAAAATATATGTATATAAAAAATCAAGGGAGTAAAGGAAAAACTGAAAATATCATTTGTTTTTATCATTATGAGATGGTTTCAGTAATCATTGGATTTCAGATGAGTAGGTGATTGGCCAACAGCATCCTAGGCTGGTGTTGGGGCTGCCAACTTTTAGTCTCCAGTCCGACGTTCCAACTAGGAATTTTAAAGGACTAAATATAATATATTATGAGATGCAGCATCTAAGCCATCTGTAATAGACTTTGATTGGAAATATGAAAAAAGTAAATATATTTTTCTGAATGAAATCGATTGTTTTTTGAAAACTATTAAAGAAACTAGGTACAATGTTTGGTCGAGATAGAGTATACCTACAAGTACTAATTTTGTTGATGGGGGTTTGAAGAGTGATTGAGATCCTAAATACTTGTCAAATTTTGAAACTGTGGTGTATAAATTTTTGCCTTTTACCACCAAAATTTCCCTAAAATAAAAGTCCCCTGAAATTTCCAAGAACAGCTTTTTTCAGAATGTTTTTTTTCTGGATGAACCTGATTTAAATTTTCAAGTCTATCAGACAAATCATATTTTGAAAAAAAAAAAACTTGATGCGCCTGGAGCGCGACCTCATACCGTTAATTGCAATTGTTCTAGTGACCACAAATCTGGTCTCCAAACTTTTTTCATCACATCAGGTTTGTGAAAAAATTGAGGTCAAAGTTCAAAAAATCGCCGTCTTGAGCATTTTTGACAACTTATAGCGGAGGAACCCGTTGTGATAGCGACTTGAAAATAAGTCGAGGGTAAATCTTAGACATTGCTTTTAAGGATGTTGAACTCATTTGGTCAGTCGCCTTAATTCTTAGGGCACCAATTGTCTCTCAATGATACCGTATTCCCAAGAAACACTTTTTCACTATAAATCATATGCAAAAAAAACTTTATGCGAATGGAACGCCGCATTATACACATGATTAAAATTATTCTCATGGCCACAAATTCGGTGTCCAAAATTTTCCATTACATAAGGTTTTTGAGAAATTTGAAATTCAAAAATATCGCCTTAACCCTTTGGGCACCAATTGTTTCTCAATGATGTCATACACTAATACCCCGGTTTGCGTCGCTAATTGGGACCGAAGAAACGCGACGCAAACCGAATCGACGCAACCCGAAGCACGATTTCCCATACGTTTCTATTGATTTGCATTTAATTGGTTCCAAAATTCATAATTTTAACTGAAAAAAGTGAATTTTCAATAAAATAAATCTTTTTTTCAATTAAATTAAAATGAACTTAAACTGGCAACCAGGAGACCACCGTCACATGTATTAGACTAAAATGGGAAATTTCATTTTTCTGTTTAAGCTTTGTGAATACACTTACACATAAATCCGTTATATTTATATTAAAAAATAAATATTAAAAACGCAAATCGAAGCACTGACAATGCAACTACGAAGCCATGCGACGCAAACTGAAAAATAATCGACGCAACTTTGAAGCCATGCGACGCAAACTGAAACAAAACCGACGCAACTTCGAAGTCACAGACATTTTTAAACGACGCAACTTCGAAAAGACGCTAAACGAAGCGACGCAAACCGGGATATTGGTGTATTCCCAAAAAATCACTTTATGCGAATGGAACGCCATATTATACACATGATTACAATTATTTTCATGGTCACAAATCCGGTGTCCAAACTTGTCCATTACATCAGGTTTTTGACAAATTTGAAATTAAAAAAAAACGCGTTTTCAGACATATTTGGCTACTCATAGCGGATAAACCCGATGGCGACTTAAAAATAAATCAAAGGTAAAGCACAAACATAGCTCTTTAAGTTGTATAACTCATTTGATCAGCCGCTTTAACAGTTGGAGCACCTATTGTATTTTAATTAGGTCTTTCCCCCCTAAAACGTTTTTTTTTCGATACTGGGGAATAAGACATCTTTGAAAAACAATTGGTGTCCAAAGGGTTAAGGCGACTGACCAAATGAGTTCTGCATCTTAAAGGGTAATGTTTAGGGATTACCCTAGACTAAAAATGCCTAAAAAGGCGATTTTTTTGAACATTGACCTAAATTTTATCAAAAACCTGATGTGATGGAACTAACAAGGAAGGTCTTTTACAGGGCACCCACCGATTGTCCTGAAACTTGAATATTGGAATGAGTGGGAGAAAAGTAAGAGTTACCTGTTTTTTTTAGCTGCCCAATCACAAATTTAAAAATGGGTTGCCACCTTATGAAGAAATATGGGCTCTCGGGAAAATTGGAATAAAATCCGAACTCACAAATTTCGCCAAATGCAAAAATACGGGTCATTTTAATTTTAATAGAGATTATTATATATGATTTTGGGGGTCGTACTTATATACATCTCCATATAAACTACAACAACGTTTATACATTTTTGACAATAACGAAGTTAAGGAAGCCGAATTTGGAAACGACCGATACGCCATTGGATAGGCTTTCAAAAAACCTTTCGATCTGTATTAAATGTTCATATAGTTTCTTTTGAAGAAATAGCAAAAATCCACAAAAACGAAAAAAATACCGTTTTCTCCCTCCCCTTTGACCCGCTACATGTGAGTTTGGGCAGCTAAAAATAAACAGGTAACTCTTATTTTGCTCCCCTCCTTTCTATATGCAAGTTTCAGGACAATAGACGGGTGCCCTGTTAAAGACCTTCCTTGTAAGTGTATAAGGTCGCGTCCCAGTCGCATTTTCGATTTTTAGTAGTGTAATTTAGGAAATAGAAAGTAGGAAAACCAAAGTAGAATTTTGCCCTTATAGAATCAGAAATTCTTAAATGTATTTTATCAGCATATATTTTTCCGATTCAGTGTCCTACGTGTCAAAATAGTTTTTATCAGGTTTTTAGAACTTATGGTGGTATGATACTTGCTAGTTTCTGTATTGGATTTTTTTAGGATTGATCAAATGAAACAACAAATGCAAGAAAGAACAAAAAATACAATAAAATAAAACTTATATTTTCAAAACAACTCGCCCAAAATAGCTAAAAAACGCCCAAAACAAATGTAAAACCGCTTCATTCGAGCAAAAACTAAAAAAATTGGCAACACTGTTAACATTTTATTCTGGAAATGTCAATTTCAAGTTGAAAATTTTTATGATATTGTCATACTCTTTACACTTGGTCAGTTTTCCTATGAAAATATATTTGCACTGTTCTCCAAAATATAAAAAATACAAAAACTAGCAAGTATCATAACACCTTTAAGGAGATAGAAAAGTATCAAAGTCGATTTTTTTTACCCTTTTTACACCATAAAAATCGGAATTTCCAAAAGATACTTTTTCCAGAATGTGTTTTTCGCAATGTTGGCAATCGATACCTTTTCAATACCGTTATCCGTTTCAAAACCCTTTAAATTGAATACCGGTACCAATACCAATACCGAAACTCAGTTTTGGTATCGGATACCGGTATCCAAAAACCTTTTCCTTCGGTATCGGTACGTACCGGTATTGAAACGTTTTTTTCTTAAAAACCATGTTTTTTACAAAAAAAAAAATAATAGAAAGTTTGCAAATTTTTTGGTTTTTGTAAATGAAAAATCGTACTCCAAATGCCTCACCGAAGTCTCATGAAAATCAAAAAATCTTTTGACACCCACATCGTGAATTAAGCAAAAATTTCAAAAAAGGCATGCTTCAACCGCGATGCGGGAGCAAAAGAAATTGATTGATTTTCACGAAATTTTTATGGAGTCATTTTGACTCCCAATAGAAACTTTCTGGACCCCTTTCGTATAGTATAGTTTTTGTGGTGATTTTTATTTAATCCGTGATGTGGGTATCCAAGGATTTTTTTTTGATATTTACAGGACTTCGGGGGAGGCATTTGGAATACTAACAGGAGGTTTTCCACCATAGTATAATTTTTTGAAGTGGCTTAACTCGTAGAAATCGTCCATAAAAGTCCCATAATTTGCAAAAAAAAATTGTTTGCAATATTTTTGAATGTGATCTTGTCTAGACAGGGAAGACCTATTTTTCAAATAGATAACACCAACAAAAAAACTTGGTTGCCTAGAAATAAGATGACATACACTCAAAATAATTCTACAGTAAAAAAATTAGTAAGTGCGTTGGTAACCCAAATCTACTAATAAGTTACCAATTACCAGTATTACAGTAGTTTTTTTAGTATCTTCAAAGTGCTAAAATTAGTATTTCTTACTGTTTATGAGTAATTTTTGTTGGTAGTTGGTTTTACTAATTTTTTTACTATTTTTAGTTCATAAAAGTACTAATATATAGTAATTTATTAGGTTTTTAATTTATTTTTGTTAGTAATAATTCCGTAAGGGGGCGCTTGTTTACAAGCAGAGCTACCAACTGTTTTTTTTTTTGCAAAATCGTTAAATTTGAATTCAATGTTGTCACTATGTTACATTTCGGGTATTTGCTGGTGCTTTTTTGGTCTTGCCGTTTTTTAAATACGCGTTTTTAAAAATAAGGTATTTATGGTGTTTTTTCATTTTTTCGCGACATTTTTTTTTTAATTTGTGATTTTTATATTATCAATTTTTATATTATACTTACGCCTTAGACCTAATGTAATTGGAAAAAAACAGTCCCCTTTAAATTTGACTCAAGGTATCCTTTCAAAATTGCAGGTAAACGTGTTTTGTGTTCACAAATCAAGATCCCAAATGTTCTCTCAAAATTCATGAAAATAAAAAATAATTGATTTATACTTTATTAGTATGCGTGAGCAGGTTACCAAGCCGACTAGGATTTTTTTGCGGTGGCGGGCCGCTGGCCACTGGCCCATTTTGCTTGCCGACGGCGGATTTCTTATGGAGTTGTATTTTTCTAATGATGCAATTAAAATATGTATTTTTGACAGATTTAAATAAAGAAAATTTCGGTTTATTTTCGAAAATTGTGTAACAGGCAAAACGCGCAAAACAGTGACTCAAAAAGCGCTAAATTTGAATAAAGTAAAAAGCGATAAAAAAATTGTTTTAATTCAAGATTAAAAAAAATTAGAAAATCATCAGGCCTATTCACAGAATAAGTCTAAAAATTGTGAAATATCTTTTTTTAAAAATTTTCAACAAAGTTTTCCATTTCTTAGATTTAAAAAAATGCGCTTTTTGGGTGGTCGGATAGCTTTCAATCCAGCACGAAACGTGCTGAATTGGCATCGCTGTTTTTGGTTGTTATTTGATTCAAAACTTAAATAAGTTTTGTACCGCTCGTACAAAAATTAAAATTTTTCGCAATTTATTTTTTTTTATTTCATTTATGCCCCTATGACACTACATTTTTTTTGTATTGATGGAATTTATGTGAACAGTGCAAATATATCACCATAGGAAATCTGAATAAGTGTGAATAGTAAAAGCATACTAAAAAAACAGTAAACGTCAAATTTTATTCTTGTGTTATCGATAAATTTGGTTATCAAATGATTGAATGTCAAAAAAAATGTAAAAATTTTACATTTTTTTTGACATTTACGCATGAATGATATTAAGTGTTGCCAACTTTTCTGTTTTTCATAAAATGAAGCGATTTTTTTGTTTTTTTTACGGTTTTTGGTATTTTTTAAGCGGGTTTTTATTTAAATAAAAGTAATCATCACTATTTGTTTGTTTATTTTATGTTTCTTTTTCATTTCTTCTTTTGCTGTTTCATTCTATCAATTAATAAAAAATTAAATAGAAAAAAAAATGTAGTGTCATAGGGGCTTTAGCAAATTTTGTTTTTGGATTATATTTTTTTTGCTTCATCAAGACAATTTAGTTTTTGGATTATAACATTTAAATATTGGGATTCCCCACGAAAGATATGAGTAAAATATTTTACTAAACTACCTGTATAATATCACTTCATACGGAATGGAAATACTAACAATATTTTTTAAAGAAAATGTATTATATTATATAATATTTTTTAATGAAAATGTATTATAAACTTTTTGGTACATATTTTCTAAATTTTTTTACAACTACATACGTATTTTTTAAAATATTTAATGACTGTTGTTTTTTGAAACAAGTTTGTTTACTGTCAAAATTAAGTAAAATGCATAAAAATTAAACTGATAAAATATCCAAACATTTCATTAAAAAAGATCTGTGGAGTGTTGATTGAATGTAATACAAAAGTTTGTATTAAATTTATTGTTTTTTAAGTAATATGAATGTAATATTATTTTTACTCGTGATTGTATCAGCTTATTTATTTAATTTATGATAAAAACAAATACTTTTATTATCGTTTTTTCCGCTTTTTATCCTTTTAACCTTAAAAAGCACATTTTCCATTTTTTTTTTAATTTTCTCTTTTTTTCTTGTAGCTGATTTTTTTTTTTTGTAAATTTTTACCCTTTTCTTACGATTTTTGCGTTTTTTTATTATATTGGTAATGGCAACACTGTCTGTAATAGCCACCAAATGCTTCTTCACAGTTCAGCAGCAAGCAGCAGACAGAAAAAATGATGTGTACTCTATTTAATTATAATTTCACTAAAATGACGCATTTTTTATTTCTTAACATTAAAAATGCATACCCCTAGCTGCAAATACAAAAAGTACTTATTTTTTAAATGTATAATTTATAATTAAACACAGTTTTTTTATATTTCTTGCCGTCTGCTGCTTGCTGCTGCAGTGTGTGCGATAACCACGTTTTCTCGCATTTAACTGCAGTGCTACCAACAGATTTTTCTGTTTGTTTAGTGCGAAAAAGAATTAAAATCGAAACAACGCTATACCCGGTCACGGAGTGTTTGTAAAAAAATATATATTATAAATTTATTAAATTAAATTGTGTTAAAGTAATTGAATATATGTTTTTTTATTTATTTCAATATGTTCATTAAATAAAATAACATTTCTATGTCAGTTTTTTTGTTTAATCGTTTTTTATTTCAATGGCTGTGTGAAAAAACTCAAGATGAAGAGAATTTATGGATACAAACACGAATACAAAAAAATGTATGTAAAAAAAGCACCCTCTGTGGTAAAATGTTTGTACATACATTTGAACATGTATTGATATTATTACTTTTTTTTATTTTTAGCGATCGTTTGCAAAGTAGATTTCAATGGTATGGCGACATCAATCATTTAGTTTTTCAAATGTGGTACAATCAACGCTAAATTTTTTTTTTAACAGCTTAAGAAGACATGTAATTAAGTATATCTTAAACCCGAAGTGAAATAAAAATCATTTACATATATATAATTTTTTTCTGATTTTTATTTACTAAAATTGATATAGGTAGTAATTTTATTCACTAAAATTAGCAATTTTATTTACTAAAATTAGTAATTTTTTTTACTAAATAGGACACAAATTTAAAATATTTATGATTTTTTTAGTAATTATATTTACTAAAACTGTAGTAAATTGCAGTAATATTTACTGTTTTTTTAGTATTTTTCATGTACTACATATTAGTAACAAATTTTAGTATTGATTACCAATTCCTGCACTAGGTCCTTTTGGACTAAAACATTAGTACTCGTAGCTAAATTTTTAGTATTGAATACCCACGTTTTTTTTTTGAGTGTATGTAATAAGTTGGTGTTTTTTACTTTAACCGCGATGCGGGAGGGAAATACATTTTATGGAGTCATTTTGACACCCAATAGAAACTTATTGGACCCCTTTCAGCTCAAACATAAAAGAAAGGTAAAAATCGATACGGCCTTATATTTATGTCCTAAAGACATAGGATTTAGGAACAAAGCGGTCCAGTGCTTCAAAAGTTATGAGCAAAAGACTGAATTTCGGCAAGGGTTTTTGGCGAATTTTCGAGATAAAAAAAGCTAACTTTCGAAAGGCAATCCTGAGGATGCTGAAGCCTGGTTCGTATTAAATTTCAGCCAAATCGGTCCAGTGGGTCAAAAGTTATTAAGAAAACCGTAAATTTCAGATTGGTTTCACCTTAACCTTTAATATCCTGACTTTTTGTTTTGAGCCGAAAAAAATATATGTTATTTATAATATTTTAACTCACAATTCTAAACAACTTTTGTTCCACGACTTTGTTTATAGGTTACATTTACCTGAACTATGTGAAGAAAACCTGTAGCGGTGTTGTATAACTCTCGAATTGAAAGATTTCTCACATGGAAAATGAAAAACGAAACAGAAACATCGTGAATCGGCACAAAACCTGACTTTTCGCATTCGACTGTTTCTGTAATTTTGTTATGCGGAAACTTTCTGTCAATTATGATTTTTTTCAAAATTAGTAGAAAGATGCGAGAAAAACTGTTTCTGTAAACCAATTGATCGAAAACTTTTGAAGTTGAAGTGTCAAAATCACTCACATTTAAAAATGGTGCGATATTTCGTAAATTAAACAACTATTGAGTTATATAAAATAAAAAACAATATTTTTTTCAAGAAAATACTATCAACTAATATTATTAATGACATACAACACATTATTTTCATTTAGTTAATTTATTATTTCATTTTTGTATGGCAATGTTACGAGTGCTGTTTAAAAAAACGTGAAATTGTGTATTTTTTGTTGTGATTTTTATTATTTTCTCGCCTTATTTACCTTTTTGACAGCTAATTTGGAATATTCCAATTAAAATGCTGCCGTTTTCGCATTAATATACAGAAACAACTTTTTTTCCAGAATCGAGAAACGATGGAATTTTTTGTTTCATACTTTTCGATGCGAAAACTTTTCGCATAAATTACAGAACACCACCACTGGTTGGACCCTTGCGAATCAATAAGGCACCCGGAAGACAAAATTTGACCAAAGTCTTTTTCTAACACTTTTTTTTTTTGTTTTAAACATTCTGAAAATTCAAAAAATTCACGGAACTATTTTTTTCAGCTTCGATTTCGATATATTTAACACAAGAAATGATTTTTCGGAAAAACGAAATTTCACCAAATTTTTTGGTTTTTG
Source organism: Pegoplata infirma (assembly GCA_963921195.1). Lineage (NCBI taxonomy): Eukaryota > Metazoa > Arthropoda > Insecta > Diptera > Anthomyiidae > Pegoplata > Pegoplata infirma. The sequence continues at coordinate 171,737,629 of OY992538.1, read as the reverse complement.
GGTTGGTTGGTTGGGACACTGTGATTAGCATACGGGTGTCAAGAAAATGTGCTTCTAAGTGGTGAAAGGCGAAAATGTTAGATATTGTATTAATAAACATTGTTTAAGTCACAGAAGGAAGTTTCAACAAAATTTGTTTAACAAAGTTACCGATTTTTTTGGTTGGTTCCTTGCGGAACCAGTACACTCAAAAAAAAACGTGGGTATTCAATACTAAAAATTTAGCTACGAGTACTAATGTTTTAGTCCAAAAGGACCTAGTGCAGGAATTGGTAATCAATACTAAAATTTGTTACTAATATGTAGTACATGAAAAATACTAAAAAAACAGTAAATATTACTGCAATTTACTACAGTTTTAGTAAATATAATTACTAAAAAAATCATAAATATTTTAAATTTGTGTCCTATTTAGTAAAAAAAATTACTAATTTTAGTAAATAAAATTGCTAATTTTAGTGAATAAAATTACTACCTATATCAATTTTAGTAAATAAAAATCAGAAAAAAATTATATATATGTAAATGATTTTTATTTCACTTCGGGTTTAAGATATACTTAATTACATGTCTTCTTAAGCTGTTAAAAAAAAATTTTAGCGTTGATTGTACCACATTTGAAAAAATAAATGATTGATGTCGCCATACCATTGAAATCTACTTTGCAAACGATCGCTAAAAATATAAAAAAGAAATAATATCAATACATGTTCAAATGTATGTACAAACATTTTACCACAGAGGGTGCTTTTTTTACAAACATTTTTTCGTATTCGTGTGTGTATCCATAAATGCTCTTCATCTTGAGTTTTTTTTTCACACAGCCATTGAAATAAAAAACGATTAAACAAAAAAACTGATATAGAAATGTTATTTTATTTAATGAACATATTGAAATAAATAAAAAAACATATATTCAATTGCTTTAACACAATTTAATTTAATAAATTTATAATATATATTTTTTTACAAACACTCCGTGACCGGGTATCGCGTTGTTTCGGTTTTAATTCTTTTTCGCACTAAACAAACAGAAAAATCTGTTGGTAGCACTGCAGTTAAATGCGAGAAAACGTGGTTATCGCACACACTGCAGCAGCAAGCAGCAGACGGCAAGAAATATAAAGAACTGTGTTTAATTATAAATTATACATTTAAAAAATAAGTACTTTTTGTATTTGCAGCTAGGGGTATGCACTTTTAATGTTAAGAAATAAAAAATGCGTCATTTTAGTGAAATTATAATTAAATAGACTACACATCATTTTTTCTGTCTGCTGCTTGCTGCTGAACTGTGAAGAAGCATTTGGTGGCTATTACAGACAGTGTTGCCATTACCAATATAATAAAAAAACGCAAAAATCGTAAGAAAAGGGTAAAAATTTACAAAAAAAAATCAGCTACAAGAAAAAGAAGAGAAAATTAAAAAAAAAATGGAAAAAAATGTGCTTTTTAAGGTTAAAAGGATAAAAAGCGGAAAAAACGATAATAAAAGTATTTGTTTTTATCATAAATTAAATAAATAAGCTGATACAATCACGAGTAAAAATAATATTATATTCATATTACTTAAAAAAACAATAAATTTAATACAAACTTTTGTATTACATTCAATCAACACGCCACAGATCTTTTTTAATGAAATGTTTGGATATTTTATCAGTTTAATTTTTATGCATTTTACTTCATTTTGACAGTAAACAAACTTGTTTCAAAAAACAACAGTCATTAAATATTTTAAAAATACGTAGTTGTAAAAAAATGTAGAAAATATGTACCAAAAAGTTTATAATACATTTTCATTAAAAAATATTATATAATATAATACATTTTCTTTAAAAAATATTGTTAGTATTTTCAATCCGTATGAAGTGATATTATAAAGGTAATTTAGTAAAATATTTTACTCATATCTTTCGTGGGGAATCCCAATATTTAAATGTTATAATCCAAAAACTAAATTGTCTTGATGAAGCAAAAAAAATATAATCCAAAAACTAAATTTGCTAAATGAAACAAAAGAAAATAAATTGCGAAAAATTTTAATTTTTGTACGACCGGTACAAAACTTATTTAAGTTTTGAATCAAATAACAACCAAAAACAGCGATGCCAATTCAGCGCGTTTCGTGCTGGATTGAAAGCTATCCGACCACCCAAAAAGCGCATTTTTTTAAATCTAAGAAATGGAAAACTTTGTTGAAAATTTTTAAAAAAAGATATTTCACAATTTTTAGACTTATTCTGTGAATAGGCCTGATGATTTTCTATTTTTTTTTTTAAATCTTGAATTAAAATTATTTTTTTATCGCTTTTTACTTTATTCAAATTTAGCGCTTTTTGAGTCACTGTTTTGCGCGTTTTGCCTGTTACACAATTTTCGAAAATAAACCCAAATTTTCTTTATTTAAATCTGTCAAAAATACATATTTTAATTGCATCATTAGAAAAATACAACTCCATAAGAAATCCGCCGTCGGCAAGCAAAATGGGCCAGTGGACAGCGGCCCGCCACCGCAAAAAATTCCTAGTCGGCTTGGTAACCTGCTCACGCATACTAATAAAGTATAAATCAATTATTTTTTATTTTCATGAATTTTGAGAGAACATTTGGGATCTTGATTTGTGAACACAAAACACGTTTACCTGCAATTTTGAAAGGATACCTTGAGTCAAATTTAAAGGGGAATGTTTTTTTCCAATTACATTAGGTCTAAGGCGTAAGTATAATATAAAAATTGATAATATAAAAATCACAAATTAAAAAAAAAATGTCGCGAAAAAATGGAAAAAAACCATAAATACCTTATTTTTAAAAACGCGTATTTAAAAAACGGCAAGACCAAAAAAGCACCAGCAAATACCCGAAATGTAACATAGTGACAACACTGAATTCAAATTTAACGATTTTGCAAAAAAAAAAAACAGTTGGTAGCTCTGCTTGTAAACAAGCGCCCCCTTACGGAATTATTACTAACAAAAATAAATTAAAAACCTAATAAATTTCTATATATTAGTACTTTTATGAACTAAAAATAGTAAAAAAATTAGTAAAACCAACTACCAACAAAAATTACTCATAAACAGTAAGAAATACTAATTTTAGCACTTTGAAGATACTAAAAAAACTACTGTAATACTGGTAATTGGTAACTTATTAGTAGATTTGGGTTACCAACGCACTTACTAATTTTTTTACTGTAGAATTATTTTGAGTGTAGGATATTAAGTGTTAAATTCACTTGTTGAAAAAACCGTTAAACCAGCTTTAAAAAAATGATGAGTCAGGAAAATTTAAGTATTCTTATCACTAAAACAAAAAAACACTCGAAAAAAAAAATTTACACTAAAAAAAATGTAAATTTTTTTTTCAAAAATGACTTAAAAAAGTTTTTTACTCAAAATAAAATATTTCTAAACAAAATTGTTAATTTGATTCACGTAAGAAAAATAACTATCTCTTTAGAAACGCATTGTGGAGGGTATTGATGGATTCGTCCAAGTCGAATTTAACTTTTCTACTTGCTTTTACAATTTTTTCAAGTTTTTATACGTTTTTTTTATATTTTTAGCATTTTTTCGATAATACCGATACGTACCGGTATTGACGTTTCGGTATCGGTAATACCGTAACTGATTCAACTCAAATACCGTAACCGATACCGATACCGAAATAAATAAAAAAAACGATACCAATACCGATATCGATACCGTTATTCGTTTCGATTGCCAACCTTGGTTTTTCGGCTTAAGGATCCCACATTTCAAGTTTAAATGGCCATTATTTCAGGAGATAAAAGGTACCAAAGTACACTATTTTACACCTTTTTGTCCCGCCAAAATCATAATTAACAAAAAGTACTTTTTCCGAATGATTTTTTCAGAAAGGCTGATCATATTGGTCAGTCAAATTGCTAACGCAGATTTAGGCTTATCTCCGTGAAAGCTACACAGTTGCACGCCATCTGGATTTTGAAATTCCGCAGGCGAAAACAGCTTTATTTAATACTGTTATCATAACCGTTTCCAAAGATCAGTCACATCTAACCGAACCTTCCCTTATGAAATAGGATATCAGAGAATAGAACGGATATCAGTAACTACGTGCAGGACATCACGAACCCTGTCACAGACTACACCGCTCTACAAATCTGAGGTTTGTCGCTGCGTTTTGGATGAAACCAAAAAAAGTTGATAGAGTTTGGTGCCCCGATTCCAAAACGGTCACTCAAATTTTTCTATCACGTCACAATTTTGAGAAAATCGCGGTTAAAGTGTCAAAAATGCCCATTTTGACCATTTTTGAACGCCTATAAAATAAGATCCTGACATGCAAATGACTTGGTATCTTGCTCATTCAAAAGTGTGTAATTTTCTCTTTTAGACAAGATCAAATCTTCTTGGAATTTTATTTTCTAAAATGGTAAAAAAATCATTTGCCACAAGTGCTATAAATCTAAAATTTACGTATGAATTTGTATGGAAATTTGTTAAAAAACACTGTGTAAATAAACTAAATATTGAAAAAATGGAAGGGTTTTTGCTAATGATTTTTTACCATTTTAGAAAATTAAATTTTTAGAACATTTTATCTTATCTTTAAGAGAAAATTACAGGATTTCGAATGAGCTTGATACCAAGTCATTTGCATGTCAGGATATTATTTTATAAGCATTTAAAAAGGGTCAAAAATGCCCTTTTTCGGCCCTTTAACAGCGAATTACTCAAAATCCTGATGTGATAGACAAATTTGGGCTCCGGATTTGGAATCAGCGCAACAGACACCATCCAAATCACTAACCAGAATCCAATACGCATTTTCTTGTTGAGCTGTGCTATATACAGACTCGACAGTAGAGTTTTATAACAAAAAAGGGGAAAAACTAAGCGATTTTAGGAGAAAACAGAGCGGTCTTTAGCAAGTTTTAAGCTAACATGGCAACACTTTCTACGACTTAGGAGCGAGTGAAACAATAAAAACCGATCTGTCATCTATTTATACCCTACACCACTCTGTGGTACAGGGTATAATGAGTTTGTGCTGATGTTTGTAACTAACCGAAATATTGGTCCTACCCCTACCTTCAAGTATACCGATCGACTCAGAATCACTTTTTGAGTCGATTTAGCGATGTCCGTCCGTCCGTCCGTCTGTCCATTAGACCGGGTCGAAAAAAAAAGTTCCCATTGTGCGGGCTTAATTTTAAAGCTTACCTCGAAAAAGTTCCGTAGCCAAAATATAAGATTTTTAGGTCACGATTTGGTACCGCCGAAATCGTTATTTGTTCATAACTTTGTCATTTGATGTCCGATCGTTTTAAAAAAAAAATTTTTTGAAAGTCCTCCGCGAGTACTAAATTTGACCCATATATGGTTTTGACCTCTGAGCTCATCTTCGTGTCATGAGTGTTAGTTTCTCAGCTTTCTACCCACCTAAATGATTTTTATTTTTCCATTAAATTATAGCATTAAAAAATTGATGAAATTCTTCCCTTAGAAGTACCCTCTTAAATTAATTAACAAAAAAGTTACATTCAATTTTAAATTTCCATAGAAAAAGATTTAAAACACTTGTTCGTATGTATTTAAATACAAACTAAAAAAATTAAATATACACTCAAAAAATTATGACATTAACTGTTTGTAGTTTATTTAAAAAGTTTTCCGTTTAGTCGTTTTTAAAAGAAAAAACATTTGTTTGATGTTCAGTTTTTATTAATGACTACATCAGTCCTTTGTTTCAAAAATAACACACTAAAAAATAAAGACTTTCACTAACATTTAATTTATAAAGTCATTTATTTTTGTTCTGTAAGTAAAAACTACTGATTATTCTTTAAATTTTTAATGATTTGTGTAAGTAATTTTTTTTTAAATTGTTGGTATTTTTTAATGATATATCATTAGTTTTTACCTACACAAGTCAGTTATTTGTTTGTAGAAAAAAAATTCAAAAAATTATTTATAGAAATTTAAAAACATATTTGTATCAAGTGGCTTTGGCACGATGGGTAGAGTGTCTGGCCAGAATGTAGTTGATTGCGGGATCGATTCCCCAAAATTTTATTAAAAAATTTAAAAAAAATATTTCAATAGAAAATTGTATAAAATAACCTACGAAATCATTAATTTTTAATGTTTTGGTAGGTTATTTTTTTGGAATTTGTTGGTAAAAATAATAGAACTATCATTAATTTTTAATGTTTTCGTAGGTTATTTTTTTCGAATTTGTTGGTAAAAAAGAATGAAAAAACCGTAATTTTTTAATGTTTAGTGTTATTTATTTTAGAAAATTTTGCCAACAGTAAAAACTAAATGTTGATGTTTTTAAAACAAATGAATAATTACTGGGATGGTTTTCAATTGTTTATTCACTGGTTTTATGTGTGTTTTTCTTTTGTTTTTGCCTACAAAATATTTTGAGTGTAGTTTAAAGGCATAATAACAAGTGTTTTTTCTAATTTTCTTTATATTGTATATGAAAATCTTAAATCAAATGTAACTTTTTTGTTAATAAATTTAACTGGATACTTCCAAGGGAAGAATTTCATGAATTTTTTAGTGCTATAATTTAATGGAAAAATAAAAATCATTTAGGTGGGTAGAAAGATGTGAAACTAACAATCATAACAAGAAGATGACCTCTGAGGTTAAAACCAGATATGAGTCAACTTTAGTACTCGCTGAGGAATTTCTAACAATTTTTTTTTTAAAACGATCGGACATCAACTGACAAAGCTATGAACAAAAAACGATTTCGGCGGTACCAAATCGCGACCTAAAAATCTAATATTTTGGCTATGGAACTTTTTCGAGGTAAGCTTTAAAATTAAGCCCGCACAATGGGAACTTTTTTTTTCTCCTTTATGGTCGACCCAGTCTACTGTCCATCTATCGGTTTAAGCACGATACAAGTCACAATTTTCAACCAATTGACTTGAAATTTGAAACTTAAACATCTTTTGGTCCAAGGACGAAGCCTATTGAAATTGAAAAATTCGGTCCATGTTGGATTAGGCTTAAATGACTCTAATAACTGTATTTTAATAGATATCGCTTTGAAATTTTACAAGTAATCAAATTTTTTATGCACGAATTATCATTTCTAATTTCAAAGGAATCGGGTCAGTCCTTCTGGTAGTCCCCATACAAACCACCCTACCGATATTTATATAATTCCCTCAAAAATCCTAAAAATGGAAATATATGATAAAAGTTTTATTTTTAGGTGTTAAGCGTGTACTTTATTAACCAAATCAAATTGGAATATAATTGGACCATTTTTGGACTTAGTCCCCCATATCAAAATTTCGACCGATATTCAGTTAAATTGGTATATTGGCAAAAAAATAAACCAATTCCACTAAAATTTGATCTGTGTGTGTTTTCTGCACTAGATAAAGATTTAAAAAAAGATAGATCCAATCGGTCCATGTTTGGACTTGAGACCCATTTTCCGGAAAACACTGGTGTAGGGTATCATATGGTCGGTCTTGACCGGCTCTTACTTTGTTACTTGTTTTCTTATAACGCTTTATATTAGCCTTCTCTTTCTAACCTAATTCGTAGAATAATTTGAAAAAATAAACCATATGGTTATGAACTACTTTTTTGACACCTGTCACTTATGTCGGGTCTGTATTAGTCTGTAAAATCCTAAGGCGACTTAAAATCTTCTTACTTTGGCAAACGCACAATTAGACTATTTGTGGAAGTACTGACAGAACACTGTATAATCGACCAAATGGCCATGTGTTTGGGAGTTTCTGACAGGGACTATTGTAAAAGTTGGTGGGAAGGGGAAAGTAAAGTAGTAAAGCACTTGTTGTGTGAATGTCCGGGTCTGTTAAAGGTTCGCCTTAAGCATTTGCCGTAAAGATTTTACGATGAGCTGGATTGCATAAGCGGTGTCTCATTGGCGTCTATAGCAGTATATCTTAGGGAATCGGGGGTAGATTAAGAAGAAGACATTAGTATTAGAGGGGGAGTAGGGAAATAACAATTAAGTGAATCACAATGGGACTTATGGCCTCCGATTGAATTCGCCACATGGCGGACGCCTATCTAACTTAACCTTACCTTCACTAAATATTATCCTAAAAGAAATGAAGTGTCACCATAAAACCCAAAGTATTCTACACAATCCTGAAAGACTCCCCACTACCCCTTAACATTACAAATATTAATTACTTTAGCCATCCACCCTTCAAATATTTCCTTGATAGACAAAAATCCTATTAAGAAAAGGTCACCGTTTTATAACTTTAAGTAATCACTCGAAACCACAAAGCTATTTAAATAAAAGAGGAACCTTGTAAGTTATACTGACACTTCATACATTGAAGTATGGTTAAAAATAAAAAAAAAAACGGAAAAGTTTCATCAAGTATCACTTTAAAACAAGATGGTAAAAGAACAAGAACAACTTTGTAAATGAAACGATAGGACAGGACTAACAAAAATAATTGTCTATTATCAACCAGTACAACATAAAACAAAAAGGACAAACTTAAGTGGTAAAGGAAATAAGAAAAAAAGGAAAAGCTACACAGCAATTATTGAATTTTCTATTGTCTAACAAACTTACCTGTATTGGGTGGTGTAGCATTTGGTGTACTACTACTGCAACCAACACCATCTATATGTGATGAAGATTGTGCCGCCAGCGGCGTAGAAGACATAATGTTATGGTGTGATGATGAGTGTACACTGCCCATTAAATCACAGCTATTAATGCTTGGTTCCGGCAGGGATAACGGCCCCGAAACATTAATATCCATATCTAAAGGTGGGGAATTTTCCCTTACACAAGACATTAAACTGCCAGACATGCTGTAATGAAAGAAAGAGAAGAATTTAGATTTTAAATTGGTAATTTCGAAAAAAGAATTTAATATTATTTGTTGAATTGGTATCACTAGCAGTAACTGCGTTATTCTATAGCTTAGATTATGATTTAGTAAGTATAAAAGTGGACTTAATAGATTGTAATCTCAGCTAGAACTTAAACATCTACGACTTTTCCTGTTGTTATTAGGGTTGCCAGACGTCCCGCATTTGGCGGGATTGTCCCGCTTTTCATAACCGATTCCCGCGTCCCGCGCGGGATTCCATATTCCCGTTTTTTTTTAAATTTTTTTTAACAACAACTATTTTTTACTTTAAAAGCCTAAGTTTCTAAAAGGCTTATTTGTAAGCTTTTGTAAAATTGGTTTTACCTTGTCGCCCAAATAATATGGATTTATAACCTTTTTAAGGAACAAATAAAGGCCTATTCACACCTAAGGTGAAATCTCGTTCGAACGAGATTTCGATCAAATGGTCTGCATCATTTTATACACAACCATATGATCGAAATCTTGTTCGAACGAGATTTCACTTCAGGTGTGTATTGGGTATAACAAAAAAGTTTACAATACAATCTTAGTGTTTGTTTGAAAAAAAATATATATTTTTCAAAAAATGTACGAAAAAAGTTGCACAACATCGAGTACATTCCGGGAAAAAATTTATAAAATTTCCATGGAGTAATTCTGGTCCAGCATTGTATCTTCAAAATGGAAATGTGTGTACTAAAATTTACTTTAGCTACATAAGTCACTAAAGCAGCGCGAAAAAAAATGTTTTTGAAAAACAAAAACATTTTTCCTATTTCAAAATGCACTAGAGGTTGGTAGTTTCTATTTAAAACAATAAAACTCAACAACATGCTGCTAAATTTTTCAGTTTTTTCAGTAAAAATATTTTTGTCCCGCGAAAATTTTTAAAATCCCGCCATTTATGTAATTTTCGGGAGTTTGTCCCGCATTTTCGAAATACAATTCTGGCAACCCTAGTTGTTATGTCAATTTATTTGTAGTACCTGTATTATTAATTCGACAATCGAAAAAAAAATGCAATGGAAGCGCAATGACCATTTCTTTTGGCATCCGCCTCAACGTTCTGACACAAATTTAAAATTTTCTAAAGTTAACATACGTAAAATTTGTATGGCAGAACGTTAACGTAGATGCCAACAAAAATGACCTAGCGTTACAACAGAACAAAATGTGATCCTTTAAGAACCACATTTAAGCGCCATTGTATTGTTATCATACGATCCAGGAAGTCCAGAGTAGGTAAACACACAAAAAAATTGTTTACAATGATCGATTTTCATAGTATTTATGAACAAATTCATACAATTTATTAACTTTTTCATAATATTTATAAACTTTTTCATAGTATTTATGAATAAATCATAATATGTGAAATTTAAAAACTATTTAACATTTTTCATAAATACTATGAAAAAGTTTATAAGTATTATGAAAAAGTTAATAAATTGTATGAATTTGTTCATAAATACTATGAAAATCGTTCATTGGAATTTGTTTTTTTTTTTTTGTGAACATAAATCCATAAATTTGTTCGAAATGAATCGAAACTACATGAACAAGTAGGATTTCGAATGTTTTCTTAGGAGATTGGATTGAGTCTGACTCTAACAAGGGAAGTATTTCAACTCGTATTAACCGATTTTCATGAAACTTAAAATATATATGGACAATTGTCATTAACTTTTAACACTTATGATATTCTGTTCATTTTGCAATAACTTTTTAATTTGTAAATTAGGTGGTACCTGTGAATGAAGATAAGTTAAGGGAATCTTAAAGAGTAATTGTGCAAAGGCACAGTGCAAAAGGTCTCATTAGTTCATGGTAAGGAATGTTCAAAGTTGAAAAATGTAAAAAAATCGCTTGATACACTTACGAAATTTTTCGTCCAAAGTTTCATAATGTTGGGTGCGTTAAAGCTATTACTCCAAAATTAATACTGCTTAATCAGTAGACTTGGGCAATTATTTGGTGTAGGTTCAGTGGATGTGCCATCAATAAGAAAAAAGTTATATGGACTTAAATCTTTGATACAAATTTTTTTAAATTTTTAATTTTTTACGGTTTTTTTAGTGTATCTTTTCAAAATTCAAATACACATGGTAAAAGCCCTTGTATATACGCACAATCTGAGCTTAACTCGAGTGATGTGCCCACAATGGTTACGAAGCTACAGCTCTCCAAGCATGGCAAGAAAAAGCGTGAATTTTTGAAAAAGTCTTTTTTTTGCGAGGCACACTCTGAGTTTTATTCCGAATGGTCCCGAATGCATTGTGAACTTTATAATTTACCATGATTCGGGAGTCTGAATCTAGAGGACACCAGTTAGTAGTACACTGTGATGCTAATGCACATCATTCGATATGGGGAAGTACAGACACAAATGATAGAGGCGAATCACCTTTGGAGTTTTTCTTAAGCACTAACCTGTATATTTGTAACAAGGGTAGTGAACCAACTTTCGTTACAAGTACGCGGCAATAGGTTCTTGACGTAACACTTGTATCAGATACATTGTCTCATAGAATTGATGAATGGAGAGTTTTGGAAGACCATTCTTTCCCCCGGTTGAGACAGTCTCTAGAAATCTGAGGAGAACTAACAGGGTGAAATATAGGGAGACTTTTTCTTTGCTTTTGGGTGAAGTACCCTTATCTGAACCGCATAGTTTGACGGAAATTGATTGTCTGGTTGACCATATAACAAATTTTTGTAATAGGTGTCTGGATGCGTCTTGTCCATCTGCAAAGCCTAGAGGGGAAAAAATATCACCTTTTTGTCACCTATTTTGTAACAGGTGTCTGGATGCGTCTTGTCCTTCTGCAAAGCCTAGAGGGGAAAAAATATCACCTTTTTGGTCAAATGAGTTGCAGACGTGCAGAGATTCCTGCAGAAAGCTCTTTAATAAGGCTAAATCTTCAAGAGTGGACTAGGACTTTTCTGCATTCAGGCTGCAACTTAAGAGTTATAAGAAGATGATCAGAATTGCCAAATGTGATTCTTTCAAAAACTTCTGTGGAAATATAGAAGACATTTCAGAGGCATGCAGGCTGCGCAAGTTCTGGCTTCTTCTCCTTGAGATACCTGAGAGATCCTAATGGGGTGTGTCTTCTTCCAGTGGAGAGTCGCTGGATCTCCTTCTAAACACGCATTTTCCGGGCAATTCCATGACGCCGTTTCAAGCTTTGAAACATTCTGACGCCCAAGCATCTGAAATTGCTTCGGAAATAATAAATATGCCAACATTAATATGGGCGCTAAAAGCTTCAGGCCCTATAATCCCCGGGACCTGATGTTATATTCCCGGCTGAGTTGCAGCAAGTGTCGGACTATATAGCCCCTTGGCTGAATAATCTATACACAGCATGCACGAACTGGTCGCATATCCCTTTAAATTGGAGGGATACCAGAGTCGTCTTTATCCCGAAGTCTGGGAAAAGTTCCCACACAGCTCCGAAGGATTTCAGACCAATTAGTCTGTCTTCTTTTTTGATTAAGACAATGGAACGAATGATAGACTCATATTTGCGTAGAGTGATTGACCTGAGGTTGCTTGCGACAAAGCAACATGCATACAGCAAGGGTAGATCAACGGAAACCGCTCTTCATTAGATCGTTGGTACCCTCCAGAGATTTTTTTCGGTGAAGAAGTACAATATGGTACCCTTTCTTGATATAGAGGGGAGCGCCTGAATTGGGAGCGTCTGTTATATCTCGATTTATCAATAGGGGCACACCACAGGGAGGTGTTCTTTCGCAGCTTCTTTGGAACCTGGCACTGAATTCAATGCTACTATCTCTAGAAGCACGTGGTTGTCATGTTGTCGCATATGCTGACGATGTCGCGATAGCGGTAAAGGGGAAGCACCTGCCAATATTGAGGGACATTCTTCAGGGTTCTCTGAAAGATCTGTCTAAATGGGCAAGAGGCTGTGGTCTAGGAGTTAATCCAAGTAAAACAGAGCTTGTTTTGTTTACAAGGAAAAATAAGATTCCTGCTTTATCATATTTCTCTGGACGGCACTGAATTCACATTCTCAGAGAGAGCCAAGTATCTTGGAATATTTCTAGATAGGAAGTTGAATTTCAGGCGTAATATTGAGGAATGGGTGAGAAAAGCAACGATTGCTTTATATTCCTGTAAAAGAGAAATTCGAAAACGATGGTGTTTTAGCCCTCAAGTAGTCCAATTCTGCTGTATGGAATCATTGTCTGTTGGCCTACTTTAGAAACAAAAGCGAACTGTGTCTTTATCGCGAAGGTGCAGAGAATGGCGTCAATGTGCATCACTGGTGCTCTTTTTACTACACCTACGGCTGCATTATAAGTCCACCTTCACCTGATACCATTGGACATATTGAGTATTCGGCTGCGTCGGCAATTCGATTTAATAGCACGCTGCAATGAAGGAGCAGCGATTGTGGCCATAGCGCGATCTTGAAGAAGATAACAATACCAGAAAATGTGGACTGAGCCTTTTTGACCGCTACTTTACCACTATGATACCATCCAGGGAGTCTTTGATGGGGTCATTCTGACAAGTGGAGCCACCATAAATTTTTACACAGCTGGATCGAGGCTGCACGAGATTTGGGCTTTGGAGTCTATTCGTAAGAGCTTGGATTGAGCCTGACTCGAAGATTGCTAGATCATTGCAGTGTTTACCAGGCAGAGATGCTGGCAATAAAGGAAGTGACTGACTGGTTGAATTGCAATGTCTATTCTGACAGTCAAGCCGTGATCAAGTCCCTGGATTCAATGTTTCTGAAAACAAGATCTGCCTTTAACTGCAGTAGGTCTTTAAATCAGAAGGCCAAGTAGTCTGACATACAACTCATATGGGTCCCAGGGCACAGAGACATTCCAGGGAATTGCAAAGCCGATGAGATTGCAAGACTGGGAACTACCTTACAGGTTTCAACAGAATTGGAATGTGTTGGTATGCCTCTAGAAACTTGCAAGCAAAACCTACGGCTTTGTGCCGCGAAGGAGACTAATCAAAGATGGACAAATGGATGGACGTGTTAGACAACACGACAGATTTGGCCATCGCTTGATCAGAAGCGCACAAGTGTGCTGATATCGCTTCCAAGAGGAGAGATTTCGATGGTGGCTACTATAATTACCGGACAATGTCTTTTATGTAAGCACACAGAGCGGTTAAATGTGCTGTCGAATGACTTTTTCCGGAGTTATATGGAAGAAGTTGAAAACTATCGAACACTTCATCTGCCATTGCCGGGCACTTTCTGGTCAGAAACTTGCTTCACTGGGATCTGGGGAGCTGCACGATCTTTCCTATTTGTCGGATGTCAAAATTCAATATCTAAGAAGTTTCGTAAGAAGCTCAAATTGGTTTAACGGCAGGCATTAGTAGGGAAGCCTCTTACAGTCCCGTGGTATCACAACGGACCTCAGAGTCTACGTGTGTTGACGTAAAACGTCAGCAGCCACTTACAACCAACCTAACCTATTATTCGGAAAGTAATGAAACCTACATGGAAAGAAATGGAAGAGGGACGGAATGTAATAGAATAGAACAGGGAACGAGTCGGAAAAAATTATATGATATGATTTTTTTTAACTTAAATTTAAAATTTTTCTTTCACTTAATATTTTTTCCACTTAAAATTTGTCGAGGTTCTTACCCCCAGTTTCTGTAATACGAACGCCATTCGACTGTGACGAATTTGCATGTATTTTGTTTTTGTTACAATAACAAAATACACACAAATTCGTCACGAACGAATGGCGTTCGTATTATAGAAACTGGGGGTTAATCAAAAATAAATTCGTTTAATTCCTAATGGGTTCAAAAGTTTTTAAGAAAATTTTTCACCGCAACGAACATAATTCCAGGCTAAACGGGGCCATTTTAATTTTATTTTATTTAATTCATTCTGAACAATTTTGTTGAAGGACTTACTTGGTAGTAATTAAAGTTCAGAAGTGGGGACTCAGATCCAGAACATTTTATTATCCGGTTTTCTTAAATTTTAATATGAATGCTAATTCTTTACGTATTTAAAAATTAGGTCGTTGTTATTTTAATTTCATTTTAATTTCTCTATCAGTAAGACCTTTCGGTATTACAAGTGTTAAATATTACATGTATCCTTTACTTCATAAAGTAAAATTACATTATGATGGCTTTTTTTAACTTTTACAAAACTAATGCAATAATTTAGCTGAGTTAAATCATCATAAGCAGTTTAAATATGACCTAATTTTTTTTATTTGCTAGAAAGCACAGTGACTCCTTTAGCAATCCGGCCATCCACTAACATGTACTTGGAAGGCCAAGTAATATTGCAACATGAAACTGTGTTCACATCATGTTATAAAATTTAATGTATTAATGTTGGAAAATTTTCATATCTTCGAGTATATGAAATGACAGGAAATATATATAAAAACCGGAAATTGTATATGAAATTAAGTTTTTCTACAGTTATTTAATAATATAAAAAAAATCAATTTCAAAATCTATAACTGCTAGACGTGTACAATAATTTAAATAATATTTTTTCGTAAATATTTTGTTATATCATCTTTGGTGGAAGTGTTGCCAGGAGATTTTATTAATAACGATGCTAAATAGTGGAGAAGAGACTTGTTATGTTGCATTCACAGTAGTGACACAGACTAAGCAGAAGGGACACTTATGACAGGTGTCAAAAAAGCAATCTTAAATATGTTCCATTTTTAATTTTTTTCTACTTTTTAGGTTAGAAAGAAAAAAATTACATAACGGGTCATAAAAAAAATAGATACCAAATGCGTATTTACTGATTTATCCACTCCTTAATAGTAGTGTTGATGGGTTTTTGGAAATGTTGATTCTAAAGCATAGTACTCTGTTCGATTTCACGGGAAAAAATCTGTCAAACTCCATATACAAAAAAAATTTTGGCAACGCGAGGAATTATAAGCAAATTGTTAAACAAGTTTTCACGAATTTTTATTATACAAGACAATTTAAATTGCCGTGAAAAAGTGACATTTCAGTTTTGTTATGATCGTTTCTTATTATTGTCAAAAGTTGTTGATTTTAAAATGTTTTTTGCGATTTGAAACGTTTAAAGTTTAAGTGAAATTTTCACCATAAAAAATTTTACGGAAAAAAGCTGTCAAACTACATAATAAAAAAAATTATAAGGGTTCAAGTTGAAAAAATGCAGAAGAAAAATTGAATTTCTAAAAATTATAGGGTAATTCCATTTTAAATCAACGAAAAAAAATGCCATTTTCGACCTTACCCTCTTTGAATTGTACAAAAATTAGCATTAATGTTCTACATTACTGAACTAATATAAATTCAAAAATGTTGGGAGTCTAGCTTTTGTGGTTCCCGAAATATGGCTCTTCGAAAAGTAGAAAATTCATCAAAAACACACATAAGTGGTCTCCTATTATTGCTTATATCTTCAAAAGTTTTAAACATACAAGCTCAAAATTGGTCTCATTTAATAGGTATTGAAAATATCTTTAAAACTACGTTCAGCGATTTTGTTTTTGCGAAAGGTCAAAGGTCACTATTACACGATTTAAAGTTTGGGAAGCTATATCTAAAAAAATGAAATTTTTAAAATTCTAAAAAAAAATATATATTGATCCTGATAGTCTCCTCTGCATTTTGTGCAAAAAAATTTGAGTGAGCTCTTATTAGTTCCTGAGATATAGACAATAATGTGAAATTATTTTAAAAAAATTTTATACTATTTTTATACCCTCCACTCTAGTGATAGAGGGTATATATAAGTTTGTCATTCCGTTTGTAACACCTCGAAATATTGGTCTAGGACCCCATAAAGTATATATATTCATGATCCTCGATCGATTTTAAGACGATCTAGCGATGTCCGTCCGTCCATCTGTCCGTCTGTCTGTCTGTTGAAAACACGCTAACTTTTGAAAGACTTTACGGAGGCTCCTGAAGTTTGGTATATATGTTGGGCATTTACCTGGTCAGTAGTGAAATCAATCCAGTGAAATCGGTCCAGTGGTTCAAAAGTTATAAGCAAATGAGTGAATTTCGGCAAGGGTTTTTCTGGAATTTACGAGATAAAACACACGGTAACTTTCGAACGGCAATTCTGAGGGTGCTGAAGTGTAACATGTATATTTGCCGTTCCCCTGGTCCGCTTCGATTTAAATTTCAACCAAATCGGTCCAGTGTTAAGTTATTAGCAAAACCGTAAATTTCAGATTCGCCCCACCTTAAATTCACGTGTTGAAAACCCGTTAAACATGTTTTAAAAACATTGGTAAGTCACAAAAATATTTTACATCGCATTGTTGGCACTCAAAAATATTTTTACACTAAAAGAAGAAAAAAAATACACTCGAAAAAAATTTTACACTCAAAAAAAATTTACACTCAAAAAAAAATTTAGTAAATTTTTTTTTTTTTCAAAAATTAGTTAAAAAAAAAGTTTTTTTACAGAAAATAAAATATTTCTAATCAAAATTGTTATTTTTTCACTCTAGAAAATTTACATAACTTGAAAAGGGCATTGTGGATGGTATTCATAGATTCGGCCAAGTCGAATTTAACTTTTCTACTTGTTTTTTAATACTACTATTTTTTTTTATTATTTCTTTCAATAACAAATATTTTTTTTTGCAAAAATTGTAAAAAACAAATCATGTTGATGAAATTACATTTAAACAATGGATATGTGTGGATAGAGACTCATTAGAAACAATTGTAAAGCAGGCTGATGATTTTCTGGATTCACTTTGCGAAAAATTATTGACACTTTTGCCTCACTCGTTTGTCGCAAAGAACAAGCAGCATTTTTGAATGCAAAAAAATCATCACTTGGAGAACATGAGTACATAGCAATATGTGATTTTTCGGAAAATGCATCTTTTTTTGTACAGGACTCTTCACAAGGTTTTTATTGGAACAACAGCCAACCTACTTTATATCCAATTTCTATATATTACAACTGCAATGGCCAGTTAGAGCATACCAATTGCATAGTTATATCTAATAGTCTTATCCACAGTGATGGTCTTGGTGGAACCGTAAAGAGAGAAGCTCGCCGAGCCAGTTTGCAGCGTCCAATACAGGACCAAATTACTACCCCGCTTCAATTGTATGAGTGGAGCCTTGAACATCTTTTAAATTATAATTTTGTATCTTTAACAGAGGAAGATTATAAAGCAGAAGAAGACTTTCTTAAAAACAGGTTTATTGGTTTGAGAACTATACCAGGAACACAAAAATTCCTCTATTTTGCTCCTGAAGGAAAATCAAAACTTAAAGTAAAACTGTACTCCGAAGACCAAGAATTTTTAATTGAAAATATTTACAATTAATTAATCGCATATGTTTGTAAAATATATATATGTAAAATAAATATTTCTTACTTATTTTGTCTAAAATAATATATGTATTTAATATCACGCAACTAAATTAAAAAAAAAATATATACAAAAAAAATATAAAATTTTTTCAAACAATTTCACATTTTTATCAATATCTCTGGAACTAATAAGAGCTCACTCAAAATTTTTGGCACAAAATGCAAAGAATACTATCAGGATTAGCATATATTTTTTCCAGAATTTTAAAAATTTCATTTTTTGAGATATAGCTTCCCAAACTTTAAATCATGTGACAGTAACCTTTGACCTTTCAGAAACAAAATTTATCTAAATGCAGTTTAAAAGCTATTCTCAATACCTTTAAAATAAGACCAATTTTGACCATGTAAGTTAAAAACTTTTTGATATATAAATTATAATGGCAAACCACTTATATATGATGTTAATGATTTTTTCATTTTTTGACGCGCCGTATCTCAGGAACTAAAAAAGCTGGAAGCCTAAAATTTTACGTTTATCTTAGTTAATTAAGTAAGGTGCAAAAAGACAACTAAGTTTCATAAGATTCAAAGGTGGTCGGGAAAATCCATTCGTTGGTTATAAGAATTTTAACCCTATAGACATTTCTGGTATTTCCTATACCGGTTTCAAACACCCCAGTTAGTGTCATCTTCAGTAGGATTTTAAATGTCGGTTTGTCTTGTTAATGAAAACTGTTTTTTATATATGTGAATATTTATAGTTTCTACAGAATAAATTTTGACAGTTTCCAACACTACAATTCTATTTCTAGCAATCTCAACCTCACTTAATACTTTCTTTCAACTTTTTTGTCTCTTACATTATTTTGCAAGGGTTACCAACATGATCTGGAATTGCAGACACAAATGAAGGAATTTGCTTTTTTTTTGGCAAAGCGAGGAATTATAGGGAGATTGTCAAAAAAGTTTTCACGCATTTTTATTATACAAGACAATTTAAATTGCCGTGAAAATGTGACATTTCAGTTTTGTTATGATCGTTTCTTTCTTATAACACAGTGCAACAAATTTTGGGTCATCGCATTGAGCCTCAATGCCCTCAACGCCATATGAAAGTAGACCATCAAGTGGACAAAATCACCAAAGGGTTTTGCAAAGTCAGTTCGGATTTCTTTTTTATAGCCCACTGAAGTTTTAATTTTTTTTGTCAACGGCGTTTGGAAAACGCCAAAAATACTATAATAAAAACACATCTGAGCTTCAAAATATGATTTGATGTCTTCAGTGATTTTTAATGGCGGTTCTTTTCTTAGAACATTTTAACCCTCTAACTGCCATTTTAAGGGGTCATTTTAGTCCTTTTTCAAAACCTAAACACAGAAGTCCAATAAAACGTCCATTTAGAGGGTTAAAATGTTCTACAAATATTTTCCTCATAAAATTTCACTAGGGGTTGTTAAATGTTTAAAGTTTGTGCGACATGCGCAAAGTGCTTAAAAAACCTCTGAGGAAAGTACTTTTTTGGAAATTCCTTTTTTTTTGGGGGTAAAAACGATTAATTTGGTACTTTTTATATTTTCTTAAATAATGGTCCTGGAAACTTTAAATTTGGAATGTAGGTTCCTCGATCTAAAAAAAAAAAAATCAAAATGGTTTTTTAGCTCGACGATCCTGAAACAAAAAAAAGGGGTAAAATAATTCTTTTTCATATAATAAGCAAAGTCCTACTCAAAAAAAATCCTTGTAAAATTACAAGAAAAGTTTGTAACTTTCCTTGTTATTTTACAAACTTTTTACTAATAATTTTGTAATTTTACAAGCTTTTTACCAAAAAAATATAAATTTACATTTTTTTTGACGCGATAAAACTTACAAGAAGGTTTCGTTACTTTACTAGATTGTATGCTACCTCCTATTTGACGAGAATTCCTAGTAAAAATTTCGAGCTTTTTTGTAATTTTTTTTTACCAATAAAATTTTCATCAATAAAATTGTAAATTTACAACTTTTTTGACAAAATAAAACTTACAAGAAATTCTCGTAAATTTACTACATTTTTTTAGTAAAAATCTTGGTAATTTGTAAAATTACAAGAAAAACTGTAAAATTACAAAAAAAATTGAATTTCGATCAAAAATTATTTGTTTAAAAACAAGGAAAACTGTAAAATATTGGTAAAATTGGATTATGAGACTTTTTCAAGTAATTTGACAAGGTTTTTTCTGTGTGTATTATTTTTTTGTGTTTTAAGGGACGGTATTCGGAAAAATGGATAGAACAGGGAATGAAATAGAATGAAACAGGAAACAAAACGGAATGGAAATTTTTTTAAATTTGTTTTTACTAAATTTTTTTTGGTACTTTTTATATTTTCCTAAATAAATCTCATAAAAACTTAAAATTAGGAAAGAAATTCTGATTCACAGGAGTAATAAGAGTACATTGGTACTTTTTATATTTTGTAAAATAATGGTCCTACAAACTTGAAATTTGTAATAAGGCATTCCGAAAAAAAATTGTAGAAATTCTTAATCCTAAGGGATAAAAACCAGTACTTTGGTACCTTTTGTATTTCCCGAAATAAAAAAATAGTAAAATGATTCTTTTTAATAAAGTGATCAAAGCCCTAAATACTCTTTTGTTTTTTTAACGAATGTTACTTGGAAACGAATGAAAACCACATGAAACGAAATGAAATGGAACAGGAAACCAAATGGACTAGAACAGGGAACATGGAATGAAACAGGGAACGAAATGGAATGAAACAGGGAACGAAATGGAATAAAAATTTTAATTTTTTTTTTTACCAAAAATTTTTTGTACTAAATTTTTGTAGATAAATTTAAGATTCCATAGCGAAAGTTCCCAAAAATGGGTCATTTATTATAATTCTTAAATAAAATTAATTATATTTAAACCTGCGCACGTTAATATTTTATGAAAGTTCGAATAAAATTAAAAATTATACTTTTAGAAAATCTTCATTTGTTAAATTCAATTGTACCCATTTAATGAACCAACTTTGTTAATCTGGCATCATTCCTTATCATTTATTTTATCTTTTCGCATATTATCCATTCATGCTTGTGTTGATTAATTTATAGCTGCATTTAATCAATCTGGATTTTTCAATACCAAAACTGGAGCTGATACAATTCCGTCTATTTCTTATTTTTTATATTTTCATTTGCCTTTTATTTATGCAGACAGAATAAATGTCAGGTATTTGATATTTATCTATACTAAATATAAGTGTGTGAGTGTAGATTTTTTTAATTTTTGAATAAATTTTCTACTTTAACTTTTATAATTGATTTAGCATGAAAGATTTATGGATGCGTTAAAGATTTATTGGTTAGAAAGAAGAATATTTCTAAGTATTTTGTGCATAAAATTGAATTTTATATAAATTTATGTGAGAATTTCGCTGTAAATAAAAAAAAAGGCTTTGAAAACAACTGAAGTTTAATGTCATCAGGGGGCCGATATTTTATTTGAATGACAGCAAAGAAAAAAACAAATGGCATGACATTTTTTCTGGTAAAGATTGACATTTTTAGGGAAGCTCATGCATAATAATTTTGTCAACACTCTTGCAAGACACAGAAAAGAAATAGAGCATAATTTAAATTTTTAGTAAAATTCCTTGAACTGATCTCAATGTACGTAAATTAGTTTCCGGACCTGGATTTTATTACAGATTCGGTTGTAAAAGAGTGATCTTGAAAGCTGGAGCTTTTCCCCTAGTGGAAAAGTTGGCCAACGTTTAGCCAATCCATAGACCAGTTAAAGCTAATAACCTCGAAAATAACCATTCAAGAAAATGGAAACCATGCTCGAGGTTATTTTTCTTTTTTTAGTTCACACACATTTGAGGACCAGATTGGGAGCACAAAATTTAACAATTTTTGGTTGCATAGTTTTTGAGACACGGTACACACAAAAAATTATTAGCTAAAAATTTTCAATTAACTCTATTGATCAACAAATTTTAAATGAGTCAATCAATGTTTTGATTAAAATTTTTGTTATTTTCTTTATCTGTCGAATTACAAATTTTCAACATCCCGGGTGCCCGGGTGAAAATGACCATGTATGTTCATACATGATGCATATATGGATGTCCATACAAGTGCATATCCGTAATTTGAGGGTACATGTACATTAATGATCATACATTGTCATACATGAATTTGTATGTAATTTTTTTTTGTATTTTTTTCCATAAAACGTCTATATAATAGCTATTAATTTAAATTTTTTCAAATATAAATAATTTGTATTAATTTATGACACTGTTTTTTTATGAGAATTTATGAGAATTTTTAAAATTGAATGCATTCATTTATTATTCATGAGAGTTTTAAAAATCGAATTTATAAAAACTTACGCATTCAATTTCAAAGTCGAATGGAAAAAAAATCGAATGCATTCTATATTTTAAAATCAAATGTAAAATGAGTCGATAAATTGTGATTGGGGAACGCAATCATTAAAGTTTAATTCGGAACACCAAATCTAATTAAGGAATGAAATCTTTCGCATCTCTGACAGTAATACCGTCAGAGTGTTCGCATTTTTCTTCTAAATTTAGATACGTTAGTGCCGTTCATATTCGCCTATAGAATACAAAAATTATAAAAAATTTTGATGATGTATGATCAATATTGTCCGACCGAAAGACTTTTTCAGACTGAACCCATACATGAACTTCGTCCAATTTTGAAAAGTTCTGCATATATGAAGGTGTGTGACATATACCTATCCACACATAGTTGCATACATTTACATATATGGAATGTTACATTACTTGTGTATGTTCATATATGCTCCCATATATGACATTTATTTCCATACTAGTCGAATAGCCTGTCCCTGCCAGGCGGAACACCAAATCACTTTTCGCAATAATTCTAATTTTTTTACCAAACTTTATAAAAAATTATGTTTGTGCTACAAAAACTTAATATTGCTAGATTGAGTTACATCAACTATTTCCCAAACTGGAAAAAAATTTAAATAGTATAAAATGTTTTATTATTACAATTTTAGAACTAAATTTAGCAGGCCCATTTCGTCTCTCCGTCCTTAAACCGGATATCTAAAATCCATCGTGTGGATCTGTCCCATGGTCACTCCTATATACATTCAATTTTTATTTTTCTTAATTATAAATGGTTTTAAAATTAGATAAAATGTTAAAAAACACAATTTGTTCACTTAAATTTTTCCTTATAATTCTCCGTACACAGTTTAAATATTAAATCTGAATTCATAAGGACATGATCCATTGTCAATAATTTATGCTTTACAATTTTCAGCTTCCTTAGTCATTAAGGGTTTCAGAAATAATTTAAACGTTTAAAAACTAAATTTCGCCGTCTTC